>JAZDUH010000426.1:712500-1917269 GCA_036419115.1 Scarus forsteni
TGTACCAGCACAGACGGTTAAGGAGCTGAAACAGCTCTTTGGTACCAGTCAAGTCAAGACAGCACTGAGAGATCAGATCACACCGATGTAACCAATCAGGCCTCAGACTGAGGTAGGACCGCCTACCTTATTAACATAGGTGACCAGAAATAAAGAAATAATTAAATAAATATAGAAATACAGGAATAAATAAATAAATAAATGTATGAATGAATAAATACATTAAAGTGGTAATTTAGAAATAAATGCAGGAATAAAGAAATACATGAATAAATAGATAAAAATAAAAATGCATCAATAAATAAATGCAAAAACACAAGAGAGACCTTTATAATAATGAAATATATTTATTCATTTATTTTTTTCATGTTTTTGCATTTAATAATTTATTTTATAATTAATTTACTATGTATTTTTCCTGAATTTTTCTTCCCCATACTTTATCATCATCACTGTTTGTACATCTGAAGAAGTTTAATTCTGTTGTGAAAATTAAATCTGACATTAAATGAACATGTGAAGAAGAAATGACCTTCAGTTTTCATGAATAAATGTCTGTATTTGAAAAGAATACATCTGTCATTTATTGTTGAGTCAGATGTTGTTTGTCTTGTTTCCTGTTTCTAAAACAAACAGACTGTCACAATCAGAGGAACACATCAGTTCTCCTACAGGACACACTTGGTCTGATTTACTACAGAAGATGAGATATACAGTTGCATGAAAAAGTTTGTGAACCCTTTGGGATTTCTTGGATTTCTGCTTAAATTGGTCATAAAACACGTTCTGATCTTCATTTAAGTCACATCACTAGACAAACACAGTCTGCTTAAACTAATACCACACAAAAAAATATAATTTTTCATGTTTTTATTCAACACACTATGTAACCAGTCAGTGCAGGGTGGAAAAAGTATGTGAACCTTTGGATTTAATAACTGACCCTCCTTTGGCAGCAACAACCTCAACCAAACGTTTCCTGTAGTTGTAGATCAGACCTGCACAACAGTCAGGAGGAATTTTGGACCATTCTTCTGTACAAAACTGTTTCAGTTCAGCAATATTCTCTTCTACAGTTGGACCATACCTTTTGTACATTTATTCACACTGCTATGCTTACAAGATGTGCAGTCTATGGCTATCATGCATATGAAATAATCTCTTACATTCAGAGAAATTATGACAAATTTGGAGTAGAATAGCTTAATCACACCCACAGCTTCCAGTGAAACATAAACAACTTAAGTTACAATTTTGGTTTGGGCAATTCTCACTTCAGCTTTTCATTTTCTCCTCCTTTCTTTCCTTTACTTTCTCTACAGAATACATTTGTTTTTAATAATCACCAAACTGTTTCCTTTGTTTCATCTGTTTAATGCAGTAGCTTTTAAACATCTGATACCTGCATTCTCAAGCATTAAAAAAAAATCAATGGCAAATTGCCTTAAAAAACATACTGGCCTAAATACTTCCAAATTGAATATTAACTTGCAGTGTAAAAAGGTCAACATAAAACAAAGCAATGCCATTTAAATAAAATGTTCCTCCAAAATAGTTCCTTAGTTCATGAATCTGTTTAAGACTCTCCTGCAGGTTTTCCAAAGTTTTTGACAGAGTGAAGTAAAGTCTGGCTTTTGTGTAGTGTCTTACTATTATAAATTTATGCTTTAGAGTTATAGTAATTCTTCTATCTTTATTTGCTCTGACTCTTTATATGTAGAGATTTGACTCACCGTTTAAGTAGCCCAGAATTTATTTTGCTTTAGTTTTATTTCTTTTTATTGAGTTCATATCTATCTAGCTAGCTAGCTATTTGTATATATATATATATATACATATATATATATATATATATATATATATATATATATATATATATATGTATGTATGTATATATATACATATATATAAATGTGTATATATATATATACATATACATATATATATATATACATATATATACATATACATATATATACATATATATATATATATATATATATACATATATATATATATATATATATATATATATATATATATATATATATATATAATGGATAGATAGATAGATATATACACATATACATATTTATGTATATATTTATATATACCTTATCTTGCATTATTGTATCTACTTATATATTATGGCTCAAAGTACCTATGTTTATGCCTACACTTTAACTTAATGTAAAAATGTTTTTTTTTTTAAGTTACAAAATAAGGACTGATTGCTGCTTTATTTCTTATTTAGCTATGTTGAATATCATTCAATTATGCGTTCAGCCTGAGCAAAGAGAACTGCAAGCAGTTCAAAAAGCAGACAAGTCTTCAGTTTTCACTGTCCCTCTTTTTCTTCCTTGTGGTCTGTGTGCATCTCACTTGGAGTTGTCTGCCACTTTAATTAGAAAGTAGCTAGCTAAAAACTGCATGAAAAGTTGCTAATCTCTTCTCTCTATGTACATATGCTATATACCACTTAAATGGAGCTGAATTCCTTGTGAGTGTTTCCCATTCATTCACATATTTTCTGGAACAGTGTGAGGTTTTAGGTGAAACGTGGCCCAGTCAGACTACCTGTTAACCACTGCCATCTCGAAGCTGTCTCTCTCATGATCGCTGCGGCTCTACTGAAATCACTCGGAGGCGTTTTCATCTCACAGCGTGCAGCCTGATAAACGTAAAGCCCACGACAGCTCTGTGCTGCTCCTCTGTTACTCAACAGGAGAGGCAGAGAGGAGATAACCATCTCACTCTCCAGATACAAAACAGCAACACTCTTCAACTGAGTTGCTGTTTTGGGCACTTCTTGGGTGAAAAATGAGTCCTCACTGGGGTCTGAAAAGTTAGTAAATCTAGAGACAAAGGAAACACTGTGCAGCAGGACTGCGCTGAGGATACATGCAAATTTGATTGGCTGGCAGCGTCACGTGGGGCGCTGTGCCGACTTGGCGGCTGAGGCAGAGAAACTCTGCAGCTTGATTTTGTCAGCTGAGAATAGACATGGAGGCTATGCACAGAACAGGCTGAGAATATGTGACTGAAATGTTCTGATTTTTAATTTATCATGGTCTGAATCAGAGACATGTTTTCTTACAGAACACAAATGTCTGTCTGTAGTGTGTTCAGGTGGTTAAATATTTGTGTTTTGTTGCCTGATGAACAATCCTGCACTGATGCTCCAGGTTATGAATCTGAGTGAGGTCATATGAAGGTCAACATGTCTGTAGAGTGTGAGAGTGTGTGAGTGTGTTAGTGACCATTTGTATGAGACTGTGTGTCTGTTTACTGACTCAGATCCTACTGTGATAAACATAAACAGGTGAAGAACGGAGTCCAAACATACAAGAGCTGAAAACACATTTAGGGAGCACAGAAGAACAAATGTCTGTGAGGGTCTGGTGCTGATAAGGGCTCAGACTGAGAACAGCCAGATATGAGCCAATGCTGATGTTGATTTAAAGTCTGAAATGAGTCTGACAACAGTGAGGATGTCATCAGGGGAGAGGGAGGGAAGGTGGAAGAGACAGAGATGAAGAGACGTCAGATGGAAAATGTGACTTTATCTTGTTGAGGACATGGTGAGAGGAACAAGAAAGGGGGGTCATGTGCTCATGGTGGTCTAACATCCATTTAAAGTCTGTCCACAGAGATGACTGCCTTCTCTCCTCAGCATCATCTCTTTCCTGGTGGGTTGGAGTTGTTTGTGCTGGTTTCTGATTTCTTTGAGATCCTGATCATTGAGTCCATAGTCTGTTCATCTGAGCTGTCTGCCCTGCTGTTGAACCTGGAGCTTCTGCTTCAAATGTCCATATTTGGTGACTGTTGGGCGTGGTGGGTTGGTGGTGTTTCTCTGTCCCATTGGATGGAGGTGCTGAAATGTGATGGTGCTGATTGTCTAGAGGGAAGCTTGAGCTGCTGAGTCATCAAATCCTCATTTGCTTTTCCAGGTCTTCTGTGGGTGTTCAGGGATGCTGGTAAAAATAAGAAGGTTCCTCATGCTGCGTGATTGTAAGTCAAAATTGTATCTTCATCTCCTTTTTATCTGCCATGATGGAGGGGATCTGGCTGTTCAATATGTTCACGAATTGTTGAAGTGAGTTATTTTCCTGGGTCTGTGTTTCAATCTGCTCCTGACTCAGTTCCAGGCTCTCCCACAGACTTTCCTGTGTAGTACCTCCATAACAGCATTTCTGTTGTCCACTTCTCAGAGTTCTTGTTCAGTTGATGAACAACATGGCTTACTTCTGAGCAGCATGGAGGCTGTGGCTGAGAATCTGGGCTTGTAAAAGGAGAGTTGTGGCTATTGAAAGCGGGTTAGTCTGGGGTGCCAGTCAGAGTCACGTCTGACAAATAAATAAAACCTTTTCAGTACTCGCACAAAATAAAGCCAGAATGTCATCAATCAGACATGCAAAGCAAAAACAGGAGATTATCGTGTGCAATCAACCAGACGGAAAAACAACGCAAAGTAGATTTTTCAAATTAAATTTAATGCAATATGCAAGACAAACAAGGAAAAAAAAAAAAAAAAAAAAAAAAAACACAACAAGCGACGTGGGTGCACCACATAAGCACTCTCAATACAACACAAGGAACAAAACCCAAAACCAGTGAAGTTGGCACATTGTGTAAGTAGGCCTGGGGGATAAAACGATAACGATAATTATCGAAATATAATTTTTGTCAACAGAAATAAGAAAAACGTTCGATAAAAGTCGATAGATTTAAACTGTAATTACACAACCCAAACACCAGAGAAAGGGGGGCGCTAATGCGACGTGAACGCTAGCTCCCGACCAACATTCCAGCGCAGAAGAAGGTGACGAGGACCAGAGCGGCTCACACAGAGCATGAAAGCTAAAGGACAACAACACAGCTAAAATGAGCGATGATGAGACGGATGATAACACCGAGCCTACCCACTCAAAGCATGCTGAAAGAATTGTAGACAAGAGAGGCCCCTCATCTTCAGTTGTTTGGAGGTATTTTGGCTACTTAGAGTTTGATAAAAAAACAGAGCGGCGTGCACTGCAAACTTTGCCGACAACATGTGCCGACCAAGCACCAAGCACAGCTACCTGCCAAGAAGCAGCGAAAGTCACTGGGCAGCTTTTTTAAGAAGCCACACCTCAGCAGCACAGGAATCACTGATTTGCAGTCAGTTGAGGCAGAGCTTGAGAGCGACCTAAAAGCTCCAGATGCAGACGGGGAAACCAAACCCCTAGAATGGTGGAGAATGTATGAAAAAATCTTTCCACGAGTGAGCCAGCTAGCAAGGCGCTACCTGTGTATCCCTGCAACCAGCTCCCCCTCTGAGAGGGTATTCAGTACAGGAGGGAACATCATGACCTGTCACAGAGCAGCATTAAAGCCTGATACTGTGGACAGACTTATTTTTCTGGCCCGTAACATTTAAAGCAATGGCTGTGTTGTTTGTTTATTACATTTTTGAAACTGAACATTTTCCTTTGTCTATTTATTTTGTTGACATGGTCAGACACCTTAAGACAGTGGTTCTCGGGTGCTGGTTTGGCGTAGTGGTTAGCACCCCATGTTCTTGCTTCTGCCGGTCCAGGTTCGAATCCCGCCTGTGACCAGTTTGCAGAGTGTCTTCCCCTGCTCTCTCTCCCCCTTTCACAAGCCTATCCACTGTCTCTCTCCTATCAATAAAGGCACAAAATCCCCCAAAAATACATTTAAAAAAAAAAAAAAAAGACAGTGGTTGTCAACCTTTCAAAGTCGCGACCCCCAATTTAACGTTTGGTACTGTCTGCGACCTAGCGACCCACTTTGAGTCAGTCAGATAGTCAGCAAGGGGAGAACTACAGTCTGATAAAAATATGCGGACCTTTTCGCGCAGCTCAAAGAGCCTCGTTAAAACTCTGCCATGTGAAAGCCCCCTAACCTCTGTGTGAAAGAGAAGTGCTTCGTGGTCTGATCCCATTTCATGACAGAGTGTGGCAAAGAGCCTGCTCTGTAGCGGCCATGATTTAATGAAATTAATCATCTTAACTGATGATTGGAGAACATCACGAAGCTCTGGCTCGGGACACCTGCCAGCAAGTGCTTCCCTATCATGGATCATACCATGTAGAAATTTCACATGGGGGGCAACCTCCAACACGCAGGCCCTCAAACCTTTCCTTGCCCCCTGCATAGCTCCAGCTCCATCTGTGCACACACATACACAGCTCTCCCATGTCAGTCCTTCTTTTTGTATGTTACAGTCGAGCTTGTTGAAAATGTCCCGTCTAGTGCATCTCCTGACACATCTGTGCACTTATCAATTTGCAGGGAAAATCTTCCACTCTTTCTCACCCTGTCAATCAGTTGATCTTTAATGTCATTTGCTATGTCCTGAATGCGGCGCCCCACGGTGTCATTTGAAAGGGGAATGGTTAAAAGGGTGTTAGATATTTTCTCCCCATGCATTGCTCTTGTCATCGCTACAGCTGCGGGACGGATGAGACTCTCTGCGATCGTGTGAGCGTTTTTCAATTGAGCCACCAGATATGCCACCTCATATGAAGCTGCCAGGGCCTTAGCAGGGACAGTAGAATATTCGCTCACCACTGTTTTTTGCCATATTAGTTCTTGCTCCCTGCGCTGAAAAAAATCAATTGACTTATCAATGAAGCTGCTGTGTTTTGTCTCTAAATGTCTTTTAAGTTTTGCTGGCTTCAAGCTCTCGTGGGCCAGCACCTCGGAGCTAATGACACACTGTGGATAGTCAATGTTGTTTTTTGTTGTTGAGGAGAAAAAAGTTGGGCTGAAATTTACGGCTCCTTGAACATTGATCAGCCGCCGGTGTTGACCCCAGTGCCATACGTTTAGTGGGGGGTGAGAATTCTGGTGGCTCATCTTGAGACCCCTGCTGCTGCGGCTGCTGCTGAATGTGTTGGGCTGAAACATGTTTTTTAAGCTATCGCTCCATTCTTCCAGTTAGCAATCTTGCTTTAGATAGCAAACAATAACGCACGTGTTTTTTTCTCTCTTTTTTTCCCCCCGCTGTGCTTCATTAACCAGAATCTGATGCCCACAGTTCAGATCATACAAATGCCGTTGATATAATGAATTTTGAACAGACAATGAAGCAGAAAACAACAAAAAACAACTCTCTGTTTGAAATTATGTTATTTAATATTTACAGAGCAACCCTTACTGTAAGTAGCCTAATGTTTAAGTTTAAGTTCTGCGATTTCAGACTGTCTGTGAACGCATATGTTGTGGGCAGGTATAGCCCGATGTGGTTAGTGATGAGATGAGGGTCAGGGTAGAGAGCTGCGTCTGTATGTGTTGTTGTTTTGGTGTAGTTACGGCCACAGTAATTGATTTTGAGTAATAACATGCCTGTTTGAGACCAATCACTTGTTGTCCTTTATCGTCCGGTCGGACGCCACATTAATTTTGCACATTTGTATTTTTCCTAAATGATTTGGCGACCCCCAGAAATCATCTCGCGACCCCAATTGGGGTCGTGACCCCAAGGTTGAGAATGGCTGCCTTAAGACTTTATGTTGCTGAGTGTTAAAAAAGTGTTATATTTAATTTATATTTTTTTATAATTTATATTTAGTTTATATTTAATTTTTTAGGATTGCGTGTTTACCTCAGATTTTGTGCAATGTTCTGCATTTTGACTTTTAATTTTGTGCAATGTTCCTCATATTTGTGAAATGCTGTGCAGTAGTTTGTCATGTTCTGACATTAAAAATTGGTTAAAGTACAAAAGCAGCATCTGGTTTTGTCAACTTTCACTCAGGGGCAAAAATCAGCCTTCAAAGAAAAAATGATTTGATAATTATTGTGATAATTATCGATATCGACTGATAAGAAAATTTATATCGTGATAACATTTTTTGTCATATCGCCCAGGCCTATGTGTAAATTGTAAATAAAAACAGAATACTGTGATTTGTAAATCCTTTTCAACTTATATTCAATTAAATACACAGCAAAGACAAGATACTTATTTATTTACTTACTTATTTTTAGATCTAAAGAAAGCATTCGATGCAATTGATCACAATATACTTTGTTATAAACTAGAAAGGCTGGGCGTAAGGGGTATAGTGCTGGACTGGCTCAGGAGCTACCTCAATGGCAGATACCAATACGTCCAATTAGCAGAAAAAAAATCAAGGTGCCTTAACAATATTTGCAGAGTCCGTATTGGGTCCGTATTGGGTCCGTATTGGGTCCGAAGTTATTTACTCTTTATATGAATGATATATGTAAGGTATCCAAAACTCTTAAATTCATACTATTTGCAGATGATACGAGTCTTTACTACTTGGGAGACAATCTGAAGCAGCTGATCACAGTGACAAACGAAGAGCTAAACAAGCTACAAATCTGGTTCAATATAAACAGATTATCTCTGAACCTGGACAAGACAAAATGTATGTTATTCGGCAACAAAAACAGTGACTGTGATGCTAATGTAAATATAAACGGCACCAAGATACAAAGGGTTAATGAATTCAAATTTCTGGGAGTAATTATTGATGAAAAGTTAAACTGGAAACCTCACATATCTTATACGCAAAAAAAAAAATAGCTAGGAGTGTCTCAATACTGTGGAAGGCACAAAAACTGCTGAATCAGAAATCACTTCTCACAGTTTACTGGGCTCTGGTGGCACCACACATACAATACTGCAGTGAGATATGGGGAAATACCTACAAAACGAACACTCAAAGTATATTAACACTGCAGAAAAAAGCAGTAAGAATTATTCACCACGCAAGCTACAGAGCACACACGAATCAGCTGTTTATTACGGCAAAGATCCTAAAACTATATGACCTAATACAATACAGGACTGTGCAGGTATTGTACAAGGCCGCACACGGTCAGCTACCGAGGAATCTACAAACAAGGTTCATAAAAAGAGACACGAGACACAACTTAAGAGGTGAAATGATATTTAAAAAGAGAAAAGCAAGAACCACATTGAAAGCCATGACTATCACAGTTAATGGGGTCAATCAATGGAACAGCTTAGAAGAAGAAACCAGGTGCAGCGGTACCATGAACATATTTAAGAAAAAAATGGTCAAAATGACCTTTGACGGATATGAAGATGATAATATCTAACTGTGTATCATATAAAAATTGTCAAGACCTGAAGGATGCTGAAACGTAAACATTTGAGTATATTTGGTCTGTGAGACAGTAGGAAAGACCAAATGTACCAAAACAATGATAGTGAATAAAGTAATAGTGCAAGACACGTGAGGTAGCAGTATATCATCCCACTACCTGCAGAGGGACAGACAGTCTCAAAATGGATCCACTCCTCCGGTCAAAACGGAACTAAACAAAATCTGGAACTATGGACAATCAAATGCTATAAAGGAACTTTAAAAAGACACTCATGAATTATGCCGTACTTCGAACAAAGGATCGGACATTAAAGGCCACATATGGACACTAAAAGACAATCAAGAATTATGTCATACTTCTGTAAATGGAATACAAATTTACAATAATCTGATGATACGTGAAAAAAGAGGAGACAAAATATTGAGGAAATGGGGACGGGACTAGATAAGCTCTGCTTCTTCCGTCTTCCCTTTCGGACATGTACAATGTGATCATCTATTGACAATGTGTGATGCTGAATAAGTGTGCTGACATGACCGAAATAAAATCAATTCAATTCAATTCAATACTTAATGTTCGAACTGGTAAACTTTATTATTTTTTGCAAATTTTAGCTCATTTGGAATTTGATCCCAACAACATGTTTCAAAAAAGCTGGCACAAGTGTCAAAAAAGACTGAGAAAGTTGAGAGATGCTCATCAAACACTTATTTGGAACATCCCACAGGTGAACAGGCTAATTGGGAACAGGTGGGTGTCATGATTGGGTATAAAAGCAGCTTCCCTGAAATGCTCAGTCATTCACAAACAAGGATGGGGCGAGGGTCACCACTTTATGAACAAATGTGTGAGCAAATTGTCCAACAGTTTAAGAACAACATTTCTCAACCAGCTATTGCAAGGAATTTAGGGATTTCATCATCTACGGTCCGTAATATCATCAAAAGGTTCAGAGAATCTGGAGAAATTACTGCGTGGCGACAAGGCCGAAAACCAACATTGAATGCCGTGACCTTCGATCCCTCAGGAGGTACTGCATCAAAAACCAGCATCACTGTGTAAAGGATATCACCACATGGGCTCAGGAACACTTCAGAAAACCACTGTCAGTAACTACAGTTCGTCTACATCTGTAAGTGCAAGTTAAAACTCTACTATGCAAAGCCAAAGCCATTTATCAACAACACCCAGAAACGCCGCCAGCTTCGCTGGGCCCGAGCTCATCTAAGATGGACTGATGCAAAGTGGAAAAGTGTTCTGTGGTCTGACCAGTCCACATTTCAAATTGTTTTTGGAAACTGTGGTCGACGTGTCCTCCAGACCAAAGAGGAAAAGAACCATCCGGACTGTTATAGGCGCAAAGTTCAAAAGCCAGCATCTGTGATGGTATGGGGGTGTATTAGTGCCCAAGGCATGGGTAACTTACACATCTGTGAAGGCACCATTAATGCTGAAAGGTACATACAGGTTTTGGAGCAACACATGTGGACTGTTGAACAATTTAAGCTGTATATCAAGCAAGAATGGGAAAGAATTCCACCCAAAAAACTTCAAAAATTGGTCTCCTCAGTTCCCAAACGTTTACTGAGTGTTGTTAAAAGGAATGGCTATGTAACACAGTGTTAAAAATCCCCCTGTGCCAACTTTTTTGCAATATGTTGCTGCCATTAAATTCTAAGTTGATGATTATTTGCAAAAGAAAATAAAGTTTCTCAGTTCCAACATTAAATATCTTGTCTTTGCTGTGGATTCAACTGAAAAAGTTGAAAAGGATTTGCAAATCACTGTATTCTGTTTTTTATTTACGATTTACACAACATGCCAACTTCACTGGTTTTGGGTTTAGTAAATAACAGATTTGCATCTTTGCACCATTCAATATCGGACATTCAGAATTCACACACGCACTCAAAAGGCACTCATGGTACCGTAGTCGGGTTGTGGTCGGTCTGTCAGTCGTTCTGAGTGGATATTCCAGCCAACTTGATGGACTCCAGACAAGGAAGAGGATGAGGCGCTCCAGAAATTCCCTCACAGAAATAATGCTTCAGGTACAATCCTTCTTCGTCCCCCCACAGACTTGTAACGCAAGGCTGCACAGAACTATAGATCAGAGCACGAGGCGGACTGACACAACGTTAACAACATACGAGTATGCCGACGTCTTCCTCATTTACTGTCCCCCTCAGCCTCTCTGGACATGCTCAGTTATGCTATTTCCTGGATCAGAGTTTGAACGGCGCGGGGCATGAGTGAGTTGGAATTAGTGCTGCAAGGATCGTGGGTGTGGAAACTGACTCGTGATGGCTGTGCACAAGACGATGTGATGAGTGTAATTGTAACAACGGCGCTACACTATTTTGCTTCATTACCAGGGTTAGAAGAAGTCCTGTTGCTGCTGATTTTGTGTCCTGATTAATGTTTCAAGCTCTTTCAGAGCTTTCTTCCATGTGGATGATGGTCCAGCCATGAGCAGAAAAAAAGAAGGAAATGGCAGAACAGAGATGGAAAAAGCAAGTTTATATCTTTGGGGGCAAAAGTGTTGACATCTTATCCAGCCGCAGATGGGGTTATCTTGGATGGCTAACAGACTGGTGAGAAATCACAGCTGCATCAGTCTGCCAGCTGCCATGATGTTTTTTACTAGTTGTCAGGTGTCTGTTTGTCTGTCCATGAGAGATAATTCAGTCATTTCTCTGCAGATCTGTTGAATCTGAATTCAGAGCCAGGGTTGATTTCAGGGGTTGTTAACATTGTGAGGCAGTTTTCCACAGTTTGATAAGAACCCCTCCAACAATGCTTAATCAAACTTTATTTGTATAACACTTTTCATACAAAATTTTGTAGCACAAAGTGCTTCACACTGAAATGAAGAAAATAAAATTAAAAGTAATCAAAGGTAAAAAAAAAAATAGACATTTAAAAAATAAATACAATGTTGGAAATGCTTTTAAGAGGTTTGAGCTCTAGAGCTCATCTAGATGTTGAATCAGATGTTGTTTGTCTTGTTTCTTGTTTCTAAAACAAACAGACTGTCACAATCAGAGGAACACATCAGTTCTCCTACAGGACACACTTGGTCGGATTCACTATAGAAGATGAGTGGAGATATATCAGGAGGAGCTCAAAGAAGGTTGAACTGTCAGCAGATCAGATATCAGCAAAAATCCACCATCATGCATCCCTACATATGATCAGTCAAACATCTGGACATGAAGATGCTTCAGTTAATAATCACACACACAAGATCTACAATAGAAACAGAGAAAACATGAACTTACTTCAGAATCTCCAGTCTACAGTTTGGACTCTTCTGAAGATCTTTCAGCAGCTTCACTCCTGAATCATGAAGATCGTTGTTGCTCAGGTCCAGCTGTCTCAGATGGGAGGGGTTGGACTTCAGAGCTGAGGCAAAAGAAGAACAGCTGATCTCTGACAAACTGCAGTTCATCAGTCTGAATAAAGAAGAGAGAATGAAGAGAAAAACTCTTTAGGATCCAATCAGATGTGTCCACATCACACAGTCTGCTCAGCAGAGCCAATCAGCTGCTGCTCTGCCTCCTGTCATAACATTACACATAAGTAGGGATGTCCAATATCTTCATCATCATGTTGGTGTTCGCAGATCTGAGCTCAAGAGTTCATCATCAGGATCACGGATCTGAACATCCGCCTGGGTGCAACCTTCGGGGGAACACCCAGCCGGTCTAAAGCCTGGATAAAGGAGGAGAGTTTTGCATGGGGCTAACACCCCCATCCTGTAAGAAAACCCAACCATCAAGCGTGGCCCTTTGTCCCGTAAGGAATCAAGAGTCATAAGTCAAGAATTATGGCCAACAAAAATGACTGACTCTGACAGAGTGAGTGTGGTACGTGTGATGTCAAGACGAACCCCATTCTCAGAGAGAGCAAGGGAATTGCAGGTAGATGCAGAGGGAAGGTCATTCCAACACTATCTGACATATTCTACATCTCACAATGGACAGGAAAAAATGATAGGGACTGGATAAAATACGGCAGCTCAAAACAGGCTCTATTTTGCCTACCTTGCTTGCTGTTCTCCTTTGAAGTAGAGAAGAGGTCAACAAGTGCACTAAATTCCACAGAAGGGATGAACATTTCCAATATAAAATACAAAAAGCTTTCTGAGAGATTTCCAGAACACTAAAGAAACTGTGCACTGAGGCATTGTTATTGGAAATGGAAGAACCTACAACATTCAGTCTTCCAGACTGCTGGAATTGACAGCCAACAACAGAAACTGCTGGAGACAGAAACTGAAAATAACAAAGCACGACTGAAGCGACTGCTGGATGTAACACTTTTCTTAGCTTTCAGGAATCTGCCATTCAGGGGCAGCACAAATGCACTAAATGAGCCAGATAATGGAGATTTTCATGGCATAATTGAGCTG
Organism: Scarus forsteni; assembly: GCA_036419115.1. NCBI lineage: Eukaryota > Metazoa > Chordata > Actinopteri > Labriformes > Labridae > Scarus > Scarus forsteni. Next base: position 726,026 of record JAZDUH010000426.1, read on the forward strand.
TTGGCAAAGTATGATAGCATCCTAAATGACCATTTACAAAAAAATAGAGAGCACCGTCAACAGGGAAAGAGACTTCAAGCTCATTACCTTTCACCTGACAGCCAAAACAGATTCATTGAACTTTGTGCTCAGCATGTCCTAAACACTATTTTGAAGGAAAGACAAAAAATAACATTCTATTCCATAATGTGCGATGAAACCCCAGATGTGTCAAACTTGGAGCAAAACGTACTGTTGCTGAGGTATGTCAGTCAAACTTCCCCTGAGGGTGGGAAATAAATGAACGTTTCCTTGAATTTAAGAACTTTTCAAAAAAGACAGGTGAGGAAATGTCCACAATGGTGGAACAATCACTCAGTCAACATGGGATAGATAAAGCTGATTGCAGAGGTCAGTGCTATGATAATGGAGCTAACATGGCTGGAAAAGTAAAAGGAGTACAAGCTCACATGCTGAGTAAAAATCCCTTAGCCAAATACTCACCATGTGCATCTCACACCTGAAATCTAATTGGTGTCCATGCAGCCCGAGCTTGTCCAAAAATTAACATTTTCTTTGGCTTCATCAATCAGCTGTACAAACTATTCAGTAGCAGCCCTCAGTGGTGGGAAATCTTACAAAGAGTTCTGGGCTGTTCACTGCACAGATTGTCTGAGACAAGATGGAGTGCCCGGACAGAGGCAGTGCGCCCAGTGGCAAAACACCTGCCTGGTGTGATCCAGGCATTAGACACCCTCATCACTACAGGTAACCTTACCAGTGAAGTCAAAGCCGAAGCACAGGGTCAAAAGAACTACTTTCAGTCCTTCAATGCAGTTTTGCTCCTAACTTTTTGGGTCAAGGTGTTACATAGAGGATAGAAACCTTACCAGCCAGTCCTCAACCATTTCACTTGATGTGCAAGCTGTCAATATAAAGGAACTGGATGTGAGAATCATGGGACAGCTTTCTATGGAGTTAGATCGGTCTCATAATAGATAAATGCACACAGAACGATTCACAAATGTATACAGGAATTAATATATAAATGTCTCTCAACTCACAAATATTTTTCAAAGTTCACAAATGTATTTCTGATGCACACACAAATATTACTTGTTTTATATATTTGTAATAGAAATCCACAAATGTCTATATCTAAAATAATTTGCAATTTCCGTTTAAAACAAATATTTATATTGTGATATTTATTCACAAACTGTTGAATCTGCATTCACAAACTGTTCTGTATTTGTGAACATCGCTGCATTTGTGTGTGAATCTTTTTGAGACTCCCCTGACGGTCTCTCGATCCACAAATGCGTTTTTTTCAACAGGGAAGTATCTGTAGCCAATCAGATGTCTTCCTCCTTTCAGCCAATAACAAGAACACTACTTTTCAGCCAATCGTATGAACGCGTTCGTACAGCTTAACTGACACATTGGACTGAGAGAACGAAGTTGTCATCCAGGTGGACATGGCGTCAGCACCTGGTTATCTGCAAAGTGTAAATGAAACATTATCCAGGTTTTCTTTGCTCTCTCTAGTTGGGAGGTTTGCTGAGATAGGTGGAGAATTGTATGAAATGTGTAACCACCGCCAGTGCCAGCGGGGTAACCCGGTCTCTAACGCCGCCCGTGCTATCAGGGCTAACACTGAATCCACCACCGAAAGTGCCGCTAGTACCCACCTCCCTGCCGCCAAAAGTGTGTGCCATCACAGCCACTGGTGTTATGTACACACCGCCAACCATCTCCATCCCACCGCCTGTGCAGCCATCACGGCCACCGGCGTTAACGTTAACCATCAACCCTCTCCATCCTGCCGACAGCAGGTGCGGTCATCTCCACCTCTGGTATGCCCACCAGAGAGCAGAAGTGTGTGCCTATATTTCACATCGTGCATCCAGCCTTGCTCATGTAATGTCAGTAAATGTTATTGCATGTAATTAAGACATTATTTGGCTTCATTCACTGAGTGGAGTCCATATGAGAACACAATGAATATCACAGGTATTTTTTTATATCACCAACATAGCAGTGACAAGGAAATACATGACTGGGGTTTACATTTGTGTGTAAAATTAGCGCCATGAGCGTGTTTTTTTCGCCACGGACATCAGATGCTTATATAGAAAGAGGCTGTTATCATTTCTGTGAGCATGCAGCATACTGACATCACTAGTAGACTTTTTGTAGACATGTTACTCACAGAACATAAATGCGCTGTATGGGATCCTCTGAAATATGATGCATTATTATTGATTTAAATATACAAGCATGAGCAGATTCACGCAGCACTGACAGTAATAAAAACATATATTTGAAAGGCTGATATTTTACAGCAATGATAGCCTACTTATACTTTTTTCATCAGTTACTGTAACAACAGGAGTGTTTATATTACTATTATTAATATTATATTATATTATTATTATATATTGTTTGTTTATAGATTGTTATAAGTAGTGCCATCCCAGGCAACATTGTAAAAAGAACACTACTGTTGCCAGGTTACAGTATCACCGGTTACAGCTGTTATGTGAACCTTCTTTGTTTCAGTTATGATTGTCAGTTGATAATAAAACAAGTAAGCAAGTTTGTGCTTTAACCGTACGTCCTGTAGTTGATTATTGAACCGAAGACAACAGGACAGGATGAAACAGCTACGTTTCTTTATTACCACAATGCCCCAAATTACTCCGTCTGCCCATTTTTTTCATCAGCTGTGAGGGATAATAGGAGCTGTGAAGTAGCTTTAGTTTTGAAATCACTGAAACATGTATGCTGCATGCTCACAGAAATGATAACAGCCTCTTTCTGTATAAGCATCTGATGTCCGTGGCGAAAAAAACACGCTCATGGCGCTAATTTTACACACAAATGTAAACCCCAGTCATGTATTTCCTTGTCACTGCTATGTTGGTGATATAAAAAATACCTGTGATATTCATTGTGTTCTCATATGGACTCCACTCAGTGAATGAAGCCAAATAATGTCATAATTACATGCAATAACATTTACTGACATTACATGAGCAAGGCTGGATGCACGATGTGAAATATAGGCACACACTTCTGCTCTCTGGCGGCACGTAATATCCAGAGGTGGAGATGACCGCACCTGCTGTCGGCAGGATGGAGAGGGTTGATGGTTAACGTTAACGCCGGTGGCCGTGATGGCTGCACAGGCGGTGGGATGGAGATGGTTGGCGGTGTGTACATAACACCAGTGGCCGTGATGGCACACACTTTTGGCGGCAGGGGAGGGTGGGTACTAGCGGCACTTTCGGTGGTGGATTCAGTGTTAGCCCTGATAGCACTGGCGGCGTTAGAGACCGGGTTACCCCGCTGGCACTGGCGGTGGTTACACATTTCATACAATTCTCCACCTATCTCAGCAAACCTCCCAACTAGAGAGAGCAAAGAAAACCTGGATAATGTTTCATTTACACTTTGCAGATAACCAGGTGCTGACGCCATGTCCACCTGGATGACAACTTCGTTCTCTCAGTCCAATGTGTCGGTTAAGCTGTACGAACGCGTTCATACGATTGGCTGAAAAGTAGAGTTCTTGTGATTGGCTGAAAGGAGGAAGACATCTGATTGGCTACAGATACTTCCCTGTTGAAAAAAATGCATTTGTGGATCGAGACACGTCAGGGGAGTCTCAAAAAGATTCACACACAATGCAGCGATGTTCACAAATACAGAAAAGTTTGTGAATGCAGATTCAACAGTTTGTGAATAAATATCACAATATAAATATTTGTTTTAAACGGAAATTGCAAATTATTTTAAATATAGACATTTGTGGATTTCCATTACAAATATATAAAACAAGTAATATTTGTGTGTGCATCAGAAATACATTTGTGAACTTTGAAAAATATTTGTGAGTTGAGAGACATTTATATATTAATCCCTGTATACATTTGTGAATCGTTCTGTGTGCATTTATTTATTATGAGACCGATCTAACTCCATAGTTTTCTGACAGAAGTCACTGCTGTTGCCACAGCCATGGGTATCAAATCTCAGTTAGACAGGAAACAGAGAAAGAGAAAGTGTTTCTTTGATGAGTCAGAAAAGCAAGGGACAGAGGAGCAAAGCCCAGAGACCCTGTTCAGAGAGATAGAGTGTTTCATGTTGCAATGGACAACATATCTCTCAGCTACATGTACAGTTCTCATCCATGCAGCAGATATGTGATGAGTTTTGCTTCCTGTGGAAATTCAGAGCTATGCCACAGAACAGCATCACTGCATCATGCTCAAAGCTGTCTGAGAAATATAAGACTGACCTCACAGAGTCCCTTGAAGACCAAATTCAGTACTTAAAAAAAAAAAATAGTGCAACTATTGAAGAAGTTCTCAAACCTCTGGACGTACTTAATGCCATATACACAATGGGACTACAGAGCATTTATGGAGACCTGTGTGTCCTGCTGTGGATCTTCCTGTCTCTGACTGTGACTGTGGCTGGAGGTTAGCAGGCCTTCAGTAAAATGAAGATAATAAAAAACTACTTGCACTCTAACATGTCCCAGGAGAGGCTTAATGGTTTGGCAATGCTCTCCATAGAGCGTCAACTTGCCAAGAAACTGGACTTTAATGACATCATAGATGATTTTGCCACAAGGAAAGTTCAGCGCATGGCGTTTCAAATTAAAAAAATGTCACACCAGCAGAAGCCTAAAATAAAATGGTAAATATTCACTTATTTTCTACAAGTAAGGAACAGGAGAGGAGGAGATGTGAGGAGAGGAGGGAAAAGGAGAGATTTGGGTGCAGTCATGCCCACCTCAGCTTATCTTGTCCTGGGCCCACTCAAGACTGTCAGCTGGCCTGTCTACTTAATGATCAGTCAAACATCTGGACATGAAGATGCTTCAGTTAATAATCACACACACAAGATCTACAATAGAAACAGAGAAAACATGAACTTACTCCAGAATCTCCAGTCTACAGTTTGGACTCTGCAGAAAATCACACAGCAGCTTCACTCCTGAATCATGAAGTTTGTTCCAGCTCAGGTCCAGCTGTCTCAGATGGGAGGGGTTGGACTTCAGAGCTGAGGCTAAAGAAGAACAGCTGATCTCTGACAAACTGCAGCCCATCAGACTGGATAAAGAAGAGAGAATGAAGAGAAAAACTATTTAGGATCCAATCAGATGTGTCCACATCACACAGTCTGCTCAGCAGAGCCAATCAGCTGCTGCTCTGCCTCCTGTCATAACATTACACAGAAGTAAGGATGTCCAATATCTTCATCATCATGTTGGTGTTGGCAGATCTGAGCTCAAGAGTTCATCATCAGGATCACAGATCTGAACATTTCTGCCTAAATGTTGGGCCCATATATCAGCCGGACATCTTAACAGGTTGTGAAGGAGCTGAATCATGAAGATGATGAAGTTTGGATCAGAACCATCAAACCTTCATCACATCAACACTTTGACTTCTTCATCCTCATACTTTAAACTCTCCAGTGTGCTCTAAAGACTCAGGTCTGAGCTCTAAACTACAGATAGTTTCATCTGTCCCACTTGAGAAGAATGTGTTTGGATGTTATTTGAAGCTCTTTGTCAGGATGTTCTCAGAGGACTACCCTGCTGTTTCATCACAATGATTTCACTCTGTTCACTTCACACTCATGTCTGTGCGTGGTCCTCACTGCTCTGATGATCATCAACTATAAAGCCCTCATATAAACCACGTCTGTCTCTGTCAGCTTTGGCCTCTTTTATTCACACTTCTTCAGAAATCAGCTGCCCATCAGCCTCTGCTAAAACTTGAAGTATTAGTCTTCCTAAACAGACTAAATCAGGAATCAAACCTGTTTGTGCTCAACACAAAGTCTGACTTTAGCTCTGAACAGATTTGTGTCTAAACTCAAACTGATGACTGTCATGTCTTTGCAGAGCTGCTGTTTCTCACTCTGTTTCTCCTTCTTTTCAGGAGGACAAACAACAACATGTTCATCTCCTCCTGTCATGCTGTCAGTCTGCAGCTCACACAAGTGTCCTCTCTTTTTACTGGGACACGTCCCACCATGTCCTAAACTCTGACCTTAAAGCCAATATTTACCAGACTTGGATTTCTTTGGACTGTGCAGTGTGAAAGGTTGTGAGCTCAGTCCGTCTGTGATCACAGTGGCTGTAGGTGTGCTGGAGAAAATCTGAACCCAATTCAGAAATGATTCCCCAAAGACAAAGTTTGGAATCATGAACAGAAGAAATGAGCAGGTGACTCTATCCTGGCTTTATCTCAGTCTAAGTCCATCATGTTGAAAAGTCTGCCTGTGTTATTGGAGGAAAGTCTACCTCTGGAAGCTGCTCTGATCAGGATTAGGGCTAAAACGATTCCTCAAATAATCTTGATTATTCAATTACAAAATATCTTCGAGGCAAATTGTGTGCCTCGAATCCTGGTTTAATATATAATTATACATAAAAAATATATATATATATGGACTACTAAACAGTACACAGTGTTTGACACTGTCGCACAACGCGCCTGCTTCCTCCGCTGCTGCGCGGCTTGTTTAATCATGAAGAGAAAAGAGAGGGACAGAAAGGAGAGAGTCCTCAGAATAAACGGCAGAGAGTGTCCCAACTGTGTGGTCACTACAAGAAGGGACGAAAAGAAAACACAGTGCAGTGTGTCTGATGTCAAACGGAGTTAGCTTAGCACGTAGCTTAGCATGATAGCACGTCGTCACTGCTGCAGCACGTCAACAGTAAACATCCGGTCTGTGCGTCAGAGCGACACAACAGGATGACACTCATGATACATCAACAGCAGCAGCTAATGTGATCAATAACTGAGATATGGGCGAGTAAATAACCTACTTTGATTATGGCTCCGTGTAAAGGCTGGTTCAGAACGTAAATCAATGCGGAGGCTACTTGCCCAGAATCATGTGTATTTTGTTCACATACTTTTCACATCCAATAACTTTACATTTAATTTGACTGCAGAGAGTAGAAGAGGAAACACTGACAGTGAGTAGAGGAAGCAGGTGTAGGGAATGCTTTCATATGTTATAGAAATGTACATTAGCTAGTTAAATTATCTTAGTATCTAAGTATGATATTATTTGGTCCCAGAAATAAAGTAAGCAAAATAAGATCATCAATATGGTACAGTAGTAAAGGCAATAATTTAGCATTAAGAGACAAGCATGAATACAAATAAAATAAAAATAACCAAACAAAAAAAAAATACTGAAAAAAGCAAGATATGGCCCAGAGTAAAAATAAAAATATAGATTTTGACTTTGAGATCCCATTTATGCTCCAAATGTTCAAATTAATAAAAATAAGTTGTTAATTTAAGTGACCTGGCTTTTCTGTTTTGTATGTTATTAATAATAATAAGTGTAATAATAAATTCAGTTTTAAAAAAAAAAAAGCACTGAGCGCAATGTAACTGTTATCCGATTACTCAACAAAAATTTGATAGAGTAATCGATTAGAAAAAGGATCGATAGCTGCAGCTCTGATCAGGATGATGATGGAGGAGAAGACTTTTTCACTTCTGTGTCCAAGTGTTTTGGGGAGGATTTACACATCTAAAACTTTAATGAAGTAAATGAATAGCACTTATTAAATTTTTCATCAAATCATCAAAAACAAAATCAGTACTTTTAATTATTTTTTTAATTTTTTATTTAGGAAAAGCACTTTAAAATGACAATGTCACATTCTGCTACAGTCAGCTTCACACATATGTATGCAATGGCATTATCATAAGAGCGATCACAGATCATCTTGATATTTGTCCTTATAGCTCTTCCAGATAATTTTAGACTTTTATGTTAGCATTAATGTGAATTATTTACAAAGAGAACATTGGAAGCTTTCACATTGGAAGATATAAAACAGATTGAAATGATTCAGTTTAAGGTCATAAAGGGGAAAAAAAGTATACATATACAGTCATGGAAAAAATTATTAGACCACCCTTGTTTTCTTCAATTTCTTCTTAATTTTAATGCCTGGCTCAACTAAAGGTACATTTGTTTGGACAATTATAATGATAACAACAAAAATAGCTCATGAGAGTTTAATTTAAGAACTAAGAACTATTCATTTTCCATGGTTTTCTTGATAATAACCAAAATTACTTAAATTCTTACATCAATAGCTATGGCATTGTACCACCAAAAACACTACTTTTAAGCATTCCGTGTTTTCTTTTCTGTTTGCTTTAAACACATGATACACACAAGAGTTAATACTTGATTGCATAACCATTGTTTTTGATGACTGCAGCCATGCGTCTTGGCATGCTCTCCACCAGCTTCTGACATTGTTCTGCTGTCACAGCAGCCCATTCCTGTTGGACAAATTCAAACAAATTTTCTTTGTTTTTGGGCTTGTGGTTCTCCATTTTGAGTTTGATGATTTTCCACAGGTTTTCAATTGAATTAAGATCTGGTGATTGAGCAGGCCAAGGCATGGTGCGAATGTTGTGGTTCTCCATCCAGGCTTTAACTGACCTTGCCGTGTGGCAAGGGGCATTGTCTTGTTGGAAAATCCAGTTATTCGAGGCAGGAAAGAGTTTTCCAGCTGATGGAAGAAGACTGTTTTCAAGGGTAGTCCTGTACATGACCTGGTTCATTCGGCCTTCACACAATTGCATTTGCCCTGTTCCACTCAGACTGAAACAACCCCAGATCATGACTGATCCACCCCATGTTTTACTGTAGGGGCAAGACAGTCTGGGTTGTAAGCTTCTCCAGGCTTCCTCCTAACCAGTAAGTTGGCTGGAGTGGGCATCAATTCAAAATTGGATTCATCACTGAAGAGAACCTTAGCCCAATCATCAACAGTCCAATCCTTGTGGTCTCGAGCAAGAGTAACCGGCCTTCCTCTGCCTTTCATTGATGAAGGGCTTCTTGCATGCTCTGTGTGACTTCAAACCAGCTTCAACAAGTCGGTTTCGAACTGTCCTTGCTGAATAAGTCACATTTCTCGACAGTGCCCACTCATTTTTAAGGTCCCTGGAGGTCTGACGAAGATTCCTGACACAGGAACGGATGAGTGCACGGTCATCTCGTGGGGTAGAAAGACGTTTCCTGCCACGGCCAGGTAGCAATTTGGTAGTGCCATGTTCAGCTTGTTTTTTTTTGTTGTAATGAACGGCTGTCTTGGAGATCTTCAGTTTTTTCGCTACCTGTCTCTCACTCATGCCAATTTCCAGCAGTGCCAAGATGGCTGCCTTTGTGGCTTCACATAATTCTTTTGTTTTAGGCATTATGTGAGAGCTGACAACTTCTGAGTTGTGCTACGGCTTGAATGTAAGCAGGAAACCACTCTAGGCCTTTGCATGTGCAGTGCTACTTGTGACATGAAAATGGCCTCTTATATACCCTGGGAATCAATTAAGCTTAAGAATGTCAAATAGGACATAAAGTATTATGTGACCAGCTGCATTTTTTGTTGTGTTCATTGTATTATACGTTTAGTGGTACCAGATATTAGAATGAACAAGAAATTGAAGAAAACAAGGGTGGTCTAATAATTTTTTCCATGACTGTATATATATATACACACACACACACATAAAAACATAGTAATATATAATAAACACAATGCAAAGGTAAAAATAATAGCAATAATAATAATAAAAAAGAAATCCCTGTCTTCCTGACCTTTTTTTCTTTATTTATTTTAAGAGAAGTCTGGTCTTATAGGTTTGACATACTCAGTCCATTTACTCCAAATTTTGTAAAATCTGTCTTTCTGAACTTTGAGGGAATATGACAACCGCTCCATTGTAGGGATGGGAATCGAAAACCAATTCCAGTTGAGAATCGATAACAGCTCCATCAAAGAATCGATATCATTAATTTTTTTGCTTATCAATTCCCTTATCAATTCCTTCCACTGACAGGATTCAGACACAACAGAATTGTGACTTAATCCTAACTGCACCTACTACACAACCTTAAGTGAGTGGACACACCATCAATCTGCAGAGGCATTTATACATTGTTGCCTCAAAAATCAGACCAACATTTGCTCACATGGAAAATCTGCAGGAATCGATAAGGGAATCGTTAAAGAATTGGATCGATTAGCAGGATCGTTAACAGCATCGATATTGATAAAATCTTATCAATTCCCATCCCTACTCCATTGTATAAATTTCATGAATGGTATCAATCCATTCATCCATAGTGGGCAGTTCTGGTTTAAGCCAGTTTCTTGTAATAACTTTTTTGCTTCCAGCCAGGAGAATTTGGACCAACTTTATCATTATTCCTCCATCCATCAAACAGAATATCTCCCATATAAACTATGTCAATACTAAAAGGAACATTAACTCCAAATATATTGTTAATGTGTTTATGGATTTCCTGCCAGTATGGGACAATGACTGGGCAGTTCTAAAAAACATGATAATGATTGGCGTCAACCATCCCACATTGTCTTCAGCAGCTGGACCTCCCTCCCCCATGTCTCTTTTGTAAAGGTGTAAAAAAAAAAACCTAACAACATTTTTCCAACAGAATTCGCACCAAGTAGTCGAGCAAGTTAAAGACCATTGTACAAGGCATATTCTTTTCCAAGCATCCTCTGTTATGATCAGCATGCTTTCTTTTTCCCACTTTTCTTTAATATACCAAGTGTTTCCTGATTTGGAGTTGAATATTTCTTTGTATAATTTAGAGATTATCTTAGTACATCGAGATTCTGATACAGACAAAAGAATTTTCAGAATTCCTGGTTCTACTTTACCTATGTTTACTCTCAGATTCCAGTTAAAATAATTTCTAACTTGAAGGTACCTATAGAAATCCTTTTGTTCAAGATAGTACCTTTTCTTTAAAAATTCAAAACTATGGAATATCCCCTTCTTAGTAAATGAGTAATAATTTGTTAGACCTTTAGCAACCCAAACTTTAAATCTACCATCAGACCTATTTGGAATAAATTCAGTATCATAAGCACACCATCGCAGTAGTTTAATGGGGTCATTTAAACTACACGTTCTCACGATTTCCTGCCAAGTACACAATAGTATATTTAAAGAAGGATTAGTTATAGCAAAGATGGAGGCAGATAATAGCTTCAATAGGTATCCCCTCTAGTAGCACATTTTCAACCTCTTTCCAACGTGCAGAATAAGCTGGGGTACATAAGCAGATCACTGGTCTCAACTGTGCTGCTAAGTAATAGTCTCTTAAGGAGGGGAGACCCATACCCCCACTCTCTTTGCTTAGCTGTAAGGTCTTATACCTGATCCTGGGTTTTTTTCCCTGCCACAAATACCTAGATATCATCACACCCCATTCAATAACTTGTTTGATTGGTATTGGCACTGGAAGACTTTGGAAAAGATAAAGCAGTCTTGGCAATGTGTTCATTTTAAGGGATTCCACCCTGGAGCTCAAACTCAAGAGAGGGATAACATCCAAATGTGCGATATCAGCTTTTAACTGGGTATTTAAGGGGCTATAATTCAAATCAAATATTTTTGTGATATCCTGTGTTAAGTTTACCCCAAGATATCTGATTGAATCTACATCCCATTTCATTTTATTTTTACTTCTGATGTGACTAGGTGGGTTATAGTTAAAGGTGATTACCTGTGTTTTTGTATATTAAATTTATATCCTGAATACATCCCACATTGTTCTAGCAGATTCATAAGCTTTGGGAGTGATTCTGTAGGTTGTGATAAATATATCAATACATTATCTGCAAATAAGGCCATTTTATTTTCTCCTGATGGCATATTTATTCCTTTAATGTCTATATTTTGTCTGATCCATTGGGCCAAGGGTTCAATATACAGAGAGAAAAGAAGAGGTGAGGCACAGCAGCCTTGTCTAGTTCCTCTTTCCAGGATGAAGAAATTAGATAAATCACCATTAATTTTTATTTTTGCAGAGGGTTTGTCATAAATGGCTTCAAATACTTCAATAACAGATTTATGAAAGCCAAATCTTTCTAAAACTTTATATAAAAAAATGCACCTAACCGAATCAAAAGCCTTTTCGGCATCTAGACTAATAATGACTGATTGTAATCCTTGTTTGATAATGTGATCTATTATGTGCAAAGTTCTCCTCATATTGTCCCGTGTTTGTCTCTGTCTTACAAAACCAGTTTGCTCGAGATGGATTAGTTCTGGTAGAATATTTTCATTTCTTCTGGACAGCATAGTTGTAAAAAGTTTATAATCTATATTCAGCACGCTAATCGGTCAGTAGTTACCGCACTCCAACTTGTCTTTTCCATCTTTTGGTAACACAGAAATAACAGCATATCTCCAGAAGGCCGGAATTTCTTTCCTCCTCAACACCCAGTTAAAAGTTCTCAATAGTACCGGAGCCAGTGTTTCTTTCATAGTCCTGTACCATTCAGAGGTGAAGCCATCTGCACCCGGCGATTTTCCTGTTTTCAATTTACTAATTGCTATAATTAATTCTCCTATTTCTATTTCAGACAATAGTTTGTCATTTTGTTCATTAGTAATAGCAGGTAAGTGAAGGGTGGCTAAAAATGATTCAATCTGAAGGTCATCATTTGTTTTTGGTTGGAAGTACAGCGATTTGTAAAACGCTTCAAAATTTTGCTGGATTCTCTCTGTATGTGTCTCATTTGTCCCAGAGTAAGTATTCCTTATTTTATGTATCTGCTTGTTGTTTATGTAATCTGTAAGGTAGTAATTTAAGGGATTTCCCCCAGCTTCATTGTGACGTTGCTTTATAAATAACATTTTCTGTATTTCTAAAGTATTCATTTCATCTATTTCCTTTTTAAATTTTATTTTATTTTTAATCTGGTCTCCTTATTTAGAGTCTCTGCATGGCATCTTTGTAATTCCTTTAAAATTTTTTCCAAGTTAATAAGCCGTTCTTTTCTAAGTGTCTTTTCATATGATGCGATTGCTATTATTTTTCCCTGTGGTACTGCTTTGAGCGCATCCCAGAGTACAGAAGGCGTCACCTCCCCATTATTATTCAGCTCCAGATATGCTGCTATTTCCATCCTAATTTTTTCCTTAATCTGTGGGTTGTTTAAAAGATTTGAATTCAGATGCTACGGTAGAGATCTAGGTTTATTGTGTAAATTTCAAAACTGTTGGTACCCTTCATTAAATGAAAGAAAAATTCACAGTGGTCAGAGAAACAACTTGAATATGACAAAAGTAATAAATAAAAATTCTATGAAATTTGACCAATGAAAGTCAGACATTGCTTTTCAACCATGCTTCAACAGAAATATTAAAAAAATGAACTCATGAAACAGACCTGGACAAAAATGATGGTCCCCTTAACTTATTATTTAGGTGCACAATCATTTGATGCAATCACTGCAATCAAACGATTTCTGTAACTGTCAATGAGACTTTTGCACCTTTCAGCAGGTATTTTGGCCCACTCTGCCTTCTCCAAACGGAAAGCACCAAGCTTTCTGACACTGGCCAGCACCTTTCTCTCTAGAATCCCTTGATAGTCTTGAGATTTCAAGACACCCTGTGTCAGATGCAGCAAAGCAGCCCCAGAACATAACTGAGCCTCCTCCATGTTTCACAGGTACAGTGTTCTTTTCTTGATATGCTTCATTTTTCCTTCTGTGAACATAGAGCTGATGTGCCTTGGCAAAAAGTTCAATTTTTGTCTCATCTGTCCAAAGGACATTCTCCCAGAAGCTTTGTGGCTTGTCAACATGTAGTTGGCAAATTCCAGTCTGGATTCTTTATGATTTGTTTTTAACAATGGTGTCCTCCTTGGTTGTCTCCCATGAAGTCCACTTTGGTTCATATGACGACGGATGGTGCGATCTGACACTGATGTTCCCTGAGCTTGAAGTTCACCTTTAATCTCTTTAGAAGTTTTTCTGGGCTCTTCTGTTACCATTCCTATTATCCGTCTCTTCAGTTTGTCATCAGTTTTCCTCCTGCAGCCACGTCCAGGGAGGTTGGTTACAGTCCCATGAATCTTGAATTTCTGAATAATCTGTGCAGCTGTAGTCACAGGAACATCAAGCTGTTTGGAGATAGTCTTATAGCCTTTACCTTTAACATACTTGTCTATAATTTTCTTTCTAATCTCCTGAGAAAACTCTTTCCTTTGCTTCCTCTGGTCCATGTTGAGTGTGGTACACTTCATGTCACCAAAAAGCACAGTGGCTACCTGTCGCCCTATATATGAGCCCACTGACTGATTACAAGATTGTAGACACCTGTGATGCTAATTAGTGGACACACCTTGGATTGACATGTCCCTTTGGTCACATCATTTTCAGTCTTTTTTTCTTTAGGGGTACTATCATTTTTGTCCAGGCCTGTTTCATGAGTTCATTTTTTTAAATAATTCTGTTGAAGCATGGTTGAAACGCAATGTTTGACTTTCATTGATTAAATGTCATAGAATTTTTATTTATTATTAATTTGGTCAGATTCAAGTTATTTCTCTGACCACTGTGAATTTTTCTTTCATTGAATGAAGGGTACCAACAATTTTGTCCACGTGTGTATATAGGGCTGTGATCTGATAAAGCAATTGGACCAATATCACATTATTCTATTCTATGAAAGTCTTTACTGAAGGCGAAAAAGTAATCTATTCTAGAGTAAACTGCATGAGGTGAGGAGAAGTAGCTGAAACCTCGGCCGGATGGATAGAGTTCTCTCCAAACATCGATAAGTCCCACTTCGTTCATGAAAGCTCTCACTTTTTTACTAATAGCATTTGAATCTGACTTTCTATTGGATGAGTCTAATCTAGGATTCAAGCAAATACTAAAGTCCCCTCCACAAATTAAGATGCCCTGACTTTTTGTAGTCATTATTTCAAATATTTTCTTGTAAAATATCCAGTCACTTCCAGGGGGGATACAGACATTCAGGAGGGTTATTAGGAATTTGTTAATTCTCCCAATAATCCAAACAAATCTTCCTTCTTTGTCCCATATTTCTGACATGTATTCATATTTAACTTTACCAGATATCAATATAGCTACACCTCTGCAGTGTCCTGATTTATAAGACGAAAAGTATACGTATTTGAAACCCATTTTGCTTAGCTTTTCATGCTCCCCATCACTTAGGTGTGTTTCCTGTAGCAATACAATTTGATTTTTTTCTTTTTTTATTCGGAAAAAAAATTTCCCCTTTTGATTGGACTGTGTAGACCATTGACATTCTAAGAAGCTACTGTTAAAAGTTTTACCTTGCCTATATGTACATAAAAATCAGCATCCATACACTTCCTATGAAAGCCTCCCCTCCCCAAGGAACTGACAGGGAGTGAACATAAAGAAAGATACTGAACTGGAAATACAGAACAAATAAACAAGTAATATAATAGAATGTGTGACTTCCACTTCAGAGGTCTTTGTTGTAACCCTGCTCAAGCCTCAACGGAAAGCCCCTCACCGTAACCAGGAGAGGGGGCCCTAACTCAAGATAGCAGCACTCATACGACCCTTCTGCCCCTTGTAATTTGAAACCATTGATATTGGATGAATAGATGGTGTTCATCTACCAGAAGAACATTACTAGTCTTAATTTAAGTTGCTGGAGGCGAGGCTCGCCTGACAGACTGTAGTTACTCCTTGAAGTTAGACTCTCGTCTGGAGTGGGCTGCGTTTCCCCCTTTGCTGGCTGCTCCTCTCCCATGTCAGCTGCTGCAGTTTGTCCGTCAGAGTCTCTGGAGGATTGATGATCTCTATGGGGTATCCTCTATTTGACATGTCTGCAGACGCTTCCTCAGGGCTCTCATAGTTTCGTGTTTCATCGTTATAGAAATCGTGCTGGGTACAGGGTCCGGAACGGGATCTAGCACTCCTTAAGGATCTTTCATATCTCTGAGTATGCCCTCCTTTTCTGGAGAATGCACGGAGCGTAGTCATTGTCCAGGTTTACTCACCTCCCTTGCCAGGAAAAGCCTTTTTTCTGCCAAGCTAGACAGAGAACATTCTCCTTTGCTTTGAAGCTGAGGAATCTCACCAGGATGGATCTTGGCGCAGCGTCTTCAGGTGGCTGTGGTCCGAGCGTACGGTGTGCTCTTTCCAGCTGCAGAGGCATCTCGTCAGGTATGTCGAGGTTTTTGCGGAGTAACTGCTCCACAAACATAGTCATGGATTGAGACTGCTTTTTCGGCTCCCTCAGCGACCCCATAGATCCGTATGTTTTCACATCTAGAACGGCACTCCTGATTGGTTATTTTAGCATCCAGCGAAGTTTGTTGCTTAAGCATTTCAGCTAAAATATTCTTTGTGTTTTAGTGGTGGTCTGCGTGTGGCCTCATGGTCTTTCGTCTTCATCTACTTCTGGCTGATGAGTCCCTTTCTTGCCCTTCTGTCTGGAGTCCATTTTTACCCCCGTTTTATCAGAGGATATAAAGATGAACGCTTTTTGGGGGTATTTCAAAATAAAATTGAAGGGTGCAGTCGGGAGCTCTCTAGTTAGGCTGCCATCTTGCGTATCGCAACCAGAAAAATCAATACTTTTATCTTTAATACTTAATAAATATTGTCTTATTGTCATCCAAATCTTCCTTAAAGGCTTTATTGATTTTAGTGTACTTACATGCTGTGCCCCCCATATTTTTTAAGTTCTACATTTCTAAGTTTTTATATTTTAGGATATGTGGTGGTGGAAATTCACAAAATAAGATATTTATTGTTCATTAATTACCACTGTTTTTTTAGTGTCTATATCATAATAAATAGATAAATATCTGGAATATTGAAAAATTTTGTAACAGTTAGATAAAAATATTTTAAATAAATGAGAAGATGCTGGTTTATCTATAATCAGCCTAAATGTCCCTGATGCTGAGTGATGGACGTGTCCTTCTGCAGCTTCTACAGCATCAGAGGTTGAGACACAGACGTTACAGAGCAGTGAGTATTTGCAGATATTTCTGTGTTTCTTTGTCCATCATGTCTTTTAAAGTGACACCACTGGACTCAAACACTGACCTGTTACTGTGTTAAAGGTTCAGGTGTGGACTGCAGAGCTTTGACTAAACCCTGCTCAGATATCCTGGACTTAAAGACCTGATGTTTCCTCACCTGAGAGCTTCCAGTCTGCAGTTTGGACTCTTCAGTCCAGCACACAGTCGGCTCACTCCTGAATCCTGCAGGTCGTTGATACTCAGGTCCAGGAGTCTCAGAGCAGAGGACTGTGAGCTGAGGACTGAGGACAGAGCTGCACAGCTTCTCTCTGACAGTCCACAGTCACTCAGCCTGAGAAAGAAATCAGAGGAACATAAAGAGCAGACAGATTATGATCATTCTTGTAAAAACATAAAATCTGATGTAACCTGTGCAGGTAGGAGCACCTACAGAGCTTTGCTGGAGACTTTGACCACTGGCAGCATCCTCAGGAGAGCCTCCTCTGAAGCAGAGTAATTCTTCAGGTCAAACTCGTCCAGGTCCCACTCTGAGGACAGTAAGATGAAGACCAGAGCAGACCACTCAGCAGGAGACAGTCTATCTGTGTAGAGACGTCCTGATGTCAGGGCCTGTTGGATCTCCTCCACCAGAGAACGATCATTCAGTTCATTCAGACAGTGGAACAGATTGATGCTCTTCTCTGCAGACACGTCCTCACTGATCTTTGACTTAATGTACTTAACTGTGTCCTGATTGGTCTGTGAGCTACTTCCTGTTTGTGTCATCAGACCTCGTACAAGGTTTTGATTGGTCTGCAGAGAAAGACCCAGGAGGAAGCGCAGGAACAGGTCCAGGTGTCCATTTGGACTCTGTAAGGCCTGGTCCACAGCTCTCTGGTACAGCTGTGTGATTGTAGATGTGTTGGAGGTTGATGGTTCTTCTGCCATCAGGTTGACTCCAGAGTTGCTGAAGGTCAGATGGACATGAAGAGCAGCCAGGAACTCCTGAACGCTCAGATGGATGAAGCAGAACACCTTGTCCTGGTACAGTCCACTCTCCTCTTTAAAGATCTGTGTGAACACTCCAGAGTACACTGAGGCTGCTGTGATGTTGATGCCACACTCTGTCAGGTCTGGTTCATAGAAGATCAGGTTTCCACTCTGCAGCTGCTCAAAAGCCAGTTTACCCAGAGACTGGATCATCTCCCTGCTCTCTGGACTCCAGTGAGGATCAGTCTCTGCTCCTCCATCATACTTGATGCTCTTCAGTTTGGACTGAACCACCAGGAAGTGGATGTACATCTCAGTCAGGGTCTTGGGCAGCTCTCCTTCCTCTCTGGTCTCCTGCACATGGTCCAGGACTGTGGCAGTGATCCAGCAGAAGACCGGGATGTGGCACATGATGTGAAGGCTTCTGGAGGTCTTGATGTGGGAGATGATTCTGTCAGCCTGCTCCTCATCTCTAAACCGTTTTCTGAAGTACTCCTCCTTCTGCTGGTCAGTGAAACCTCTGACCTCTGTCACCATGTCAACACATCCAGGAGGGATCTGATTGGCTGCTGCAGGGCGTGTGGTTATCCAGAGGCGAGCAGATGGGAGCAGGTTCCCCCTGATGAGGTTGGTCAGCAGCACATCCACTGAGGTGGACTTTGTGACATCAGTCAGGATTCTTGTTTGGTGGAAGTCCAGAGGAAGCCGAAACTCATCCAGACCATCAAAGATGAACAAGACCTGGAACTGATCAAACCTGCAGATTCCTGCTTCTTTGGTTTCTCTGAAGAAGTGATGAACAAGCTCCACCAAGCTGAACTTCTGCTCCTTCAGCAGATTCAGCTCTCTGAAGGTGAATGGAAACATGAACTGTATGTCCTGGTGGACTTTGTCCTCAGCCCAGTCCAGGGTGAACTTCTGAGTGAGGACTGTTTTACCAATGCCAGCCACACCCTTCGTCATCACTGTTCTGATTGGTCCATCTTCTCCAGGTGGTTGTTTAAAGAAGTCTTCTCCTCTGATGGTTTTCTCTGGTCCCTTTGGTCTCCTGGATGTGGTCTCGATCTGTTGGACCTCATGTTCCTCATTGACCCCTCCAGCCTCTCCCTCTGTGATGTAGAGCTCTGTGTAGATCTGGTTCAGCAGGGTCTGGGTTCCTGCTTTAGCGATCCCCTCAAACACGGTCTGGAACTTCTGCTTCAGGTTGGACTTGAGTTTGCGTCGGCACACTGAGGGGTCCGATCCTGAGGGAAGACCGGCAAATTAAAGTCTGGATCCTGGACAAAGTCCTGCTGTCACAGAGGGGCTGCTCACATCTTCTCATTTTACCAAAAGTATATATTTAAACATTGTGGTTATAAATGTCAAATAAGAGGAGATCTCATAAATCAGGGGTCGGTGACCTTTGTGCTGTGAAGACCCATTTCTAGACGTTCCTGTTGCTCAGTGAACCACCTCACCATCCAAGTCCATTAAGTTCAATCAGAAACTACAACAACGTTTAAATCCCTTACGGACCTGATCCATCAATATATCCAAAGAGACAACATGCCCAGAATGATCATTTAATCACATTCATCTCAGTGGCAGCTGGCCAATAGAGAGTGCGAGGCAACACGCATTAACATTAGCTTGAAAAAGACATTAAAAAAATAAAGAAATATTGAAATAAAAATACTTCTAATCACCTATAAAAAGTTGTAATCTTTATATAGGTGAGTAAAATCTATGTTATTTAAGTGATGACTTCCGGGCGCTGGCATACAGCAGCCTGTTGCAGCAGCTCCTACCCAACTTTGCGTTTTTGTGTATTTTTGCCCCTTTATTGTTTGTTATCTTTATTTATTTTTGGACTCAGCTGATCCTAATTCCGCAATGTTTTAGTTGTGGTACTTCTGGTGAAGTACCACAACTTTTCTTGTTACAATGCTCACGTACACATGTGAGGAACTCCTGCTGCACTGTAATGGAACCGGTTGCCCCTCTGCACGCATACCTGAGGACATCTGGAGGGCGAGGCGCAGAGGGAAGAAAGCCGGCTCCAAAGTCATAGAGAGGATCAAGAGGGACAGGAGATTTAAATCTTTTCTCCCATCGATCATTATTGGGAACGTGAGGTCACTCGCCAACAAAACTGACGAGCTGACGGCGTTAGTGAACAGCCAGCGGATCTACAGGGAGAGCAGCCTGCTCATCTTCACGGAGACATGGCTGCAGGGGACAACGCCAGACAGTGTGGTCGACCTGGCCAGCTTCACGCTGGTCAGAGCGGACCGGGGGACACAGAGCGGTAAGAGGAGAGGAAGAGGACTTGCTGTCTATGTGAACTCTAAGTGGTGTTGTCCCGGACATGTGACTGTGAAGGACAGTATCTGCACCCCTGATGTGGAACTTTTAGCGGTGGGATTACGTCCGTATTACTTACTGCGGGAGTTTTCACACACCATCGCTGTGGCTGTTTACATCCCTCCGTCAGCTGCAGCGGCCAGAGCCTGTGACGTCATCCACGCTGTGATCGCGGGACTCCAAACCCAACACCCCAGCGCCCTCATACTGATCAGTGGGGACTTCAATCATGTCTCTCTCTCTCCTATCCTGACAACCTTCACACAATACGTGGACTGTGCTACAAGAGGGAATAAGATCCTGAACCTCCTGTATGCTAACGTGAAGGGAGCATACAGCTCTTCTTCTCTCCCTCCTCTGGGGGTGTCAGACCACAACCTGATTCACCTTGACACCACCTACAGGCCGCTGGTGGAACAGCAGGCATCCGCCATCAAGACTGTAAAGGTTTGGTCCAAGAACACAGAGGAGGCGCTGCAGGAGTGCTTCAATGTCACAGACTGGGACCTTTTTAAAGAGGACTATGGTGAGGACACTGAAGGCCTCTCCCACTGTATCCGCTTCTGTGAGGACAACATTGTCCGGACCAAAAAGATCCGCTGCTTCTCTAACAACAAGCCATGGATCAATAAGGACATTAAAGGCCTCCTTAACAGGAAGAAGAGGGTCTTCATGGCCAAGGACTGGGATGGACTAAGGGCTGTTCAGAAGGAGCTTAAAAGTAAACTGAGAGAGGCCAAGAACATCTACAGGGAGAATATAGAAGCCAAGATGGGACAGGAGAACTCCAGAGAGCTGTCGAGTGGCATGAAGCGGATGACAGTCTTCAACAAACCTGCACCCAAAACCCAAGGAGACCCAGAGTTTACTTCTGAGCTGAATCTATTCTTCAATAGATTCGACAATACTCCCACCTCTGTGAGCTCAGAGAGTGGATCTGGGTCTTCACACTCCACCCCAGCCCCCACTCACACCTCAACTGGAGACTTTGCCCTTTCCCCATCATGGACACATCTTCACCCCCCTCTCTCAGCTTGCAAGCAGCTCCAACAGACAGTTCACCCTAGGGTGACCATTTCCATAACACCAAAAAGGACACTATGTGGCTTATCAATAAATTACTACGGTGTACATAGGACTCTGGTATACTCTCATTTATAGTACAATTTTGAGTGGTTTAAAGATGATGTTTGTGGTGTTCAAAAAGTGACCACTGTGATGAATCTTTTAAAGTGCAGAGTGCCACAAAGCATAACATGTGTGGACTTAAATGTTAAAAACACCAAAAAATTAACAGGTAGCATATATAACATAATTAAAAAAAAGCTTTTTAAAAAAGCCTAAATAACCTTTTATGTAAACAAAAAAATCATCTCAAAAGTAAAACAAAGTGTCCCTTTCCTTTTAGCTAAAATAATAAAACTAAACCGTCATACTGTTCTCTGGTAAACAACTGTCAGTCATTAAGGTGGAAAAAAAAACTACGGCACATTCATTAAAGATTTTGGGGGGCAATCTCTGTCAAAATCGCGGTGGCGCTTCTCATAATGATGTTTAAATTTTCACTTTTTATCAGAGCAACAGTACTTTTGCACGAAAGAACATTGGCTTTGTGCTTTGTGTCCACCTCTCTCTTACTTGCCATTTTGAAGTCGGGTGCCGGTTGTGAGCGACGCTCCTGCTGCAGCCCATAATGCAAGCGTGAGCGCCCAGTCATACACACACACTCGCTCTTGCTCTCTCTCTCTCACGCGCGCTCTCTCACTCTCTCCTCTCTCGGCCAGTCTAACCTCGCGGCAGTCAGTCAGAGAGAGAGGCGTGCTGTGGGTTTTTTTCTGTCCTGGGTCCACAAAGAGGTGGTCAGCTGTCCGGATGCGGACCGGGGTCCGTCTATTGCGAACCTAGGGTATAGAGTATCTTTGCCTAGTGCCTCAAAAAGGAGGACAAATGCACGTCCGGCTTGATGCTGCGCCGGACACCGGACAGGGCATTGAAAAGCCGGACTGTCCGGCCTAAAGCCGGACGACTGGTCACCCTAGTTCACCCTCATCCTTCCACCCACTCCCCTTGGACACTGAACTCACCCAGCAACCTTCCCCCTCCCTCTCTCCCTGCCTCACACTCACGTCCAGCCAGGTACAGAGGGAGCTCTCCAAACTCCGCACCAACAAAGCCAGTGGACCAGACAACATCAGCCCCAGGGTCCTCAGGGCGTGTGCCGGGCAGCTTGCTGGAGTCTTTCAGCACCTCTTTAACCTCTCCCTGAGGTTGATGAAGGTGCCCAATCTGTGGAAGACCTCCTGCATCGTCCCGGTACCTAAGAAAGGACGTCCCAGCGCTCTCAATGACTACAGACCTGTGGCACTGACGTCGCATGTCATGAAGTCCTTTGAGAGGCTGGTTCTTCAGCATCTGAGGACTCTGCTCTCTGCTTTCTCGGACCCCCTACAGTTCGCATACCAGCAGCACATCGGCGTGGAAGATGCTATTATCTTTCTCACCCACAGGGCCCTGTCACATCTGGAGAGGCCTGGGGGCACTGTGAGAGTCATGTTCTTTGACTTCTCCAGTGCCTTCAGCACCATCAGGCCCTGCCTCCTGGGGGAGGAGCTGCTGGAGATGCAACTGCATCCCGACACCACAGCCTGGATCCTGGACTACCTCACAGACCGGCCGCAGTATGTCAGGGTGGACGGCTGTATCTCTGAGGTGGTTACAAGCAGCACAGGAGTACCCCAAGGAACCGTTCTGGCACCCTTCCTCTTCTCCCTCTTCACCTCAGATTTCCGGTTCAACTCTGGTTCCTGTCACCTCCAGAAGTTTTCCGATGACTCCTCCATTGTTGGATTCATTACTGATGATGACGAGGGGGAGTACAGACGGCTGATTGAGAGCTTCGTCACAACAACAGCCTGAAGCTCAACATCAGCAAAACCAAGGAGGTGGTTGTGGACTACCGGAGGAGCAGGAGGTTCCCTGTCCCCATCATCATCCAGGGGGAGGAAGTGGAGAGGGTGGACTCCTATCGATACCTTGGGGTCCACATCAACAATAAACTGGACTGGTTCCACAACACAGATGCCCTCTTCAGGAAGGGACAGAGCAGGCTGTTCTTCCTGAGGAGACTCAGGTCGTTTGGCGTCTGCGGCAGGCTCCTAAAGACCTTCTACCAGTCTGTGGTGGCAAGCGCACTCTTCTTTGCAGTGGTGTGCTGGTGGGGTGGCATCAAGACTGGTGAGGTCAACTGGCTAAACAAACTGGTGAAGAAGGCCAGTTCTGTTGTGGGCCTTCAACTGGACAATCTGGAGACCGTGGCAGAGAGGAGGATTATGGACAAAATCAGGGCAATCATGGACAACCCCTCTCACCCTCTCCACGACGAGCTGTGGGACATGGGCAGCTCGTTCAGCCAGCACATCATCCCACCCAGAAGCAGAACTGAGCGCTTCAGGCGCTCCTTTGTGCCCACCGCCATCAGACTCTTAAACAGCAGCGGAGGCCACAGCACTGCACTGCGCTGACCTCCACGGTAGTAATTAATGCTTATGGCAATATCACAATATTACACTGTTCTGCACTTTAATATTTAATATTTAATATATATTGTTACCAACGTTACTCTGTTGCACTGTAATAACTGTATATTACTCCATTACCCTTTTTACCCTTAAAGCTGGAGTTGGCGATCTGATTTAGATACACTTTTTGTAATACTGGTTAAAATGGTCTTTATGGCCCGATGGTAATCAACTCATAATGTCTTCTTAAAACAGAGCGAAAAATATCCGCTATCTACAGCAGGAGTAAAACAGGGAAAACCCCAACCAATAATCTTGCCGGGATACCTTCTTTTACACCAATCAAATCCCGTCGCCATTCTGCGTGCCTGCTGCGCGTGCATTTTCCCGGCGTGCACCGACAGTGCGTGTAGCATGTAGCATGTAGCGTGTAGGGAACAGACTCCGCTGGAGAATGCTTACCTTTCAAGTTTTGTCTTTGAAAATAAGGGAAGTCCGCTGTGAGCAGTCCCACAACACCAACCAAGCTCCAGTATCCCTCACATTTAAGACAGATGCACAAGAAATCTAAAATAAACTCTGTTTTTCTAAGTTTGTTCCGCTGTTGGCTCTAATCTCGCGAGAACTGCCGTCCATGCTACTGCAGGTGGCAGTTCTCGCGAGACTTCTTCTTCTTCGGTGGTTGGCATCCATCATTTTGGAGCATTACCGCCCCCTTCAGGCTAGAGACAGACAGCTAGTTCTCCAAAATCGCCAACCCCAGCTTTAACACTGTCACTTTAATATTAATATCACTGTCACTTTTTCCTTCTCTGCACTGCACTGCATAACAAAGTTGCCTGAATGACATTACCCGACATTGTAAATAGCTCATACTGTTGCTGCTACTGGATGGTCATTGTCTCTCATTTCTGTTTTGTTTATTATACGTCACCCTTGCTTTGTCCTAATATATGTGTAATTTTTTCTTTGAACCCAATGCATGCTACTACCCTTGTTCTTTGCCCTGTACTGCTGCAATACCAGAATTTCCCCTCTGGGGGATAATAAAGGATTATCTTATCTTAAGTAAAGTCGTTTTGCTCATCTGTGTTGTCTGATCTGTGATGTATTTCCACCTTGGGGCACAAAAATCTTTGCCTATAAACTCTCATTCAAAGTTATACATTTGCAGTATAATAAACTTCAACTAGTCCAGAATTCAGCTGCCCGCATCATCACCAGAACCCCCTCCCACCATCACATCACCCCCATCTTGCAGCAGCTTCACTGGCTCCCGGTCAAGCATAGGATAGAATTCAAACTGCTCCTGTACACCTTTAAGTCCATCCACAACCTCACCCCTCCATATCTGTCGGACCTCCTCCACATCGCCACTTCTGCTCGCTCCCTCAGATCCTCCTCCTCCACCCACCTCACTGTGCCCTCTGCTCGCCTCAGCACCATGGGGCAGGGCTCTCATCTAACTTTTTGAGTTGGTTGCAACAGTGCACCTAAAAAAATTTTTAAGGTGCACCAGCACAAAATTTAGGTGCACCCAAATTTTTCAGTGTCGCCTTTAACGCCATAAGGTCACCATTTTTATTACTCTTCATAAATTTTATATAATGTAAATGCTCTTTAAATAAGACTAAGATGTAAAGAAATACTTGTCTTTATTTGAAGCAAAATTATACATTTAATGCAAAACAGAGCATTTAAAGTGCTTCACTGAAGGAAATTTACAAATCTAAACTAAAACATGAAGTAGAATAAAACATCTTGAAATAAAAGTGCTTGTTCTTAACCCTTTAAGGTCCAAGACCGTAGATGATAGCCAGAAAATTATTTTTTTTGGAGATTAAATTTTTATTTCACTTTCTGGTAAAATCCTACAAAAATCAGAAAATCCATAAAATTCTACATATAGATTTTTCGTATCTCATTTGATACATTAGGTGCTTGTGGCAACTGATCATCCATTTGAGGACATTTTTATCATTTATCTGATTTTATTCTCTTTCTTTGTCATTTGATGATCAAACTGAGTAGATAGAGGTATTATAAAAGTATGTATCAAATATGGTACAATTGGCATTATAGGGTTAACATGCTTTACTGAAATGAAATTTAATATTTCAAACTCAAACATCTCAAGTTAAATAAAATATTTCAAAATAATTAAAGCTAATGTTTAAGGTGCTATACTGAGTTGAAAAATGAAATAAATATTCATATTTTAACAACCAACAACATAACATTTAACTGGATGGTCTTATTCTCTAACAAATTTGAACCTAGAACTAGACTTAACACTGTATTCAATATTTACAAAACTGAAACTATAAGGTAAATAATAAAAAACAATTTTCAAACTCATTTATTAAACGACTTTAAGGGCAGAACATTTCTGACTTTTTTCAATTATTTTTTTGGCTTTTGTCTCCCCGCCTTTACAGGAGAAATGCTTGTGCAGATATAGATGTTATATTTAACTTTACTTTGTTTTACTTGTTGCTTTAGCGTTGAACGCGAGTGTATTCGCGCGTCAAGTGAAATCGCGCCGCGCTAGACGCTCGAGTTTTGACGCTGGTACAAATATGCAAACAAACGCTCACCGCTCACCGCGGCATCGTCCGCCATTATCATTTCATCATATTTCATCGTCGAACATGGCTCTGATTACCACCATCGCTGCTCTGTACCTGCAGGAGAAGTCAGCTGCGGGTTGGCGCCGACGTCCGTACTGGATGCATGCTACCCTATGGGGGCGGTGTGAGCTCGGTGAGTTCCACCATCTCTTATAGGAGCTGCATCTGGACGACGGCCGGTTCCAGCGGTACTTCAGGCTTACCCAGTTTGAGGACCTGATAGCCAGGGTTGGTGCCTGGATCTCCAGCCTTGATACCAACTACAGGCGCTCTATTCCAGCTGCCTTTCCACCCATCTCCAGTTTAGCAGTTTGGTTTGCAGTTTGTCAAACTAGCAAGACTCCGAATCCCAGAATGCCTTGCGTCAGTGACGATCTCCACGCTGATAGGCTGTCCTGGTGCTCTGTGTGTGTGCATGCGCAAGTGCGTGCCTGCGTGTGTGTGCAGGACCTGCTGTTCAACGGAGAGACAGAGAGAGACTGCAGGCGCTGTGTTTTGTCCGGTTTTACCGCCGTTACCTTTGTTTTTTTTTCACCTGGGGAGCATAAGGCGCACCGGTGCGACCAACCAAAAAAGTTAGGCACACTCTTACAAATTTTGGTCGCATATGCGACAAAAATGGTCGCACTTGAGAGCCCTGTGGGGTGCATTGCCTTCAGTCGCTCTGTTCCCATGCTCTGGAACTCTCTCCCACCGGACCTCAGAAATCTGACCTCCCTGTCTCTTTTTAAAGGTCCAGTGTGTAGTTTTTAGCGACATCTAAAGGTGAGGTTTGAGATTGCAGCACTCCGGCAATCCCCCTCCCTTTGGGAGAAGCCCTGAGCTACGGTGGCCCTCCAAGCACTGAAAGCGTTTTTTCAACATGGAGTCCTCAACGAGTGTTTCCAGCTACCAAGCTATCAAATATCTCTGTTGATTCACCACATTTGAAAGTTCAGAGAGCATTTTAGGCGAGAAAGTCACCACGTAGAATACCAAAATGTGGTCATTTGAGCCATAAAACGCACAGATACAAATTTCATTTCGGTATTTCGGACATTCTGTTAAGCCAGCCAGTATGCTATCGAAGAAACTTCCGGTCGGCTCCAAAACAAGAGCGTAATTTACAAAAGGGTTAAAGAACTAATAGGAGATAATGAAGAAAGCTTTTATTTTGAAAATGTTAAGTTTGCTAGTAGCTGATTTTTTTAGCTGAATGCCGTCTCAAGACGACTTGACATGTATGATATTATGATGATTCTGATATTGTTACGACCTGACGCTGTTTTTTATTTGAGTCAGTTTTTCCAGTATTTTGTCTGATGACTTTCATTTTGAAGCCTGAGGCTGTATTATCTGGCGGAGGTTTTATTGAGGGGGGGTTTTCTGATGCAGTTTGGTCTGAGAAATGACACAGAGGTTTTCCTGAGACCGAAGTATCCTAAAAAGTACACTTACCAATGTGTACATGTGCTACTAAATAACAAATAAGGAGCAAACAATAAAATTAAGGAGTACGGTGAAAATCTTTATATTTGTCTCATCAACAGCGCTATATAGCTCAGTTACCAGCCTATGTTTTCTGTCCACAGAAAATTGCTTGTGGCCGTGAAATAAGCCTCTCATAGCAGATACATTCTCTGCGTCTTACTCCGACTTCTCCCGAAAGTAAACAAATAAATTCGGCTCCATATAAGAGTACAATTCGACACTTAGTCTTACCTGTCCAGCAAAAAACAGGCAACTTCTGCGTCTGTCTGCAAACTTATCCTTCAGGGACTTCCATCTGGGAAAGGCAGCGCCGATGTTGACCCTGTTTTTTATGTCTCAGCCTGTCCCGATTGCGTTTGGCTTCATCCCGTTTTCGTTTCTTTGACAAAGTTTCATGCTCCTCTGCTGGCAAATTGTACGTGTGGTCCTCCATGTTTGTTTGTATTAGCACAGCTGCTTGGTAATCACTCTCTTCTTCTTCGTCTATTTCACAACTGTGCATTTCCGGTAGGGGTGGAAAAAAAACGCGAAAGCGTATTTTTGTCCGTTCTGGGTTACGGTGGAGAAGATGGCGACGCAAGATGGAGCCCCCCATAAACGGGCGACCCACTCCTAGATTGATATAAATGACTTTTTCTAAGGTAACGAAAACAAAACATTAATTATTTAAGGCTGATTAGAAACTACTTTAAATATACTTTAAAATAATATATTCCATTTTTACCAAGTCTGTTATTTTATATTTTTTCGTTTAGCATTTAATAATACACACTGGACCTTTAAATCCAGACTCAAAACCCACCTGTTCTGAACTGCATATTCCTTACCATGAATAATCCACTCCATCTCTATCTGTTGCACTTTGGTGATTTTGTAGTTCTATTGTTTTGTCGATTTAATTGTTGTTTTTTCTTGTACAGTGTCATTGGGTGTTTTGAAAGGCGCTTTTAAAGATCATATTATGCTCTTTTTTCTGCAGTGTAATATGGATCTTTGATGTCTTCACGAAGCCTTAGTAGTGTGCTTTTGGTCTAAAAACCCAATAAAACAAGCACAGCAGCATTGTTTCCAGGCTCTCACAGCCCCTCCGTTCAAAATGGTCTGATTTTGTGGACGTAACCTTCATATGTTAATGAGCCACTGCTGAAACTGCCCCGCACTTCCGTGTCGGCGCAGCGCGCATGCACATGAAGACAGAGCCCAGTGTAAGTGAGCAGTGAGACGAGAACGGCTGGAGGATTTCACGTTTTAACCGAGTCAGAACCCGAATATAAAGAGGAACCAGGAGAGAGTCGAGGACCGCGGATAAACTGGGATGTTTCTTTGTGGTCTGCATGCAAAGTTTGTTTCTTCAGTGCCAATATGTAGACGAATTAAAGTTGTTCCGCCGTTCCTTCCCCCCTCCCCCTCCATCTGTTGATGTCGATGTGAACTATGTGGCTGTTAGCAGACATGCAGTGCTCAGACTGGCGTGAAATAGTCTAGTAATGAGTAATGTAGAGTGAGCGGTTTACTACAGGATTAGCCCAAAGCCCCGACGTGAAATAACTTTCGCCCTAACACTGAATGGGCCGCTGCTACTGATAGTGAAATAAGACAGAGAGAGGGGTCTTCTCTGTTGTTGTGATGTGTAAATAATGTCTGGGCTCTTCAGAGCCGATCAGAGCAAGAGTCTGTTTTACAGAAATAACATTAGTAATGTGACTGACCCATCAGAATACAGCATTTAATAGAGCCATAGCCTTTAGCAACAGTAACGTGCTGCCACTGAGAACATGTTTATTACCTTTAACTGTGAGCAGTCAGCAGTTTTCTGTGAACCTTACTTTAAAAGGTTATTTTCTTTTCTATATGCCACACAGTAGCTGTCTTAAAAACCTCTTCACTTGCATTATGTTATGACAGCTCTGTGTATATTCTTATACAATAACAGGACATGATTATCTAGTACATTTCCTTTTTATAAAAATTCTACTGAACATCCTGTTTTCACTCTTCTCCTACATAGGTGCTCCTGTGGCAATTGTGTGAAAAAGTCTGTACATAACCTTTCCTGTACTATGTCACTGACTTACCTGTTTTAATTAAGTAGGTCAGAGGAAAACTGCAGGAACTCCCAGTCCAACCATCCTGGACTCAGACCTCTATGCTTGAGTGTGTTTTTCATGCACAGCATGCATTCTATATTTATAGAGCAGACTATGAGCCTTTACATCTAAGAGGAGTAATGCATAAGTATTTTGATATAAACACTTCCATGACTGTTGAACAAAAACAGTAAAGATTAAAAGAACTGTTTCCTCCATCTAATTTTTTTGTCTTTCTTGTTACTTATTAACATTACATGTAACATATGGAAAACTGAAAACACACAAAACAGTTCATGTAGACTTTTTATTGTGAAAAATATTTTTACATATAAAAACACCAAATGGGGGTGCTGGTTTGGTGTAGTGGTTAGCACCCCATGTACTTGCTTCTGCCAGTCCAGGTTCAAATCCAGCCTGTGACCAGTTTGCAGAGTGTCTTCCCCTACTCTCTCACCCCCTTTCACAATCCTATCCACTGTCTCTCTCCTATCAATAAAGACACAAAATGCCCAAAAAATAAATAAAAAAAAAAACACCAAATGTACCGGCTGGTACTGTAGACATTTTTACATGAAGGAGGTAAAAAAGACATGAAAAAAGAAAAGGAATTTTTAAACACAAGCCATAGAGCCATATTGATAAAAATATGAACATATAGATAAAAACACCTATGACAGTAATTTTCATTTCTGACATAATCTTATCATGTCCAGCCCTTACAGATGCCTGGCCTACAGAGCCTTTGTCAGCTGATGCTGCCTGTGTTGTACTGCAGAGTTTCCTGATGCAGAAGACCAGTATGAGAGGGTCAGCGCTTCCTGGTATTTGGAAAAGGAGCATATGGTCTGGTATTTTCTGCAGCTCCTTCAGGTGTGGAGCAGGGTCCTGGAAAACCTTCCCAAAGACAAGGTCCAACAGTGCATCTGCATGATCTGAAATACAAGACACAAAAATATATGTTTACAAGAAATGAACCAAAACACCTCACTGCAGTGTTGTAATTTTTTTACATAGTCTTTTATTGTCACAATATCCTTATTGATTATATATTCTCAATTCCATTTTGATAACATTTTTATTCCAGTTTCCTTTATCTTTTCATTTCCATGCTATGCCTATTTGCCATGTCGTTAAATGTGTTGATTTTAATAAAGAATTGTTTAACTTACTGAAAGCTGGCTCTGCTGTCACTGGCTTTGCTGTACATCCTTTCTCCTTGGATTTTGAGAAGCTGACTGTAACCAGCGGTTCACCATCAGAAGATGCTGCCTGAGGTCGACCAGCATAGACACAAGAAAGAAAAATATTTAACCTGTTAGTGCATGAAAACAGAAAATTACAAGCATGCATTTTTACCTTTTTTTTAGATAAAATGTTTATTTCACATTGTACTGAAGTCTAAATTACATTAGATATTACATATACTTTTTGTTACTCATTAGATACATTAGGTGTTTCTGGCAACTGATAATTCATCTGAGGACCTTTATTTTTATCATTTATCTCACTGTATTTATTTTGGTTTTTTTGAGATATTTTTTGATCATTTTGATCAGACACATGTATCAAAAGTATGTCTCAAATAAGCCCACATTCTGCTGACCCTCTTGTGTCTGTCCACGGGCTGCTCACAGCAGAATGTGGGATTTCTTGTGTTCTTGTTTCTTGTTCTACGCCTCCTAGTTATTGCAGAGTGCGCATTCGCTTGGTTTATCATAGGTACCCGTAAGTGTATCATAGAAATGCTAAGTAGTACTGTTTAGGCTATAAACATGTGCTAAATGATGTCGCTTTTGAGTAAATGGTGGACGCATCTACCAGGACACTTGGATTACAGCGCACAGCAGTATGGAGGAATATTGCCGACTTTTTGTGGACTTTAAGGACACTGTCTGTCGGCTCAGATTCAAGTCATGATATCAATGTCAGTGGACAGCTTAGGATCCCTCAGATCTCCGGCTGCATCCTAGATGTTCCAAAACTACTCCACAGTGTTGTTCAGCATGAGGGTGAGTAGAAAATGAGGCCAAATCGTTGTTTGGGTGTAATATTCCTTTAATGGGTTTTTACTTACAAATGTCACATTATGTGATGCATTATAAAATGTCTATGCCTATATATTGTTAGTAAATAAAACGGGAGGATAACTAAATCACTATCTTATTTGCCTCCCTCAGTTTTTCGTAAACCACTGACCTGTTAGTAATTCTAACTTATCCTCCCAGTCACACAGCTCATATGACAGCATTCTGTGGGCATTCCTGAGGGTTCAGACTCACAGAAATCAGATTAAATTAGTTTGGTGATAACGGCAGAGGCCAGAAAACCCAGTGATCACATGTGCAGATACACTGATCTGAGCCGACATTAGCGTAGTTATATACTTTCCCTGTTGTAATCAATATTTACATGATCTGCAGCAAAACACAGAGGAACATTACAGGCTAAAAACAACAGGCTAACTGCAGCTAAGCTTTAGCCTCCTGAAGCTAACACAGAGACAGGGGGAGAAGAGACGGTGTATGAGGAGTAAATATAATCCTGCAGCTGATAAACTCCTCTTGACTTCTGTGGGAATATTCATACATCTAAATCGGATTAAACTTATTTGGTGATCACGATGCTGTGGCCAATAAAGCCAGTTATCACATCTACAGACACACTGTTTTGAGCTGACGTTAGCGTAGTAATATACTTTCCCCTGTTATCAATATTTACATGCTGCGCTGCAAAACACAGAAACACAGCCTTCACTGATCGTTTCCCTCGTCCACAGTTTAGACACAAAATGAGTTTTGATACTTTATGAGATAATTTATTGATTACAATGCCTCAGAGAGAGTAGCAGGCCTCAAACTCAAACTGCTGTACATCTCACAGCAGCCAGCAAAGTAATAGACAACAGAGACTAATATTACAGCCCAGAAAAGACACGATGTGGTTAGAAAACAGCGAAGTTCATTAACTGTAACATTACAGGCTAAAACAACAGGCTAACTGCAGCTAAACTTAGCCTCCTGAAGTTAACACAGAGACGGAGGGACACTGAAGAATAGCTTATATCTGCTCCACTGTCCTCTGCTATTAGCAGTTCATAACAATTAGCAAAATAACAGCACACAGCAACTCACATTTCCAGGGTCCGAGGTTTGTTGGTGGATGGTTGGAACCGTGCCTGGATTCAGGACCAGTCTGTTTGCCAGCCCTCTGTTGTACTGTCCAAAGTTTGTGAAGATGTCAGCCGTGAAGTGACCAGCGCACACATGCACATTTTTGCTGAGAGAAGCTGGCACATTTCCTTCATAAATGAATTCCAGTCACTTACTCCTTTGTTCTTCCGAGATGGGAAGCCTGTGCAAGGAAGTGTGCGGCTGTTTACAGCCAACAACACTGCAGTTGTAACTCTTCAACTTCAGCATTCTGTAGTCCGACCTCTCACTGCATATGAAAGCAGCACGCTCTTCACATGGACATCTCTCCAGCAGCGGGCAGGGGCGGTAGGTGAGGAGCAGGGGGGGGTTGTCTGCTCCGGTGGACCAATCAGGTCGGACTTGCTCATGATTGGTCAAAAGGGTGCATGTGACGTCGGCATGCCGCCCAAATTCAAAACGTCTAGCTGAGGGTCAGGATTTTACATTCACAGGCACTACTACATACAGGTTTTGACATTAAATAACACATTTTGTGGGCTGGGAGGAAAGCCAGAGACCCAAAAACTTTACTACAAGACTTAATAAAGTGGATTTTGCATAATATGGGCCCTTTAAATAAAATTTATTATTATTATTATTATTATTATTATCTCCTCTTCATTACAAGAGATAGGGCATGTCACAACCAACCACTGTCATGGAGGGGCTGACGTCGGGGTGATGATTGACAGGTCAATCCGCAGGAGTTGGAGACAGAGACACAAGATGGTGAAAGAGACATAAAATAATCCTGTCAAGTCACTTAAATCAAAACCTTTCTAGAGGAAAACACATCAGGAGAAGCTGCAGGTAAAAGAGCTCGTACCTGATCAGCCAAACATCAGAATTAATCAGCAGTCCAAGGACAATACACTCAGTTTGACATTTCTGACGGTTTTAAAATAAGTTAAATAACCTCCTCCATCATGTATTAAGCTGCGTTCAGACCCAATACGACTCTGTGGTTGTGATTGCATTGCCCACTGAAGTTGCGTCGTGTGTCCATAAATACCTCATTTTTGTCACTTTTGCATGACGCCGTGATATGGCGTCATATTTGTGTCATATGTTGAGCGAGCGCTACAACATACATACGAGCAAATTATCTTATACCACACGCACAGAGTAAACTGCCCCATGCACTTTTTAGTCCTCGCCCGCACAAATTCAACAACCGAGAGCATACAGGGAGATGCGAGTGAGTTAAAATACACAGCAAGAGCTAAGAAAAAATGCATAGCGATGGGTACATTAAACTCTACAGCATGCGCGCAAGGAGCTGGGGTGTTGCAGCACTCTCCCCCTCTCCCTCCGTGCGCTCTGCTAGCTCGAGCATACAGCCTATGCGCTTGAGTCACAGACTTTTGACAGTTTGGGGGCAGAACCAAGGGGCCAGCCCTGCCCTCTTATGATTGGTCAACGGCAAACAGAAACACACCCCCACGTGGGTGCCCTTTTCCAGATTTTGCTGATTAGCTTCAGCCACAGACAGGAAGTTGTGTGGCAGCGGCCATTGACATTATTTATGTAGACACCTCATTGCGTAGACACCTTAACTATAAATTGTGAAACAGCAAATGTATGCATGAATGAACGTCCCTGACCTCATTAATTGCCATTACTGTATCAGTATATTATCATGAGTAGTTAAACCAGATATTTATTTTTGGTAATATTTGAACACTTTATAAATGTGACCAGATATTTATTCAGGCGGACTTAGGCTCTCGTTGTTTTCATGCCCTGTCATCAGCCAATGATGCATTTTAAATACTCTTGTTATTTTATTTGCAAGATGTACTGGATGTGTATGTCTTTATTGTTTTGTAAATAATACATTCAGATAAAGTAAGTTTTAGACTGTAAAAATAATAACAAAGGAGACACTTGATAAAATGCGAGACTACTTGAATAAATTGATAAAGTACAATAAAGATCAATAACACATTTGTCATGTTCCAGTTCAAATAATTAAGATTTTTCTCTCTACAGAGATTGGTCCAACCGTCCAGTCCTGAATGTGTCCTGCAGCTGTGGAGGATGGTTTAATAAACAAGTTTCATTAGTTTGGTGGTCATCCTGATTTATCTAATGTATTTGTCATATTTCATGTATTACTCATGTATTACACTATTTACTCTATTCAAACAAGATAATCTGAACTTCTGAATAAAATACAAACTTTTTTGGTCTACCTAAAAATTGGCTGTTTTTTGTGAGAATAATTAATTAATATTTAACGTAAATGACATTTTTTTAAGTAAGACTCAAAAAACAAACTTTTTTTTAAACATTTGATTTTGTTTTTAATTTGTTTTCCTACATTTGTTATGTTATTCATTTTACAGATAATAGATTATAACAAATATAACCCTATAACATTATATATAAAATATAACAATTTCAGATAACATTCCATCTTAAAAATTTTAGGCTGGGAACATACATGGAACAGGCTTTCATTTAACATGAGAATTTAACCACTTAAAAGTGAACGTCTTAACAGAAGTTATCATTATAAATGAACAAATCAAACAAAACTAACCATTTATGTGAGTGTGTGGCTTAGAGGTCTTGGACAATTTACTCCTAATGTTATTAATGATAATAATGTCCCATAACGACTTGTGCTACACAATGCAAGCTCCAACTTTTACTATGAACATGTTATTTTTGTTTTTTAGGGTTACTTTTTGTGTTTGTTTTGTTGTATTTGTTTATTTCGTAGCCTATATTTTTTAGGTCACATTAGTTCATTTTTAGTTCAGTAGTTCCACTGTTCACTCCCAACGCTGTCTGTGTTTGAATAAAGAACATTTTATTAGAACTTTTATTACAAATTTAGAATTTTGATTTGTTCAGATAAAATATGAGTGATATTCCTGAAACATCACTATCATTGACAGTTTTATTGACATGCACTGTTGTCTACATATTTTCTGAGTGTTTCATGACAGTGACAGTGGTTCAATAGCCTACAAAACTATTTTGAGTCCCAGACAGAAAATAGACACCAGGACAATATGGCCTAATAATAAATACATAACTAAATACATAAATATAATAGTGACCCACGTACAATATTCATTACAACAAGCAATTAGTTTATTCAAGAAATTAAAAGAAAAACCTGTTGTGTACGATTCGATTTTTTCTCATAAAAGTTTAATAAAATGATAAATCTTAATATATATTTTTTTTTACTTTTACTGCTTAAAATCTTTTCCACATCTTCCTAATTAACCACAGATGTATAGTTTTAAAATATTTTTTCTGTATTTTATGTTTATTTTTTTGCCATAAGGACAGAGGAAGCTCTCTGTTGATCAAGAAAACACACAGACAATTTGAGATCTGATGACTTGAACTTTGCCTCAAGGGTTGACAAAGTAGATAAAACCTATAAAGGAACAAAACATTATTAGAGAAGCCAGTCGTTATCTGGGTCTCATCCCCGTGTTCCATCCATGGTTCATCTCAAGACTATCATTGCCTATCAGAAAAATAAAAAGAGAAAATGAATGGGTAGCACAAGGAATTAATGCATTATTAAGAACAGTATGACGTTTACAGCGAAAGCGTGCCTCATTAATATGTCCATGAAAAAAGGTAATACCCTTGAATCATCGTAGAAACTTGATCTGATGAGCAGTCATCTCTCAAATATGGGATTAATTAAATGAACAAATAACACTGATTTATTTGGCTGATGGACTGCTATGGTCTACGACAGTTTTTTCTGTTGTGTGCAATCCCATTATTTTAGAATACAGTCAGCTATAGGAAGTCATCAAATAAGAATCACTCGTCTTAAACTCTTAGTATGA
The DNA here is from genome assembly GCA_036419115.1 of Scarus forsteni. NCBI lineage: Eukaryota > Metazoa > Chordata > Actinopteri > Labriformes > Labridae > Scarus > Scarus forsteni. Next base: position 762,933 of record JAZDUH010000426.1, read on the forward strand.
AGACTTATTACGTATATAATGTCATTATATTACATCGTAGTCGGATCATGTGCCCTAAAGTTCATTATTTAAGTTTGTACACCTCTCATACTGTAAATTTCATCCGTTGTAGATTTTTGTTGTGGCTGCGTGTCACTTCATCAAGACCGCGCTTCGCTTGTTCCCATTGACGTGAAGCATCATGGAAGATGACTCTACTGCACCTGCTCTATGGGCCCAATAACGCGGTAGTGGGAGTGTGTTTCTGTTTGCCGTTGACCAATCATAAGAGGGCAGGGCTGGCCCCTTGGTTCCGCCCCCAAACTGTCAAAAGTCTGTGACTCAAGCGCATAGACTGTGCGAGCAGAGCGCACGGAGGGAGAGAGGGAGAGTGCTGCAACACCCCAGCAACTCCTTGTGGGCGTGCTGTAGAGTTTAATATACCCATCACTATGCATTTTTTTAGCTCTTGCTGTGTATTTTTACCCACTCGCATCTCCCCGTATGCTCTTGGTTGTTGAATTTGTGCAGGCGAGGACTAAAAAAGTGCGTGCGGCAGTTTACTCTGCGCGTGTGGTATAAGATAATTTGCTCGTATGTATGTTTTTTTGCTCGCTCGACATACGACACAAATATGACGCCATACCGTGGCTCGGTGACGTCAAGTCTGCTCGAGTTTCATCGCGATCATATCATGTATCATATAATAGGATGTACAGTATAAGCTGACATTATTCCAACTGTATCCTTTTTACTCACCTACCAAACACAAAACACTGCAGCTGATGCCCTGCAGCAGCATCTCTGTGAGTTTTCAACGGTCTGTCTAGGTGGAACTAATGTCCACACTGAATAATGTTTCCACAGACATAGATTGTTACTCTGTAGTCCAGAATAAAAACTGTCCGACACAGATACCATCACACACACACTCACACTGCTGATTGGCTGTTGCCACACAATCACACACGACATCACCTGAAAAGATCAACTTTTTTCAACTTTGATGAAGCGAATCGGCTTGAACATGGCAGTTGCATCGTAGGAGGATTAACCCCGCCCATCACAGCTGTACACTGACTGCATGGACAGTGATCTCGAAGGACGCTCAAGGCACTTTTAGGAGCACAAAACAGAGAGGGTTTACACGTGTATCGGCATGAGAAGGAGGGCACACTCAGTAATTCACTCCCTCATAATGACAGACAGCCTCCAAATCTTTACATCATTCATCAAAAAACTCAGTCACCTGACTCATAGCCATCTCCATATAGTATTAATTGGTGCATTTATTTTTAGATTTGTGGCAAAATCTTAGGCCATGTAAAAGATTTTGCAGGGTCTTAAAATTGATAATCTTAATTTAGGCCTTAAAATTTTTTAAAGGAGACATATCATGCTGATGCATGATTTAATCCTTAAATATAATGTAATAAATTTGAAAACAAGACCTTACACCCCCTTAATTTTCAAAAAATGAGATATTGTATTTTTTCTGATATCCTAGAACGAGATTTGATGCCTCTGAAAATAGGTCATTGCGAGATGTCCGCGAGATTTTAATCGTCGTGACGACACGAGGTACATTTCTTTTTATTGGAGTCATCTGATAAAACACTTCCTCCTCTGTGATGTCTGTTAGCCACAAAACCGTCACTGAGGAACACATCCAGTAGCAGTATATAGGTCCTTGGCTCGCACTCACTCATTACCAACTCTGGCCAGTAGGGGGACTCAATACGCGGTTGCTGCTTTGAGCCTGCTGGAAAATACAGTAGAAGAAGAAGGACAGGCTGGCTCTACCCCCGATAGAACTGACCAATCAGAGCACAAAGGGCTGTGACGTTGCGAGGTAAATTTAGGTCATCCTGAGAACAGAGTGTTTCAACGAGAGCTTGATAATGGCCTAAAATGAGGATTTTGAGAACGCAATTGTGGGGCAATGAAGGAAGTAAGTGACTTGTACTGAGGGCAGAAATGCTTTACAGGCATCCTTGTCTGGCATAGTGAAAAGGAGAAACAAGCATGTAGAGTTCCTTTAAATCTGTTCATTCTTGGTAATGTAAGTCCCTAATTATATTTTGCTAGGTCTTATATTATGTATGTAAATAAACCACTCCCATTGTTGCCCCCTTTTTTTATTTACTCATTAAACTAAAATTAAATAAAAACAGAAAAAACAAACTGAAAAACTAAATTGAAATAAAATCCAGTTAAGTTTTGTAAAGTACAATAACCCTGACACTCACTTACTCACCCCATTACATGAATTACATTTGTTCTTGATTGTGTATGGGCTGTTCTGTGGCAACAACAACTGTACGGTCTTTGTGAAATCATCCACGTCTATGTCTTAATCCAGATTCTAAAACAGTAATCCTGAAACCTTTTCTTAGTCTCAGTCCTCTGCACAGTTACACGTTCACTGTTTCATCATGTTCCCTCATGAACAAAGTGCTGAGATCAGCAAATACAAAAATAATATCATGTTAGAAGAAATCATTAAAAGAGTTTAAACAGAAGACTGAGAGCACATGAGAATGCCTCCACCCTCAGACTGAGTGATGATCATGTGAGGAGACAGTTTGGTCAGTGTTTGATCAGCTCAGAGGAGCTGCACTCTTCATGTGTGAGAGGATCTGCTCACAGAGATGTTGGTCCACAGACTCAGTAAAGCCCGATCAGGATCTTCAGGAAAACTGTCCTGCAGGTGAAGCAGCAGCTCCTGTCATGATGCTCTGCTGTGCTTCACTGACTCTGTGACCTTTGACCCCCACTGTGTTGAGCTGTTGGTGAGTGGGGCTGTGGTCTTCCAGCCCCCCCTCCCATCATAGTTGACCTTCAGAATAAAGCTCTTACCTCTCCTTATACACTCAGCCAGCTCATCCTGATTCATCCTCCTCAGGAAGCCCACTGTCATCTTCTCAAATCCCTCTCTGATGTTCCTCTGCTCCTCATCCTTGCTCTGAGCCTCTAAGCCTTCTGGGTAATCTTGACCTAACCCTCTCTTGATCCTCTTCAGCTGGTCCTTCACAAAGCTGATGATGTTCTTCTTCAGCAGCTGGAGAACAGAAGACAGTGGAGATTCAAAGAGAAAGAGAAGAACATCTGGATCATGGTGGAGCATCAGACTTGTAGATCCTGGACTTCACTGTTAAAGTGTGATGGTCTCACCAGAAATATGGAGTCCAGATCTGATTCAGACTGTTTGGAGATAAAACTGAGGAGTCTAGATGTTTCCCTCTGATCTCTGTACATAGAACAGGACAAATATAAGAGATCAGTGACTCAGCAATAATTATCATCAGGATGACTCAGCATGATTGGAGCTGTTCTAAAGTGGTGGGACAGTTTTAGGGGGTCATGGAGCTCTGGTGTCATGCGGCTCATCTTCTGGCAGCTAAACCAAAGTCCTGGTTCTTCTGGCCTTCAGATACTTCCCCCCACACTGAGGAGGGTCTCTGCTGAACACCTGGCCTCACCTCTCAAGGGTCAGCAGGTCAGAGCCACATGTTCACACATGTTTACATTTCTGAGCTCCTGACTGGAGGGAGACTGAGACCCTCACTCCACTTTCTTAGATAAAGGGACAGATGATGGTTCATCTCAGCATGATGGAGCACAGACACGTGGAGGAGAAGAACCATCAGGCTGCTCCACCTTCAGCTCACTGAGGGCTCAGAGAGTGGTCTACCAAACAGCTGAGCCAGGAGCTAAAGGGTTAAGACAGTCTGAGGGCAAAGAGAGCTGACCTGTCCATCAAACAGACACCTTCATCACCTCTGAGGGACTCAAACATGGAGGTCAAAGGTCATTATGCTGAATTCATTATGCTGAATTCTCACCTTCTCTCAGCAGGTCTGTTCTTCCTAAAAGTCAATGGAGACGATCAAAGACCGGTCACTCCACATGGGCCTTTTCGCTGGGCTCAAGGGGGTCTGATCTCTTCATCCTGATAAAACAAACATCATCATCATCATCATCATCATCATCATCATCATCATCATCATCATCATCATCATCATCACCATCATCATCATCATCATCATCATCATCATCATCATCATCATCATCATCATCATCACCTCTGAGAGCCATAATCTTGCTTTTAGTTAAGTTCCATTCTTTCATTTTCATGTTTGTCTGTGCTTACTGTTTTATTTTGAAAATTCACCTGCTGGTGAGTTTCCAGTTTGGTAACTTAGGAGAGTGACGTGGAGTGAAGGGGCTCTTCATCAACTCTCTTATCAACGTAAATAACCAAGGTTTTACCCACAAATTGAGCGACAAAGTGGAGTTGTCTTACATGCATGTAAAGTACTTTATTTATTACAGCACTCAGTCTTTTTGGGTAGGAGCCTATCAGCGTGTCACATCTTGACATCTTGATGTGGCAATATTTGCCCACTCTTCTTTGCAAAACTGCTCCAAATATGACAGATTGCGAGGGCATCCCCTGACCACAGCCCTCTTCAGATCACCTCAGAGATGTTCGATGGGATTGAGGTCTGGACTCTGGCTGGGCCATTCCAAAGCCTTAATCTTATTCCAGTGAAGCCATTCTTTTGTTGATTTAGATGTGTGCTTTGGGTCATTGTCATGCTGAAAGATGAAGCTCCTCTTCATCTTAAGATTTCCACAGAAGGCCAAAGGTTTTGTCCCAACACTGACTGGTATTTGGAACTGTTCATAATTCCCTCCACCCTGACTAAGGCCCCAGTTCCAGCTGAAGAAAACAGTCCCAAAGTATGATGCTGCCACTAACATACTTCACTGTAGGTATGGTGTTATTTTGGTGATGTGCAGTGTTTTTTTTGCACCAAATGTACCTCTGGAATTATGTCCAAAAGTTCAACCTTGGTTTCATCAGACCATAACACATCTTCCCACATGCGTTTGGGAGATTTCAGATGTCTTTTGCAAAAAATTAAGCTGGATGCTTTTCTTTGTAAGATAAGGCTTCTATCTTACCAACCTACCCCAAAGCCCAGACGGATTGAGCCCAAAGATTGTTGTCACATATGAAGAAGATGGAAGATTGTTGTCACATGTACTACACAGCCAGTACTTGCTAGAAATTCCTGCAGCTCCTCCAGTGCTGCTGTCAGCCTCTTGGCAGCCTCCCTGACTACTTTTATTCTCGTCTTATCATCAATTTTGGACGGATGTCGTGTTCTTTGTAATGTCACTGTTGTGCCACATTTTCTCCACTTCATGATGACTGTCTTCACTGTGCTCCATGGAATATTTAAGTACTTGTAAATTCTTTTGTAGCCTTCACATGACTGATATCTTTGAATAATGAGATCCCTCAGATGCTTTGGAAGCTCTCTGCGGACCATGGCTTGTGCTGGAAGATGTGGCTACAAAAATGTCTGGAAAAGCCTACTAGAACAGCTGAACTTTATTTGGGGTTGATCAGAGGCACTTTAACTGGTGACGTGTGTGCTGACTCCAGTTTGAATGGAATTGGTTAAATCTGAACACAGACCAGTTATAAAAGGGTGTTTACACTTATGCAACCACATTATCTCAGTTCTTTATTTTTACTTCACCTTCCTGAAAGATTTTTTTTTGTCTTTCAATTGCGTTGTACAGGTCATAGGTCAAATGAAAGGTGGAAAAAGTTGTGAAATTATTTATCTTGCTGTCATTTGTTTAAATTGAAGAAAACCTGGCATTTGAGCAGGGGTGTGTAGACCTTTTATATCCACTTCCCCACACTGAGGAGGGTCTCTGCTGAACACCTGGTCTCACCTCTCAAAGGTCAGCGGGTCAGAACCACATGTTCACACACATGTTTACATTTCTGAGCTCCTGACTGGAGGGAGACTGTGACCCTCACTCCACTTTCTTAGATAAAGGGACAGATGATGGTTCATCTCAGCATGATGGAGCACAGACACGTGGAGGAGAAGAACCATCAGGCTGCTCCACCTTCAGCTCACTGAGGGCTCAGAGAGTGGTCTACCAAACAGCTGAGCCAGGAGCTAAAGGGTTAAGACAGTCTGAGGGCAAAGAGAGCTGACCTGTCCATCAAACAGACACCTTCATCACCTCTGAGGGACTCAAACATGGAGGTCAAAGGTCATTATGCTGAATTCTCACCTTCTCTCAGCAGGTCTGTTCTTCCTAAAGTCAATGGGACGATCAAAAGACTGGTCACTCCACATGGACGCACCGCTGGGCTCAAGGGGGTCTGATCTCTTCATCCTGATAAAACAAACATCATCATCATCATCATCATCATCATCATCATCACCATCATCATCATCATCATCATCATCATCATCACCATCATCACCATCATCATCATCATCATCATCATCATCATCATCATCATCATCATCATCACCTCTGAGAGTCATAATCCTGCTTTTAGTTAAGTTCCATTCTTTCATTTTCATGTTTGTCTGTGCTTACTGTTTTATTTTGAAAATTCACCTGCTGGTGAGTTTCCAGTTTGGTAACTTAGGAGAGTGACGTGGAGTGAAGGGGCTCTTCATCAACTCTCTTATCAACGTAAATAACCAAGGTTTTACCCACAAATTGAGCGACAAAGTGGCGTTGTCTTACATGCATGTAAAGTACTTTATTTATTACAGCACTCAGTCTTTTGGGTAGGAGCCTATCAGCGTGTCACATCTTGATGTGGCAATATTTGCCCACTCTTCTTTGCAAAACTGCTCCAAATATGACAGATTGAGGGCATCCTGACCACAGCCCTCTTCAGATCACCTCAGATGTTTGATGGGATTGAGGTCTGGACTCTGGCTGGGCCATTCCAAAGCCTTAATCTTATTCCAGTGAAGCCATTCTTTTGTTGATTTAGATGTGTGCTTTGGGTCATTGTCATGCTGAAAGATGAAGCTCCTCTTCATCTTAAGATTTCCACAGAAGGCCGAAGGCTTTGTGCCAACACTGACTGGTATTTGGAACTGTTCATAATTCCCTCCACCCTGACTAAGGCCCCAGTTCCAGCTGAAGAAAACAGTCCCAAAGTATGATGCTGCCACTAACATACTTCACTGTAGGTATGGTGTTATTTTGGTGATGTGCAGTGTTTTTTTTGCACCAAATGTACCTTTGGAATTATGTCCAAAAGTTCAACCTTGGTTTCATCAGACCATAACACATCTTCCCACATGCGTTTGGGAGATTTCAGATGTCTTTTTGCAAAATTAAGCTGGATGCCTTTCTTTGTAAGATAAGGCTTCTATCTTACCAACCTACCCCAAAGCCCAGACGGATTGTGCCCAAAGATTGTTGTCACATATGAAGAAGATGGAAGATTGTTGTCACATGTACTACACAGCCAGTACTTGCTAGAAATTCCTGCAGCTCCTCCAGTGCTGCTGTCAGCCTCTTGGCAGCCTCCCTGACTACTTTTATTCTCGTCTTATCATCAATTTTGGACGGATGTCGTGTTCTTTGTGATGTCACTGTTGTGCCACATTTTCTCCACTTCATGATGACAGTCTTCACTGTGCTCCATGGAATATTTAACCCTTAAATGATCCTGGGACCATTTTGGGTCCTTTTGGTTTTTATTATTTAATAATTTTGCCTGTGTTTGATGAGTTTAGCTCAAATTTGCCAACGGATTATCATTTTCAACAAATTTTGAAAATATTGTGTAATTTAATTAAAATAGCCCAAAATGGCTGAGCAACAACAAAAATTACAAATTTGATCCTCGAGACCAAATCGGTCCCATCTGAAACCATTACAAATGCTATTTTTGAGCTCATATTTATCTAAACACAAACAAGTGCATTCCTCAATGTTAAAATTTTATTTTAAGGTAGAACCTGTCTAGTTGTTATTTTTATATTTGTCCACCAGATAAAACAATTTTTTTCATACTTAAACCATAAAGACACATTTCACCATTTTTTACCGTTTCCTACAAGGGCTTTTTGCTAGTAAAATAATTTGTGTGAAAAATTTGTGTGTGAGCCAGGAGGCTGGAATCATATGTCCCGACTGTGGGGGCCCCTTGAACTTGTGATAAAGACTTGGTTTCAATCGGCCAGAATACAAGGTCCTAGAAAGGGGTTTGATGAGCCCTTGGAGCGCAGCTTGCTCCAGGGGCAGGCCTCTTGAGATCTTGCCCTGCATGTGTTGCACATACTCCTGTTTTCTCTCCTTGAGTGTGTGTAGGGGTTTTTCTGTTGTTTCTCTCCTCTCCTTCTTGATCACACGAGGGCCTGGGAGGTTTCATGGTGCCACAGAGGGCAGCCTCTGCTGGGTTACTCTCACTCAAATCTCTCCTTCCATTTGCTGGAGCTCCTGACTCTTGTTTCCTCTAGCATAACCCCTCCAGGTGTTAGACTCCATCACCATCGCCTTAAACATCAGCCCAAGTCTTATCCCAATAGCCCACCTTACACCCACCCAGCCCAGCCCACAGTGCTGTGCCCCAGCAGACATCCAGAGGCAGGCAGAGGGGACATTGCTACAGGAGAACCCCCCCAGAGAAGGCCCTCTCCTGGGCTTCTCACACTCGCATTTCCCCACCTGGCTGTTGGAGCTCCTAACTCTTGGGCTGCGTTTACACGGCACAGAAAACGGTCAAATCTGATACGTTTTTATTGCATTTTGGCCTTGCTTTTACACTGAAACATGTTGTGTGTTGTCTCAAAAAGGAAACTTTTGAAAACGGACTCCAGAGTAGAAAGTTTCCAAAACGCTCTCCATGCAGCTCCATGTAAACTTGCATCAGAGCGTTTCAGGGTGAAACACTGACGCCACCGCATGCACAGTACTCTTTCAGATGAAGGCTGCGCGTGCAGAACAACAACTGCTTCGGCCGTCTGTCGAGTAACATGTGAGCCTCTTGCCGTGCTTGATTTGTTATCCAGACAAAACTATCCTGACAGATTTGTTGTCCAAACTGATTTGTTGTCCAGAAAAGAAAGTCCTGCGTTTCTGTGCGTCTATTCGCCATTGTTGTTTGTGAAAAGTTTTTCTTCTTCGTTCGTGTATTGTAGCAGTGCTGTCTCTCTGCAGACCTACACCGCCATCTACTGAACCAGCATGCACACTACAGCGGTCCATACATCTCCAGTGTAAATGCGTCATCTGAATGCAGAAGAATTCGAAACCGCAAAGGGAAAATCTTTGCGTCTCTAAGTCAGGAGTGTCCGTGCAAACGTAGTCTTTTTTCCTCCACCCAAACCCCCTCTTTCAGACCCCCTCCCCCATCAATCTCAGCCCAATGCCCCTCTGTCATCCCCGAGAACTAGGACCCCAGGACTGGTCCCACCAGGGCCAAGGAGAACAGGACTCCCCCTGGGCAACACTCCCCAATGGCAACCTTCACCTACATTTACCTGGCGCACATTTTGAACATGCTGACCCACACTTAACAAAATGGCATTTTAAGGGTTAAAAATCCCATAATATAGTTAAAACTTCATATAAATATTTCGAGCTCAAGTAGTTTTAAAAAGGGGACTCATAAAAGTGGAAAAATTATAAATTAATAATACTTTTATAAAGCTTTATGAAAAGAGGACAAATTAGGTCAAATGTGTGAGTTTTTGTTTCAATCTGATTTGCAGAAAAATAATCAATGCATTAAAATCATTGTTTCTGCCAATCATTGACCCACCCCAGGGCCTAATAGAAATTATGACCCAATTGTCATTGAAATATATATTTTGGAAATTATTGATGTTTTTTTATTTTTTTAGGATAAAAAACAGTGGTTTTCGGTAAACATACAGGCATTTAAAGGGTTAAAAACCCAATAACATTATTAAAACTTGATATGAATATTTCAGACACGAGTATTTCTAGAAGTTTGAGTCATTTAAAGTGAAAAAATATATATATCAATTTTATTTTTATCGCACTTTTTAGGAAGGAGACCAATGTGGTCCCGAGGATCAAATTTGTGAGCTTTGTTTCAATTTGACTCTGCAGAAAAATAATCAATGCATCAAAATCATTTTTTCTGCCAATCATTGACCCACCCCAGGGCCTAATAGAAATTATGACCCAATTGTCATTGAAATATATATTTTGGAAATTATTGATGTTTTTTTATTTTTTTTTTAGGATAAAAAACAGTGGTTTTCGGTAAATATACCGGCATTTAAAGGGTTAAAAACCCAATAACATTATTAAAACTTGATATGAATATTTCAGGCACGAGTATTTCTAGAAGTTTGAGTCATTTAAAGTGAAAAAATATATATATCAATTTTATTTTTATCGCACTTTTTAGGAAGAGGACCAATTTCAGATGCTTTGGAAGCTCTCTGCGGACCATGGCTTGTGCTGGAAGATGTGGCTACAAAAATGTCTGGAAAAGCCTACTAGAACAGCTGAACTTTATTTGGGGTTGATCAGAGGCACTTTAACTGGTGACGTGTGTGCTGACTCCAGTTTGAATGGAATTGGTTAAATCTGAACACAGACCAGTTATAAAAGGGTGTTTACACTTATGCAACCACATTATCTCAGTTCTTTATTTTTATTTCACCTTCCTGAAAGATTTTTTTTGTCTTTCAATTGCGTTGTACAGGTCATAGGTCAAATGAAAGGTTGAAAAAATTGTGAAATTATTTATCTTGCTGTCATTTTTTTACATGAAGAAAACCTGGCATTTGAGCAGGGGTGTGTAGACTTTTATATCCACTTCCCCACACTGAGGAGGGTCTCTGCTGAACACCTGGTCTCACCTCTCAAAGGTCAGCAGGTCAGAGCCACATGTTCACACACATGTTTACATTTCTGAGCTCCTGACTGGAGGGAGACTGTGACCCTCACTCCACTTTCTTAGATAAAGGGACAGATGATGGTTCATCTCAGCATGATGGAGCACAGACACGTGGAGGAGAAGAACCATCAGGCTGCTCCACCTTCAGCTCACTGAGGGCTCAGAGAGTGGTCTACCAAACAGCTGAGCCAGGAGCTAAAGGGTTAAGACAGTCTGAGGGCAAAGAGAGCTGACATGTCCATCAAACAGACACCTTCATTACCTCTGAGGGACTCAAACATGGAGGTCAAAGGTCATTATGCTGAATTCTCACCTTCTCTCAGCAGGTGGGTTCTTCCTAAAGTCAATGGGACGATCAAAAGACCGGTCACTCCACATGGACGCACCGCTGGGCTCAGGAGGGTCTGATTTCTTCATCCTGATAAAACAAACATCATCATCATCATCATCATCATCATCATCATCATCATCATCATCATCATCATCATCATCATCATCATCATCATCATCATCATCATCATCATCATCATCATCACCTCTGAGAGCCATAATCTTGCTTTTAGTTAAGTTCCATTCTTTCATTTTCATGTTTGTCTGTGCTTACTGTTTTATTTTGAAAATTCACTTGCTGGTGAGTTTCCAGTTTGGTAACTTAGGAGAGTGACGTGGAGTGAAGGGGCTCTTCATCAACTCTCTTATCAACGTAAATAACCAAGGTTTTACCCACAAATTGAGCGACAAAGTGGAGTTGTCTTACATGCATGTAAAGTACTTTATTTATTACAGCACTCAGTCTTTTTGGGTAGGAGCCTATCAGCGTGTCACATCTTGATGTGGCAATATTTGCCCACTCTTCTTTGCAAAACTGCTCCAAATATGACAGATTGCGAGGGCATCCCCTGACCACAGCCCTCTTCAGATCACCTCAGAGATGTTCGATGGGATTGAGGTCTGGACTCTGGCTGGGCCATTCCAAAGCCTTAATCTTATTCCAGTGAAGCCATTCTTTTGTTGATTTAGATGTGTGCTTTGGGTCATTGTCATGCTGAAAGATGAAGCTCCTCTTCATCTTAAGATTTCCACAGAAGGCCAAAGGTTTTGTGCCAACACTGACTGGTATTTGGAACTGTTCATAATTCCCTCCACCCTGACTAAGGCCCCAGTTCCAGCTGAAGAAAACAGTCCCAAAGTATGATGCTGCCACTAACATACTTCACTGTAGGTATGGTGTTATTTTGGTGATGTGCAGTGTTTTTTTTGCACCAAATGTACCTTTGGAATTATGTCCAAAAGTTCAACCTTGGTTTCATCAGACCATAACACATCTTCCCACATGCGTTTGGGAGATTTCAGATGTCTTTTTGCAAAATTAAGCTGGATGCCTTTCTTTGTAAGATAAGGCTTCTATCTTACCAACCTACCCCAAAGCCCAGACAGATTGTGCCCAAAGATTGTTGTCACATATGAAGAAGATGGAAGATTGTTGTCACATGTACTACACAGCCAGTACTTGCTAGAAATTCCTGCAGCTCCTCCAGTGCTGCTGTCAGCCTCTTGGCAGCCTCCCTGACTACTTTTATTCTCGTCTTATCATCAATTTTGGACGGATGTCGTGTTCTTTGTAATGTCACTGTTGTGCCACATTTTCTCCACTTCATGATGACTGTCTTCACTGTGCTCCATGGAATATTTAAGTACTTGTAAATTCTTTTGTAGCCCTCACATGACTGATATCTTTGAATAATGAGATCCCTCAGATGCTTTGGAAGCTCTCTGCGGACCATGGCTTGTGCTGGAAGATGTACAAAAATGTCTGGAAAAGCCTACTAGAACAGCTGAACTTTATTTGGGGTTGATCAGAGGCACTTTAACTGGTGACGTGTGTGCTGACTCCAGTTTGAATGGAATTGGTTAAATCTGAACACAGACCAGTTATAAAAGGGTGTTTACACTTATGCAACCACATTATCTCAGTTCTTTATTTTTACTTCACCTTCCTGAAAGATTTTTTTTGTCTTTCAATTGCGTTGTACAGGTCATAGGTCAAATGAAAGGTGGAAAAAGTTGTGAAATTATTTATCTTGCTGTCATTTTTTTACATGAAGAAAACCTAGCATTTGTGCAGGGGTGTGTAGACCTTTTATATCCACTTCCCCACACTGAGGAGGGTCTCTGCTGAACACCTGGTCTCACCTCTCAAAGTTCAGCAGGTCAGAACCACATGTTCACAGACATGTTTACATTTCTGAGCTCCTGACTGGAGGGAGACTGAGACCCTCACTCCACTTTCTTAGATAAAGGGACAGATGATGGTTCATCTCAGCATGATGGAGCACAGACACGTGGAGGAGAAGAACCATCAGGCTGCTCCACCTTCAGCTCACTGAGGGCTCAGAGAGTGGTCTACCAAACAGCTGAGCCAGGAGCTAAAGGGTTAAGACAGTCTGAGGGCAAAGAGAGCTGACCTGACCTCAGCAGGTCCATCAAACAGACACCTTCATCACCTCTGAGGGACTCAAACATGGAGGTCAAAGGTCATTATGCTGAATTCTCACCTTCTCTCAGCAGGTGGGTTCTTCCTAAAGTCAATGGGACGATCAAAAGACCGGTCACTCCACATGGACGCACCGCTGGGCTCAGGAGGGTCTGATCTCTTCATCCTGATAAAACAAACATCATCATCATCATCATCATCATCATCATCACCATCATCTTCATCTTCATCTTCATCATCATTATCATCCCCATCCCCATCATCATCATCATCATCATCACAATCACCACCATCTTCATCACCATCATCTTCATCATCAGATACGGTGAGCTGTTACCACAGGATGAACATGCAGACAAACAGAGAGAGATGAAGATGATGATGATGATGATGATGATGATGATGATGATGATGAAGAGTTTGGCATCGAGCTGCTCTTCTGTAAAGTGTCTTCAGGTAACACCTGTCATGGTTTGACTCTGTTGTAATACAGAATGATGAAGATGAAGATGATGGTGTCAGAGTGTGATGGCTGCAGATCTTCATCTCACCTCAGACCCTGGTCTTCTTCACTCACAGAGGTTTTAGATGGTCTGGTCTCCTCTGGTTCTTCAGTCTGATCCACAGCAGAGCGCCCCCTGCTGTCTGTCAGCTGTGATGGAGCCAGAGAGCAGAGCGTTAACAACAGACTCTGATGGGCTGAAGGAATGAACTCATATCTATGGTCATATTTCTGTAATCACATTTCTATGACTGTATTTCTATGATCTGTCCTCAGTGTCTCTGATAAATGCTGCTCAGTGCTGGGGCCACAGTGAGGCCTGAGAGGTAAACACACCTGAACACAGGTGAGCACAGGTAAGACAGAGGTGGCTCCATCAGCCTGTGGTCTCTGAGGTCAGGGGGGTCATGATGTGGTCTATGAATCAATCTGTCTGTTATTGTACAGCAGCAAATCCTAACAAATGTCAGCTCACAATCCTTTACAAAAAATATTCTGTATTTACATTTCTTAGTACGTCATTAATTTTTATTCTTTTTTCAGTTTTTTTTTATGGTTTCATTTATTTTGTAAAGAGAAGTAGAAAGATAAAGAGGTGTGCAGAGGCAAAGGGACTAAAATAAAACAATCATGAGTGATGTGATGTACACTTGGATGTGTTTGAACATAAACTTTACTCCAACTCTGTCACTGTAAACAGAAATAAAAGCACATCAGCATGTATTTCTGCAGAGCTTGACTGTTTTGTTGTAGCTGTGTGTATTTCTGTTAAACTTACTTCTGGAGTTTCCATCTGGTGCTTAAATCTCTGTATTTTATGCAGTTTCAGTGCTTTTAGCTTTCTTTATTAATTATTATTAATATTAATTAAATTCTTGATTAATTTGTTCTACTGTTTTCAACATGTCCTTAGAAAACATATGGCAACATAATCTTTTTCACTGATAACACCGTCCATGGATTTTATGATTAGCCTAATTGACTCTTGTCTTGTTGGGACATTTCCACTCCAGATTTTGGATGACATACATACCTTTTGTTGCTGACTCTGCTCTTGCAGAGAAATCCTCTGTGGCTCAGACATCGGTTTCTCCTCCTTGTCCTGCATGTCCAAGGTGTCCACGCCCCCGAGGCTGCGCTCTTGTCGTCCTCACTCCAAGGTCTCTGTCCCCAGTCCCGTTAAACTTGACACGTTAATGATCCCAGCGGTGCCTCCAATATTTGCTGCACACTACTGGACACAATAACAGATTTTCCAGTCAGCTCACACTGGATTATGGGACACTGAAACACATCCAGTCTGAAACCAACTTCAGTGAAACACCAACCAGGCAATGTAGCAAATATTCACATCTATTAGCATTAGCATTCTTAGCAATAGCACTGTTGGCTTAATGCTATCATTAAGATTGCTAACATTAGGTCTGGTAGCATTAGCACTGTCAACATTAGCACTGTTATCATTAGGATTTCAGTATTAGCTCTATTAGCATTAGCATCGTAATCACAGGTTTTTACATTGGCACCATTAGCATTAATGCTAATGGTGTTAATGTATCATTAGGATGGTCGCGTTAGCGCTATTAGCATTAGCACTGCTGTCATGAGACTTTTTTGCTTTCACGCCATTAGCATTAGCACTATTGTCATGTTTAAATGAAGCCTGACACCCCCACTGATCACACCTGATTGAACTTTAACATTTTGAAAACATGAAAAAGATTTTCACCGAACTTCGATGGTCAGGACAGATCTGTGACGCAGCAGAGAGTCGAAGAACCAGAACACACTGACACCAGGATGTACCAAAGTCCATTTATCACCGTGTCCACAGCCAATCAAAGGTCAGAGTCTACATTTTACTGCAGGAGCTTTATTGTTTTAATCAGAGCGACCTGAGGCAGATCATAAGACATGTTTCATGTTTTTTGCATTTTTGCACAGGGCAGGTAAACAAATATTAACACAATAACATTACCTCTTCGTAAAAAAATGTGCAGGAAGTTTGAAATGAGTTCAACTTGTCACATTGATTGGATGATTGGTCCTTCCTGATGAACATTTCATGCACACTAAGTGCTCAAACCTCATAAGAAATACAGTATCTGTTAATAATCAACTTTGTCGAGTGTTTGGAAATACCAAGTGGATGAAAACTGAAATGCCATTTGGAAAAAAATGTTCTATTATAAGTGGTTCACTATCAAGATACTGAAAAAGCAAACCAATAGCTGTTTGTCACTGCACTAAAGGAACAGTCAGAGATAAAACAAACACTACAGAATAAAAATGTATCTGCAGTGTCATAAATTAAAGAGAAAGACAACCTTGACCCTGTTCAGGGGTGGACAGTAACGAAGTAGATTTACTCGAGTACTGTACTTAAGTACATTTTTTGAGTCCCTGTACTTTGTTAGAATTATATTTTTGGAAACTTGTGACTTTTACTCCATTACATTTGAAAGACAAATATTGTACTTTAAAATTCACTACATTTCTATGAAGGGTCTCATTCCTCATTACTTTTAAGTACAGCTCTGAAAGTCAGTGGATCAAATTTCTTCTTTCTAAAATGCAGCCTGAGTGAGATTTGTTCAAGTGTTGATACTGTATCTGCACCTTGTGCATGCGCGACTCAGATTGAAAACAGGTCAAAGTTAAGCTAACAGATAACAGTTCATCTTGGCAGTAATGATGCAACAGCAGATACAGAAGACGATTTCACTCCAGAGTACCCTTGGCCATGTCTGAAGTCCTGTTCAATCATGTTTCAATCAGCATTTCTATCGAAGCTGCAGCATATTTGACAGGATACTTTATTCTACAGGTTTTATAAGCAGGTCAGAGCTTCAGTAGTTTGTTTCTGTCATTAGGTTCTTTAAATTCATTGTAACAACAAAACAATGATGCACTGATATTGAAGCAAAATGTAACTTTTAATACTGAAGTATTTTAAAAAGCAGGTACTCCAGGACTTTAAGTAAAAATTGACCTGAACAACTTTCACTTGTATTTGAGTAAAATCTGACCAGGAGTATCTATACTTTCACTAAAGTAATGGAGTTAAGTACTTTGTCCTCCACTGATCCTGTTCAATCAACCACAGGACTTCAGAGGGAGGTGTGGATGTCTTCTAAAATACAAATTTAACACAAACAGACTTCTTACACATTTTTATTTTAAATCTTGTACCTGTTTTTGCATTTGTTTCCCTGCCCTGTGCCAACAAACAAAAGGCTGCATGGTTACTCCGGTGCAGCGAACAACAGAACAGATCAATAAAAGACAGCAGCAGGTGAGGCCTCATAGCTCTGCTGATGCTAAAGTTAGCATTTCTCTGATTACATGCTGAAGAAACAACTGCAAACAAGTGTATGTGCTTTACAGACGTCCAGAGCTATTATACCTGTTTGTGGATTTATTTACAGTTGTCTATGTCTCACTTAAGAAGAGTTTTATAACTCATTTTTAATATTACTGTTGCTGTGTAGCTGGATTAAATTACCACTGGTTACTTTGGGCTCCTTTGTCTCCATTAAAGTCACGTTCAACATCACTACACATCACAGACAGTCTAAGGAATCTATATGTTGTGTTGTATATGATGCTTCATTCCAGTTAATATTTCTTAGCATCTTACCTGCAGGAATGGTCACAAAAACATGTTATTAGTCTAAACATCTGTGTTGCTTTCATACTGTCTGACGTTTTACTCAATTAGTGACTGGCGCCCACTTTTGATCCTAATTATGGATGTAACAGTTACCCGTAAAATGGTAAACCACAGTAGAAATTCCTGTGGTTAGTCTTATTATTTCCTGTTTAAACTACCGAGTCTTATCACCACACCGAGTCAGTAACTCACGGTGATGCTGCTTCAGCCTGAACTATGTGTCTGCTCCTCGGTAAAGCAGCAGTGATGCCTCACAGGCAGAGGCACACATGTGCAGTTTGCAATGTTTGGCCCCTCGAAGTTAAAGTTGGAGCCCCGCTCAGGCATTACCGCGGAGGTTTTCCCCTTGAAACAGACAAAGTCTGAAGTCTGGTCGAAGTTTGGACTTACAAGGATACCGAGGGATCAGGAGACAGTCACCCTGTCTAAAACATGAAGCTGTGGAGAAAGAAAAAGACGATTAAAACTGCTGTAACTCCTCGAGTGAGTGAGCTGACTGAGCCGTAGAGAGTGAGAGGAGATTCAGTGAGCCATACCTGAGTGAATTAAAGGTGTGTTATCAGTATTTATGTGTAAATGTATAAATGTTGTAAATAACAGCTTTTACTATCATTCTGGAGAGTTCTTGCTGTGCTTTTACCGTTCCTTCGTCGTATGTTGCCGTAATATGAATTTGACCGTCTTTCTTCCATCATAGTTTGTGTTTTATGGATTTCATCAGGCGTAAATTGGAGATATCGGAGAAGGAAGTGTTGAGGAGATCTGCCAGGGAGAGGAGAGACCATAGGAGAGTCATAAAGGGGGCTAACTGGACAGAAACTGCCTCATGGACTATTGCTGGTAAAAAAAAATACCTGAACATGGTCTAATATAACGAGCTGTAACATGGACATTATAACATAATAATGAAAAATACTTAACAGAATTGTTTACTCATATTTTTTATTTAGAAGGATGGAAAATATCACTCAAAGGACATTTCCAAGCACATTAATTAACAAAAAAGCCAAAATGACCCGTTATAATTATAATACTAAACTTTGAGCACACTGCAACAATACCACGATAATAACCATGATCATTTTGATCACAATAAAACGTGATATGAAATTTTCATACCATCACATCCCTAATCCTAATGCACACAGCTCCATCTACTGCCCAGGTGCTGAAACTAAGTAAAATGAACCAGAGCGAAAACACTACTACTGTAATTTTGAGGTTTAAAAGTCCTTCACTGTTTTATAAATCCAGATTTTAAATGGGGGGGCAAGATAATTAAATCCAGTCTCTGTAATCAAGTCTTTTTTAACACCTTTGGTGTCTCTAAAAACACTAAGTGACACACACATACAGCTTTAAAGAGTTTAAAGGGCCAAAGAAAGACAAACAAAAAGAAGTCAACTTACAGTGATGTGTTGTAGCAGATCTTCAGTCCTTGTGTGTCCAAGAAACTTGGATCCTCAGTCTGAAGATATCACACCGTCATACTGCCACTGGACAAGTATGACTTGCTGTCCCCGACATGGGTTACAGTGAGATCTGCTGCCTGTCTGCTGTGGTCGCTGCAGTGCTGTCACGCTGGATACAAGCTGAGGTGGAGAAACAGCAGTTCCTGAGGTCACAGCCGAGCTACGAGTCGGAGAAAACAGCTGCCCTGTGCCAACACGCGAAAGGCTGTATGGTTACATCTATCTGTGCTGCTCTCGTAACTGCCAACAACCATCAGCAAACTTCAACCCTAATTAAAGGATTGATGTTTTCTTTCATGAGTCTCATAACAGCATTTGGCAGAACAACAAGCAGACTGATCTGCAGAGTGAATGTAGGACTTTGGTGTTTTTAGGAGACACTGTCAGCTCAGTATGTCACTGTCTTCTCTCACCTTCTTCATTACAGCTGCTGGACTTACAGTCAGAGTCGTGCCTGTATCTTCCAGCCTTTGAGTATCTTCTCCTGACCTTCTCCTCTGGCAGGTTTTTGCTCAGCAGCCAGTCCCAAAAACAATCTAGAGTAACAGAAAGAGAGGGAGAAAAAGCATTAATGTACTATTACGTGTACAACCATGTTATCTTTGCCTTTACAGAATAACAGAATACAGCAGGTGATTTTCAGCAAGTTACCATTTCATAGGATAGTCTGAAAGAAAATGGCTGTTCTGTTTTGTTCCTTGTTCTTTTATTTTGTCTTTGCTCCTTGTATTACTAATTTTGACCTCTTGTCTTGTGTCTCCCATGTTCCTGCTTTGGTTCATGTTGTTTCCTGTTTTATTTTGAAAGTTCTCCAGTCTCTCCGTATTGCCATAGTTTTTGTTTCCTGTCACACCTGATTGTTCTTCCTCAGCTGTTTCTTGTCCACCTCAATCACCTCCTGTATTAAATCCTTGAGTTTTCCCTTGTTTTCATGAGTTCATACAAATGCTGCTGATGCTTCTTCTTCTTCATTTCCTCCTGTCAGTCACAGCCTCGGTGTGAGTTTTGAGTTTTCTTTGTCTTTTTTTGTTGGCCTGGTTTAATTTGTTACTTTGTTGCAGATTTTGTTGGTACTTTAATTTTTTTTATTGGTAAAGATTTCTGGACTTTTGTTTTTTGGTTAGTTAAAATAAATCCTTTTTCTTAATCTGTATTTGAGACTGTCTTGCTTCTGTTTTGTTCCTGTTTGTTTCTGCTCACAAATCCTGACAGAAAACTTAACAACTTCACCATTAAGAGATGAAATGTCTTCAAAATCACAGCACACATAAATGACTGAAGGTTAGTCATACATGTCATATTTAATAAGATTTCTGAATTTATATATTTTACAGAATCTTTTGATTGAAAATAAAACAAATGCCATCAAGGTTACGAGATCTACAGACAAAATTTAAATACAAAATGAGTGGTGATCTCCTCGACCTTAAACTACAGCTCTTACTTTAGAAAAAAACTTTTGAATTTTATTTTTACTAAATAAATGAATATTGAATTGTGTGACTTTATATGTAATGACAATAATTATTTTACTAACTGAACAGTTATTGACTGTAGAGACACTAAACTCATGTTGATGATCAAACATCTTGTTTATACTACAGCTCTATAGAGAAATATGTTTTTATTCAATTTAAATGATTTTTACATTCTCAATTGTATTAATGAAAAGATACTTATTTCAATAACTGTAATAACTGTTCTGTTGTGGACTGTAATGACACAGAACTCACACTGATGATCAAACATCTCTAGCTTATAGTTTTTAATTGTAGAAAAAATGTTTTATGTATCTTAAAGCAAATTTTTATATGACTATAAAAACTGTAATAACTGGACTGTTGTTGAGTGAACAAAATCATTCAAATAACATTAAAGCATATTTCTCTTACATAAAAGTTATCGTATAAACTTGAAGAAATGTTTGATAACCAGGCATATTTTGGCGTTACTAAAGCCAACAACAGTTATTACAGTTCCATTGTCATTACTTATTAATAAATTACTTCAATTAAAAAAATTCAAATAAATTACATTAATTGTACTTTAAATAAATTAATAACTGTAGTATAAACTAGAGGACATGTTTGATCATCAGTATGAGTGGTATGAGTAAGAGTATGAGTATGAGTAAAGTTATTACAGTTATTGTAGTGATGATCTATTAATTAACACCAATATATATTCTTTTTAAAAATCACTTAAATTGAATTAGTACAGTAATTATTGTCATTACATAATTCGCACAATAAAAAACAATTTATAAATCAAAACAAAACCTTTTTTGCTAAAGTAAGAGCTGTAGTTTAAGGAAGAGGAGTTTCTTATTTAAATGATCTACAGTCATGGAAAAAATTATTAGACCACCCTTGTTTTCTTCAATTTCTTGTTCATTCTAATATCTGTACCACTAAACGTATAATACAATGAACACAACAAAAAATGCAGCTGGTCACATAATACTTTATGTCCTATTTGACATTCTTAAGCTTAATTGATTCCCAGGGTATATAAGAGGCCATTTCATGTCACAAGCAGCACTGCACATGCAAAGGCCTAGAGTGGTTTCCTGCTTACATTCAAGCCGTAGCACAACTCAGAAGTTGTCAGCTCTCACATAATGCCTAAAACAAAAGAATTATGTGAAGCCACAAAGGCAGCCATCTTGGCACTGCTGGAAATTGGCTTGAGTGAGAGACAGGTAGCGAAAAAACTGAAGATCTCCAAGACAGCCGTTCATTACAACAAAAAAAAAACAAGCTGAACATGGCACTACCAAACTGCTACCTGGCCGTGGCAGGAAACGTCTTTCTACCCCACGAGATGACCGTGCACTCATCCGTTCCTGTGTCAGGAATCGTCGTCAAGACCTCCAGGGACCTTAAAAATGAGTGGGCACTGTCGAGAAATGTGACTTGTTCAGCAAGGACAGTTGGAAACCGACTTGTTGAAGCTGGTTTGAAGTCACACAGAGCACGCAAGAAGCCCTTCATCAATGAAAGGCAGAGGAAGGCCCGGTTACTCTTTGCTCGAGACCACAAGGATTGGACTGTTGATGATTGGGCTAAGGTTCTCTTCAGTGATGAATCCAATTTTGAATTGATGCCCACTCCAGCCAACTTACTGGTTAGGAGGAAGCCTGGAGAAGCTTACAACCCAGACTGTCTTGCCCCTACAGTAAAACATGGGGGTGGATCAGTCATGATCTGGGGTTGTTTCAGTCTGAGCGGAACAGGGCAAATGCAATTGTGTGAAGGCCGAATGAACCAGGTCATGTACAGGACTACCCTTGAAAACAGTCTTCTTCCATCAGCTGGAAAACTCTTTCCTGCCTCGAATGACTGGATTTTCCAACAAGACAATGCCCCTTGCCACACGGCAAGGTCAGTTAAAGCCTGGATGGAGAACCACAACATTCAAGACCATGCCTTGGCCTGCTCAATCACCAGATCTTAATCCAATTGAAAACCTGTGGAAAATCATCAAACTCAAAATGGAGAACCACAAGCCCAAAAACAAAGAAAATTTGTTTGAATTTGTCCAACAGGAATGGGCTGCTGTGACAGCAGAACAATGTCAGAAGCTGGTGGAGAGCATGCCAAGACGCATGGCTGCAGTCATCAAAAACAATGGTTATGCAATCAAGTATTAACTCTTGTGTGTGTCATGTGTTTAAAGCAAACAGAAAAGAAAACATGGAATGCTTAAAAGTAGTGATTTTGGCGGTACAATGCCATAGCTATTGATGTAAGAATTTAAGTAATTTTGGTTATTATCAAGAAAACCATGGAAAATGAATAGTTCTTAGTTCTTAAATTAAACTCTCATGAGCTATTTTTGTTGTTATCATTATAATTGTCCAAACAAATGTACCTTTAGTTGAGCCAGGCATTAAAATTAACAAGAAATTGAAGAAAACAAGGGTGGTCTAATAATTTTTTCCATGACTGTATTTATGTTTATTTGGGGCTCGGGCTTTGCAACGAGCCACTCTCCCCATAGCAAAGCTATGGAGTGAGTGGCTCGTTGCGAAGCCACGAGCCACATGTATTCTTCCGCGTGTTTATTGTCAGTTTTTTCTTCATCTTGCGGCCACTTTTTTGATTCGTATCTAGTCCTAGGGCTTTGGGAAAACCCCCACAAATTATATATCAAAACGTGCGGCTCGGTCCCGATCGGTGTGCTATGACTTTTATAAGAATTTCGCGAAAAACTGCGAAAAAAGTCCCATTGAAAATGAATGGGATTACTCCTCGAACACACCAAAATAACACTGTTTTTCTAAGCACGACGGTGAAGCCATCGTGTCACCTACAGAGCTCATTCAAACGTCAAAACGCAGCTCTATGTCTCCTCTGTTCAGGACTGAAAACGTACCGTTTTCAGTCAACAAGTCCTCAAATCTCCCTTGCGTCGCCCAAAATCACTTTTTAGAGTGAAGTTTCAAATGAGATTTGAAAATACAGAGTGTGAGAGCAGGAAGTCACCACTCGAAAAAATCCCCGAACAACTTGCGATAACGGCAAAACGGTACATCGGACCCGAATAACTTTTTCAGAAAAACGGATCTGAGACTCTTGTGCCTCATATAAAACAAAAAGTGAAGCCCTAACTCATTCTTCAATTAAATGAGAGACATCTGTTCGGTCGAATGTCCATTACTCGCTCTAATCTACTTCCATTATAAATTGACATGTAGTCCTCATGAGGGACAAGTTGTTTGTAAATTGCGATAACTCTGTCATTTCCCACACTATCTTCATAAAAATTACATATTCACTATCCCAAGACTCTCCCGACGCTTATGATGTCCTTAAGATAAAAATAGGTCCAATGGTGACAAAGATACAGGCCGCTGTTCGACACTGTCAGAAGTCATCAAATTTCAGTCATTTTAGACAGCCAAAGTGTTGCATCTCCTTGCAGCTGTTCCTGTTACCATGACAACGGAGCCTTAATCATCACTTGGCCTGCTGCCAGGTGCTTCCAGGGGCTCAGCTAATCAAGCCACACAGGACCAAGTCATATACAGAACTGTATGTGACTTGGTCCTGTAAACTGTAAGCCCACAGGGCTTACAGTTTACAGGGCAAGTAAGCCTCCAAAGACTATGCATATTAGTCAAGGATTAGTAAATACTGAATTCATCGTTTATAAACCTTTTTTCTGACATGGATAATCAGTAATAACACATTAAAGGACACACTAAGAAATGTGTTACTCATCATTAATAATCATATAAGAAAAGGATTAGTAAATCTTTTACTCATCATTAATAATCATATTAGTAAAGGATTAGTTTATGTTTTTCTAATCATAAATAGGCATATAAGAAAAGGATTAGTAAATGTTTTACTCATTATTAATAAGCATATTAGTGAAGGATTCGTAAATATAACAGTCATCATTAATAATCATATTAGTTGAAGATTATTAAAAGTGTTATTCATCATTAATAAGCATATTAGAAAAGGATTCGTTAATGTTTTACTCATAAATAAGCATTGTAGTGAAGGAGTAGTAAATAACAAATTCATCATTAATAAAGCATTTTTCTGACACGAATAATCAGTAATAACTCATTTATAGTCACACTTATAAATGTTCTTGAATGAATTTTTTTTTACTTGCTACTAGTCATATGATTTGAGAAAAGCCCCACAAATCATATATCGTCAGTAGGTCCTCAAATTTCCCCTGCGTCGACCCAAAGTCTCTGATCAGAGTGAAGGATTCAAACGATTTCTGCCTGGCAGACCTGATTTTTTGTCAACAAAAAGGTGCTGTCATTTAGCCAACCAAGCCACACAGGACCAAAACACATGAATAAAGTCAATTGCCATCTTCACAGTGTTAGCTAACTATTTCACAGTGTCACTGTCCCAGCTGCATAATGTAGCTAAAATCTGAGTTCAGTTAGCCCAGAATGAGGTTAGGCGCATGAAGCACAAATATGTGCATGTGTGTGTTTTGGGTTAAAAGGAAATAATCTTCACACAGAATCTCCACCAATAAACACATAGTGTGTGTTTATGTATTTAACTGCACGCGAAGCGTGCATGTCTTTGTGTGTTTGTATGTTTACAAAGACCATTGGAGCTCAGTTTAAACAAGACCCCCACTCATACACTGCTTGGTGACTTCAGTCTGTTAGAGAGGGCAAACACCAACAGGAATTTCTTGAACACAGCTCAAGGTCAGGTGCCAGACGATGATCATCAAGTAATCAGGCCACACATGACTTAAACATATGAATAAAGTCTTGTGCCATCCAGAACTATTTTAGCATGTCATCCAGTTAAAATGCTGCTTGAGGCTGGCTTGTATTAAATTGATAAATCCCGGCAGCGGCCCGAGCCCCACTCACGATTCCCGCGGGAATTGTCTAGTTTATTATTATCATTTTGTCAGTAGAACTCAAACTTGTTATTTGCTTTATTTTCAATCAAAGAAAATCTGTAAAATATTTTAATTATGATATGTTGTACGAATAACCTTTGGTCATTTATGTGTGCTGGGATTTTGAAGACCTCACATCTCTTCTGGTGAAGTTACTGAAGTCCTCTGAAATGGAAACTTGCTGATGGTCCAAAAGCCTCCGAGCCAGCGTATGAGACCAGCTGAAGTGGTCTGGCTTGGAGGACGACTCATTTGAAGGAAAACCAGGTTGTAGCTCAGTTTTTTATGAAAGCGGTTAAAAAGATGCTTTGGGTTTGGACCTGTGTTGTTTTGTTGATGAGTTATTGACCCGTGAAATCTCAATCTGTGAAAATCTTTCCAACTTTATCCAAGTCTAAAAAAAAATTAAGAATAATCAAACTTGAAATTTGAGTTTATTAAGTCGTAAATTTGTAACTTTCTAAACACTAAAGTGTCGACGTTCTAAAATTTGAGCTTTCTCTTGAAAATGTATTATTAAAAACTTCTTTAAGTGGCTCTAACACGCTGTAGTAAATATCTCCTGGTTTATGACTTTTTTAACTTTCCCTTGGTCGATGTTTATACTGATGTCTTTTAGTCTTTCATTTTGTGATTTTATAAAAAATGTTTAACATCACTCACAGACGGCCCTTAAAAGTGACCCCAGAATACTCTTTAACCCACCATGCATTTCTGTTTCAGCTCCACATAAACAATATGATGGTGCTGTCGCCCCATTGGCTGGTTTACATATGTGGCTGTTTATGATTGGTTAAAATTATGTTATTTAGTATCATTTTGAATTTTTCAAATTGTTTTTTGTCTTTTTTCCCACTACACTGTTGACCTGATGCTTAAAATGTGGTTCTTGATGACCCCAATGAGGCTCCATTCCAAAATGCATTAGACTAATAAAATCAGTCTTCAATCTACACGTGTTGGTGGAGAGTTCTGTTCTCTATTGGCTTTGGATGAAAGAATAAAAAGATATCTATTCACCCTTCAATGCCATCACTTTTCCAGGTGTAAGGGGCTGTGGTGTTGTCTTTGTGGTTGGACAACTTTTTCCTTCCACTGACCTCCCTGCAAGCGTTTGTGAGACTCAAATTGTGACAGCAAGTTCCTTTACAAACAGTGAGTCCTTGGTGTTGCCTTTCACAACCTGCCACTGGTCAGCCTGAATCCAAACCCCTTTACCAATATGTATCTGTTAGAAAAAGAAGAATTATTCATATTGACAGATTTGTTATTGTCCTTTTTCTGTTAGGCTGCTGTATCGTGTGTTGAAGTATATACAGGATGTTTACATATTGTCACTGTATGTGGAGCTGTGTAAACGTATTCTCCAGACAACCATGAATCAATGCATCACAGCAGTACTGCAGTTACACTCCTGTTAAAAAGTCATGTTGGGGTGCTGGTTTGGCGGAGTGGTGAGCACCCCATGTTCTTGCTTCTGCTGGTCCAGGTTCGAATCCCACCTGTGACCAGTTTGCAGAGTGTCTTCCCCTACTCTCTCTCCCCCTTTCACAAGCCTATCCACTGTCTCTCTCCTATCAATAAAGGCACAAAAATGCCCCAAAAATACATTAAAAAAAAAAAAAAAAGTCATGTTAACATTTAACACTTTGCTGCCTGAGCCTATTTTTTTGGTTTCTGCCTGGAAATTTAAAACCCAAATACTCTATGATAATAATAATTATTACAATACTATGTCTGCAACCATAAGGTCTGTTTGAATACTTCTGCTGTTCCAGTAAAGGGGACAGCAGGATGATACGTGTACATGTGATATGGGTGAAGAGTAAATGAAGATGTCATACAGGATAAATGTAAAAAAAATCATAAATTAAAATTCTAGCTACGTCTTAAAAATAAAGCATTTTCAGAATGACTGTGAACATGAAAATGACATAATACGGCAAGTGGGTCGATTTAGGGTGTCTAAAAAAGGTTTCTATCAGGCATCACCACATGACAAACCTCTCTCCAGATCCAGATGCCAAATTCACAAGAACAGATTTTGATAGGCAGCTTTTCCAACAGTCACGGATAAACTGCTCCGGCTAATGCTAAAACCGCTACTGTGGTCTGATCACAATCCAGTCCTGCCATGAGTGATCCTAAGTTTATGATCTTTTTATAACTGTTTACTAATCAAGTTGAGCATTTGTGTTTTTTTATTGATTCAGTTCTACAATTTTTAGCATTAGTGTGTTTTCCAATATTCACAATTTGAAAGTTTTAACAGTTGTGTTTATTTTTTTATCAGCCTATGGAAGTGTGAGCTCATGTAATGTATGTAGGGATGTTTGTGTGTGAGAAAGACGGAGAGGGAAAGATTAAAGAGAGAGAGAAGAACGGGGAGTGAAAGGGAGAGACGGCAAAATCTGGAACAATACAAATATATTTATGTTCCTTTCACTTTCTTGTTACATTATATTTTAACCACACAGCAGAAAAGCAGCCACAGATGACAGATGATTGGACTTTTAAGAGTTCAATTCTTGAATTGAAGATGTTGATTTTTTTTTACTCAAAGTGTAGGCCTTCGTTGTTTTTAGGCTGTGACCTCTTATTTAAGAAAAAGAAGAGGAAAAATATTTAGTCTGTGCTCTGTATGCACTTATTTTTCCCTAAAAACAGCCACCTTTTATCTTTTATTGATTGATCATTTTCTGAAGATCTTGACTTTCTTACATGATGTGTAGGCTTTCAGTTCTTGGCTGGGACCTCTTTCATTTAAGAGAAAAATTTGTTACTTGGCTCTGTTTGCACATTTTTATTTAATTTATTTAACTTTAGGTTTTTCTTTTTTAATCTCAAACAAGGGGCTTAAATTAATTTGCCTAAGACCATTTTCATTTATGGTAAAAGAGCTGGCTGTGCACTCAATAAAACCTCCTGCATTATAAACTGATCATAAATATTTAAACCATGTAAATGTGGACATATGGGAAGGCTATGAGACACAAACTGGACTGTGGTTCAGACCTTTCATTGGAGGAAATGTTATTAACTGGACCTCAGTGACTTTTAATTGAATACCCATGGTTAATATCATCTTGTTACCCACGTTCTGCTGTTTAATTTGATGTACATCCCTATTTTTGGTCCTGATTAGAACCTAATCTTTCAATGTGTTTGCAGCTGCCTCTCAAAGTCCCCCAAATGGGAGGAGCCACGTTTTCCAAGGGTTAAATACAACCACTTTCTGACATAGATGAACATGACAGGACATTAAGTGTGTATCTGTAAGGTTACCATGACAACAGGACAAAATAATTTGTGCCTTTAAGTCAAAGATGTATTAAAATACATCAACAGCTAAATGAACAAAGATTTTAAAAACAGACATTACCTTAAAATCATAGGAAAACTTTACCGTATGCCACCAGGTGAGTCTGTCTACATTTCACATGAGATTTTGTCGGCTTATGTGGTAACACTCCTGTGGAGGAGGCATACTGCCCATGGCCTATGGCAGAACTGGCTACATCCAGCAAGCCCTCTTTAACTCCACTGTAGATTCATACATTTATTTTATATTCTGTGTGGCTCTCAAAACTTTCCAATTGTTATCAGAGAAAACTGATCAAATTACAAGCTCCATACTGTTAGATCCTTCGCTCTGTTCTTCTCCACTTCAGCTCGTCCAATTGTACCCTCCTAAGGGGGGTTCAGATTCAGGATTTTAGGGATCCTGACTCCTGAGGACTTGTCAACAATCTACTTTTCTCCTCAGCTGTTTCTGTTACATTGCAAACAAGTCAGAGGATCATCAGGAGCATATTTTTTCTTTGCTCCACCTAAATAACATCTTTCCCACTTTAGCGTGTAAAAGCAGGTTGTTTAAACGAGGGTTAACCCGTTTACAATCAGCAAGTGACTCCTTTCCCACTGTAGCGTGACTTAAGGCTAGAAGACAAATTGATCTTTATGGGCGCCAGACAGATGACTAAATCTGTCAATCAAAAAAAACAATCTCAGGGTGTGGTCCCACCCATCAAAGAACCCACGCTACAAAAAGGAAATTTAAATTAAATTTATTCGGCATAGTTCAATTGTTCAGTCCGTTAACAAATTACAAATAAAGAACATGTAAGAAAAATTAAATCAGTTCAATGTAATTCAAAACTTAGTGTTCCCACAAATAAAATAAAGTCCAAGAGTGAATGTGTGGGATTAAAGTTCATCAAAAACAAATCAAGTAATCAGTCCATTTAGGTAAAAAACAATATCGCAAGCAGTTCTTCTCAGTTCATCAATGTCCAAAAAAATAACTAAGTCCAGTGCTCCAAGTGTCCAAAATTATACAAGTCCCAAAATCAAAACCCAATAAAAAACAAATGCCAAACCAAAATCTCTATAGGAGTGTATGAGTGTCTGTGTGAGTGTCAGAAGTGCAAAACTTGCGGTTTATCCGGGCAGGGAAACATTGCTGAAGATGATTAGGATGATCCAACCCCCAGAGGGTCACGGAAAGCAGGGAAAAAAATCCTTTGGGTAAAAAATAAAAAGGCAAAAAACCTTCACCCAATCCAAGATTTTCCTTTCTCTTCCTTAATCCAGTCAAGTTAGTGATTTTCTGGGTTATTTTAGGACAATGAAACCCACTTTTTGCCACTTGCTCTACCCTTCTCCTCCATGCAACAGCTCCTCTTTAGACGACCTCACACACTCTCAGTCCCCAGGTGCCTGCAATCAGCCCAGGTCACTCTGCAGGACCACACCCACTGTGCAGCAGGGTGCATGCATCTTCCCTGTCTGCCACACCACTAATAAACTTGGGTTTGATCGCCATCAGAGGAACGGACTGTTTTTTCTTCTCTGGTGCATCATCAGCGCTCCAGAACACAGCGAGGTGAACACAGAGATGTATAACAACAGGGGCGGAGGGGGACTCATTTTCAGACCTGGAATTTCATGCCTCAGACCGGCCCACTTTATATCATGACCTACTGTATTAAAATAATGTCATTATAACTTTACATGTTAAGTGAGCTGTTCTCTAAAGCCAATAATACTAAACAAGATCTTTTTCACTGGTAAAATATGCAGGTCTATTGCATCTAACATTAATCTTATTTATTTTCAACTGTGTGCTTTGTTTACCATCTTACTTTTGATGATAAAAAGGGTCACTACGCTCATTTGGGCACAGAAAGTGGTCATATTAGAACTGATGTTTGCTTGTTCACACTCTGATCCAACAGCTCACCTGTTTCTTCAACACTGACAGCAGCAACAGCAGTAATCCCTTCCTCACCACTGTCCTCTGTGTCTGCCTCTGACATTAAATCACATTTATAAAAATAGTCAATAGTCAGCCTTCTGATCAATTCAAGTCTGTTTCATTATTGTAGTAATGAATTATCTCAGGGCATTTTTCATATAGAGTAGGTCTACACTATCCTCTGATATTCATTCTCATACTCACTCAGTGAACAACCCTACCTGTCCACTCTGCACCTGTGCTGGGCTCATGGCTGCTGCTTGGTGCTGCTGCATCTCTTCTGAGGGGCTACAAGACAAAAGATGTTGAATAAAATGACACTTGCACCGTGTGATGATGACGTCACATAACTGTGAAACTTTTTGTCTTACCAGTTTCATCGTCATCCTCTGTCGTTTCAGACCGCGAGCTCGTTTTATTAAAAAAGTGGCTGTTTTGCACATTTTGCTGCTTCATTTTAAAGAGCTTTCCTCTTTTTAATTCTTCTCTTTTCCACGCCACTCTTGCTCTTTTTATCCATCTTGTCGGCAGCCCAGCACCGTGACTACTAGCTGGCTCATCACAGACTCTGACTGGAGGAGCTAATTGTTTTTAGCCTGCACGGACGTGGTTGTTACGTCACGATGCCTCTAAAAAAAAAAAAAAAAAAAGCTGTCGATGGAGAGGCCAGCGTAACTGCATGGAAGTAATACTCACTCAGTGCCATGAATAAACACCAGACCAAAAAATTATAATAATATTAAAAAATGTATATTAACACCGGCCCTCACGGCCCAAACGACAGGCCGGTAATAGTCCCGGTCCTCCCGATTAGTCACTCCGGGCAGGTATAATAATATAACATCCAAAGGAAACAATGAACAAGTATGAAGCCATGGAGAAGTTGGTAAACTGTGATTTTCTGTAGTTTTGTCTCTCTTTCAGACTATAACTCGGTGCAGACTGAACGATTTTCTAGTAATGATGATAAAAATCAGTCTCACACGGCCCAGAAAACCATCTTAAATAAATAGTTTATTATTTATCATTATGTTCATCCTCCAACTGACAGCGTCTGTTTGTTGCCCCTGGTTACCGGGACGATATTACCAAGCAGCCACATTCACAGCCTTTAACTGCCGACGGGAGCGTGTTTATACAGGTTTAAATGAGCTCATCAGCCATACCGTGTTTATATCTGCATATGGATATGCCCTGATATTAGTCTAACTGTATGGAGAGAATGGCAGAGCGACCGAGGTACATCAGTTGTGGGACTTTTGTGTCTGAATTCTCCTCAGTTCTTCGGCTTCTGACGTTAGCCGTTGGCGTGGCCGCAGTGCTCGTAACCGCTCCCGCGGCAACTGCTCTCGCGTGAACGCGCCCACGGCGGAGTGAACGTTAACTGGAATAAACTTAAATTTATTTTATTCGACTGTTTAGTGTCAAATAAATGTCACCACCAGTCAATGTGTTGGAAAATGACAAGCAAGGACATTCTTTAGATTATAAACCACAATTCCTGAAGTTATCTTTGGCTTTTAGGAGAATAGTTCTCATTGCTAGCTAGAGCAGTGCAAAAATATATTACCGTTTGATTAGATTAGATGGAAGTGTATTCATCAAAAATCAATTTAGCATTAAACTGACACAAGCAGAACTAAAGGGAGACTTGCAGGTTTAAATTCAACCGTTAAGTGAACACAGTGTAAAGCACAACTTACCTTTCACTACAAGAATTTGTCCCATGAAAAACTGTTCAGTATCCTTCCACCTAATCCAGTCTCACTCCGTGAATATTAAAGTTTACACCGTTAAAGCATCTGATGTCCTCCTCTGTCCGAACAATATCAGTCCAGCGTCCACAAACTGTATCTACGCAGATGAAACCAGCAAAGGAACTGGTCAAATCCGGTTGTCCTTCTGTTGCTTTGTCAAAAAAAAAAAAGTTTTCGCGCTCATTTGCAAGCCAGCCAATCACATGCAGAGTTTTTTCAATCCAGCCAATCACAGAAGAAGAGAGCGCTAACGGTCACTGACAGTAAATATAGCTGAAATGTGAAAAAAAAAAAAACTTCTTTTAAAAATAGAGGAGAAACAAGGGAAAAATACTTTAAAAAGAGGGTATGTCATTAATAATTGTTTACCTGATTATTCCATCATTTATTAAAATATGCTGCATTCCAGGCGACCCGTAACTCGGATATTTTCCAGTTAAAATCTCCGAGTTCCGACCTAAAAGCATTCCAGGCAAAATACGACTTCGGTTTGAGCGCAAAGAATTCTGGTATGTAAATTAACCAACATGGCAGCCATTATAAGATTTATGCTTCATCAACTAACTAATTTGAGTGAAACAGAAGCGAGGAAACGGAGCATAATGTAACATAAGTTTATACTTTACAGTGTTTGTCTTTATTAAGAGGCTGCCTTATTGGTTAGGCAGTGATGTGACGTCACAAGTCGTAACTCGGAGTACATCGATCTGGTACGAGTTCACCGGTCATGAGTTACAAGTTCGACTGCCGTTCCAGTGCATTTTCACGAGTTACAGGTGGGAAAAACACGAGTTACAGGTTGCCTGGAACGCAGCAATAGTTCATGGTTCCTAATAACTGTATCTCTTGTCCCGTCCAATCAAACTCAGGGGGCGGGACTAATTCTGATGGCAGTCACAAACCATTGTAGTTGAGGCAGTCAATGTAATAATCGTTCATTTGATGATACAAGCACCAAATTTGGCACAAATGATGTTCAGGATGTACTTTCTAAGAAAAGTACGTTTTCCAGCTGAAAATCCAAGATGGCTGCCGTTTTTCAAGATGGCCACCATTCAGAATGGGTTCAAACAGCATTTGACCTATTTTGATGGCCTATACATCAAATTATATGTTTTTGAGTATGAGAAATCCAATTCTGCATTTAGAATATGAAAATAATTTAGTATTGTGATGATAAAATGGGAATTAAATGAAAAACACTCTTGATTATGTTTCCGATGGATGTAAAATATGCATATAGCATTTCAGCAGTGATGCAGATGTAATTTTATTTCTTTTTTCAAAAAGGACACCAAAAAAACAAAATGGTTGAGTAATTTTCTAAAAATGCTTAATTCAATTTGCGTGCATGTAAAATAAATATAGGACCATGATTTTGCGTGGAAATCACAAAATAATGGAACTGCAGTCTCTAAGTGCTTTTCTAGTAATAAACACATCACCACATTCACCCCTTTAACAGATTTTCTTTACCTTTGTGATGACTCCTCACAGGAGCTGCTTCCTCTGAGGAAAACAAGAGAAGATCATCCATAATTTATCCCTACTGTTGACCCTGAGATTCGTTCATTACTGCGTTTAAAGCAGGTTTGCTGACTGAACACTTTAATTTTTAAAGCATGATTTCAGTTTAATTTCATATCTGTATCTCACAAATAGATTTTTATTGCTTTCGAAGTATAAACCACAGGTGCACATGTGAACAAAATTTCACTCCAAATGGCTCAAATGGCAACACTTCATGCACAAGTACTAAAAACAGAGAAAAGTACTGAAGTGCTTAAAGCTGCTCTGAGCAGAATCTATTTCCGGTGACATAAAGACTCTACTACCCATGAGCACGTGTGGCGACTATCGTAAAGACGTGACGTCTTTAGTGTGTGTTTGTTGTGATGCTAATGAATGCAGCTCGGACCTTCCTCAGAACTCTGCATTGCTTTACAACTTCTTTTTTCAACAACTTACAGGATGCAAAGCGACGAGGTAATGCATCTCTTTCTAGTTACGTAGTGGTCGTTTTTGATGTGTGACAACAAGCAAATTTGGGAAAACTTAGTATCGTAGTTTTGTAGCCTGCTATATATCTCTACTTACAGCCCGGTGCTCTAAGACGTGTCTGAATAATATAAATTTGCTCTAGTTTTAATTGTCTTATTTCCTGAAGTTGAGTATCCAGGCCAGTCCAGCCCTCTTTTTATTATTATTATATTTTATCCTTTATTTAACCAGATAAAAGACTCATTGAGATTTAAAATCTCTTTTTCAAGAGGGACATGGCATGGCAGCAGCAGACAGTTACACAATAAAAACAACAAATACATTCAGACATCAGCACATTGAAACCTGGAAACACCAATTCAAAACAAAATGAGAAGCAGTCAAGAATTAAAACAGCCACATTGTCCAAGGTTGGCTCTTTCCCGGTTCTTTATCAAAGTCTTAAATTCACCAACAGTGACCAGTT
Source organism: Scarus forsteni (assembly GCA_036419115.1). NCBI lineage: Eukaryota > Metazoa > Chordata > Actinopteri > Labriformes > Labridae > Scarus > Scarus forsteni. The sequence continues at coordinate 797,662 of JAZDUH010000426.1, forward strand.
CTGTTCGTCTCAAATCCATCGAGAGACTATTCCAGGTAGAGGGGGCAGCATATTTAAAGGCTGTCTTACCCAGTTCTGTTCTGACTCTAGGAACAAACATTTTAATGAAATCCTGTGAGCGTAGTCCACGACGGTCACTAGACCTGATCAAATATGTGGTCAAATAAGACGGAAGCAGCCCAAGAACAGATTTGTAGATGAAGAGTAGTAAGTGAGAGTGTCTACGGACAGACAGGGAGGGACGATTTGCAGCTGAAACTGCAGACAGTGATGGACACCATATCCACAGCCAGTAATAAAACGTAGAGCACAGTGATACACAGTATCAAGTTTTTTCAAGTATTTTCCAGGTGCATTCATAAATAACAAATCACCATAGTCCAACAACGGTAAGAAGGTTGTAGAGATTAAATAGTCTCTGACCTGATGTTAAAAACAGGCCTTATTTCTAAAGAAGAATCCCATTTTAAGTTTACACTTAGACACAAGACTGTCAATGTGCTCCTTAAATGACAGGTTATTATCAATGGTGATACCCAAATACTTATATGAGGTCACAATTTTGATATCTGCCCACTTGAGCTGTGGTGATTTTGGGAAGGTTGGCAGGTAATGCTTTGCCACCAGAAAAGACCATCAGTTTAGATTTACCTGTCTGACCCGACTGCGAAGCTAAGGCATTTATAGATAAACTATTTTGATGCTATAAGACTCATCTTAAAGTGTGTATTTCCATCAGGCATCTAAAAAAGAGACTTTTTTGTAATTACTTAGAAACTCCTCATCGCATCTCTAAAAAAGAAAAGAGAACACACTTGGATTATTGCACTGAAATTATTCTGGAGTTATTGCTGAATACACCTGGAATAGTGCAGTAATTTTTTTCATATATTTTGTTATTTTGTGTAATTATTGAGTTATTGCACCAGATTTTTTTACATGGACCAAAAACAGCAAAAACATGGCATCAAGGTTGGAGGTCACTTCCAGACAACAACAGCCGTTATGTTTCACTCTTCCTACTGTCTTTAGCCGTAAAACCTCTTCTCAGTCTTAACATGTCTGAGCAGGAAGTCCTTACCAAGATAAACTCTCACATCCACACTGGTGTGTGCCCTCTGCTATAAAACATCATCAGAGCTGAGCAGGAGGGCATTTTGAGGTCAGCATCTGAACTCTGAGGTACGTACCTGAGCCTGTGGTCGGACTACAAGTTTGATTCTTCTCTTCATCTTCAGTTTCTCTGCTGCCTGTAAAATCTTCTTTATTTTAAATATTCTGAATTTACTTCATTTTTCTTTTCGTGTCTTGCCTCACTCCGGAGTCCATCATAAGCAGATAGACTTCATTCTTTAGACTGTGTGTGCAGTAACAAGGAGACGCACAGAGCTAGCCCACTACCATTTAGCTTAGCTCAAACACTGGGAGTCAGTGGGTAGTGCTAGCCTGCCACTACCTTTAGTCATTAGATAAACTCTTCAGCAACTCTAAATGGTCCTGTGTGCTTGTTGTGACTTGTTTTTTTTTTCATGTTCATGTTCAAAGACAGTTTTTGTATAAAGTTTATCTGTTAAATGTGAAATTCATTCTTTTTTTAAGGTGACCATCATAGAGGCCAGCGGTCATGTTGGTGGGCACGTGGAGACCTACAGGAATGAGGAGGAAGGCTGGTACGCTGAAATGGGTGCCATGAGGATACCAAGTTTCCACCAGTGAGTTTGACTATTAACATATCTTTTTGTTCTTCACAAACATAAACAGAAAATGAATTGAAGTGCATTCAAAGACATGCACCATTTGAAGAGGGAGCAGTATGCAGACCTGTGGAATCTCTTTTTTAACAATAACCACTATATTAGTACCTAGTACTCAGAGATATTGCATCCACTGGCGCTTGAATGTGCACTGATGTTCGTCAGCCACTGGCCCAGTTATAGGTAAATAGCCCCAACAACAGGTAAACTGTGAAAACCTCAACTGTGGACCAGGTGGAAGACGGAGGAGGCACCACAATGGCTAAGAAAGTGGGTGAAATGGACTGTGTGGAGGCTGACGGTGCACCAGTCTCCCCTTATTAAAAGATCTCACACACAGGTGTCCTCCAGAAAAGGGCTCAATCGTCAATACACAGCCTTCATAGACATCCCCAAAGCTTTTGACTCCGTAAACCATCAGGCCCTCTGGGTGTTTCTGACCAAAATGGGCTGCCCACATCAGTACATCCGGACTCTGAAACTGCTGCATGATAGCATGTAAGTGACAGGACTCAGTGGAAATGAAACTGACACCTTCAGGATTGATACAGGAGTCAAGCAAGGCTGAGTGATTGTTCCCACACTGTTCTTCATTTTCATCTCTGCCATCTTCCACCTCCACCAGGTGTCAGAATCCTGTACAAAACTGTCGTACAACTTCTCAATATCAGTAGATTCAGGGCCTAAAGCAGGAGCACATCTCATCCATGATGGAGCTGCAGTATGTCGATGACAATGCTGTGGTGGTTCATTCAGAGGAGGACCTGCAGTGCACTGTCAATGCTTTTGCCTATTCACATGCAGCTTGGTGTGGCCTTCAACATAAAAAAGACACAGATTATCCTCAGCCACCACCTAATGCAACCACCCCAGAATGTTCCAGGGTGAAACGATGACGCCCCTGCATGCACAGTACTCTTTCACATGAAGACTGTGCACATACCAGGAACAACAGCAGCTTCATCGTCTACAGAGTAACATCTGAGCTGCTTACTGTGTTTGGTTTGTTATCCAGACAAAACTATCCAGGCAGATTTGTTCTCCTGACAGATTTGATGTTCAGACAAGAAACTCCTGCATCTTAGAAGGTCTGTTTGCCACTATTGGTCTCAGAAAGTTTTTCTTCTTCCTAGATGTGTTGTAACACAGCGCTGTCTCTCTGCAAACCTCCATCACCATCTACTGCTCTGGCATGCACGCTACAGTGTTTCCACGAGGACTAGTGAGAACGAGGATTATTTTCATTGTGTCTTCATGTAAACTCAGATTTCTTTTCAAAAAGCTAAGGAGAAATCTTTCCGGATTAGATCTTTATGTTGCCGTGTAAACATGGCCTCAGTAGATCAACAGTTACTAACGGACACCTGCTTGTGTGTTCGTGTGCAAGATAAGTCAGTAAGGTATCATTAGATTCTGACTGAATTATCTAGGAATGTTGATCATGGCACAAGGAAGACGGGATTAGATTCTGTCGATCAGAATCTGAATCCAAATCCAGGAGATTGACAACACAAAGTAGGGCAACTTTTGAAAGTCAAAAATAAGCCACCTAGCAATGTCAGTAAAGCTCTGAAGAAGAAATCATGCAGATGTATGTCAGGGATGAGTTTGTAAGAAGCAATGTTTGTTTGTTTGTTGGAAATTTGTGTGTGCCTGAGACATTAAAGCTAATATTAGACTTCCTACACCTTTTGTCTTTTGTTGATTTTGAACCAAGTCACACCAGTTTATGATTCACTGTTTGATCTAAATCTGATACTTGAACGACATATTGTAACTCCACACTATTTTTGGTCATTATTCAATTTGTTTTCTAAAACTAATGAAGCTGCTAGCACCTATGTCAGTCTCTGTATAAGCAGTCATTTCCTGCTGCAGTCTTTCTAGTAGTTCGACCTCTGATTGACCTTTCAATCTGATTGTAAATAGGATTTTTTGACCCATGTAAAAGGGGCCAATGACAAGTCAGGCATCTACAGATCCTGAGCCCAATCGAACCTTAACCCAAAACTGAATCACAACCAACAATTGAAACCAACCATCAAGAGGGAGACAGAGTGATTCCAGGTTAGGTTGAGCTGGTTGGGTCCAGATAAACTTTATATTTCCAAGAAGTTGATGCACTTTAAAACATTCACAGGTAGCGTGCTCTTAAACTGTGGTATCATTTTTTTAATGAGAGTTCTTGTAGGCAGAGAAAATAACCTCTGTTCTTGGTACAATACTTCCCTGTTTGTGGCAGGTTCTGCCAAACAGACTCTGACATAGAGGAGAGAACTTTCTACTGCATCTAATGTAGTTATAGACATATGGAGCTCTTAAAACTCCACTTCAAAAAATACTGAACTATCCCTTTAAAGGGTTCAGATTCAACACCCATTACTGCTGGATGAAAAAAAGTCCACGTGGACAAAAAATAGCAAAAACATGACATCGGGGTAGAAGGTTTGACCGAGGGAAACGGCCGTGACGCCTCTGTTCAGTCTCGACTTTTCAGTGCAGGCAGTACTCATGGAGGTAAACTCTCACATCAACACTGCTGTGTGCCCTCTGCTATAAAACATCATCAGAGCTGAGAGGGAGGACACAGTGGGACCAGCATCTACACTCTGAGGTACGTACCTGAGCCTGTGATCAGACTACTTCATCTTCAGTGTCTCTGCTGCCTGTTAAATCTTTTATTTTAAATATTCTGTATTCCTGTATCAGTGTCTCTCTAACTAAACTCACTTTGTTTCAGCACAGGTCACTTCTATATTATATCTATAGAGTCTTTCAGGAATGATGTGGATGTTTCATTAAATAATCTTCTGTTAAATTTATTACATGTATCTGTAACAGGGTGACCAGATGGTCAGATCTGGACCACATTTCTTTGTCAGAAGAAAAACAAGAACACTCAAAGTTATTTTTGTTAGAAATGATAGTTTCTGCTGAGGGGCTAAGACTACCTGCTGGAGGTCAGAAACTCATTGCCTTCTCAACTTTATTAGCATGCTGATTGATTCTACTAAGGTGGAAGGATGCGGTCCCCCCTACAAAATCACACTGGATTAAAGATGTGTTGTGTCATCTTAAGCTTGAAAAAATTAGATATATAATGAGCGGCTCAGAAAGAAAATTTCATCAGGTGTGGGGGTCTTTCTTGACTTTCTTTAACAGACCATCAACAAAGGGACAAGAATGAACCTTTACTTTATGTTCTGGCAGACAATGAAGGTCTATTTATGTGTAGGCGTGTCACAGATTTTTTTTTTTTTTTGTGACAGTGAACAGGGGGGAATTCAGTTTTGGGAAGGGATAGTGTTTTTGTTTTTTTTATTCCTCTCCTTTTTGTACTTTGCTGTGCGCTCCTATATGTTATCAAAAACTCAAAATTCAATACAAAATATTAAACACCAGAAATGATAGTTTCACTCTGACAAGTTTTGATGTTCATTTGTTTTTCTGATTGGCTCATAATGAATGTGATCGGTTGATCGTTTCACTGATTTGCTTTTGATACGTTCTCTGGGCTTTTTCAAAGATGACTATTGAAATAAATATTGGACGGTCTCTCTGGTGTGTCCGGTGAATTTACTGCACATGAAAATGCTCTTGTCATCAGGAGGCTTAGTTTATCTGATCTGAATTAGTGGATTTTGTCCTTTGTGATTCTGAATAATGTTACTGACGGTTACACTGAAAAGTTACAAAGATGGGATTGAATGTTTCACCTCAAATCAGTCTCTGGTTCACAGTTTGGAGCTGGTTGTGTAGCTTAAATTAAATATTGACAGAAAGAATGAAGGAAGTGAGAACATTTGATTTGTGGTTAATGAATCAAAAACTGTTTAATGATCTTTAACAGTAATCTGAGCTGCTCAGAGTTCATTAACCACCTTTGTTAAAGTACTCGAGGGATTTTCCCTCTTGGTCTTTGTTTAAAATTGTTCTGACAACTTCCTGCATTCACAGAAACCAACCAAGGTCTCTGCTCTTTGTCCCCTATCGACTGATACCGACACCTATTCACTGTCAGCTCATACAGTCCCTCGGGGTCAGTTCATGATTAAATTCTGAAAAGATGGTCAAAATATAGCTCAGAGAAGGGCTGAGACATCGGTCCACAAATACCCCAATTCAATCCTTTGAGAAAAAGTGTGATTGAGACAGATTGTTGAGGTCATTAGGAGAATTCAGCTTCCTCTGGATGGAAGACTCTCCTGGACACAGGAGTTTGTTCAGTCCAAAGGACGTCCAGTTGAAGACACACTGACAAAGACCAGAGACAGACCACGTCACTCTGATTTTAAAGTGTCTACACTGACTACCTGAGTCTTTAAATAGATTTTAAAGTCCTTTTTTTGGTTATAAAATCCCTAAATGGTCCTGGTCCCTCTTTTTTTTATCTGATTTGCTTTTACCATCATGTTTTTAAAAGCAAACTCAAGTCATACCTTTTAAGTTTGACTTAAGCAGACTTTTTTATTTTCTTACTCTGCTTTAAGTGTTTTTTTATTACATATTTTTTATTATCTTGAATTTTTGGTTTTAAGATATTCATTCAATCATTCATTTTCTATAATGTCCCTTTTGGGGTTGCGGGGCCTGGAGCCTATCCCAGCTGTCACTGGGCGAGAGGCGGGGTAAACCCTGGACCGGTCGCCAGCTAATCGCAGGGCAACATCCAGACAAACATAACCATTCAGGCTCACAGTGCCGGCCCAAGCCTTTATGGGGCCCTAAGCGAATATTATTTGGGGGCCCCCTTACACTGAAGCATAGACTACTTTTAATCATTAGCACATGGTTACCGTTCACCAACACTAAATCTCTCACATCCACTATAAACTACACGATATTGCTTCAACATAATGCTAAGCACTCATGATTTTTAAGTCTTTGTTTGAGATGTAATCATGTGTTAATTTGTACTTTAAGATTAAAAGATGCAGCCAATGCAGTATATCATAAAAAAGTGTCATTTATTTGCTTTTGAATTGCAAACTGAAAATTTCAAAAGTGCAACAATAATAAAAAATGAGCCAGCCCCGCTTCACTTTTCCCCTGTTGATTGTCTGCAGGTGTAGTGGTGATGAAAACTTCAGCCATCAGGTTTTTTAGGGAATGAGAAGTTTTCCCTTATCTGCACTGGCCCTCTGCTCACCAGATGCCAACAGGACCTGAACAGAAATTCAAGCAACTTTTTTAATAAACTATACAGTATTAATAACTTTATAATCTTCACCAAACAGAAAAATGCTTCCTAGCTGTGTGCTAACCAGCAACATCGGCTGAAGATGACACAGAAACCACGGGGACAGTAGTGACAGAGGATGCAGATGTTAACTGCTCCTCATGTTGAGAAGAGGATGGACCTAAGATGAGAAAACAGTCAAAAAAAGAAAGAAAAGAATTGTCAGGCTAGTGAGATGCAAAATTTACCCCATTAACCACAGACATCAGGTTTACAGATCGTCATGAAAATTAAAGCATTTATTAGGATATTCTTAAGAAAATGGCTTCTGAGCTGTTAATTTACCAGCAACATCAGCAGAGGTTGAAGCAAAACCCAAGGGGATAGTGGAGGCAGAGAATGTATTTGTTGACTGCTCCTGATGTGAAGAACATGGACCTAAGATATAAAAATATAAGACTTTTTAAACATTTGTAATTGTAATGGTTATACTAATAATACGCTAAAAGCATGCCATTTTAAACAGTTGTGGTCCGAACAACCACATAACTTTTTTAATCCATGACATAACACTGATCTTAGAGAATGTCTTTGTCTAAATCTTGCCTGCTGTGAGAGGATCACCTGTGGATGTGGATGGTAGAGCTGACTGGACCACTGCTGGATCTTCACTGGTACTAAGGGAAGCATCTGGGGCAGGTGGCCTCTGCTGTGATCCAGCTCCAAAATATTTAAGCAGCACTCCTGGGGAAGTTTCATATAATATTAGTGATTATACCTAAAGAACAAGGTTCATTAATTTAACTTTTAAAATCATTAGTAGAAAACTATTGTAGTACAGATGTATATTCTGTCCATGCACAAACAATGTATATAATATAGTCATACATATAAACATCTCCAACTTTCCAGCTGTATATATCAAACATGCACAATGCTCAGCATAAATGAGTACACCCCTACAGATTTGTCAGAAAACCTTTTGTTTTATTTCAAAAGCTTTTTCTACGACATACTATACCACAAAATACCCCCCAAATGTGGACTACTGATTGCAAACACTATTTTTTAAGCTGCACACCAAAAACATATATATATATACAGTCATTTCTCAGACCAAACGGCCTCTAGAAAACCTCCTTCATATCAAACGGCCTCAGACCAAACGGCATCAGAAAAACCTCCCTCAATAAAACCTTCGTCAGATAATACGGCCTCAGGCTTCAAAATGAAAGTCATCAGACAAAATACTGGAAAAACTGACTCAAATAAAAAACAGCGTCAGGTCGCAACAATGTCAAAATCATCATAATATCATACATGTCAAGTCGTCTTGAGACGGCATTCAGCTAAAAATCAGCCACTAGCAAACTTCCCGTTTTCAAAATAAAAGCATTCTTCGTTATCTCCTATTAGTTCTTTAACGCTTTTGTAAATTCGGCTCTTGTTTTGAGAGAGCCAGTGGGGGAGCTTTAGCTGGCCTACATCATGACATCCCTTTCCTGATTTCAGAAGAGTTCAGCATTGTTGGAGGGTGCTTGTCCCTGCTGTCTCCTTCTACGATGCCACTGTAGAGCTGTCAGCAGAGGAGAATGTGTCTGCCTCCAAAGTTGTGCCCCTAATCGTCACAAAGCCAGCACCAGCAGTTGCAGTGGTCTAAACAAGGCAGAGAGGAAATCCCCCAGCCTTCCACCTCTCATGATGTCACTAGAGGTAATATATTATTTTACATTTTGAGATTTTTTTATTACTACTGGAACACTTACTAACATGATCTGTAGATTCCTCATAGGTAGCAAACTGTGGCATCGTTTGGACATCAGTGTCGAGGAGGCACGGAGGACTCATCAGCAGACTGGAAAACCCTCTAGAGTGCTGGGAGAGGCAAAAACTACTGTACCCAAATTTATATGAACTTGCTCTTATGTTTTTGTGCATGCTGGCATCTTCTGTGTCCCGTGAAAGGGTATTTTTAAAGGCCGGAGAGGTAATGTCAAAAAAAAGGAATTGTTTAAAACCAAAAACTGACATTTCTAAATAAAAATGAATAAAACCTCCCCTGTTCTGTACATCTTTGTCCAAGTTACACAAGCTGTGAAGAATAATTTGACCCTTGTACAGTTTATGTGTTCAGTCATGTATTTAACCTCTGTACACGTGTTTATGATCACTTAACCTTATAACCTTTTCATGTATTTGAACCCTGTTTAAATCCTGTCATGTAATCATGCTTGTAATCATTGTCTAGCTTATGCATTCTTCTGACACACACACAACACTCATCCACATACCTTAGACACCCCTTAAGCACATGCCATATATGACCTCTGTATCTGACCTCGGTGTGGAGGCTGTGTCTCGACCTCTTATCTGTTGAGGGACATCTTCCATACCAGTTCAGTCTGGTTCATTCCAAGACAGTGAGGTACGGAGGTCAACACACACACACACCTTTCTTGACACTCTCATAAATAGAGACAGAACATGACACATCTTCAGTTTTCAGCATCCAGCATCTTGTTGATATGTTGTAAACTCCGGCGCTGTAATTAAATCCCATCTTTTTGCCTTCAGTTGTCTCATTATCATTTTTCCTTTTTGGATTTATGTCAGGGTTTTTGGTACGGACCGTGAAAATTATACTGAGCTTTTTGAGTTAAGAATGGGCAAAATCCTGACACAAGCACATTAAGTGCCCTCTTCTTAGTTCCACAAGCACTTCACTGTCCTCTGCTTAAGCACATGACACTCTCCTGAAGTGAAAAACAAACATTACACAACCTGCCATATCATATGCTATGCCACTCGTGTACTGTTGCTAAGGACTAGAACTGTGAAATTGATATTAATTGGGCACCAGACAGATGACTAAATCTGTCATTAGGCCTATTGCTCAATTAAACCACACTACAGAAAACTTAAAGTTTGTCTTAAATTAAATGTAGCCCTCCTATACAGCCCTAGTTTTGTGTTTACACTTAAAACCTCAGAATTAACCCTTAGCATGGGAGACAGAGCTAGTAAGGAGTCTACTTGAAAACATCAAAAAGGTACTGGACAGTATAATAATCTAATCACTGTGTCTAGGGTGCAGAAAGGTCCAGTCAGAAGAAAAACACTTAGTTGTACTGTGAGGAATTCGAGCAAAAGAAACTCCCATGCATATGAAGCCAAATTACCACTTTACCCATAAACAAATACGCATCAGTACAGATAATCATATTCCAAACATTTAATAATAAACACCATTCCCACATTCGGTTGTGAATGCAAATTTAGGATGAAATATAACATGACCTCATTACCCGGGATTTTCTAGACTCAGTCTCTGGTACCAGACCGTTGGCGCGCTTATAGTTGGAGCTCTGAGATGAGTAAATACTCACTTCTTCATCGTGAATGAAAACATGGCTCCTACCAGACCAGATCCTCCATTGCATCCAAACAGCACAGTAAAGATGGCTTGCCAGGTGATAGGCGTGCTCCAAACCACGGTCCTCAAACACAGGTATCGGCCTCTCGTCCTCGGCGGCTCCTCTCCTCCGCGGCCTCTCGTTCGCGGCGGCTCCTCTCGTCCTCTGCTGCTGCTGCTGCGGACTCGCTTCTCCCCTCGTCCTCTGCTGCTCCTCTCCCCTCGTCCTCTGCTGCTCCTCTCCCCTCGTCCTCTGCTTCTGCTGCTGCTGCGGACTCGCTTCTCCTCTCGTCCTCGGCTGCTGCTCTCCCCTCGTCCTCTGCTGCTGCTGCGGACCTGCTTCTCCTCGAGATGGCGGCGGCCACGTTGGCTGACCAGTTCCTCAGCACCCGCTCCGTCTCGTCAGGTAAAAGGAGACATGAAAAACACACGCACAACTCAGCGTGAAGGTAACAGGAAAACACTTCCAAAACTTTTTCAAAACTCCCTCTGCAGCGATGAAAATCTCTCTCTCTCTCATTCCACAACGTGGTCTCTTCGACGCTATTTTTTTCTACTTCCCGTCTCTCTCTCCAGTTCACCCGGAAACAGTCTCTCACCGGTCATCACACATTTTCCGATAAAACAAAATATTAAGTCCGAGCTTTTAAAGATAAACCCAACAGTCCTACATGAACTACATGAACTGCTTGTAAATGTACATATTTTTAAAATAAAATTATTTATGCATTTTACTAATTATTCTCCAGCAACAAATTTACTGTGAATAACAGGAAAAATTAACAGTCACTTATCAATGCTTGTAGTGCAATCAGAAACAAAAACAATCATTATGGACATTTATCAGAGCACTACACTCTCCCCCCACCAAAAAAAGGCATGTCCTCATGACTTTATGTAAAAGGAGGAAATAATACACCAGAAATTTCAACCAACCCATTTAAACAAAGAACTTGTATAACGTCTACCAGGAGAAAATGGTACCCCCTGGGAAATGTCACAGACCATTATTGGTGTTACACCATAAGTACTGACTGCCACTGAAGTCAGGTTTCCCAGAGACTCATATGTCAGTCTGTGTGGTGTCTTGACTTGTCTATGTGGTCTTGCAGTGTCTGCCACTACTGGGTTGTCGTCAGATCGGTCATCTACATCACTAGTGGTCAGAGTATTGTAGTCCATCTGAGCGGCAGGCTCGCTCTCAGTCACAGCTTGAGTAGCAGTCTGATCAACAGGACTTTCAGGAGTCATTACAGTCATGTCTGTTTCAGGATGCTCTGTAGACACATCTTCACACAGGCCTGACGTTCCTGCGGCTGTAGGGCAGATGTCCAAATCCAGGCCAAAAGGTTCAGGGCGTTGTCTGTTTCTGGGTTCTGTTTCAGCTGACTGTTGCGGGATATAACAGTTATACCAAACTCCTTCTTCATCCTCTTCTGAGTCAGTTTCTGGCAGTTGACCAAAGCGTTCAGGTGTCCCTGAGAAGGTTTCAACTCTTTTTGGTCTTAGACGTTTGCTGGTTCTCTTTTTAGGGTTTTGTGTGTCTCTGGTCTGATCAGTTTGCAGTTGAACTTCTTGTCCAATAGGTAGAATGTGATTTCTGTGCAGCACTTTTTCAGGACCTTGTCCACTCTCTGGCTGTAGTTTAAACACCGGTAAACCAGGTAGTTGACTTTTGACAACGTAAACAGTATCTTTCCATCGATCAGCCAGTTTGTTTTTCCCTTGAAGCCCCAAATTTCTGATTAGGACCCTGTCACCTTCAGCAAGAGGACAGAAGCGGACTCTCTGATCATAGCGTGTCTTATTTCCAGCATTTTCCATTCTTGCTTTGCTCTCAGCTAACTGATAGGCAGCTTGAAGCTCCCGTTTCATGTTTTTGACATACCTCAGGTAAGATTTGATAGTCGTCCCGTCACTTGAGGTCCCAAACATCACATCGACTGGTAACCTAGCCTCCCGTCCAAACATAAGGAAATACGGAGAATAGCAAGTTGACTCATTTAAAGAGCAGTTGTATGCATGCACAAGATGACTGATGTGCTTACTCCATTTACTTTTGTCATGTCCATCTAGGGTTCCAAGCATGTCAAGTAAAGTTCTATTGAATCGTTCAGGTTGTGGGTCGCCCTGCGGGTGATAGGGGGTTGTTCTGGACTTCTTTATGCCTAGCATGCTCAACAGTTCATGAATGAGTCTACTCTCAAAGTCTCTGCCTTGGTCTGAATGCACTCGCTTGGGCAGCCCATAGTGAACAAAATACTGCTCCCACAGCACTTTTGCGACAGTTGAAGCCTTCTGATCTCTAGTGGGGAAAGCTTGTGCGTAACGTGTGTAGTGGTCAGTAACTACAAGAACATTACAGATGTTTCGGGAGTCGGGCTCAACAGATAGAAAGTCCATGCACACAAGATCCATCGGGCCATCACTATGAAGATGGGACATTTCTGCTGTCACTTTGGGCAGGGTTTTCCTTTGAATACATCTTGCACAGTTTTTGCAGTATTTTTCAATTTGAGTTTTCATCCGAGGCCAATAGAACCTCTCTCTGACCAACCCATAAGTCTTCTCGAACCCAAAGTGACCCGACTGATCATGCAGAGACTGAAGCACTGTTTCTCCGAACTCTTTTGGAAGTAACAACTGTTGCCGACACGATTTGTTGGGTGGTTTGCTGATTCTATACAGCACAAAGTCTTTAACTTGTAACTTTTCCCACTCTTTGAGTAGCAATGCAACATCTGGATGCTTGGCTTTATCAGCGATTCGCACATCCTTCTGAGTGGCGGCTCTCCACACCTCTCCGATGCAGGGGTCTGTCTGCTGAGAATGGGATACCTGTTCATTTGTCATTTTTGGTAAGTTGTGAGAACAAAGGGATGCTAAGTTACAGTAAGCTTGAGGAACAGCAAACTTAGACGAGCCAATCATGTCAATGGCTCGGTGTGGTCGCCCTTGGTGTCTCACTGTAGTCATGTTACAAACAGCTCGAACTATAGTGGCAGGCATGCATTTTCCTTCATCATTAGCATCTGTATGAGGACGCCTTGACAATGCATCCGCATCAATGTTCTGGTTACCAGGGCGATACTTAAGGCTAAAGTCATATGTTGACAGTTCTGCAAGCCAGCGATGACCTGCAGCGTCCAGCTTAGCTGATGTCAGGACATAGGTTAGCGGGTTGTTATCTGTATGAACCTCAAACTTGGCACCATAAAGATAGTCATGAAGCTTGCTTGTAACTACCCACTTTAACGCTAAAAACTCTAGCTTGTGAGTTGGGTAATTTTTCTCTGTGGGAGTGAGACTTCGGCTTACAAAAGCTATAGGGCGCAAACCCTGTCCTTGGTCTTGGTAAAGGACTCCTCCCAGACCTTCTCTGCTCGCATCAACATGTAATACATATGGCAACTGAGGGTCTGCGATTGCCAAGACAGGTGCTTCTGTAAGACTCCTCTTCAGAGTTTTGAATGCTTGCTCACAACTTTCATCCCATCTGGCTCCAAAAGGCTCCAGTGAGTGAAACCACACTTTTGTGTCAGGTTCTTTTGCCTTCCCTTTGTTTTTGCCCTGCTTGTCTTTTGTTCTTGGTCTTCCAGCAACGATGCAGCCCTGCAGTAACTGGTTGAGTGGATGACAGACTTTGGAGAAATCTTTCACAAATCTCCTATAATATCCACAGAAACCAAGGAAGGAGCGAAGAGCTGTGATGTTCTCAGGACGTGGCCAAGACTTAACAGCTTCGACCTTTGAGGGGTCTGTAGCAATACCATTACTGGACACTATGTGGCCAAGGTACGTAACAGAGGTGCAGCAGAACTGGCATTTGTCTAGAGACAACTTTAGTCCTTCCTCTTGCAAACGATCTAACACTTTCAGGAGGCGCTGCTCATGTTCTTCCAGTGTCTTCCCGAAAACTATCAAGTCATCCAGATAGACCAGAACTTCACGGAGATTCATATCTCCCACTGTTCTCTCCATGACTCGTTGAAAAGTGGCAGGTGCCCCACAAATTCCTTGCGGCATACGTTCGAACTGATAAAACCCAACAGGGCATATGAAAGCTGTCTTTTCTTTGTCTGCTGCACTTAGGGGGATCTGATAATACCCACTTCTGAGGTCAAGCACACTGAACCACTGGCTACCACTGAGACATGACAGTGCATCTTCAACACGGGGAACAGTGTATTGGTCAGGAACCGTCCTCCTGTTCAGTGTCCGATAATCCACACACATACGTATGGTTCCATTTTTCTTTCGAACCACTACGATCGGGGATGCATATGGACTCCGGGACTCAGAGATGATTCCTGCATCTTTGAGATCATTGATGTGTTTTCTGACATCGTCAACATCACATGGGGGTAAACGTCTGGACCGTTCTCTGAATGGTTTCTCATCAGTCACTCGGATGGTGTGTTGTGTGGTCTTTGCACAGCCGACGTCAAACTCACTGCAGGAGAAAACATCCTTTCTCTCCATCATCTTCTGAGTTAGTCTCTCCTTCCATTCAGAAGGCAAAGGAGAGTCCCCAAAGTTAAAGGAAGATGGCGACAGTTCAGATGTAACTGGCTTAGACTTCTCTTTTAATGGGACTGTATCCACCACATCCACAGGGAACATGTGAGCTAGGGGCATTCCACGCTTTATTGTGACCTCATGACTGGACACATTTCTCACTGTGACTTTGATGCGGTGACAATGAACAGCAGTGGGCTTTTCAATGACTGGCATTACTAGCAGCTCTTCAGGAAAAGCTCCTTCTTCGGGACGTTCGAGAAGGACAGCCTGAGATGAAAGACTTCCAGGAAACTTAGGAACACCCATCAGAGTCGCGACTCCACCCGGTGCCAAGGTGAAGGGTTTAGCTCTGGTGAACCATACTGTTCCTCTTCTTGAGTATGTGGAGTCATCAGGTCTCTCCTGAAACTGTTTGTAAGCCTCTTTAATGACAGGATGGGCAGAAAGGCTGTGCAGAAAGTTCTTCCCTCTTTGAGCTCTACATGATTGATACAGTCCTCTAACCATAGAAGTGTTTGTTCCAACCACAATGGAGTAATCACCTTTCATAGCCGGATCAGGACAAACCAGCACAAGTGTTTGAATGGTCTCCTTTACACCTACAATGTCCTCATTAAACTCAAGCTTCAAGCTCAGATACCCATCATAGGGGTACTGATCAGCACTAAGACCCCATAGCTCTAAGCATTCAATAGGAGTCAGTGGCAGGTGCTTTAGATGCTCATCGTAAAAGGACCGATATAGCAGAGTAACTTGGGACCCACTATCAAGTAAGGCTTTGCAATGGACACCTTCGATTTGTACAGGGACAATAGAACTTGGTCCAATCAAACCTTCTGGGAGGCTAGCCTTCTCTGTAGTTAGCATGCTACACTTGGTGGAACGTATCTGCTCCGGGGCATCAGGCCGTCCCTCTACTGAGCCCCTGGAAAGTTTCCCGTGGGCTGTTTCACCTTTAGTAGTCGCTTGTTAACTTTTCTGAGGTTTTCTGGGTTCTGACACTCACGTCGATAATGACCGTCTTCACCACACCTGTAGCAAAACACATCTACACGGCATTGAGTGTCAGGTGCTCTTTCTTTATTACGTGGGGAGGGGGTTGTATTGTTTCTCTGTCTGTAGTTCACGTTTGATTGCTGTGCATTGCTTTCTGAGGCAGTTACTGAAACAGAGAGCAGGCGTGTGACCTCACTTTTAAGACTCTGAACCTCCCTTTTGAGACTGTCTATTGCAGTTTCATTTTCAAGCACCGTGGTTGCAACACTGGGTGCAGGTTCAGGATGAGCAGAGGTAATGGGTGCGCTGGAACACTCAACACGTTTCACTCATACTGTAGGAGTCATTCTCTTTACACTTTGTCTCTCAAGGATCATGTCTTCCTCTTCTCTAACATCACACAGCAGCTCAGTGAAACTTGGAGGAGGCTTTAGTTTGTAGGTCATTCTTATGGGCAATGCCACTAAATCATCAGACAGCGATCCCCTTGAAACTTGGTCAATACGAGCACGGTTCATGTCAGTAACCTCAATTCCACCTTTTCGATAGACTGCGTGCAACAGCTTATCAAGTCTGAGTAGGTAGGCAGATAGTCTCTCACTTTCATGTTGAAATGTGTTGCGGAACCTCACCATGAGATCAGCTGCACTCTCTGTTGGACCAAAAGCTGTTTCGAGGGCCTTTAGATAGTCTTTTGCAGTTGAGAAGGGATTACTCACTCTTAACGAGCGAACAATGTCTGCGGCCGGCCCTTTAAGACTTTCAGCGATTCTTTGCTTCTTAACTGTGTCAGAGCACTGCCATTCTTCTAGCATGTGCGTTGTCTGTTCAGCCCAAGCGTCATATTCCTCTTCTCCATGGGGAGTTGGCTTAACTCCTGAGAACAGGCGAAGTTTGCGATAGCCTTGCCCATCTGCAGGCATGCTTTGGCACTTTTCCACTAAAGAGGAGATTGCACTGACTAAGTCTGTGTTCAGGTCATGTCGAGTAGGTGGAGTAGAAGTATGCAAACCTGATACGTCAGCCAAAGTCTTACCCTCTTTAGCTAAAAACATCATTAACTTGGTCTGAAAGTCATCTGGTACACTAGAGGGGCTTTGGGTTTCAATAACATTTACTAGCCAGGGTCTTAAGTCACCAGTTGGCAGTAGCTGTTCAGGTATGTCCCCTGAAGTCATGTCCTTGGTTGTCTCCACTAATACCAGCTGTTTTTTGTCTGTGTTGTCAGCTAAACACCTCCCTCTTATTTTGCAGCGACCAAAAACCCCAGCACCATCTAGCTCTTTATAGATAGCCTCATCAGTCACATCCACTGGAATGTCACTTAACACAATAGCATTTTTAGCTTCAATGTTTTTTTCTTTGCACCACTCTATTATTTGTTTTGACTCCATGTTGTACTAAGCATTTAACACTAAACACACACACAAAAAAAACAGACAGGGTAAAGGTAACCAAATAACACCAGTTTTCCTTTTGATTTCACGTGCTCAAACTCTAAAACACAGTACAAAAATATCCCGGACGAGCCCCCACGTGTAGCCCTCCTATACAGCCCTAGTTTTGTGTTTACACTTAAAACCTCAGAATTAACCCTTAGCATGGGAGACAGAGCTAGTAAGGAGTCTACTTGAAAACATCAAAAAGGTACTGGACAGTATAATTATCTAATCACTGTGTCTAGGGTGCAGAAAGGTCCAGTCAGAAGAAAAACACTTAGTTGTACTGTGAGGAATTCGAGCAAAAGAAAGTCCCATGCATATGAAGCCAAATTACCACTTTACCCATAAACAAATACGCATCAGTACAGATAATCATATTCCAAACATTTAATAATAAACACCATTCCCACATTCGGTTGTGAATGCAAATTTAGGATGAAATATAACATGACCTCATTACCCGGGATTTTCTAGACTCAGTTTCTGGTACCAGACCGTTGGCGCTTATAGTTGGAGCTCTGAGATGAGTAAGTACTCACTTCTTTATCGTGAATGAAAACATGGCTCCTACCAGACCGAATCCTCCATTGCATCCAAACAGCACAGTAAAGATGGCTTGCCAGGTGATAGGCGTGCTCCAAACCACGGTCCTCAAACACCGGTATCGGCCTCTCGTCCTCAGCGGCTCCTCTCATCCGCAGCGTCTCGTCCTCGGCGGCTCCTCTCCTCCGTGGCCTCTCGTTCGCGGCGGCTCCTCCGCGGCGACTCCTCTCGTCCTCTGCTGCTGCTGCGGACTCGCTTCTCCTCTCGTCCTCGGCTGCTGCTCTCCCCTCGTCCTCTGCTGCTGCTGCGGACCTGCTTCTCCTCGAGATGGCGGCGGCCACGTTGGCTGACCAGTTCCTCAGCACCCGCTCCGTCTCGTCAGGTAAAAGGAGACATGAAAAACACACGCACAACTCAGCGTGAAGGTAACAGGAAAACACTTCCAAAACTTTTTCAAAACTCCCTCTGCAGCGATGAAAATCTCTCTCTCTCTCATTCCTAGCGTCTCTCTCTCCAGTTCACCCGGAAACAGTCTCTCACCGGTCATCACACATTTTCCGATAAAACAAAATATTAAGTCCGAGCTTTTAAAGATAAACCCAACAGTCCTACATGAACTACATGAACTGCTTGTAAATGTACATATTTTTAAAATAAAATTATTTATGCATTTTACTAATTATTCTCCAGCAACAAATTTACTGTGAATAACAGGAAAAATTAACAGTCACTTATCAATGCTTGTAGTGCAATCAGAAACAAAAACAATCATTATGGACATTTATCAGAGCACTACATAAAAAAAACTAATCTAGAATATTTTAACTTCATTCAAATGTAAAGAGTCCCAACAAGCTAAGCAATGAAGTCCAAAATATTCATAAAGTACAAAGTTCATCAAAACAAGTCTTCAAGTTTGTTCTCAGTCCATCGAAGAGAAAAATTCAGAATGTCACAAGCAGTTCATCAAACTTTTGTCAATTCAAAATCTCAAAATGCACAAAAATTAAACCAAAAAAAAAAAGTTCTCGTTCCTCCTGATGCCCCCCGCCCCTCCTCCCCCCAAAAAACAAACAAAAAAACAAATCAGATGCAGCTGACAATGAAAATCAAGAAAGCTCATACAGTAAACACACAGTACATTCAAAAATGTTTTATTAAACACGTGTTAAATTGTTGAGAAATTACTCGATCATATATTTTTTTAATTCATAGTCATTCCTACGAGCCACAACAGACAATGCATCACACATCGTCCTCCAGCAGCTTCACTGGCTCCCCATCAAGTTCAGAATACACTTCAAAATCCTGCTGTACACTTTCAAGGCCATTCACAACCTCGCCCCCCCCTACCTGTCTGATCTCCTCCACATCGCCACCCCCTCTCGCTCCCTCAGGTCGTCCTCCTCCCTCCATCTCTCTGTGCCCTCCGCCCGGCTCAGCACCATGGGTAGCAGAGCTTTCAGCCGCTCTGCTCCCAAACTCTGGAACTCTCTCCCCCCGGACCTCAGAAACATCGACTCCCTTCCCCACTTCAAATCAAAACTCAAAACTCATCTGTTCCAAACTGCATATTCTCTTTAATTTTCCACCCTCATTTAACTGTGTCACTCTTGGATGTTGTTTTATTTATTTTAATTGAGATTTTAATGCACTGTGTTTTTATTATGTACTGTAAATGCTTTGTAAAGTGTCCTTGGGTGCTTAGAAAGGCGCTTTTAAATAAAATGTATTATTATTATTATTATTAAGATAAAGCTGCCTGTGATTATACACCTGGCCACTAGGTGGTCTCATGTGCACATGAAGCTTCAAGGGATGAACCCTTTCTCCAATTGGCTCAAGTGGTTCAATGCCTCATGAGGCTTCAACTCAACACTACTAGGTTTCATCATTTTCAGTTGTATGTGCGTTACCATACAACACCTCTTCTAATTCACCCCTAGTTTGTGGAGTTCCTCAAGGCTCAGTCCTCGGCCCAATATTATTTTCTCTGTACTTGCTCCCACTAAGCCACCTAATCAACAGTTTTAAAAATGTATCGTATCACTGTTATGCAGACGGTATCCAGCTACAGGTATCCTTTTCACCTAATGATTATTCTGAAGTGTCAACCCTGCTCAGTTGTTTAAGTGCCATTAGAGACTGGATGTCAGATAACTCATTACAACTTAACTCTGAAAAAACAGAAGTCCTTGTCTTGGCTTCAGAGAGCTTAGTGCCAGACATACAGACCTGATCAAAATCTTAAGACCAGTTGAAAAAATGCTAGAATATGCATTTTGCACATTTCGACCTTAATGAGGTTTTAAATAGAGCTACAATATGCAAAAGTAAGAAGAGGGAGTGTGACAAAAAACACTTTGAAAAAGTAATTTATTGAAAACAACAAGTAAACTGAAATAGCTCCACCGTTCTTGTTAATCACTTCAAAAATTCATTTGGGCATGTTTGATGAGAGTGTTTCCAGGAAGCTTTTGGGAACATTGCTCCAAGTGGTGAAGATGGCTTCATGAAGGGCATCAACTGTCTGGAACTGACGGCCGTTTTTATAAACTACCCTTGCCATCCATCCCCAAATGTTCTCTATGAGATTTAAATCAGGGGAACATGCGGGATGGTCCAAAAGAGTGATGTTATTCTCCCTGAAGAAGTCCTTGGTCAAGCGAGCGTTGTGAACTGCAGCGTTGTCCTGTTGAAAAACCCAGCTGTTACCACACAGACGAGGGCCCTCAGTCATGAGGAATGCCCTCTGCAACATCTGCATGTAACCAGCTGCCGTTTGACGACCCTGTACCACCTGAAGCTCCAGTGTTCACTGAATGAAAAAGCACCCAGATCATGATGGACCCCCCTCCACTGTGCCGGGTAGAAAACATCTCAGGTGGGATCTCCTTGTCATGCCAGTAATGTTGAAGCCATCTCGACCGTCAAGGTTACATTTTTTCTCATCAGAGAATAAAACTTTTTTCCACCTTTCAATGTCCCATGTTTGATGCTCACTGGCAAAGTCTAAACGGGCAGTTTTGTGGCGTTGAAGGAGACGAGGTCTTTGAATTTGTTTTTTGTTTTTGAAACCCTTTTCCCGCAGATGCCGGCTGATGGTTATTGCGCTGCAGTCGGCACCAGTAAGGGCCTTAATTTGGGTCGAGGACCGCCCTGTGTCTTGACGGACAGGCAATCAGATCCTCCAGCACAGGTGTAATTTTTTTGGGTCTACCACTTGACTTTTTTGTTTCATAATGCTCAGGATCTTTCAAAAACATTTAGAATGACTGTCTTACTGCGTCCAACCTCAGCAGCAATGGCACGCTGCGAGAGGCCTTGCTTATGCAGCTCGACGATCCGACCACGTTCAAGAAGAGAAAGCTTCTTAGCTTTAGCCATCAGGAGGGCATGACCGTGTGAATGCCTGACAGAAAATGAACATTTTGAGCAGATTTTGGCTTCAATAGCCTGTGGTCTTAAACTTTTGATCAGCTGATAAACAGCCTATTTCAGTTTACTTGTTGTTTTCAATAAATTACTTTTTCAAAGTGCTTTTTGTCACACTCCCCCTTCTTACTTTAACATATTGTAGCTCTATTTAAAACCTCATTAAGATCCAAATGTGTAAAATGCATATTCTAGCAATTTTTCAACTGGTCTTTAGATTTTGATCAGTGTACTACAGAAACTGGGAACCCTGTCCACTTTTACAAAACCAACTCTTCGCACTCTTGGTGTTTCTTTCAGCCACTCACTCTCTCTAGATCATCATGTCAATAACCTGGTCTGTTCTTGTTTTCTTCATCTCAGAAATATTGCACAACTCAGACACATAGTCTCTACAGCTCAAATGGAGATGGTTATTCACACATTCATTTCTTCACGTTTAGACTACTGTAACTCACTTTTCACCTGTCTCAGTAAAACATCCATAAACCGTCTGCAATTAGTACAAAACGCTGCAGCCAGACGACTTACCAGGTCTCCAAAAAGGTCACACATCACACCAACTCTGTTTTCACTCCACTGGCTTCCCAAACATTTCAGAATACATTTTAAGATACTTTTGCACTTTCAAGGCCCTCCATGGTCAGACTCCAGCGTACATCTCAGAACTTTTAAAACATTCCTGGTGGGCCTCTCGGTCCACTGAGCAAAACCTGTTGGTTGTTCCACACTCCAGACTAAAAACTAAAGGTGACTGGGCTTTTAGTGTCATGGCTCCAACTCTGTGGAACTCGCTCCCCTTGGGTTTAAGATTGGCTGAAACAGTTGATTCTTTTAAAAAAGACCTACTTGTTTGGTCTGGCCTTTGCTTAATATGTGTTGTGTGCTGTTTTCTTTTGTTGTACCTTTAAAAATTGCTTGTATTGTTTTTATTTGTTTTGTGAAGCACTTTGTGACTTTGCTGTTCTTGAAAGGTGCTATATCAATAAACTTATTATTTTTATTAATGGGAAATTAATTGCACATTCTGATAGACTATTTTAGACATGTTACTTGTAATAATCCTTTCTTCTTCTTCTTCTTCTTCTTTGTGGAGTTTAACGGCGGTTGGCCAGCTTTAAAACAGGTATTACCGCCATCTTCTGGTGCAGGTGTGAGTCAGGCTCCAATAAATGAATGGAAATAAATTGTTTAATTTACAAAATAAATAAATAACTACAGTGTCCCAGCCTAAGCCTCATCCATACTGTTTCATCCCTCCTGCTGCTACTCCTGACTCCCTGTCCTTTAACACTCACTGTATTTGGTAGAAGTGCCGACCCTTGTCTTCCTCATCCCATCTAGCCTGCCACAGCTGATTTGTTTTCTCCCAAATGATCCCCTTTGCCTCTGCTTTGATTATTCTAATATGCATTTCTACTCTCTCCTTCTTTAAAGTCCTCTTAGTTAACACATCTGCCTCTTCATTGCCCCCCACTCCTACATGTGCAGGGACCCACAAACACTTAGTCATACACATCAAAATTTCATATAACAAGCCCTGCCTGCTTCCAGAATGGACGGACCTTCAGCGAGTTAACACTGAAGCTGAGTCACAGCATATTAACATCCTCTCCACCTGATCATGCTCAGCCCATCTACCATCTCCACAGTGTTCACACTCAGTCTGTTCATAGTCCTCCTGTTCAGTGGCCCCGCCCCCCCGAACAAATACTCCAAACCCTGCACCTTGAAAAAAATATGCTCAAAAATGAGTATTTGGGTGTAAAACAGGTCAAAAAACATGCCAGTGCTGACAGTTTGGTCATATTTGGCTTCAGAATGGACTCATGACTTTTTTTTTCTCTCAGCCTAGGATTTGAGAAAAACACTCAGGCTAACATATGAGTTTTTTTTTAAATTAGGATTCTGATAAAAAAAAAAAAAAAAAAAAAACGTTTTTGGGTGTAAAAGAGGCTAAAACATGCTAGTGCAACACCCTGAAACAAACTGACAAGACAGAAGAGCAGTCAGATAAACAGGCAGACAAAAAAATCTACCAAACAAACAAAACAAAGAAAAGAAGTACAATTAAAACAAACAGACTACAACTACAAGTACATAGACCCCCAATGAAACAGAAAAAGACACAAAAGAACAAACAGATAAAAAGGAACAAAATCATCACAGAAAAAAAAAACCAGAAACGCAAACACACATAAACAAACAAACAGACAAAAAATACTGACAAAGTGACAAAGACACACCAATTTCAAGGAAACAGATAGACACACAAAAGACCGTCTACAAAACAAACTATAAAGAAGATGAACAGACAAACAGACCATCTGACAAAGAAACAAACACAAATAAAAACTAGAAAAGCACTTGGAGAGCGCAGACATCCGCCAGCGCCACAGTCCTCAGCCATATTGTCATTTTGACCATAAATATTAGTCCTACCTTTATTTCATCTAAATATTTGGATTCCTTGACCATGAAAACATACCATTAGCAACTGGATTCATAATGATATCTATTTTAGTTCAGTAGTTATTTACAGAAATCACATTTTTCGCCGTGGCGGCCGGACGCTGATCCGGATCAACACCAAAATCTTATCAGTTCTTCCTTTTCTCATCCTGAACATTTCCTGAAAATTTCATCCAAATCCATCCATAACTTTTTGAGTTATTTTGTTCACGGACGGACAGACAGACAAACTCTCCCGAAAACATAACCTCCTTGATGGAGGTAATAACAAAATTGATAAACAAACTGACAAATTAAAATACAGACAAACAAAAAACTGGCATCCAAACAATCAGTCAAAAAAATCCTAAATTATCAAATAAACAGTAAAAAACAAACAAACACAGAAACAAACAGCCAAACCAACAAATGAACAAACAACCAGACAAACCAAAAACACAGACACACTAAGAAAAAGACAAACAAACATGTAACTAATCCACAAACCAAACAGAAAATAAAGAAACAGTGGAGCAGACGTCTTTGGTGCTGTGAAGGACGTGAGTTGTGAAAAGTGCCCTGAGGGGTCAGGGGTCAGTGTGAGTCTTTGTCAGAGAAAAATGAACTCACTGAACACCACCTAAAGGTCAAAGGTCACTCAAGACCAGTGTTGGGCACGTTACTTTAAAAAAGTAATTAGTTATAGTTACTAGTTACACTACCAAAAAAGTAACTGAGTTACTAACGGAATTACTCCTTCATAAATGTAATTAGTTACCAGGTAAAGTAATTGATGTGTTACTTTTCTGAAAAAGCTTTTGCTGCTTGAACTGTGTGTGTACGTGTCTGTGTCCTTCCTTGTTGTTACCTGCTGCTGCAGTTCACGCCGGAGCGTGTGCAGGGGAAGTTGCCTGATAGATCAGAATGGGAGTGAAGTGCTCTGCAGTAAGTTTCAGGGGCGCCGAACCGGGTAGCTCTGCGTGGGTGAAGCGCCAGCGCGCTCCAAGGCTGGAGGTTCGCTTCAGGTCTATTTTCTCTTGAGACTGCTTCCAAACCTCGTAAATTCACTGTCGTTCAGACAGGAAGTCACCGCGTGGATTATCCGGAAGTATCAAAATAAAGCACTGCGCGGACTCTCAAACGTAAATTTGCTCAATTCTTTTTCACTATACAAAACCGGAGGCACGAGCGCAGCTCAGCAGCCGGTCAGAGGGTCCCAGAGACAACACGACACCATGGACGAAGAAAATGAATCGTAGAGGTACAGAAAATACAACACTGTGTACATGACACTAAACAAGGATACAGGATATAAGCGGATAAAAGTTGAATAAATCACGAAGCTGTGTGGTTGAGACCAGTAAAAGGACCTGAGAGAAGCGAAGTGAGGTGTTGTTTATTTATTTTCTCAGTCTATAACATGCTTTATGAGTGTGTGACATCAATAATCTCATGAGAGTGGCTCTTCGGGGATCAGCCCTCCTCCTACGAGGCTGCGCCCCGCTTTCAGTGGGGGTTTATCTGTCAGAGCAAGACCGTGGGGCGGTGCTTCCGCGTGCCGTGGATAACAGCTGCTTGACATCGGTGCAAAGTAACGCTCCACATTTCGCTGTCAGTAACGGCGTTGTAGCGCATGAAAAAGTAATTCATTAAATTACCCGTTACTGGAAAAACATAACGGCGTTAGTAACGGCTTTATTTCTAACGCTGTTACTCCCAACACTGCTCAAGACTCTCCAAAAGGTTAAAAGTTTATTGAAGATGAAAAAAACTCTTTAGATATTTACAGTCAATTCAAAATCAGATGAACAGATGTGGATTAAAAACCATAAAAGTCCAAAAATAATCAGATCTGTGCCCCATCAGTGATTTACAAACACTAACTAAAGAAATCCAGCAGCATATTTTTACCATCGTCTCTGATTTATAAGACAACATGTCAGTTTATTTCTTTGCTTTAATCATCTGTAGTTCTATTAATCAGACATTTCTTTCCATCTGAGTCAGTGTGAGCCTGCAGGACCTGTTCATGCTTTGGTAAAGATCCTGAGTTCAGAGGAAAACCACAAACTGCAGCGGCTGACACTCTGAAGGCCTCAGGTT
The DNA here is from genome assembly GCA_036419115.1 of Scarus forsteni. Classification (NCBI taxonomy): domain Eukaryota; kingdom Metazoa; phylum Chordata; class Actinopteri; order Labriformes; family Labridae; genus Scarus; species Scarus forsteni. The sequence continues at coordinate 823,498 of JAZDUH010000426.1, forward strand.
TCAAAAACCAAATGAGAGACTCTGTCAGACTGTTGGAGGGTCTGCAGGGACCTGAACAGAGTCTGTGTGGACACGTCTGTGAAGGAAACAGCTGCAGGACGTCCCAGAGGATCACTGACTGACTGTGGATGGACTCACTGATGATGATGATGATCCTCAGGTATCAGCACCTGTTGTAGTAAACATGAGAGCAGAGATTAGAGCTGCTGATCTGTGGTCAGAGCAGAAGAATGAATCAGGAGCCTCCAATCACTGAGCTCCATCAGTCTGTGTGAGGACTCTCTTCAGTTCAGGCTGAAGCTGCAGCTTTGTTGGATCTTCATGTGTTTGCTGAGTTTTCACTCTGCTCTGTGTCCAGCTCACCAAAGCCTGTCACATGTTGGACTGCAGTGGTCCAGCTCTAGGGATGGGACCATGACCACAGTTCAAAGAAATCATCTGCTCTTCATGATCAGATTGATTCTTCTGCTGAACTTCAGCAGGACCATGACGTCTTCATGAGCTTGATTTCTGCCTCTTCTGTCAGATCACAGCGTTAATGTTTGTTTTTAAAGAGAATAAAGGAGATTTTCATCAGTGGATTCACATGTTGACACGTCAGCAGCAGCTGTTTCTCATTTCTTTGACTTTTCTGAGAGGATTCAGAGACAGCAGCACAAACTGAAGACACTTTGAAGGGCAGATTTTCACCTGGACCACCTGCAGAGTCTCACAGGTTTCATGACTTTAAACTGCTGTCATCATGAAGCCTCTCCTGACTGAACCCCGTTCAGCTCAAAGACGGACAGATCAGCACGGATTACCGTAAAGTCTGGAGTATAAACCCCATTTTAGACCTGTTTTAGAAACAAAAGACAAAAACTGGTTCATGGACGTCTACACTGATTCTGAATGTAAAACATCTCAAAGGAAAACCGTCTTTTTGGACTCCTCTAGTGTTTGAGCTTCACAACAATCCACTTCAAGCTGAGAGCTCAGCTACCGTAATAAAAGGAGCAAAGGCTCAGCAGGTCACAGCAGGTGGAAACTGAACTTTGAAGGTTTTCTGAACGTCACAGAAATCATCAGGCAGGAAGACGGAGAAATTCATTTTCACTCTGAGAGACTCAAAAAAGAGAAAACAGAGAGATTTATATTCTGGGATTTACGGTAAATTCAACTCTCTACTTACGTCAGAGTCTCCAGTCTGTAGTTTGGATTCTCCTGAAGATCTTTCAGCAGCTTCACTCCTGAATCATGAAGTTTGTTGAAGCTCAGGTTCAGCTGTCTCAGATGGGAGGGGTTGGACTTCAGAGCTGAGGCTAAAGAAGAACAGCTGATCTCTGACAAACTGCAGCCCCACAGTCTGAATAAAGAAGAGAGAATGAAGAGAAAAACTATTTAGGATCCAATCAGATGTGTCCACATCACACAGTCTGCTCAGCAGAGCCAATCAGCTGCTGCTCTGCCTCCTGTACTTCAGTTTGTCTCAGCTGCTTTCACACACGTCTTGATCCGTTCCTCCTGTTTCTCTAAAGTGTAAACAGCAGAGCTCAGATTTTTCTGTCAGGATCAAACCTTCACATCTAAACACTTCAATCTGAGCTCACAGTCACAGTCTGCTGTCACATGGTCCAGTTTAGCTCCAAAAACATTGATTTATTTTACTTTATAAGGAAATAAATGAGGTAATAAAACAATTTGATAAATAATATAAAAACATATTTCCACAAACATCCTCGATCTTTGGTCAGGAACTACATTTTCCTTTTCTCATCAACATTTGAACACACCATGATGAAATGTTATATATTTGTCTAATCATCATTTTTCTGAGCTGTCATTGAACACATCATTATATACCTGTCACTGTCTGCTCATTAAGTCTTAAAGTTTGTTGAAATGTTTCAAAGTCATTCAGCAGACGCTTTTGTCCAGAGCCACGACCATCTGAGAGTCAGAACAACACGAGCAAGAATCTGAACCTGAGGAACAACGTTAGTAAGAGCAGCAAACTGCTTCAAGTCTGTTTGGACACACCAGCTGACATGTGGAGCTCCAGGCACACACATTTTTATTTATACCAAGAAGGAGATCATCTTCAATATGGAGAAGAAAAAAATGACACATGGATAAATTAATTAATTAATTAATTAATATGTGAAAAAATAAAGATAGAAATATATTTTGGTCATAAAAAGGGCTTTTCCTGTATTTTACATTCATTTATTTTATGCATTTCTATTTGTATTTATTTATTTTTCTATATTTCAACATTTATTTATTTTTAAATTTCCATATAAACTTCATTAGGTATTCAAACAGTTATTGATATACTTCCACATTCATTTATTTATATCTTTCTGTATTTCTGTGCACCTATGTTAATAAGGTAGGCGGTCCTACGTCAGTCTAAAGCCAGATTGGTCAAGTATGTGAAGCAGACAGAAGCAAACGATTTGTAATCCCATGATTGATGACACCAGCTAGCTAGCTTGGCATTCATCACTACATGCAACGGCTTCCAGTGGATATATCTCCTACTTTATAAACTTTAACTGAATGAGCCAACCAAACAGACCACTTTCATTTCTGTTTGTCCTGTTTTTGTGCAGCTGTAAACGCGCCTCACCCATCTCCACAGCCTGCTCCGCTGTGCAGCGTTACACCCAGACACCCAGTGGACGGGAGGTTTCTGCAGGAACATTTTGTGATGCTAAATACAGAAAAGACAAAAACTCCTCCTTTATCTTCAATAAAACTCTAAATTATTCATGTTATTTCTGCATGTTTTAGCTCTACCTGCAAACAAATGTATTTTTAAATGATTCTTTCTTTCACATTGTCAGCTGTCATCATGTGAGCTCCTCCCATGACCTCTGTGTGACCTGCAGCAGAGGGAGAGCTGCTGCTGCATCTTTAGCTCTGAGCTCACCTGTGATGTTGTTTCAAACATTTTATGAAGCTTTTCCAGCCCATGGTTTGATCAACTCTCTTACTTTAATACATCATCTGCTGTGAAAGGTTCAAGCTTTTAAAACGGAGGCGTGTCCACGATGAAGCTTCAGAAAAGACAAGAAACAGGGAGCAGATAAACAGCAGAGCTCATTTTTGAAGTGGAGGATTTTTACAGAAAGATATCATGTTTTTATGAGCATGACTGCTGTGTGTGAGAGCTGTCAGTCTCTCCTTCACTCTCTCTGTCATTCAGTAACAAACTCTGTTGTGAAAATTAAATCTGACATTAAATGAACATGTGAAGAAGAAATGACCTTCAGTTTTCATGAATAAATGTCTGTGTTTGAAAAGAATACATCTGTCATTTATTGTTGAATCAGATGTTGTTTGTCTTGTTTCCTGTTTCTAAAACAAACAGACGGTCACAATCAGAGGAACACATCAGTTCTCCTACAGGACACACTTGGTCTGATTTACTAGAGAAGATGAGTGGAGATATATCAGGAGGAGCTCAAAGAAGGTTGAACTGTCAGCAGATCAGATATCAGCAAAAATCCACCATCATGCATCCCTACATATGATCAGTCAAACATCTGGACATGAAGATGCTTCAGTTAATAATCACACACACAAGATCGACAATAGAAACAGAGAAAACATGAACTTACTTCAGAATCTCCAGTCTACAGTTTGGACTCTGCAGAAAATCACACAGCAGCTTCACTCCTGAATCATGAAGATTGTTGTTGCTCAGGTCCAGCTGTCTCAGATGGGAGGGGTTGGACTTCAGAGCTGAGGCTAAAGAAGAACAGCTGATCTCTGACAAACTGCAGCTCCTCAGTCTGAATAAAGAAGAGAATGAAGAGAAAAACTATTTAGGATCCAATCAGATGTGTCCACATCACACAGTCTGCTCAGCAGAGCCAATCAGCTGCTGCTCTGCCTCCTGTACTTCAGTTTGTCTCAGCTGCTTTCACACACGTCTTGATCCGTTCCTCCTGTTTCTCTAAAGTGTAAACAGCAGAGCTCAGATTTTTCTGTCAGGATCAAACCTTCACATCTAAACACTTCAATCTGAGCTCACAGTCACAGTCTGCTGTCACATGGTCCAGTTTAGCTCCAAAAACATCTATTTATTTTACTTTATAAGGAAATAAATGAGGAAATAAAACAATTTGGTAAATTTGATAAATAATATAATATAAATATTTCTATTTCTATTCATATTTTGATCTGTGCCCAAAAACAATATCAATTCAGTGTGCTGCAGGGACCATAACTTAGTAGCACATGGGAGGAAAACCAAAGTCCCAAAAGCTGCTCAGAAAATAATATTAAAAAGAATATTTAAAAATTCTAATAAAACAAACTACGATGAGGACGTAATAAATATTAACTGGGCAGCAGTTCTAAGCAAGAAGACCCAGATCAGGGTCTTTACAGACATTTAATGACTTGTTAGGACCAGTTAAAAAAAACATGCACCTATAAGGAAACAAACAGTGAGAAATGTAAAGGCACCATGGTTAGACCAAGAACTTAAAGAACTTATGGAGCAGAGGAATAAAGCGAAGGTAGAGGCAATGAAGTCAGCAGGTGTGTCACAATGGAATGTTTACAGGAATGTTTACAGGAAATTATGAAACAATGTGAAAAACAAAACAAAATGAAAAAAAGATGTACTAATAAAGGGGAATAATAGATGCAAGAACGGGCAGTAAGAAAATATGGAATATACTAAATGGATTAATGGGAAACAGAAACAAATCAACTCCATCTTTTTTGGAAGCTGATGGAAATATTCTCATTAAGCAAGCAGAGATCGAAAACTATTTAAGTTATTTTTTCAAAGACAAACTTCAGAAACTTCAGGATGGTATGGACACCAGGAAAGGAAAAGACTGCATCTCAAGTAAATTAATAAAAGACAGAATAATGAATGATAAACAATGCTGCTTTAGATTTGATGCTACAGTATAACAGAAGATGCAGTAGAGAAACTTCTACAAAGAGCAAAAGAAACCCCCTCAGGTATTGATAACCTGGACATAAAGTTACTAAAACCTGTGGCAGGTCTGATTGCCTCACCTTTTGCCTTTATTATTGATTTAAAGGGTAACTCCGGTTTTTTGACACCTGGACCTTATTTTTAGGTTTGTGCATGCTCATATACTCACTCAGACAAACATCGTGCAGTTCGGAGTCCTTCAGAAGTTATTTAGATCCAACCAATTTAGTCACACGTAGCGGGGGCCACTGCAAGGGAGCTTCAGCGCGGGACATAATCTCTGCAAAATCGCTCGTCTCTACCACAGCCTGGTTTGTCATTGCAGAGAAATCCTCCAGAATAGTCAGACATATATTCCTGGATAGATCCATACGTTTGTCAGCCGGTCTCAAGTCCCACTCTGAGCAGCAAACACACTCCTCTTCTGTTGCTATAGGTGAACACTGTCCACAAGCGCACCACCAGTTAGCACTGAGTCGTGGACGTGCTCCTGTTAGTTGCTCTCGAGCCAGCTGTTCGTCTCTCTCCCTCCGCATTCTTCTCTCATGGAGCTCTTCGTCCGTGTACTCAGACTCAAACCAGTCGTCATAGTCTGACTCTTCGACATCAGATAAATATTCTGCCATGTTGCTCAGCAATACCGGCTAAAAGTAAGTCGGCTGTACCTTTGTGTTGCACGGCTATGACGTCATCAAAAGTTTGTTTACCAGGTCAGCTGACCCACCTGAAGATGGTAGACGAGCTGACTTTATGATAACACTGGCGATGGATGAAAAAATATAGCCGAAATGAGCGATTTTGCAGAGATTATGTCCCGCGCCGAAGCTCCCTTGCCGTGGCCCCGCTAAGTGTGGCTAAATCGGTTGGATCTAAATAACTTCTGAAGGACTCCGAGCTGCACGATGTTTGTCTGAGTGAGTATATGAGCATGCACAAACCTAAAAATAAGGTCCAGGTGTCAAAAAACCGGAGTTGCCCTTTAAGTTTAAAAAAACACAATTTTCCTTCAGAGTGGAAAATTGCCAAGATTATTCCATTACCCAAAGACAGTAAGGACATATTCTCAGGAAAAAAACAGTCGACCAATAAGCTTATTCCTGCTCTGAGTAAAATCATGGAGAGAATTGTCTATGAACAAATTCAAGGGTACTTTTGTAATAATAACTTAAACACTGTATTTCAACGTGCATATAAAAAGGGGCACTCCACAACCACAGCACTAACTCAGATGACGGATGACTGGTTGAGAGATATGGAGATTCAAAAAATAATTGGTACTATATTATTAGATTTTAGTGCAGCCTTTGACAAACTGGATCATTCCCTCTTATTGGAAAAGTTGAGTTGTTAAGTATTTGAAGATTCTGCATATAAATGTATTAAAAGTTATCTAACAAATAGGAAATATTCAGTTTACTTTAATGGTAGTTATTCTGGAATAAGAGAGGTGGAGTATGGGGTGCCTCAGGGAAGAAGCCTTGGGCCACTCTGATTTTCTATTTTTATAAATGAGTTGCCACTGGTATTAAAGTCTGCCACAATAGTTATGTATGCTGATGATGTCACAGTATATGATTCAACAAGCACTGCAGAAGAGTTGAATGAGGTGTTCAATAAATAACTAATACTTATTAAGGACTGGGTTACAGAAAACAGATTAGCTCTTAATATTGAAAAGACAAAATCCATGGTTCTAGGCTCTAAATATAGGCTGAAATTGGCACCAACCTTGAATTTGAGCATAGGAAATAAGTGCATAGAACAAAAGACAGAGGTGAAGTTATTAGGATTTATTATTGATGATAAAATGTTGTGGAAAAGTTATATTGGTCAGACAGTGATAAAGATGGGCAGAGGCATGGCAGTGGTAAGACACTGTAAGAAATTTATGCCAAGCTACCTGATCAAACAACTTATTCAGGTACTAGTTTGTTCATATTTAGATTATTGTGCAGTCATCTGGTCAAATACAACACAAAGTAATTTATATAAGCTGCAAGTAGCACAAAATAAAGCTGCCCGTATAGCTTTGAACTGTCCATATAGAACGAGCAGCACATTGATCTTTCATAAACTAATCTGGTTAAATGTTAAAAGTAAATTACACTATTTACTTGTGTCCTTTATAAAGAACATTATTATAAATGAAGTCCCAGAAGTGCTCTATAATAAATTAACATCCTTCTCCATAAGTCTTTTAATCTTAGACAGTGACAGAAGTTTCTTCAACAAGAAATTAAAGATGTATTTGTTTACATATGGCTTAACTGAAAGATAATAATGTTAATTATTTCTCTCTAATGATGTGAATTTTTCTTGTCATCCCAAAAGGTAAGGAGAGTTCTGTGGTTTGTTGAAATGTTTCAAAGTCATTCAGCAGACGCTTTTGTCCAGAGTGACGACCTTCTGAGAGTCAGAACAACACGAGCAAGAATCTGAACCTGAGGAACTATGGTGTAAGAAAGCTATCAAGAAAGACGTATGCGTAATAAATGATTCGTATTTGTAATTTCAACCATTTCTGTGTCAAGAATGTTGTTTCACACAAAAATCTACTGTCATATATGTAAGTCTGTGAAATTGGGTTCAGGTTACAGTTGTTTTTATACGAGTACAAAGTTTTATGAATACAACTCACTATTTTACGGCTACGAATTCTTCCCTACGAATACGAATCCAAGCTTACGAGTACGAATCGAAAAGTGCTGCAATGACGTCACTGAGGTCACAGGTCACAGGGAAAGCAATCGATCTCCTCCAGCAGCTCATGCTCAAGCCCCAGAGGCAAACATGGAGGGAAATACAGAAGAAGAAGCCTCCCAGCAAAGACATTATATACGTAGACTTAGACATTATGTATATATATACATCATGTGTGTACGTAGATGCCTCATTGACCGGCGCTGCCTATTGGAGCTGACTTTCAACCGGCCGCCATCTTGGATGGGTCTCACAGTGCGTTTATTATACTGAGAAAGGAGTATTATGCCCAACTATTATGAGCATAACTCGGTGAATTTTTCCCTATTTTTACATGGTTTAGTTTGTTTCAAACGACAGATGTACTTATGATACAGGACGCTATCGCAAATTAACAAATACATTCTTTCATGTTAAAATAATTTACATTATGTTCTTTTTTATTGTGCACTGAGACAGTACAGAGAGATGGACAGACAACGTGAGTGCAAGATAGATAGATAGATATTTGTTTGTGTGTCGTCATATATACATATAAATAATTCACAATGCCAACTTCACACATAATAATAACAACAATAATAAAAACTATTATTTATGTTTTTATTATTTTAATCGTGGTAAACTTAGTGATAACAATGGCAACATCAGCTACAATAATAATGAAATTAAAATAAACTATAGTACGAATGCTTATACAAACAAAGATTAAAAAAGAGATAATCAGTAGAACAATAGTAATAATAGTTCGTTATAAAAGGGAGAAAAGTCATTTCACAAAAGCAGCTGCAGTATAATGATTGTAATTGTAAAGGTAATACATAAATATGTAAGTCAATTAAATAAAAAAGAAAGCATAAAAGAGTAATAAAAACAAACATTGGATGGAGTATTAATGAGAAGAGGAGGAACAACAACATCATTAGTGGCAGGTGATAAGATGGTAGGGACAGGGAGGGATTGTCATTGGTGTGGCTATGGTTATATCGAGTGAAGCTGTAAAGGGGGCAATAAATAGAATATAGTAAAATATGGATATGAATGATGAAAAGGCCTAAAGAATAGATAGATATATGAAAAGGCGAATAGTATACAAGAAGAGGATCAAGGAAATAAATGGACAAATAAATGAGTAAGTCTGATGAATAAGAAAAAATAGTAATATAGTAATGGTAGTAGTTGTAACACTAACAGTAATATTCTAATTAACAATAATAATAAAATTAATAATAACAACAACAACAATAATCATAATTATGATGATTATTGTTATTACATTTTATTTTACAGCATTTTTTAAATTACCATCGCTGTCTCTATAGTTTGTGCTAGTTATGGGTGGGGTATATTAAATAATATGCTGTGTGACAATGACAGATGATTCAGCATATAAATAAATGTATTTAATTAATTGTATATTTTTCATTTGAATGTCTCTCTCTCTCTCTCTCTCTCTCTCTCTCTCTCTCTCTCTCTCTCTCTCTCTCTGCCACACAGACACACACACAAACAATATCATGATCCTGTTGTTACGACCCTGGTCGTATTGTGTTTTGTATTGTGTTTTTTCCTGTGTGTGACTGTGCTGCGAGGGTTCTCCTGTGCCCTCTGTGTGACTGAGTGTGTGCGTGAGTGCGTCAGGGTGCGTTTATCAGGTGTGGCGCTCCTGCCTCCAATTGGACTGAGAACATCGCTGACGCCTGTGATTGGTTGTGGAGGAGGGAAAAGGCCCGATAAAAAGCGCTCACTGACGTCACCGCGGCGAGGAGGGAATCCCCGGATCAACCGCGGTTCAAACTGCCACGTCAGCTTGGTGCTGAGAGCATTAGACTTTTGGTTATTGTAATTTGGTGATGTAGAGGTGATTTATGTCACCTCGAGGTATTGTTTAAATTGTTTAACTTGTAGTTGACCTTTTTGTTTTTGTTGTAAATAAATTGTACCGATTCACGGTGAAACCTGTTATCTGGCTCCAGTGGCTGTTTGAACTCGGTGGAAACGGGTTTATTTCATGTTGTGTCCTGGCCAGCCCTAGACGGGGCATAACACTGTACACAAATAAAACAACAATTTTTCACATTTTTGTTTTGGTGTGCTGTGAGTAATGTACTACTTCAGGCTTATGTAATTGCGCTCGCACACACAAACCAGACATCTTATATAAGTCATGTTGACATGCGTATTAAACTTTAACTCAGCTGTGTTGGAATAAAACTCAAAAAAGGTCACCTGCTTTTAATATCGCGCTGTTTACTGTCACTTTACGCTGCACAAAATACGAGCATAAATGCGTTCACTCCGCTTGTTTCTGGACCGGAGTGAAGACACCTCTCCAATATGGCGGCGACGCTGGATTACGCTCCAGGCTGTCATGAAGCAGAGGAGATCGATTGCTTTCCCTGCGACCTGTGACCTCAGTGACGTCATTGCAGCACTTTTCGATTCGTACTCGTAAGCTTGGATTCGTACTCACAGGGAAGAATTCGTAGCCGTAAAATAGTGAGTTGTATTCATAAAACTTTGTACTCGTATAAAAACAACTGTAACCTGAACCCAATTTCACAGACTTACGTATATGACAGTAGAGTTTTGTGTGAAACAACATTCTTGACACAGAAATGGTTGAAATTACAAATACGAATCATTTATTACGCATACGTCTTTTTTGATAGCTTTCTTACACCATAAGGAACAACGTTAGTAAGAGCAGCAAACTGCTTCAAGTCCGTTTGGACACACCAGCTGACATGTGGAGCTCCAGGAACACACATTTTTATTTATACCAAGAAGGAGATCATCTTCAATATGGAGAAGAAAAATGACACAAGGATAAATAAATAATTGCATACATAAATACACGAAGAAACAAGTAAAAATTTATATAAATATCTTTTGGTGATAAAAAGGGCTTTTCCTGTATTTTACATCCATTTATTTTATGCATTTCTATTTTTACTTATGTATTTATTTATGTTATTCTATATTTCAACATTTATTTATTTATTTATAAATTTCCATATAAATTAATTAAGTATTCAAACATTTATTAATTTAGTTCCACATTAACTCATTTATATATTTCTGTATATCTACATTTATTTATTTCTGTATATCTGTGCATCTCCGTTAGAAGGTAGGGGTGAAACGAAATTTCAAATAAATCGGTTGTGTGGACCTATTTTGGCTTCCCATGTAAAAGACGAGAGAAGAGTGAGAAGACTGAGGACAAAACAACAACCGTGTGCAAAATGTGCCGCTACAGTTCGCTGCATACTGTGGCGAGTAAAACTACTACCAACTTCAAACTGTGACGTCTGTCGGACATGAAATTAAAGGAGACTCCGGCTTGCGAATACCTGCTTTTATTTAACAGTCACTGTGGACTGTGACCACGCCAACTACAATTTTAATTCACGAACAAAACAGTGAGTAGTAATCTCTACACCTCCTGCACGGCTCTCTCCCTCCTCGCTAAAACACACTAACTCTCCCCTTCTGAACTCTGACCCGCTCGCCCCGCCCTCCTGCTCCATTCACTGACCTTCAGTTTTCAGGAAACATTAAAATCCACATTGAACACATAACAAACTGTAGAACTGCTCCACTATGTTTTTATAAGTCTGCATAAAAAAATAATATTTGATTTTTGCATCTACAGAATTTGATCATACTTGAAGATCAGAAGTATATGCACTGTTATAGGCTAAATATTATAGTTCACAGTTCATTTATAGGTCTAAACTGCAGCTCTGAGGACTGCTGTTTGTTTTCCTTTTCATTCAAGAATGTACTTATCCTGATTGTTACAACAACAAAGCTCTTTTTATTGAGATTTTATGTTTGTATTTGCACTGTAGTCTGAATAAGGGGAAAAACTACATTTTTGATTTTTTTCAAAGAGCATTTATTTTGTACTGATGCAGCAATATTTTTTGTATTGTATTATTAATTTTTTGCATTAGGAAGAAAATAAAGAAAATGAGATTTTTGTATAACTTCCTACCGTTGGGGATTTTCCTTAATCTTTTTTTCGTATCGTGAATATTTCGTATCGTGAGCCTTGTTTCGTATTTTGTATTGTTTCGTGAGTTAACCATTTCGTTACAAACCTATTAGTCGGCCTTTACTCTCTCTGTCATTCAGTAACAAACTCAGGTGTGACAGTTATTGTGTCATCTGTTCATCACACATCAACCACATCAAACTAAAAACTGAGTCATTATTAAAGTGAGACAAGTGTAAGAAAACACTGACATTTACAAAAGCTCCTCAAAGATCACAAGACTAGCTCCTGATTATTATAAAACTGTTCATAAAAAGTGATCAGAATGCAGGAAAGAAATGACTTCAGTTTAAAAATGTGAGGGGAAGACCCTCTGACCCCCATCTCACCTGATGATGATAAATAAATATTTATGATTTACCCACTGCAGGTAAAACCTGATCCTGTGGAAAAAACTGAGGAACAACAAAGACAAATAAAATAATAACAGAGATAACACAGGCTAACATGAACTGTTATTTTTGTTGATGAGCCATATTATCAAAGTAAACACACCACAGTTGTCATTTAGCTCTAAATTCATTCTGACAATATAATATGGTGGAACAAAAATACCAGGTTAAAGCAACAAAACAAACATGAGCCATTACAGAGCAGTCATGTCAGGTGGTAAAGCAGTTTGCTAACAGATCTGAAGTCATTATAATATCCATATCAGCAGTGAGCTCAAGTCAGTCCTCCATCATCCTTCAAGACCAAACTCTAGATAGTCTGTGGGTGCTTTGTTTTCAAAGATCATCACCAATGATCTTAAATCAATGGCTCCTAAAAAACTTGCCATCACAGGACTACAGAACTATAGAGGCTAACAGGCTGCTAGCCAGCTAAAGGCTAACCTGTGTACCAGCACAGACGGTTAAGGAGCTGAAACAGCTCTTTGGTACCAGTCAAGTCAAGACAGCACTGAGAGATCAGATCACACCGATGTAACCAATCAGGCCTCAGACTGAGGTAGGACCGCCTACCTTATTAACATAGGTGACCAGTAATAAATAAATAATGAAATAATACAATGTAGAAATACAGGAATAAATATATAAATGTATGCATAAATAAATACATTAATGTGGTAATTTATAAATAAATAAATGTAGGAATAAAGAAATACAGGAATAAATAGAAAAATTAGAAATGAAAAAGTAAATACATGTAAAACCACAGGAAAGGCCTTTTTAATACCTATATATATATATATATATATATATATATATATATATATATATATATATATATATATATATATATATATATATATATATATATATATATATATATACACACAGTTAAGCCCAAAATTATTCATACCCCTGGTAAATTTTCACTTAAAGTTACTTTAATTCAACCAGCAAGTTTTTTTTTGACAGGAAATGACACAGGCTTCTCCCAAAAGATAATAAGACAGTGTACAAGAGGCATCAGTGTGGAAAAAAATACTTCTTAGCTTTTATTTACATTTGTACAAAAAGTGGAATGTCCAAAATTATTCATACCCTTTGCAAACTGTCACAGTCTATGGGAATTCACAGTAATATCCAAAGTTCTAAAACAATCCAAAAAGTCCAAGCTTTTCTAAAGCATCCTTATTACCCTGATTCATTTGGAACAGCTGTTTTAATCAACTCAGCAGGTGAAAAACAGCAGCTCTCTGCAGCTGGTTTGTGGACAGTCATGGCTAAGACAAAGGAGCTCAGTGAGGACCTGCGGCTGCACATTGTTGCTGCTCACAAATCAGGAAAGGGCTACAAAACCATCTCAAAATGTTTTGAATTTCCAGTGGCAACAGTGCAAAGTATTATTAAAAAATACAAGACGTTCCACACTATGGTAAATCTCAAAGGACGCGGTCGGAAGCCAAAAGTGACACCTGTGCTGGCCAGGGGGATAGCTAGAGAGGTGAAGAAGAACCCAAGGATCACCACCAAGGCTGTTCTGGTGAATCTGGGCCCTGCTGGTGGCAACATCTCAAGGCAGACAGTCCAACGGACACTGCACACTGCTGGGTTCCATGGACGCAGACCAAGGAGGATACCACTTCTCCAGAAAAGGCACACAAAAGGCCGCTTGGCCTTTGCAAATGCTTATCTGGACAAAGAAGAAGACTTCTAGTCTTCTGTTTTATGGTCAGATGAAACTAAAATTGAATTGTTTGGCCACAATGATGTAGCCTTCATTTGGCGTAAGAAAGGAGAAGCCTTCAACCCAAAGAACACCATCCCCACTGTCAAACATGGTGGTGGGAACCTCATGTTCTGGGGGTGTTTTTCAGCCAGTGGACCAGGGAAACTAATTGCAGTGAACGGCACCATGAACAAGGAGCAATACATAAAAATTCTGAACAACATCGGACAGTGTGCAGAGAAACTTGGCCTTGGTCACCAGTGGACATTTCAGCACGACAACGACCCAAAACACACGGCAAAAGTGGTGCAGAAATGGATGGCGGACAAAAACATTAATGTTTTGCAGTGGCCTAGCCAGAGTCCAGATTTGAATCCAATTGAAAATTTGTGGAGGGAGCTAAAGATCAGGGTGATGGCAAGGAGACCCTCCAACCTGAAAGAGTTGGAGGTCATTGCTAAAGATGAATGGACAAAAATACCATTGGAGACATGCAAAAAGCTGGTCAGCAATTACAGTAAACGTTTGATTGCTGTAATAGCCAATAAAGGCTTTTCTATTGATTATTGAGAAGGCTATGAATAATTTTGGACATGTCACTTTTTGTTTAAATGGGAATTAAAGCTGAGATTTTTTTTTCCACACAATGACTCCTCTTGTACATCATCTTACTATCTTCTCGGAGAAGCCTGTGTCATTTCTACTAGAAACAAACCTTTTTAGCTGAATAAAAGTAACTTTAAGTGAAAATTTACCCAGGGTATGAATAATTTTGGGCCTAAGTGTATATATATATATATGGGCCATTCTACTGAATTTGTCCAAAGTGCAGGGTTGGAATTTTTTTTTTAAAAGTGTTTTTTTTCCCAAAACTTTGTCCATACATACGTTGTACCACATCTAAGGTGCATATATCTTGTATAGTGCAGTCAATATTCATATTTTAATTTCTGCTTGTTCTTGAAATGTTTTTTCCGCTCCCAAAATGTGTCACAACTGAAACATAGCAACACACTGCAATACAAGGTATTATATTAATCTGTTCATATTGTACTTCCATGCCCCCTCTAAAGAATATTTTTACTAATTTTTCTTGAAGGGTTTCACAACAAAATCAATTAAAATGATATTTTAAACATTTTTCAAAGTTCTATTTCTAAGACTCGTCAAAATCAAAATCCAATCTTTTCTTGTAAAATGAATTCCACTGATTATATAGATCTCAGAGTTAATGAGTTATGAAATTGAACATACATTTAACGAATAGTCATCATAAAATGTTAGTTGATGACTCAATATCTTTTATTTTTTACAAAACACCCAGTGTTTCGGTTGTGACTGCACTATTTTGGTAGTGACCTCTATTTTTTTGTTTGCAACGTTGTATCATATTCCCTCCACCTTATTATTTAATATTAACTTCAAACATGTCTTACATTGGGAATATTATAAACACAAATGTTTATAATCAATCAAATGACATTTACTTTGAAGGCCAGCATTAGCCTACTCAAACATCACAACACATCTACTGTAACATTAAAAAGTAGTGTAAGCAGTTAAAGCAGTTTTTTCTGTCACAAATAAACAATGATTTTATTTACACATTAAACATTCCTGAATGTACTGACTTCTGCCAAACAGTTGAGCTGGGAGTTAGAGGGTCAAACATGAGTTATAATTATTGAACATTCTGAAGATATTGCTTTTAAAGGTGCTACGAGGAGGATCTATTACTGGCGACACTAATGCTGTGTCCGAAATCACTCACTCATTCACTCACTCACTATCCCCTATGTAGTGTAAACGATATAGTGGACTATATAGGGAATGACCAAACGACATTTCGGACACTACACTGAAATTTTCTAAACGTCGTAGCGTCAGCTGATGAGCCGGGTATTCCTGTGACGTAAGTGGAAGCGCCGAGATTCACGTAAACAAACCAGGCATTTGGGAGGATAAGTAGCAGATTTCGAAGCTGTTTACAGCCGCTAAAAGACGTTAAAAAGCTACGCTATGAAGGTTTTAAAGATACTCCAACGTTTATTTACATTTATGAATGAAAGCAGCTCCTAACAGCCTTCTTCTTCTATGGAAAAACATGACCGCCTTGCATTGTGGTATACGGGAGTACGGTATAGTGTACATCGTATGTACACTCAAGTTTGCTGTGCATTGTGGGTATTTTGTAGTGCACTATACAGTGGATGAAATTAACTGCTGAGGATTCGGACACCACTACAAAATGACGAATACACTATATAGTGCACTATATAGTGTATAGTGAGTGATTTCGGACACAGCCTAAGACTCTGCTACCCATGAGCACGCGCGGCGACTGTCGTAATGCTGCGTTCCTGTAACCTCGGAACTGGGAGTGACATCATCTCTGACTTATCGGCGTTCCAGTTGAAGTCAGAAAAAACATGCCGATCTACCAGGCGATTGTTAGTTGTTGTCAGCAAGCCCTGTGTTGTTGTATGAAGAATGTGATTATCACTATGGCAACATTTTTGTAAATATAAGTCTAACAATACTATGGCTGCGGTCAAATAGTCACGTCCTAAGTCCTTTCCTATCTACTTTTCCTTAACCCTGATGGAAAATGTCATGAGGTTAAGGAAAGGAGAAAGGAGAATTCAGAAGGACTTAGGAAAGGAATACTGCCGTGCAGAGAGAATCCGACTACACTTTCACTACACTACATCATCATGTGACGGCGGATGATACTGCTGCGGTGAAACTACAATTTTCTGAAGGTGGACTACAAAAGATGCATCATTGAAGTGCTCATTAATCATGACAATGTTGTTCCTTTCAGACAACATTGAACATAATAACCTGGTAAAAACTGCATCTGCATAACCGATGTTGAAGTGACGATTTAAATAAATCTGTCCTCTCATTATCAACATGAACGCCAACCAGTGCATGAAAATAAATGAACTGAAGGAAAGAAAGGCAGAAACTGTTAAGACCACAATCTAATGGTGTATAAATGATTCATATTGAACCATGTTTAAAACATAATCAACATCAAATGTCTCATCCTGCTCTCTTCAGAGAATCAGACTGCTGGAAAGTTAAGGCAGGTTTTGGTAAACTTTAGAAAGGATGAACAGCAGTGGTAACTCACATGGTCTGAGGGATTTGTTCGTCATTATTCTGTTGAATTCAGAAGCAGTTGGAAAACACGCCGTTTATAAAAGCTGTTGCCGTGGTGAATTGTGGGACAGAATAATCTCCTCTCCTTTCGTAAAGGATGGTCCGGTGTATCCTATGCTAAAGGAGATAATAAAGGAAGCATTGAGCCTCCTTTCCTAAGCATTTAGACTATTCGAACAGCTCTAATCACAAACTACTTGAGGTTCATTTCACTCCATTAGGAACCTTCCGAAGCAAAAATGACTTTTTGACCGCAGCCACTGTATACAGCTGATCTAGAGCGACACACCCCAGTCAGAAGTGCAAATAAATTGATTATTACAGGAGCTAAATAACTGTTCACACTGGGGGCATCCATCTTCCACTGTCAACTTGGGGGTGGCGAGGTTTCACTGAGTTCCCAGCAGGAAATTTCCACTTCAGGGGACGTTTCAGTTGTAGTCTTCTACTCGAAACTCAGAAATTCCAACTTCCGACTACAACTGGAACGCACCACAAGCCAAAGCGTGTGTTTGTTGTGATGCTAATGAATGCAGCTGGGACCTTCCTCAGAACTCTGCATTGCTTTACAACTTCTTTTTTCAACAACTTACAGGATGCAAAGCGACGAGGTAATGTATCTCTTTCTAGTTACGTAGCAGTAGTTATTGATGTGTGACAACAAGCAATTTTTAGAAAACTTAGTATCGTAGTTTTGTAGCTGGCAATATATCACTACTTACAGCTTGGTGCTCGAGGACGTGTCTGAATAATATAAATTTGCTCTAGTTTTAATTGTCTTGTTCCTGAAGTTGAGTATCCAGGCCAGTCCAGCCCTGTCTGACCCGACCGGAAGACTAAGGAATAGCATTTATAGATAACCTATTTTGATGCTATAAAACTCATCTTAAAGTGTGTATTTCCATCAGGCATATATCTAAAAGGGAGACTTTTTATAATTATTTAGAAACTCCTCACAGTCCCGTTAAAACATCTTATTTTAAAAAAATACACACACCAAAAAGTGTTATGCAAGAACTTTAATGAACTTAAAACAAAACAAACAATTTCTTAAGAATAACGTGGTCGACACCCTTGGGCTAAAAGTGTAGTTTTTCTAATATTTTGTTTTGCCATATTGGTGTTTTTTTCATTTCTCCCTGTTGCTTTCTCCTGATGCTTTATAATATAAAACATGAATCAGCATTATCTACATGTTTTAAGAGGTAATAATGATCAAACATTGACTTAAGTGAGTGGATCATTACATGTTGTCACAACCGAAACTCTACCATCTGTTTCGGTTGTGACAATTTTAGCTAATTTTAGCTAATAACTAAAAAATGCTACTAAGCACATGGGCAGCAAATGGATGTTTGAACAGGTGTGCACCCATAAAAACATAATGTGTTGCATTAAACCTCCAAAAGTTAACCTAATTACAGAGAATATGTGTTTGGTAGTGACAATTAAAAATGTTCCCAACAGATTTTCAGATTTTGGAACACATTTACTCCAAAATGATGAGAGGTAACTACTCACCATGATGCCATGAGGTAGAGGGATGCTGAGTCTCTGCCTGATCAAAAATGCAGGGGTGTGGCTAAAACCAGGCTCAACCTATGTGGTAAAACTATCTGTGTTTTACCACATAGGTTGGGACAGCATTTTTTGAATGATCTTTTTAAATTAAAAAAAATAAACCCACAATACATCCAAATCTTCCCAATGCTGTTTAAAAGAAATCAACAAGATATTTAAAAAAAAAAACATCATTGAAAAAAAATACAAAATTGTTTTAAGTGTTATTTTCATACATCAAAATTTAGGGCTTAGGGGTTGGGACAACCACTTCCCAATAGAAAGTACACTATAAATGATGATTTTGTATATATTTAGCTTATCACTATCTATTTGATGTCTTGTGTGTTAAACAGATCATAACAGAATCTTAGTAAATATGTAAAGTCTGAATTCTTAATTGTTTTGTTACATAGTTTTTTTTAGTGTGGGACCACAGTTTGGACAAATTTGGTAGAATGGCCCATATATGTATCTATATCTATCTATAGATATATGTATATATGTATATATATATACATATATACATATACATATATATATATATATATATATATATACACATATATATGTGTGTGTGTGTATATATATATATATATATATATATATATATATATATATATACACACACACATATATATACATATATATATATATACACACATACATATATATATACACACATACATATACACACATACATATACATATATACATATACATATATACATATATAAATATATATATATATATATATATATTTATTATTCATGTTTTAAGTATTTACTTATTTATTTATTTATTTATTTATCCTGATCTTATTTTTCCTTCCCCATACTTTATCATCATCACTGTTTGTTCATCTGAAGAAGTTTAACTCTGTTGTGAAAATTAAATCTGATATTAAATGAACATGTGAAGAAGAAATGACCTTCAGTTTTCATGAATAAATGTCTGTATTTGAAAAGAATACATCTGTCATTTATTGTTGAATCAGATGTTGTTTGTCTTGTTTCCTGTTTCTAAAACAAACAGACTGTCACAATCAGAGGAACACATCAGTTCTCCTACAGGACACACTTGGTCTGATTTACAACAGAAGATGAGTGGAGATATTTCAGGAGGAGCTCAAAGAAGGTTGAACTGTCAGCAGATCAGATATCAGCAAAAATCCACCATCATGCATCCCTACATATGATCAGTCAAACATCTGGACATTAAGATGCTTCAGTTAATAATCACACACACAAGATCTACAATAGAAACAGAGAAAACATGAACTTACTCCAGAATCTCCAGTCTACAGTTTGGACTCTGCAGAAAATCACACAGCAGCTTCACTCCTGAATCATGAAGATTGTTGTTCCACAGGTTCAGCTGTCTCAGATGGGAGGGGTTGGACTTCAGAGCTGAGGCTAAAGAAGAACAGCTGATCTCTGACAAACTGCAGCCAATCAGTCTGAATAAAGAAGAGAGAATGAAGAGAAAAACTCTTTAGGATCCAATCAGATGTGTCCACATCACACAGTCTGCTCAGCAGAGCCAATCAGCTGCTGCTCTGCCTCCTGTACTTCAGTTTGTCTCAGCTGCTTTCACACACGTCTTGATCCGTTCCTCCTGTTTCTCTAAAGTGTAAACAGCAGAGCTCAGATTTTTCTGTCAGGATCAAACCTTCACATCTAAACACTTCAATCTGAGCTCACAGTCACAGTCTGCTGTCACATGGTCCAGTTTAGCTCCAAAAACATTTATTTATTTTACTTTATAAGGAAATAAATGAGGAAATAAAACACTGATAAATAATATAAAAACATATTTCCACAAACATCCTCGATCTTTAGTCAGGAACTAAATTTTCACACCATGATGAAATGTTATATATTTGTCTAATCATCATTTTTCTGAGCTGTCATTGAACACATCATTATATACCTGTCACTGTCTGCTCATTAAGTCTTAAAGTTTGTTGAAATGTTTCAAAGTCATTCAGCAGACGCTTTTGTCCAGAGCCACTCTTATGGCTGTTGTTTCTTTCAAAAAGGAAGATGTCAAAAAGAGTCTTATCCGTCTTTTGAGGAGGAGGTTTACGACTCCCTAAATGATAAGCACACGCGGAGATCTATTACGATTCAAAAAATGTTCAGATTTATTTACAAAAACAAAAATTAAGTTTTCTCCGTAGTTGACTTTCTAGGCAAAAATATAATTTAGCGGTAGATAAAACTGTCTCACTCCTCACTCCTTCAACACAAAAAGCAGCGTCCCCAGAACAGCTGATTGCTCTCCCTTAATCATGGGAGTGGGACGGCTCCACACGGAGGAGGCAGGTGAGCAGTTACTAATAATCAAAATAAGTAATATGATTTAAAATAATTTAAATCATCATCATCATCTAAATAATAATTTGATAAATCATCAATTAATAGAAATAGGCTCCAACAGCCACGACCATCTGAGAGTCAGAACAACACGAGCAAGAATCTGAACCTGAGGAACAACGTTAGTAAGAGCAGCAAACTGCTTCAAGTCCGTTTGGACACACCAGCTGACATGTGGAGCTCCAGGAACACACATTTTTATTTATACCAACAAGGAGATCATCTTCAATATGGAGAACAAAAAATGACACAAGGAGAAATTAATAAATACATAAATACACGAAAAAACAAATAAATATATATAAATATATTCTGGTGATAAAAAGGGCTTTTCCTGTATTTTGCATTCAATTATTTTATGCATTTCTAGTTTTATTTATTTATTTATGTTTTCTATATTTCAACATTTATTTAAAAATTTCCATATAAACTTCATTAGGTGTACAAACATTTATTGATTTAGTTCCACATTAATTCATTTCTGTACTTTTACATTCATTTATTCAAACATTTTTCAGATACATTTCTACATTAATTTATTTATTCAAATATGTATTTTCATCTTAAATTTTCTCATTTATTTATTTCTTAATTCCTGTGCTACATTTCTAGTTTTATTTAATCATGTATTTCTGTGCACCTGTGTTAATAAGGTAGACAGTCCTACGTCAGTCTAAAGCCAGATTGGTCGAGTATGTGAAGCAGACAGAAGCAAACGATTTGTAATCCCATGATTGATGACACCAGGGGCCTGTTGCATGAAAGTAGGATTCAGACATCCGGGCTAAATGATTAAGCTGGCTCATCGAATCAGAAACAAAGGAGGTTCAGGCTTATTTGGTTGCACAAAAGACCAAGCGAGGATGAGAGCACAGGGATTCTTCAAGCCAGGTTTAACCCATCCTGGATCAGTGAGCGCACGCGATTACTTCAACAGACCCTGCGATCGATCACAGAATCACGGATTCACCATGACAACGAGAGCGGCGTGCTTGTCTCCGTCGAAGCAGGAAGTCCTCAAGGAGGCGTATTAGGAGGTAAAAGACCGAATTAAAAAAGAGAAAACACCGCCACAGCGACACGACAACGACAGGAAGCTCTGCGGACCGCCTGAATGTATAATAGTGCACTGATAATCACTCCATACTCCACTGAAACATCACAACATCATTTTAAATAGTTCAATAAAGTCTCCAGAATCAAAGTTGTGCCCTTATATGAACTTGTTAAAATTGCACGTGAAACTGAAATTGAAACATCCACATTTACTCTTTATGCTACATGCTGCTGTTGGACAGGTATGTGTGCAAGTGTGCACGAGTTTGCGCGTGCATGCAGAGTCGTCTCTGTCTAACATTGGGCCCTAAAAGAGATTTTATATGATACCTCCATCTGTGATTTTTATGCTTACAGAAGAAATCAAATAGCATTTTCTTTACCATTGTCTTTAATTTATAAAAGAAATTAGTCACCAAATTTGCTCAACAAATAAACAGCCTTAATACAAAAAATTCTGTAATAAGATATACCATCACCACAAAATAAAAACCCTTAAAATAGGTGAAAAAATACTAAACATTGTAATAAACTGTAACTAAAAAAAAATCAGCATCAGATACTTCAAATGGCCATGTAGTTAGCATAAAAAATAACTGTACATAAACATTTACACTCTGCAATAACTGTACATTAACATTTAAATCATTGTGAGCTTTTCTATTTTAAAAGTTAATAGTAATCATTAGTTTTAATTTAATTATACTGAGAGTGTTTTTTTCAGTGATTTTATGATTTGATTTTGTTTATATGTTTTGATTCTGTGCTTTGTGTGTTGAGCTCTGTGTAACTTCAGTTTTAAAGGAGCTGATGGTTCACCTGCTCTGATTTATCCTTATTCACTAAACACCATGTGACTCTTTGACTTTTACACTAACTAATATGGGATGTGCATTTTAAATATTCTCTGGATAACTCTTATCTAATGATTGCAAAATCATGTAAAATCATAATTTCATCTAAAATCATTGCAATAAATGCTGACAAATATCCAAATAATGACTGTGGGTCTTGTTTAATGTGATAAAGATGTGTGGTGGGTGATGGAATAAAAATTGATTTCAGTTTGTGGGGACTGCTGACTGAGAAAAGGGACGAGATTAAATAAATCCTGAACTTAGCCTGGTCTGGAGCAGGCTAGAGCTAAAGAACAAATCTCCATGGTAACATATATCAAAACATTTCCCACTTCGCCCTATCCGAATTTTGTGCAACCAGATCGTGGATTAATTGATCCAGGATAACCAAGATATCCTGGCTTAATCCCTTATCCTACTTTCGTGCAACAGGCCCCAGCTAACTAGCTTGGCATTCATCACTACATGCAATGGCTTCCAGTGGATATATCTGCTACTTTTTTTTTTTTTATGTATTTTTTGGGGCATTTTGTGCCTTTATTGATTTAGTCCAGAGGCTTAGTGCACATTTTTGGGTGGATTGTGCCCATGTAGATAAAAGTGCCAACTTTTGTATGAGGCTTCTTTCAGACCAACTTAAGGATTTTAGCTTAGGAGCCAAACACAGATATTGAAAATCTCCATATACAACACCAAAGTTGTTTTTCATATGTTATTTTTCATGTAAAAGTAATAGTTCTGTGAGTCATAAGAAGGACATTGATGATAAATTGTTCTTTTTTTGTCCATTAAAGAACTTGAAAATGTTTTAATTTATCCTCTGATTATTAACCCCCCCTAAAGATGTGTAAAATAGAGCACCAAGACACCTGGTACCTGTACATCTGCCATAAAGTCCTGCAAAGTATAGGTGGAATTTAAAAATAGGGAGAAAAAATGTCCTTTCAATATATAGAATTCCCTCTTTTTTGTTTAAAATTTAAATATCAAGTGGTTCAAATAGACAAATACTGTGTCACTATACATTCAGATGGCAGTAAATAAATTAAGCTGAGCTGTTTGGTCCTACACCTCAGCCTTTTAAAGATCTCTGCTCTCTTTAAGTCATACTGACTCTATTTTTTAAAACTTTTTTGTTTGGTTGTTGGTCAAGTTTTCTTAAGAGCATTAAACACAAATAGAAGAATGCTGAAAACCACTTATGCATACAATTTTAACAAGTTTGACTTTGTAAATAATGGCTTTGTTCTTTCTTTATGTGACCTACTAATTGCTCTAAAGGCTTTTTTTTGTAAAACAAGTATGTAATGAGTAAATGTTTTACAATCACTTCCCTGTACTTTCACACAATAGGTCAGATATGGAACAATCACTGAGAAACAAAAGGCACAGAGCTTTATCATTTAATGAGCCCTCAACTCTGTTTTTCTGATATTTCACATTTAATATAAATATATCAAAAACCAGAGTGAGAATTTAAACAATCTTGACTCCTTAAATCTACATTTAATTTACTTTATGAATTTCAACTCCACCAACAAACACTAACTGGCCAAAAAAACAGTTGCCATGGAAACAAAAGGTCACATCCTCTAATATTTTGTTGGTCCACCTTTAGCTTTGATTACAGCACACATTTGCCGTGGCACTGTTTGGATAAGCTTCAGCAGTGTCACAGATTTATTTACATCCAGTGCTGCATTAATTTTTCACTAAGATCTTGTATTGATGATGGAGAGTCTGACCACTATGCAAAGCCTCCTCTGGCACATCCCTAAGATTATAAATGGAATTAAGGTCTGGACTCTATGGGGGCCAATCCATGTGTGAAAGTTATGCCTCATGCTTCCTGAACCTCTCTTTTACAATCTGAGCCTCATGAATCCTGGCATTGTCTTCTCTGAATATGCCCGTGACATTAGAAAAGAAAAAAATCCACTGATGGACAAACCTGGTCCTTCAGTAAATTCAGGTGTCAGCTGAGCTCATTCTTTGAGCCATGTTTCTGAACCTCGACCTGACCAACTGAAGCAGCCCCAGATCACAGCACTGCTCCCACAGGCTTGGACAGCAGGCACTAGGCATGATGGGTGCATCACTTCACCTGCCTCTCTTCTTCCCCTGATGCTCCCATCACTCTGGAACAGGGTCAATCTGGACTCATCAGACCACATGACCTTCCAGTCCTCCACAGTCCAATCTTTATGTTCCCTAGCAAACTGAAGCTTCTTTTTCTGGTTATTCTTACTGATTAGTGGTTTTCTTAAGGCTACACAGCTGTTCAGTCCCAATCCACGCCCACGCATGCACGGGAAGAACTTGCAAACTTCACACAGAAAGGCCCTGACCGACCCAGGGATCGAACCAGGTGCCTTCTTGCTGTGAGGTACGTGCACTACCTGCTGCACTACCGTACCGCTTGGAAATGCTCTTACTATTAAACACACCCCTGAGTTCTACTGTTGTTTTTCTTTGATTTGATTTGGCCAAACGTTTAAGTGATTCACCGATCACCATCATTCAGGATTTTATTCTGACCACATTTCTTCCTTGAAGACGATGGTTCCCCACTATCCTTCAGTTTTTAATAATGTGTTGGACAGTTCTTAACCCAGTTTTAGTAGTTTCTTCAGTCTCCTTAGATGTTTTCTCTGCTTGATGCCAATGATTTGACCCTTCTTAAACAGACTAACATCTTTTCCACGACCACAGGATGTGTCTTTGACATGGTTGTTGAAGAAATGAGAAGCTGCTCATTACATCATCTGGAGTTAAATAACATGTCTCCAGCTGAAAAATAATCACACATGCAGTTCTTAACCAACAGGAGGCTAGTCCCTGTCTGTTTAGTTATATTCAAATGGTTATTTTGGGTTTTTATAGCCAGGTGGTGTGTATTGGGGCATTTAGGTTTTCCCCTTTTTTACTAAAAATCATAAAGTATGTATTTTTAAGATTCAATAGTTATTAATATCAGACAATTCTTTTATTTTATTCATTCTATTTTGACCACATCCAGTACTTGATTTTATTTTTTCAAGGTAATATCATCTGCAAAAAATCCATCAAGAAATTAAGAAACATAAACAATACCATTTACATACAAACAAAATAGTTTGGGTTCTAGGACTGACCCCTGAGGTACCCAACGGGTGATGTTTTTTACATTCAATTTTATATTATTTATCTGAAATAAGTGTTTACTGTTTTTTTAATAACTTGTTCTTTGAGTCCAGTTTTCTAATACCAAAGTTACCAAGTTTTAAAGAAGTACAGTCTGATCTATGTTTTTTAAAAACTGTGGAAAGCAGGAACACTGGTCTGAAGTTAAGAAACAAAGTTAATCTCCACTCTGATGAAGTGGAATCACATTGGCAGTTTTCATCTCATCAGGAAATACTCCTGTTGAAAAGGGCAGATTACATTTATATAGAATTCATACAATAGCAAATTCTATTATAGTCTTATTCAGTATCATGTCAATGCTTTAACAGTCAGTTGATTCTTACTTGCACATTACAGTTTTCAGTTTGTCTACCTTTTCTGCTTTACCAAGAAAAATACTGTTAACATAACCTCTGATTGAGTGGCTCATAGTCTCATTTTCTGTTGATTTTGGATTTATTTATTAATCTACTTGCAAGAATAGGAGCCACTTCTTTAAAGAATTTATCAAATTAATTTACAACTGTATATATCCTAGAGAACTATAGCGGCTAACAGGCTGCTAGCCAGCTAAAGGCTAACCTGTGTACCAGCACAGACGGTTAAGGAGCTGAAACAGCTCTTTGGTACCAGTCAAGTCAAGACAGCACTGAGAGATCAGATCACACCGATGTAACCAATCAGGCCTCAGACTGAGGTAGGACCGCCTACCTTATTAACATAGATGACCAGAAATAAATATATAATAAAATAATTAAATTTAGAAATACAGGAATAAATAAATTACTGTATGAATAAATAAATACATCAATGTGGTAATTTATAAATAAATGCAGGAATAAAGAAATACAGGAATAAATAGATAAAAATAGAAATGCATCAATGAATAAATGCAAAAACACAAAAAATACCTTTTTAATAATGAAATATATTCATATATTTATATATTTATTTTTTCATGCTTTTGCATTTAATAATTTATTTTTATCATTAATTATTTATTTATTTATTTATCCTGATCTTATTTTTTCTTCCCCATACTTTATCATCATCATTGTTTGTTCATCTGAAGAAGTTTAACTCTGTTGTGAAAATTAAATCTGACATTAAATGAACATGTGAAGAAGAAATGACCTTCAGTTTTCATGAATAAATGTCTGTATTTGAAAAGAATACATCTGTCATTTATTGTTGAATCAGATGTTGTTTGTCTTGTTTCCTGTTTCTAAAACAAACAGACTGTCACAATCAGAGGAACACATCAGTTCTCCTACAGGACACACTTGGTCTGATTTACTAGAGAAGATGAGTGGAGATATATCAGGAGGAGCTCAAAGAAGGTTGAACTGTCAGCAGATCAGATATCAGCAAAAATCCACCATCATGCATCCCTACATATGATCAGTCAAACATCTGGACATGAAGATGCTTCAGTTAATAATCACACACACAAGATCTACAATAGAAACAGAGAAAACATGAACTTACTCCAGAATCTCCAGTCTACAGTTTGGACTCTGCAGAAAATCACACAGCAGCTTCACTCCTGAATCATGAAGTTTGTTGCTGCTCAGGTCCAGCTGTCTCAGATGGGAGGGGTTGGACTTCAGAGCTGAGGCTAAAGAAGAACAGCTGATCTCTGACAAACTGCAGCCAATCAGTCTGAATAAAGAAGAGAGAATGAAGAGAAAAACTATTTAGGATCCAATCAGATGTGTCCACATCACACAGTCTGCTCAGCAGAGCCAATCAGCTGCTGCTCTGCCTCCTGTACTTCAGTTTGTCTCAGCTGCTTTCACACACGTCTTGATCCGTTCCTCCTGTTTCTCTAAAGTGTAAACAGCAGAGCTCAGATTTTTCTGTCAGCATCAAACCTTCACATCTAAACACTTCAATCTGAGCTCACAGTCACAGTCTGCTGTCACATGGTCCAGTTTAGCTCCAAAAACATCTATTTATTTTACTTTATAAGGAAATAAATGAGGAAATAAAACAATTTGATAAAGAATATAAAAACATATTTCCACAAACATCCTCGATCTTTGGTCAGGAACTCAATTTTCCTTTTCTCATCAACATTTGAACACACCATGATGAAATGTTATATATTTGTCTAATCATCATTTTTCTGAGCTGTCATTGAACACATCATTATATACCTGTCACTGTCTGCTCATTAAGTCTTAAAGTTTGTTGAAATGTTTCAAAGTCATTCAGCAGACGCTTTTGTCCAGAGCCACGACCATCTGAGAGTCAGAACAACACGAGCAAGAATCTGAACCTGAGGAACAACGTTAGTAAGAGCAGCAAACTGCTTCAAGTCCGTTTGGACACACCAGCTGACATGTGGAGCTCCAGGCACACACATTTTTATTTATACCAACAAGGACGTCATCTTCAATATGGAGAACAAAAATGACACAAGGATAAATAAATAAATTAATTAATATGTGAAAAAATAAAGATATAAATATATTTTGGTAATCAAAGGGGCTTTTCCTGTATTTTACATTCATTTATTTTATGCATTTCTAGTTTTATTTATTTATTTATGTTTTCTATATTTCAACATTTATTTAAAAATTTCCATATAAACTTCATTAGGTGTACAAACATTTATCGATTTAGTTCCACATTAATTCATTTCTGTACTTCTACATTCATTTATTCAAACATTTTTCAAATACATTTCTACATTCATTTATTTATTCAAATATGTTTTTTCATCTTAAATTTTCTCATTTATTTATTTCTTAATTCCTGTGCTACATTTCTAGTTTTATTTAATCATGTATTTCTGTGCACCTATGTTAATAAGGTAGGCGGTCCTACGTCAGTCTAAAGCCAGATTGGTCGAGTATGTGAAGCAGACAGAAGCAAACGATTTGTAATCCCATAATTGATGACACCAGGGGCCTGTTGCACAAAAGTAGGATTCAGACATCCGGGCTAAATGATTCAGCCTGGCTCATCGAATCAGAAACAAAGGAGGTTCAGGCTTATTTGGTTGCACAAAAGACCAAGCGAGGATGAGAGCACAGGGATTCTTCAAGCCAGGTTTAACCCATCCTGGATCAGTGAGCGCACGCGATTACTTCAACAGACCCCGCGATCGATCACAGAATCACGGATTCACCATGACAACAAGAGCGGCGTGCTTGTCTCCGTCGAAGCAGGAAGTCCTCATGGAGGCGTATTAGGAGGTAAAAGACCGAATTAAAAAAGAGAAAACACCGCCACAGCGACACGACAACGACAGGAAGCTCTGCGGACCGCCTGAATGTATAATAGTGCACTGATAATCACTCCATACTCCACTGAAACATCACAACATCATTTTAAATAGTTCAATAAAGTCTCCAGAATCAAAGTTGTGCCCTTATATGAACTTGTTAAAATTGCACGTGAAACTGAAATTGAAACATCCACATTTACTCTTTATGCTACATGCTGCTGATGGATAGGTATGTGTGCAAGTGTGCACGAGTTTGCGCGTGCATGAAGAGTCGTCTCTATCTAACGTTGGGCCCTAAAAGAGATTTTATATGATACCTCCATCTGTGATTTTTATGCTTACAGAAGAAATCAAATAGCATTTTCTTTACCATTGTCTTTAATTTATAAAAAATTTAGTCACCAAATTTGCTCAACAAATAAACAGCCTTAATACAAAAATTCTGTAATAAGAAATACCATCACCACAAAATAAAAACCCTTAAAATAGGTGAAAAAATAATAAACATTGTAATAAACTGTAACTAAAAAAAAATCAGCATCAGATACTTCAAATGGCCATGTAGTTAGCATAAAAAATAACTGTACATAAACATTTACACTCTGCAATAACTGTACATTAACATTTAAATCATTGTGAGCTTTTCTATTTTAAAAGTTAATAGTAATCATTAGTTTTAATTTAATTATACTGAGAGTGTTTTTTTCACTGATTTTATGATTTGATTTTGTTTATATGTTTTGATTCTGTGCTTTGTGTGTTGAGCTCTGTGTAACTTCAGTTTTAAAGGTGATGATGGTTCACCTGCTCTGATTTATCCTTACTCACTAAACACCATGTGACTCTTTGACTTTTATACTAACTAATATGGGATGTGCATTTTAAATATTCTCTGGATAAGTTTTAACTAATGATTGCAAAATCATGTAAAATCATAATTTCATCTAAAATCACTGCAATAAATGCTGACAAATGTCCAAATAATGACTGTGGGTCTTGTTTAATGTGATAAAGATGTGTGGTGGGTGATGGAATAAAAATTGATTTCAGTTTGTGGGGACTGCTGACTGAGAAAAGGGACGAGATTAAATAAATCCTGAACTTAGCCTGGTCTGGAGCAGGCTAGAGCTAAAGAACAAATCTCCATGGTAACATATATCAAAACATTTCCCACTTCGCCCTATCTGAATTTTGTGCAACCAGATCGTGGATTAATTGATCCAGGATAACCAAGATATCCTGGCTTTATCCCTGATCCTACTTTAGTGCAACAGGCCCCAGCTAACTAGCTTGGCATTCATCACTACATACAATGGCTTCCAGTGGATATATCTGCTACTTTTTTTTTTTTAATGTATTTTTTGGGGCATTTTGTGCCTTTATTGATTTAGTCCAGAGGCTTAGTGCACATTTTTGGGTGGATTGTGCCCATGTAGATAAAAGTGCCAACTTTTGTATGAGGCTTCTTTAAGACCAACTAAAGGATTTTAGCTTAGGAGCCAAACACAGATATTGAAAATCTCCATATACAACACCAAAGTTGTTTTTCATATGTTATTTTTCATGTAAAAGTAATAGTTCTGTGAGTCATAAGAAGGACATTGATGATAAATTGTTATTTTTTTGTCCATTAAAGAACTTGAAAATGTTTTAATTTATCCTCTGATTATTAACCTCTCCTAATGATGTGTAAAATAGAGTACCAAGACACCTGGTACCTGTACATCTGCCATAAAGTCCTGCAAAGTATAGGCGGAATTTTAAAATAGGGAGAAAAAATGTCCTTTCAATGTACAGAATTCCCTCTTTTTTGTTTAAAATTTAAATATCAAGTGGTTCAAATAGACAAATACTGTGTCACCATACATTCAGATGGCAGTAATCACATTAAGCTGAACTGTTTGGTCCTACACCTCAGCCTTTTAAAGATCTCTGCTCTCTTTAAGTCATACTGACTCTATTTTTTAAAACTTTTTTGTTTGGTTGTTGGTCAAGTTTTCTTAAGAGCATTAAACACAAATAGAAGAATGCTGAAAACCACTTATGCATACAATTTTAACAAGTTTGACTTTGTAAATAATGGCTTTGTTCTATCTTTATGTGACCTACTAATTGCTCTAATGACTCTATTTTTTTGTAAAACAAGTATGTAATGAGTTCATGTTTTACAATCACTTCCCTGTACTTTCACACAATAGGTCAGATATGGAACAATCACTGAGATACAAAAGACACAGGGCTTTTTCATTTAATGAGCCCTCCGCTCTGTTTTGTGATATTTCACATTTAATATAAATATATCAAACACCAGAGTGAGAATTTAAACAATCATGACTCCTTAAATCTACATTTAATTTACTTTATGAATTTCAACACCACCAACAAACACTAACTGGCCAAAAACAACAGCTGCCACCAAAACAAAAGGTCTCATACTCTAATATTTTGTTGGTCTGCCTTTAGCTTTGATTACAGCACACATTTGCTGTGGCACTGTTTGGATAAGCTTCAGCAGTGTCACAGATTTATTTACATCCAGTGCTGCATTAATTTTTCACTAAGATCTTGTATTGATGATGGAGAGTCTGACCACTATGCAAAGCCTCCTCTGGCACATCCCTAAGATTATAAATGGAATTAAGGTCTGGACTCTATGGGGGCCAATCCATGTGTGAAAGTTATGCCTCATGCTTCCTGAACCTCTCTTTTACAATCTGAGCCTCATGAATCCTGGCATTGTCTTCTCTGAATATGCCCGTGACATTAGAGAAGAAAAAATCCACTGATGGACTAACCTGGTCCTTCAGTAAATTCAGGTGTCAGCTGAGCTCATTCTTTGAGCCATAATGTTGCTGACCCTCGACCTGACCGACTGAAGCAGCCCCAGATCACAGCACTGCCCCCACAGACTCGTACAGTAGGCACTAGGCATGATGGGTGCATCACTTCACCTGCCTCTCTTCTTACCCTGATACTCCCATCACTCTGGAGCAGGGTCAGTCTGGACTCATCAGACCACATGACCTTCTTCCAGTCCTCCACAGTCCAGTCTTTATGCTCCCTAGCAAACTGAAGCCTTTTTTCTGGTTATTCTTACTGGTGAGTGGTTTTCTTAAGGCTACACAGCTGTTCAGTCCTAATCCATGCCCACGCATGCACGGGAAGAACATGCAAACTTCACACAGAAAGGCCCTGACCGACCCAGGGATCGAATCAGGTGCCTTCTTGCTGTGAGGTACGTGCACTACCTGCTGCACTACCGTATAACTTGGAAATGCTCTTACTATTAAACACACCCCTGAGTTCTACTGTTGTTTTTCTTTGATTTGATTTGGTCAAACGTTTAAGTGATTCACCGATCACCATCATTCAGGATTTTATTCTGACCATATTTCTTCCTTGAAGACGATGGTTCACCACTGTCCTTCAGTTTTTAATAATGTTTTGGACAGTTCTTAACCCAGTTTTAGTAGTTTCTTCAATCTTCTTAGATGTTTCTCTGCTTGATGCCAATGATTTGACCCTTCTGAAACAGACTAACATCTTTTCCACGACCACAGGATGTGTCTTTGACATGGTTGTTAAAGAAATGAGAAGCTGCTCATTACATCATCTGGAGTTAAATAACATGTCTCCAGCTGAACAAGTATCACTCATGCAGTAATTATCCAATAGGAGGCTAGTCCCTGTCTGTTTAATTAAATTCAAATGGTTATTTTGGGTTTTTTTTTAGCCAGGTGGTGTGTATTGGACATTTAGGTTTTTCCCTTTATTACTAAAAATCAGTAAGTATATATTTTTAAGTTTCGATAATTATTGATAAATATCAGACCATTCTTTTATTTTATTAATTCTATTTTGACCACATACAGTACTTGATTTTATTTTTTCAAGGTGATATCATCTGCAAAAAATCTATCAAGAAATTAAGAAACATAAACAATACCATTTACATACAAACAAAATAGTTTGGGTTCTAGGACTGACCCCTGAGGTACCAAACGGGTGATGTTTTTTACATTCAATTTTATATTATTTATCTGAAATAAGTGTTTTCTGTTTTTTTAATAACTTGTTCTTTGAGTCCGGTTCTCTAAAACCAAAGTTACCGAGTTTTAAAGAAGTACAGTCTGATCTATGTTTTTTAAAACTGTGGAAAGCAGGAACACTGGTCTGAAGTTTAGAAACAAAGTTAATCTCCACTCTGATGAAGTGGAATCACATTGGCAGTTTTCATCTCATCAGGAAATACTCCTGTTGAAAAGGGCAGATTACATTTATATAGAATTCATACAATAGCAAATTCTATTATAGTCTTATTCAGTATCATGTCAATGCTTTAACAGTCAGTTGATTCTTACTTGCACATTACAGTTTTCAGTTTGTCTACCTTTTCTGCTTTACCAAGAAAAATACTGTTAACATAACCTCTGATTGAGTGGCTCATAGTCTCATTTTCTGTTGATTTTGGATTTATTTATTAATCTACTTGCAAGAATAGGAGCCACTTCTTTAAAGAATTTATCAAATTAATTTACTACTGTATATTTCCTAGAGAAGTATAGCGGCTAACAGGCTGCTAGCGAGCTAAAGGCTAACCTGTGTACCAGCACAGACGGTTAAGGAGCTGAAACAGCTCTTTGGTACCAGTCAAGTCAAGACAGCACTGAGAGATCAGATCACACCGATGTAACCAATCAGGCCTCAGACTGAGGTAGGACCGCCTACCTTATTAACAGAGGTGACCACAAATAAATATATAATAAAATAATTAAATTTAGAAATATAGGAATAAATAAATTACTGTATGAATAAATAAATACATCAATGTGGTAATTTATAAATAAATGCAGGAATAAAGAAATACAGCAATAAATAGATAAAATAGAAATGCATCAATGAATAAATGCAAAAACACAAAAAATACCTTTTTAATAATGAAATATATTTATATATTTATTTTTTCATGCGTTTGCATTTAATAATTTATTTTTATCATTAATTATTTATTTATTTATTTATCCTGATCTTATTTTTCCTTCCCCATACTTTATCATCATCACTGTTTGTACATCTGAAGAAGTTTAACTCTGTAGTGAAAATTAAATCTGACATTAAATGAACATGTGAAGAAGAAATGACCTTCAGTTTTCATGAATAAATGTCTGTATTTGAAAAGAATACATCTGTCATTTATTGTTGAATCAGATGTTGTTTGTCTTGTTTCCTGTTTCTAAAACAAACAGACTGTCACAATCAGAGGAACACATCAGTTCTCCTACAGGACACACTTGGTCTGATTTACTACAGAAGATGAGTGGAGATATATCAGGAGGAGCTCAAAGAAGGTTGAACTGTCAGCAGATCAGATATCAGCAAAAATCCACCATCATGCATCCCTACATATGATCAGTCAAACATCTGGACATGAAGATGCTTCAGTTAATAATCACACACACAAGATCTACAATAGAAACAGAGAAAACATGAACTTACTCCAGAATCTCCAGTCTACAGTTTGGACTCTGCAGAAAATCACACAGCAGCTTCACTCCTGAATCATGAAGTTTGTTGTATCTCAGGTTCAGCTGTCTCAGATGGGAGGGGTTGGACTTCAGAGCTGAGGCTAAAGAAGAACAGCTGATCTCTGACAACCTGCAGAGCCTCAGTCTGAATAAAGAAGAGAATGAAGAGAAAAACTATTTAGGATCCAATCAGATGTGTCCACATCACACAGTCTGCTCAGCAGAGCCAATCAGCTGCTGCTCTGCCTCCTGTACTTCAGTTTGTCTCAGCTGCTTTCACACACGTCTTGATCCGTTCCTCCTGTTTCTCTAAAGTGTAAACAGCAGAGCTTAGATTTTTCTGTCAGGATCAAACCTTCACATCTAAACACTTCAATCTGAGCTCACAGTCACAGTCTGCTGTCACATGGTCCAGTTTAGCTCCAAAACATTTATTTATTTTACTTTATAAGGAAATAAATGAGGATATAAAACAATTTGATAAAGAGTAAAAAACATATTTCAACAAACATCCTCGATCTTTGGTCAGGAACTCAATTTTCCTTTTCTCGTCAACATTTGAACACACCATGATGAAATGTTCTATATTTGTCTAATCATCATTTTTCTGAGCTGTCATTGAACACATCATTATATACCTGTCACTGTCTGCTCATTAAGTCTTAAAGTTTGTTGAAATGTTTCAAAGTCATTCAGCAGACGCTTTTGTCCAGAGCCACGACCATCTGAGAGTCAGAACAACACGAGCAAGAATCTGAACCTGAGGAACAACGTTAGTAAGAGCAGCAAACTGCTTCAAGTCCGTTTGGACACACCAGCTGACATGTGGAGCTCCAGGCACACATATTTTTATTTATACTAAGAAGATCATCTTCAATATGGAGAACAAAAAATGACACAATGATAAATTAATTAATTAATTAATACGTGAAAAAATAAAGATATAAATATATTTTGGTAATAAAAAGGGCTTTTCTTGTATTTCACATTCATTTATTTTATGCATTTCTATTTTTCTACATATTTCTATTTATAAAATTGCACATTTATTTATTTATTTAGTCAAACATTTATTAATCTATTACCACAATTATTTGTTTATTTCTGTATTTCTTTGTTGTTGTTTTTAATCATGGTTTTATTGGATTTTATTCTTGTAACACTTACAGTATCAGGGCACAGCAAATTCCATCTCATTCATCCATCCTCCTCACATCAATGTCCTTATTGTCCAGAGAGAGTGCTGCTGTCCTCTTTGTCCATTTTTCCCACTTTTCCACAAATTGTGATTCCTGTCATCTTAATTTGTGTTTGAGTTTCTCCATTACAAATATTTCCTCGACAGTGCACACCCACTGCTCCACAGTCACTGATTCTACTTTGTACCACATTCTGGTGATTCCTTTTTTACTTGATGATAATAGTATATTTAACAAGATACTCATCCTTCTCTTGTATCATATCATATGACAAATTCCCCAAACACAAGATCTTACATGTTTTGGGTATCTGATAATCTAATATTTTTTTGCAAACTTTGCCATATTTCTTCCCAATACCCTTTTAATTTTGGGCATGACCAGAACATGTGTGTGTGTGCATCAACGTGTTCACATGATCTCCAGCACAGCTGCTGTGTAGATACCAATTTCCTCCTAATCTTTGGAGTTCTAAAAAAATCTGACAATATTTTTCCTGTTAAACTTTCTCCAAATTCTGGAGCTAGTGGCCGTGCACTGCCATTACACATAACAAACTAGAAAAGCAGTTGGAGAGCACAGACCTCCGCCAGCACCACAGACCTCTCCCATATTGTGATTTTTATAAATAAATATTAGTCCTATCTTTATTTCATCCAAATATTTAGATTCCTTGACCATAAAAACATACCATTAGCAATTGGATTCATAATGATATCTATTTTAGTTCAGTCGTTAAATAGTAGTGAAATTTTTGTCATGGTGGATCCAGACCGTGATCCGGATCAACACCAAAATCGAATCAGTTCTTCCTTTTCCCATGCTGAACATTTCCTGAAAATTTCATCAAAATCCATCCATAACTTTTTGAGTTATTTTGTTCACAGACAGACAAACTCTCCCGAAAACATAACCTCCTGGCGGAGGTAACCATTCCTCTTCTGTTATTTGTTCTTTCATCTCTTTTTCCCATTTTTCTTTAATACACATTGAGGAAGAGTCCCTGGATGACATTAAATTTGAATAAAAAAGTGAGATAACTCTACTCTTTTTCTTCTCATCGGCTCTCTGAAATAGCCCAATAATCACATTATCAGTGTTGGTTTTTATCTCCTTTTCAAAATACTCCTTTATCTGTAGATAACGATATCATTCATTTTCATTTAGTCCAAATTTGTCCCTTAAATTCTCACAACTCTGCAGCTTACCCTGTTTCACTATGGTGCATATTGCTGTTATTCCCTTGTTTGCCCATTGCTTAAAACCTTTATCAACTGTCCCTGGTATAAACCTGGAATCAAACGCAAACCAACTCAACATCCAGATCTCTTTCTCCATCTTATACCTTTCAACTACTGTGTTCCATATTTCAGCTGTGGTTTTGGTTATCATATCCAGCTGGCTACCTACTTTTTCTCAGCAGTCCTTTGTGTGCTATTAAGTTTCGTACCTCCATGTCTGTCGTACCAAGTTGTATAGTTTTCCATCTCACAACAAATTCATCATTGCACCAATATATCAGAGGTCTGATTTGTGCTGCATAGAAATATTCTTAAAGACTTGGTAGAGCCAGACCGCCCTTCTCTTTAGGGAGCTGAAGGGTTGTGTACCAGATCCTCGGTTTCTTTCCTCCTATATAAATCTTGATATCCATTTATCTCATTCTATCAACTGTTTATGTGGAATTATCTCAGGCAAAGACTGAAATAAATATAAAAGTCTTGGTGGAACATTCATTTTAATTATCTCTATTCTTGAGCTGAAGTCCAAACACAAAGCTGACCATCTCTCCAGGTCCCTCCTTATTTCTTGGTTTATTTTAGTATAATTTGCATCATATAACTTATCTATTCCTTTTGTGATGTTTACACCCAAGTATTTTATCGATTAAGCATTCTATTTGAGCTTTACCTATTTTTAATCTCTTGTGATGGGTAATAATTTATGGCAAAAATCTGTGTTTTTGTGACATTAATTCTATATCCTGAATATTCTCCATAGGATTCTAACAATCCAATTATTTTGGGGAAGTTTTCATTAGGATACTTTAAAAAGAACGATATGTCATCAGCAAATAATCCTATTTTATGTTCCACCTCTCCTGTCTTGACCCCTTTCACTTCTTCCTCTTGTCTAATCATTTGGGCTCAAAAAACAGAGCAAAAAGACTTGGAGAGAGGCTACATCCATGTCTAGTCTCACTTTCTAAACTAAAAGGTTTCATCAAACTGACATTTATTTTAATCCTTGCCTTTGGCTCCTGATACATTGATCTAATACAATTGACAGATTGCTCACTGAATCCAAATTTTTGCAATACACTGTACAAAAAAAATCCAATTTACAATGTCAAAAGCCTTTTCAGCATCTATGCTTACCAAAATTGTGCTTCCCCCTCCTTTTGAATGTTTTCTATGACATGTAAGCTCCTTCTAAAACTATCTTGTGTTTGCCTTCCTTTGATAAACCCACATTGGTCCTCATCCATCAGATCCTGCATAAATATCTCTAATCTCTCAGCTATAATAGAGGTGTAAAGTTTGTAATCCACATTTAAAAGGGATATGGGTCTGTAATTACCACAGTATTCTTTATCTTTCCCATCCTTTGGAACAATGGAGATGATGGTTTCATTCCATGAAGGAGGGATCCTGCCTGACCTGAGAGTAAAGGTGAAAGATTCTTGAAGTAATGGGATTAACTCCTCTTTGAGAGTTTTATAAAATGAGGCCCCAAACCCATCAGCTCTGGCCAATTTCCCTCATTTTGCCTGACTAACTGACTTTTCTATCTCTTATATGTTTATTTCTGAAGTCAACATCTCATTCTGTTTTGTGCCTATTGCTGGTAGGTCTAATCTAAGAAATCTGTCAGATGCTCTCTGCCTACTGACAAAGGCTGTGAGTACAACTTCCTATAATACTCCTCAAAAACCTTCTCAATGTCCTCTTGTTCATATGAAATCTCATCAGTTACAGGGTCTCTTATTTTATTAATATTAGACAATGCTTGCTGTTTCCTGATACGTCTGGCTGTGTTGTTAGATGCTGTAGGTCCTCCCTCAGAGGATGTTTGCTTACTAAACCTCGCTTTTCTCTCCACCGAATCTCACAGTATAACATCTATTTTTTCCCAAGAGCCTTGATCTGATTCAGTTTACCTGATTTTTTTGAGTGCTTATGTTTCTGTTCCAATTCCATAAGTTTTCTGATTTGTTTCAGGTATGCTTCAAGCCTGCCTTTTTTTCAAAAGCTGTATGCAAGATCTATTCCTGTATATATGTATATCTATATATATCTATATATATCTATCTATATATATATATATGTATATCTATATATATATATATATATGTATATCTATATATATATGTATATCTATCTATCTATCTATCTATCTATCTATCTATCTATCTATCTATCTATCTATCTATCTAATTATCTATCTATATATATATATATATATATATATATATATATATATATATATATAGATATATGTGTGTGTGTGTGTGTGTGTGTATTCATTTTTTTAAAATAATTTTACAAATTTATTAATATTATTAATGTATTTATTGCAGTATTTCTAATGTAATTATTTATTCATACATTTTTTAAAATACATTTCCACATTTATTTATTTCTTAATTCCTGTGCTACATTTCAACATTTATTTATTTCTGTATTTCTGTGCACCTATGTTAATAAGGTAAGCGGTCCTACCTCAGTCAAAAGCCAGATTGGTCGAGTATGTGAAGCAGACAGAAGCAAACGATTTGTAATCCCATGATTGATGACACCAGCTGGCTAGCTTGGCATTCATCACTACATGCAATGACTTCCAGTGGATATATCTGCTAAGTTATAAACTTTAACTGAATGAGTCAATCAGACAGACCACTTTCATTTCTGTTTGTCCTGTTTTTGTGCAGGTGTAAACGCGCCTCACCCATCTCCACAGCCTGCTCCGCTGTGCAGCGTTACACCCAGACACCCAGTGGACGGGAGGTTTCTGCCAGGAACATTTTGTGATGCTAAATACAGAAAAGACAAAAACTCCTCCTTTATCTTCAATAA
The DNA here is from genome assembly GCA_036419115.1 of Scarus forsteni. Lineage (NCBI taxonomy): Eukaryota > Metazoa > Chordata > Actinopteri > Labriformes > Labridae > Scarus > Scarus forsteni. Next base: position 863,543 of record JAZDUH010000426.1, read on the forward strand.
AACTCTAATTCATTCATGTTATTTCTGCATGTTTTAGGACTACCTGCAAACAAATGTATTTTTTAAATGATTATTTCTTTCACATTGTCAGCTGTCATCATGTGTGCTCCTCCCATGACCTCTGTGTGACCTGCAGCAGAGGGAGAGCTGCTGCTGCATCTTTAGCTCTGAGCTCACCTGTGATGTTGTTTCAAACATTTTATGATATCAGTGAATTATTGAAAACCGAAGCTGCCCAGGCATGAAGAAAAATCTCTGGTGAGGGGTAGATTGATATTGTCCATGTGTATGTTAAAGTCTCCAACCAGAATGATGTTGGGGGAGAGGGTGGACAGATGAGTGAGCAGGGTAGAAATGTCATTTAAAAAGTCACAGTGGGGTTTGGGTGGACAGTAGACAGTGGCAACAATAGTGGGAGATGGACCAGGCAGCTGAAACACAAGTGACTCAAATGAACTGAGTGGAGGTACTGAAACGGGGAGGACTTTCCACTTCTCGCAGTGAAGTATCGTTCGACCCCCGCCGCGCCCGTTTCCACAGGGATGACAGAGGTAAACATACCCTGGAGGAGTGGAGTCATTTAACTGAGAAAAGTCATTAGGCTGTTGCCAGGTTTCTGTTAAGCAAAGAAAGTCAATCTTTCGGTCTGTGAGGAGATCCTGGATGAGATGACCCTTGCTCGTGAGTGAGCGGATGTTGAGCAGACCAAAGATGACTGAGGTGATGTCCTGTTTGACAGCAGCGTTAGCCGACCGAGCTAGGCCGGCTAACGCGCTGTGATCGACTGTCCGGCCAGAAGTTTTGGGACGGCGGCGAGAAGTGGACCAAAAGGATTTTATTGCTGAAGAGTTGTTGTGTTTGAAGTTCCTGCGGGACCCAAGGTGGATGTATTTTCGCCGAGGAGGAAGAGCGATGTCCGGGTGTTGGAGAAGCACAGGTGGTGAGGGCTGGGGCAGGCACCAGCGGGTCCAGAGGAGCTCAGCAGCGGTGTACTGATAAAGTCCTGTTACAGGATTATGACAGGACGATAGTAATGTCCAGAAGAGAGCAGACCAGAAGCACACCAGGCTGATCCACATAGTGACAGTGGCAGGGACATTATAGAGTGCAGGAAGCAGTGATCCGACCAGGGGGCTAGTGTTTGCCAGTGCAGGAGCAACAGTCGGTGCTAAAGACGAAGAGGTGAGTTAAACAACTCTCATAAAAGTCCACTTATCGTCTGATCAGGCTTAAAAGAGCTCATTAAAAGGATTAAAAACCGTGTCGGGGGAGCAGCAGCAGCGAGACGTGCCAGAGTCCACTCACCCCGGAAGTTCTACACTCAACCAAAATATAAACGCAACACTTTTGTTTTTGCTCCCATTTCTCATGAGATGAACTTAAAGATCTAGAATTCATTCCAGATAAACAATATTACAATTTCTCTCAAACATTGTTCACAAATCTGTCTAAATGTTTGATAGTGAGCACTTCTGCTTTGCTGAGATAATCCATCCCACCTCACAGGTGTGCCACATCAAGATGCTCATCAGACACCATGATTAATCACCAATTCTTTGGTTATGCAAACCAATTGTTTCAGCAGCTGTCTGAGTGGCTGGTCTCAGACGATCTTGGAGGTGAACCTGCTGGATGTGGAGGTCCTGGGCTGGTGTGGTTACACGTGGTCTGCGTCTGTGAGGCCGGTGGGATGTACTGCCCTATTCTCTGAAACGCCTTTGGAGACGGCTTATGGTGGAGACATGAACATTCAATGCACAAGCAACAGATCTGGTTGACATTCCTGCTGTCAGCATGCCAATTGCAATCCTCAATGCTTGCAACATCTGTGGCATTTTGCTGTGAGACAAAACTGCACATTTCAGAGTGGCCTTTTATTGTGGACAGTCTAAGGTACACCTGTGCACTAATCATGATGTCTGATCAGCATCTTGATGTGGCACACCTGTGAGGTGGGATGGATTATCTCAGCAAAGCAGAAGTGCTCACTATCAAACATTCAGACAGATTTGTGAACAACATTTGAGAGAAATGGTAATATTGTTTATCTGGAATGAATTTTAGGTCTTTGAGTCCATCTCATGAAAAATGGGTGCAAAAACAAAAGTGTTATGATATATTTTTTGTTGAGTATATCATAAATATTTATGATTTACCCACTGCAGGTAAAACCTGATCCTGTGGAAAAAAATGAGGAGCAACAAAGACAAATAAAATAATAACAGAGATAACACAGGCTAACATGAACTGTTATTTTTGTTGATGAGCCATATTATCAAAGTAAACACACCACTGTTGTCATTTAGCTCTAAATTCATTCTGACAATATAATATGGTGGAACAAAAATACCAGGTTAAAGCAACAAAACAAACATGAGCCATTACAGAGCAGTCATGTCAGGTGGTAAAGCAGTTTGCTAACAGATCTGAAGTCATTATAATATCCATATCAGCAGTGAGCTCAAGTCAGTCCTCCATCATCCTTCAAGACCAAACTCTAGATAGTCTGTGGGTGCTTTGTTTTCAAAGATGATCACCAATGATCTTAAATCAATGGCTCCTAAAAAACTTTCCATCACAGGACTACAGAACTATAGAGACCAACAGGCTGCTAGCCAGCTAAAGGCTAACCTGTGTACCAGCACAGACGGTTAAGGAGCTGAAACAGCTCTTTGGTACCAGTCAAGTCAAGACAGCACTGGGAGATCAGATCACACCGATGTAACCAATCAGGCCTCAGACTGAGGTAGGACCGCCTACCTTATTAACATAGGTGACCAGAAATAAATATATAATTACATAAATAAATTTAGAGATACAGGAATAAATAAATAAATGTATAAATAAATAAATAAATAAATAAATACATTAATGTGGTAATTTATAAAGAAATAAATGTAGGAAGATATAGAAATGTGTGAATAAATAAAAAAATAGAAGTGCAAAAATAAATACATGTAAAACACAGCAAAGGCCTTTTTTTGCACATCTGAAGAAGTTTAACTCTGTTGTGAAAATTAAATCTGACATTAAATGAACATGTGAAGAAGAAATGACCTTCAGTTTTCATGAATAAATGTCTGTATTTGAAAAGAATACATCTATCATTTATTGTTGAATCAGATGTTGTTTGTCTTGTTTCCTGTTTCTAAAACAAACAGACTGTCACAATCAGAGGAACACATCAGTTCTCCTACAGGACACACTTGGTCTGATTTACAACAGAAGATGAGTGGAGATATATCAGGAGGAGCTCAAAGAAGGTTGAACTGTCAGCAGATCAGATCTCAGCAAAAATCCACCATCATGCATCCCTACATATGATCAGTCAAACATCTGGACATGAAGATGCTTCAGTTAATAATCACACACACAAGATCTACAATAGAAACAGAGAAAACATGAACTTACTCCAGAATCTCCAGTCTACAGTTTGGACTCTGCAGAAAATCACACAGCAGCTTCACTCCTGAATCATGAAGTTTGTTGTATCTCAGGTTCAGCTGTCTCAGATGGTAGGGGTTGGACTTCAGAGCTGAGGCTAAAGAAGAACAGCTGATCTCTGACAAACTGCAGCTCCACAGTCTGAATAAAGAAGAGAGAATGAAGAGAAAAACTATTTAGGATCCAATCAGATGTGTCCACATCACACAGTCTGCTCAGCAGAGCCAATCAGCTGCTGCTCTGCCTCCTGTACTTCAGTTTGTCTCAGCTGCTTTCACACACGTCTTGATCCGTTCCTCCTGTTTCTCTAAAGTGTAAACAGCAGAGCTCAGATTTTTCTGTCAGGATCAAACCTTCACATCTAAACACTTCAGTCTGAGCTCACAGTCACAGTCTGCTGTCACATGGTCCAGTTTAGCTCCAAAAACATTTATTTATTTTACTTTATAAGGAAATAAATGAGAAAATAAAACAATTTGATAAATAATATAAAAACATATTTCCACAAACATCCTCGATCTTTGGTCAGGAATTAAATTTTCCTTTTCTCATCAACATTTGAACACACCATGATGAAATGTTATATATTTGTCTAATCATCATTTTCCTGAGCTGTCATTGAACACATCATTATATACCTGTCACTGTCTGCTCATTAAGTCTTAAAGTTTGTTGAAATGTTTCAAAGTCATTCAGCAGACGCTTTTGTCCAGAGCCACGACCATCTGAGAGTCAGAACAACACGAGCAAGAATCTGAACCTGAGGAACAACGTTAGTAAGAGCAGCAAACTGCTTCAAGTCCGTTTGGACACACCAGCTGACATGTGGAGCTCCAGGCACACACATTTTTATTTATACCAAAGAGGAGATCATCTTCAATATGGAGAACAAAAAATGACACAAGGATAAATAAATATATAAATAATAACAAATACAAAAACAAATAAATAAATATGAAAACATTTTGGTAATAAAAAGGGCTTTTCCTGTTTTTAACATGTCTTTACAAATTTCTATTTATCTAATCATTTATTTTATGTATTTCTATTTTTCTACATATTTGTATTTATAAATTTGCACATTTATTTATTTTTTTAGTCAAACATTTATTAATCTATTACCCAAATTATTTGTTTATTTCTGTATTTCTTTGTTGTTGTTTTTAATCGTGGTTTTATTGGATTTTATTCTTGTAACACTTACAGTATCAGGGCAGAGCAAATTCCATCTCATTCATCCATCCTCCTCACATCAATGTTCTTATTGTCCAGAGAGAGTGCTGCTGTCCTCTTTGTCCATTTTTCCCACTTTTCCACAAATTGTGATTCCTGTCATCTTAATTTGTGTTTGAGTTTCTCCAATACAAATATTTCCTCGACAGTGCACACCCACTGCTCCACAGTCGGTGGTTCTACTTTGTACCACATTCTGGTGATTACATTTTTACTTGATGATAATAGTGTTTAACAAGATACTCGTCCTTCTCTTGTATCATATCGTATGACAAATTCCCCAAACACAAGATCTTACATGTTTTGGGTATCTGATAATCTAATATTTTTTTGCAAACTTTGCCATATTTCTTCCCAATACCCTTTTAATTTTGGGCATGACCAGAACATGTGTTTGTGTGCATCAACGTGTTCACATGATCTCCAGCACAGCTGCTGTGTAGATATCAATTTCCTCCTAATCTTTGGAGTTATAAAAAAATCTGACAATATTTTTCCTGTTAAACTTTCTCCAAATTCTGGAGCTAGTGGCCGTGCACTGCCATTACACATGATAAACTAGAAAAGCACTCAGAGAGCACAGACCTCCGCCAGCACCACAGACCTCTCCTATATTGTGATTTTTATAAATAAACATTAGTCCTATCTTTATTTCATCCAAATATTTAGATTCCTTGACCATGAAAACATACCATTATTAGCAACTGGATTCATAATGATATCTATTTTAGCTCAGTAGTTATTCACAAAACTGAAATTTTCGTCATGGCGGATCCAGACGGTGATCCGGATCAACACCAAAATCGAATCAGTTTTTCCTTTTCCCATGCTGAACATTTCCTGAAAATTTCATCAAAATCCATCCATAACTTTTTGAGTTATTTTGTTCACAGACAGACAGACAAACTCTCCCGAAAACATAACCTCCTTGGCGGAGGTAACCATTCCTCTTCTGTTATTTGTACTTTAATCTCTTTTTCCCATTTTTCTTTAATACACAGTGAGGAAGAGTCCCTGGATGACATTAAATTTGAATAAAAAAGTGAGATAACTCTACTCTTTTTCTTCTCATAGGCTCTCTGAAATACCCCAATAATCACATTATCAGTGTTGGTTTTTATCTCCTTTTCAAACTAATCCTTTATCTGTAGATAACGATATCCTTCATTTTCATTTAGTCCAAATTTGTCCCTAAACTTCTCAAAACTCTGCAGCTTACCCTGTTTCACTATTGTGCATATTGCTGTTATTCCCTTGTTTGCCCATTGCTTAAAACCTTTATCAACTGTCCCTGGTATAAACCTGGAATCAAACTCTGACCAACTCAACATCCAGATCTCTTTCTCCATCTTATACCTTTCAACTTCTGTGTTCCATATTTTAAACTGTGGTGTTGGTGATCATATCCAGCTAGTTATCTATTTTTTTCAGCAGTCCTTTGTGTGCTATTAAGTTCCATACCTCCATGTAGGGGTGTGAGATATGACGATATTAAATCGTTAAGAATTATAACGATTTAATATCGTCATATAGCAGAAAGATCGTCTGATCATCTGTGTGGGCGCAGAGACTTTGACGCACACCCAACTAGCCAATCGTGGCACATTAAGCACAGTGCATGGTAGTATCTCCTGTTTGGTTATGTAGCGTGAAGCCATGGCGGAGAGAAAAAAGGAAATAAAAGCTTGAAGATGTCTGAACAAAAATCTGTTCTAAAGCAGCTGTATTATTCACTCAGATTATAGACATTGCAGTTAGATAACATTTGTTTTAAATTGTTGCACGTTAAGAAATAATGTTGACTTCCGGTAGGCATGGATGACGTAAGTGACGGAGTGTGTGACTGCGAGCTCTGTGGGAATCATTCAAGCTCATAATCTGTCCATTAGTCGGTTTTGTTAGTAGTTGTAAAGTGCTACTCCTTTGGAACCATAACTAAAGAAATGGCAAGTCTCCAACTGAGAAATGAGTCGCTGACAGTGGGCCGTGGTAGGCCGCTGCCCTCCTCGGGGCCTAGTTCCCCATCGACGCCGGATGCTAACGAGGACCTGCTGCGCTGCATTAAGGACATGATGGACGATCTCCAGACGGAAATTATCACCAAGTTTGAGGCCCTAATATCCGAATCTGTTAAGCCTGAAGTCTCACACGCCTTGAAACCCTTTAAAGAAGAGGTTGACGCACAAAAAATAACTATTACGGGCCTAGAACGCTCGGCTAGTGATCACGGTGACCAGCTAACTAGCCTCCAAGCTAATGTAGCTAAGCTGTCGGCTACTGTGGAATCCTTGTCTGAGAAATGCAAAGATTTAGAAGCTCGCTGTAGGCGGAATAATGTCCGGCTTGTGGGCCTTCCAGAAGGATCCAAAGGTCCCAACTCCACAGAGTTTAAGGCCAAACTTTTGAGAGACCTGTTGAGCCTTGAGGCTGAACCCGAGCTGGACAGGGCCCATGGCACACTCCGTGCTAAACCCAAGGAGGGTGAGCCACCGCGACCGATGATCATCAGAGTCAACAAATTTCAGGTCAAAAACCTCATTCTACGTCGGGCTGGAGAGGCTTCACCCCTGCTGTACAAGGGGAAAAGGATCTTTGTCTTCCAGGATTTCACTTCTACCGTGGCTAAGCAGAGGGCAGCGTTCACTCAGGTAAAGAGGGAGCTCCATTCGTGTCCGAACGTGAAGTTTGGCCTTCGATACCCGGCCACACTACACATCTCTGCACCAAATGGCTCAACCCACAGGTTTGAAAATCCAGGATCCAGATGAGGGCTGACTTTTTCGTAATTACTGCTATTTTGAAGAGGCCTGGTTCACCAGTTTTCAGTTTTGCTATTGTGGTTTGAAATAGCTGTAATATTTTGATATTGTGGGGCACATTGAAGCTGCTCTTCTGTGTTTACAAACTTTGATCTATTATGCACAATTTTAGTGCCTTCTTATTTTCATCGTGGTACTCAGCTAGCAACTCTTGCCCTTCCTGCCTAATTCAGGATTGTGTTGTGATTTACCCACTGCAGGTAAAACCTGATCCTGTGGAAAAAACTGAGGAGCAACAAAGACAAATAGAATAATAATAATAGAGATAACACAGGCTAACATGAACTGTTATTTTTGTTGATGAGCCATATTATCAAAGTAAACACACCACTGTTGTCATTTAGCTCTAAATTCATTCTGACAATATAATATGGTGGAACAAAAATACCAGGTTAAAGCAACAAAACAAACATGAGCCATTCCAGAGCAGTCATGTCAGGTGGTAAAGCAGTTTGCTAACAGATCTGAAGTCATTATAATATCCATATCAGCAGTGAGCTCAAGTCAGTCCTCCATCATCCTTCAAGACCAAACTCTAGATAGTCTGTGGGTGCTTTGTTTTCAAAGATGATCACCAATGATCTTAAATCAATGGCTCCTAAAAAACTTTCCATCACAGGACTACAGAACTATAGCGGCTAACAGGCTGCTAGCCAGCTAAAGGCTAACCTGTGTACCAGCACAGACGGTTAAGGAGACATATCATGCTTGTTTCTCCTTTTCACTATGCCAGACTAGGATGCCTGTAAAGCATTTCTGCCCTCAGTACAAGTCATTTAGTTCCTTCATTGCCCCACAATAGCGTTCTCAAAATCCTCATTTTAGGCCATTATCAAGCTCTCGTTGAAACGCTCCGTTTCCAGGTTGACCTACAGTAACCTCGCAACGTCACAGCCCTTTGTGCTCTGATTGGTCAGTTCTATCAGAGCTGCCGAGGGGGTGGAGCCAGCCTGTCCTTCTTCTTCTACTGTATTTTCCGGCAGGCTCAAAGCAGCGGCCACGTATTGAGTTCCCCTACAGGCCAGAGCTGGTAATGAGTGAGTGTGAGCTAGGGAGCTATATACTGCTGCTTGGTGGGTGTGTTCCTCACTGATTGTTGTGAGGCTAACGGACATCACAGAGGAGGAGCTGTTTTATCAGATTACTCCACTACAAGAAATGTACCTCTTGTCGTCACGACGATTCAAATCTCGCGGTCATCTCACAATGACCTATTTTCAGAGGCATCAAATCTCGTTCTAGGATATCAGAAAAAATACAATATCTCATTTTTTGAAAATTAGTGGGGTGTAAGGTCTTGTTTTCAAATTTATTATATTATATGTAAGTATTAAATCATGCATCAGCATGATATGTCTCCTTTAAGGAGCTGAAACAGCTCTTTGGTACCAGTCAAGTCAAGACAGCACTGGGAGGTCCGATCACACCGATGTAACCAATCAGGCCCCAGACTGAGGTAGGACTGCCTACCTTATTAACATAGGAGCACAGAAATAAATAAAAAATTCAATAAGTAAATTTAGAAATACAGCAATAAATAAATAGATGTGTGTATAAATATATACAGTACATTAATGTGGTAATTTATAAATAAAGCAGCAGCACCCACAGGCCAAGGCACCTGAAAGACAAGCAGAGCATCCATCGAACTGGAGCTCAACATGTACCTGCAGACAGCTGACCTGGATGCAGAGAAAGATCCTCTTGTCTGGTGGAGGCAGCATGAGCTCAACTTCCCATTAGTGGCAAAGCTTGCCAAAAAATACCTGTGTGTCCCCGCAACTAGTTCTCCATCTGAGCGGGTCTTCAGTGCTAGTGGGAACATTGTTACATGTAAGAGATCATGTCTCAAGCCTGAAACAGTTGACCCGCTTGTGTTCCTGTCTTTCAATTTGTGAAAAATGTGAAACAAAATTAGAAAAGCAAGGAAGTTACTTTAATAAGTTATATTTTATGTCAGAACAAGCTGACAAACTTGTGTTCCTAAGACTTAACTGAAAAAGTTCGATTGCACTTTTGTTTTGTGCACGTGTTAATGCACTCAATGCATTTAGCAATTTTGCTTGTTAAAAAGGATGGCATACTTGATTTTTTGAAGCACTTTTTATTTAATATTTGCACTTTATTTCATTCCTTTAAAACAGGTTGTATTCTCGGATATTTTGAACAGCATTTGACCACTGGATATTTATGTTTTATTTAAATTTATTTATTTGGGGCTCGGGCTTTGCAACGAGCCACTCTCCCCATAGCAAAGCCATGGAGAGAATGAGCTCTGTAGCTCTGTAGCTGTCACGACGGCTTTGCCGTCGTGCTTAGAAAACCAGTGATTTTTTGGTGTGTTCGGGAGAAATCCTATTCATTTTCAATGGGACTTTTTTTGCAGTTTTTCGCGAATAACTCGGTCATATTTTCGCGAAATTCTTATAAAAGTCATAGCACACTGATCGGGACCGAGCCGCACGTTTTGATATATAATTTGTTGGGGTTTTCTCAAAGCCCTAGGACTAGGGCCACGAGCCACATGTGTTCTTCCGTTGGTTTATTGTCTGTCCGTTTCTTTTTCTTCATCTTCTGGACAGAATTTTGATGTGTATCTAGTCCTAGGGCTTTGAGAAAACCCCAACAAATTATATATCAAAACGTGCGGCTCGGTCCCGATCGGTGTGCTATGACTTTTATAAGAATTTCGCGAAAATATGACCGAGTTATTCGCGAAAAACTGCGAAAAAAGTCCCATTGAAAATGAATAGGATTTCTCCCGAACACACCAAAAAATCACTGGTTTTCTAAGCACGACGGCAAAGCCGTCGTGACAGCTACAGAGCTCATTCAAATGTCAAAACGCAGCTCTATGTCTCCTCTGTTCAGGACTGAAAACGGTACGCCCGTAGGTAGGTACTTTCACACTGTACAGTGTGAAACATTGTGAGCTCAGTCCGTCTGTGATCACAGTGGCTGTAGGTGTGCTGGAGAAAATCTGAACCCAATTCAGAAATGATTCCCCAAAGACAAAGTTTGGCATCCTGGACAGAAGAAATGAGCAGGTGACTCTATCCTGGCTTTATCTCAGTCTAATGAGACTCTGATGGATTTGGTTTGATGGTGTGAAGAAGAGTCCATCATATTGAAAAGTCTGCCTGTGTTATTGGAGGAATGTCTACCTTTGAGGAAGCTGCTCTGATCAGGATGATGATGGAGGAGAAGACTTTTTCACTTCTGTGTTCAAGTGTTTTTGGGGAGGACTTACACATCTAAAACTTAAATGAAGTAACTGAATAGCACTCCAAAAAACAAACATCTTCAAAAAACAAAAGTACTACTTTTATTTTTAATAGTTTATTATTTTTTAATATTTTAATATTGTCAAATGAAAAAGAAAAATCAAATTCAAATAAGTTCTTCTTGTCATCTAAATTTTCCTTAAATGTTTTATTGATTTTAGTTTACTTAATTCAGCTACTTTATGATTTTAACTTTGTGAGGCAAGGCTGTGCTTTGTGATGCTTCCCTTGATTCAGAAACAGATGTGCATCATGGAGAACTCAGCTTTCACCGTATTCCTCTGCGTAACGAGGGCTACGGTTACACAGTATAGTGAATGCATCTCTGTTACCTGTTACCTGACAGATTGTTACGATCAACAAACAGCCTCCTCTTCTCTGCTTATTTGTCTCTGACGGATCATTATTACTTACTTTGAGCAGAAACTGTCATTAGGTCCTTCAGGTCTGGGACGTTTTTCCAGTTTATCTTCGGGAGGTGAAAGTATGTCCACAAAACTCCAGGAAAGGAAAGTCCGTTTGACGAGTAATACTGCCGTCCGTATCACATATTCCCAGGTCAAACAATTGCCCCACTGTTTATTTACGCCTCTATCTTGATGTCCAGGCTCCATGGATGTTTCCTCTATATTCCTCTTTAGCGACTCGTCCTCTGTAAAGTCCGGTTCAGGTATCCTCTTGACTCCAAAGTGAATGAGACTTCATCGGCACTGTCATAATAATCCCTTTTTTTTCCTGCATTGTCTCTTCCTCATGCCGCTGACAGTCAAAACAGAAGAGTTTGACCTGGGAATAGGTGATATGGACGGCGGTATTACTTGCAAACGGATTTTCCTTTCCCGAAGTTTAGTGGACATACTTTCACCTCCCGAAGATAAACTGGAAAAACGTCCCAGACCTGAAGGACCTAATGACAGTTTCTGCTCAAAGTAAGTAATAATGATCTGTCAGAGACAAATAAGCAGAGTAGAGGAGGCTGTTTGTTGATCATAACAATCTGTCAGCTAACAGGTAACAGAGATGCATTCACTATAGCCAACTGTGTAACCGAATGCCCTCGTTACGCGGAGGAATACGGTGAAAGCTGAGTTCTCCATGATGCACATCTGTTTCTGAATCATGGGAAGCATCACAAAAACCCATCTCAGCAATATTTTTCTTATAATGTGCTTTTAATTTAATTATCTTTTATATTTAGGATATATGATGGCGGGAAGTCACAGAATAAGATATTCATTTCATATTAATTACCACTGCTTTTATAGTGTCTATATCATCATAAATAAATAAGTATCTGGAATCTTGAAACATTTTGGAACAGTTTGATAAAATATTTTAAATAAATGAGATGATACTGGTTCATCTATAATCAGCCTAAATGTCCCTGATGCTGAGTGATGGACGTGTCCTTCTGCAGCTTCTACTGCATCAGAGGTTGAGACACAGACGTTACAGAGCAGTGAGTATTTACAGATATTTCTGTGTTTCTTTGTCCATCATGTGTTTTAAAGTGACACCACTGGACTCAAACACTGACCTGTTACTGTGTTAAAGGTTCAGGTGTGGACTGCAGAGCTTTGACTAAACCCTGCTCAGATATCCTGGACTTAAAGACCTGATGTTTCCTCACCTGAGAGCTTCCAGTCTGCAGTTTGGACTCTTCAGTCCAGCACACAGTTGGCTCACTCCTGAATCCTGCAGGTTGTTGTTACTCAGGTCCAGGAGTCTCAGAGCAGAGGACTGTGAGCTGAGGACTGAGGACAGAGCTTCACAGCTTCTCTCTGACAGTCCACATCCACTCAGCCTGAGAAAGAAATCAGAGGAACAAAAGAGCAGACAGATGATGATCATTCTTGTGAAAACACTGAAATCTGATGTAACCTGTGCAGATAGGAGCACCTACAGAGCTTTACTGGAGACTTTGACCACTGGCAGCAGCCTCAGGAGAGCCTCCTCTGAAGCAGAATAATTCCTCAGGTCAAACTCATCCAGGTCCTTCTCTGAGGACAGTAAGATGAAGACCAGAGCAGACCACTGAGCAGGAGACAGTCTATCTGTGGAGAGACGTCCTGATCTCAGGGCCTTTTGGATCTCCTCCACCAGAGAACGATCCTTCAGTTCATTCAGACAGTGGAACAGATTGATGCTCTTCTCTGCAGACACGTCCTCACTGATCTTTGACTTAATGTACTTAACTGTGTCCTGATTGGTCTGTGAGCTACTTCCTGTTTGTTTCATCAGACCTTGTAGAAGGTTTTGATTGGTCTGCAGAGAAAGACCCAGGAGGAAGCGCAGGAACAGGTCCAGGTGTCCATTTGGACTCTGTAAGGCCTGGTCCACAGCTCTCTGGTGCAGCTGTGTGATTGTAGATGTGTTGGAGGTTGATGGTTCTTCTGCCATCAGATTGAGTCCAGAGTTGATGAAGGTCAGATGGACATGAAGAGCAGCCAGGAACTCCTGAACGCTCATATGGATGAAGCAGAACACCTTGTCCTGGTACAGTCTCCTCTCCTTTTTAAAGATCTGTGTGAACACTCCAGAGTACACTGAGGCTGCTCTGATGTCGATGCCACACTCTGTCAGGTCTGGTTCATAAAAGATCAGGTTTCCACTCTGCAGCTGCTCAAAAGCCAGTTTACCCAGAGACTGGATCATCTCCCTGCTCTCTGGACTCCAGTGAGGATCAGTCTCTGCTCCTCCATCATACTTGATGCTCTTCAGTTTGGACTGAACCACCAGGAAGTGGATGTACATCTCAGTCAGGGTCTTGGGCAGCTCTCCTTCCTCTCTGGTCTCCTGCACATGGTCCAGGACTGTGGCAGTGATCCAGCAGAAGACCGGGATGTGGCACATGATGTGAAAGCTTCTGGACTTCTTAATGTGGGAGATGATTCTTTTGGCCTGCTCCTCATCTGTGAACCGTCTCCTGAAGTACTCCTCCTTCTGCTGGTCGGTGAACCCTCTGACCTCTGTCACCATGTCAACACATCTAGGAGGGATCTGATTGGCTGCTGCAGGGCGTGTGGTGATCCAGAGGCGAGCAGATGGGAGCAGGTACCCCCTGATGAGGTTGGTCAGCAGCACATCCACTGAGGTGGACTCTGTGACATCAGTCAGGATTCTTGTTTGGTGGAAGTTCAGAGGAAGCTGAAACTCATCCAGACCATCAAAGATGAACAAGACCTGGAACTCCTCAAACCTGCAGATTCCTGCTGTTTTGGTTTCTCTGAAGAAGTGATGAACAAGCTTCACCAAGCTGAACTTCTGCTCCTTCAGTAGATTCAGCTCTCTGAAGGTGAACGGAAACACGAACTGTATGTCCTGGTGGACTTTGTCTTCAGCCCAGTCCAGGATGAACTTCTGAGTGAGGACTGTTTTACCAATGCCAGCCACGCCCTTCGTCAACACTGTTCTGATTGGTCCATCTTCTCCAGGTGTTTGCTTAAAGATGTCTTCTCCTCTGATGGTTCTCTCTGGTCCCTGTGGTCTCCTGGATGTGGTCTCGATCTGCTGGACCTCATGTTCCTCATTGACCCCTCCAGCCTCTCCCTCTGTGATGAAGAGCTCTGTGTAGATCTGGTTCAGCAGGGTCCAGGTTCCTGCTTCAGCGATCTGGAACTTCTGTTTCAGGTTGGACTTGAGTTTGCGTCGGCACACTGAGGGGTCAGATCCTGAGGGAAGACCAACAAATGACATTAAAGTCTGGATCCTGGACAAAGTCCTGCTGTCACAGAGGGGCTGCTCACATCTTCTCATTTTACCAAAAGTATATTTTTATTCAAACATTGTGGTTATAAATGTCAAATAAGAGGAGATCTCATAAATCAGGGGTCGGTGACCTTTGTGCTGTGAAGATCCATTTCTAGATGTTCCTGTTGCCCAGTGAACCACCTCACCATCCAGGTCCATCAAGTTTAATCAGAAACTACGACATTTAAATCTCTCATAGACCTGTTCCATCATTATATCCAAAGAGACGACATGCTCAGAATCATCATTTAATCACATTCATCTCAGTGGCAGATAGCCTATAGAGGGTGCGAGGCCACACGCACTAACATTAGCTTGAATAAGACATTAAAAAAATAATGAAGAAATATGAAATTATAAATATTTCTAATCACCTATAAAAAGTTGTAATCTTTTTATAGGTGAGTAAAATCTACTTTATACAAGTGATGATGGCAAGTAAAGTTGTTTTGTTCATCTGTGTTGTCTGATCGTATTTCCACCTTTGGGCACAAAAATCTTTGCCTTTAAACTTTCATTCAAAGTGATACATTTGCAGTATCATGAACTACTACTAGTCCAGAATTCAGCTGCCCGCATCATCACCAGGACCCCCTCCCACCATCACATCATCCCCATCCTTCAGCAGCTCCACTGGCTCCCGGTCAAGCATAGGACAGAATTCAAACTGCTCCTGTACACCTTTAAGTCCATCCACAACCTCACCCCTCCATATCTGTCTGACCTCCTCCACATCGCCACTCCTGCCTGCTCCCTCAGATCCTCCTCCTCCACCCACCTCACTGTGCCCACTGCTCGCCTCAGCTGGGGAGCAGGGCCTTCAGTCGTTCTGCTCCCCAGCTCTGGAACTCTCTCCCACCGGACCTCAGAAATCTGACCTCCCTGTCTCTTTTTAAATCAAGACTCAAAACCCACCTGTTCAGAACTGCATATTCCTTACCATGAATATTCCACTCCATCTCTGTCTGTTGCACTTTGCTGATTTTATAGTTCTGTTTTGTTGATTTTATTGTTGTTGTTGTTTCTTGTACAGTGTCCTTGGGTGTTTTGAAAGGCGCTTTTAAATAAAATGTATTATTATTATTATTATTATTACTATTATTATTATTATTATTACTATTATCTCCTCTTCATTACAAGACATAGGGCAAGTCACAGCCAACCACCATCATGGGAGGGGCTGACGTCAGGGTGATGATTGACAGGTCAAGCTGTGGGAGTTGGAGACAGAGACAGAAGATGGTGAAAGAGAAATTAAATAATCCTGTCAGGTCACTTAAATCAAAACCTTTCTCGAGGAGAACACATCAGGAGAAGCTGCAGGTGAAAGTGCTCGTACCTGATCAGCCAAACATCAGAATTAATCAGCAGTCCAAGGACAACACGCTCAGTTTGACATTTCTGACGTTTTTAAAATAGGTTAAATAACCTCCTCCTAAGCTGCGTTCAGACCGAATACGACTCTGTGGCTGTAATCGCATTTCCCACTGAAGTTGCGTCGTGTGTCCATAAATACCTCATTTTTGTCACTTTTGCATGCCGCCGTGATATGGCGTCATATTTGTGTCATATGTCGAGCGAGCAATAAAACATTCATACGAGCAAATTATCTTATACCACACACGCAGAGTAAACTGCTGCACACACTTCCTCACCTGCACAAATTCAACAACCGAGAGCATACAGGGAGATGCGAGTGAGTTAAAATACACAACAAGAGCTAAAAAAAATGCATAGTGATGGGTACATTAAACTCTACAGCACGCACACAAGGAGTTGCTTTGCGCACGCTGGGGTGTTGCAGCTCTCTCCCTCTCTCCCGCCATGCGCTCTGCTCGCTGGAGCATACAGTTTATGCACTTGAGTCACAGACTTTTGACAGTTTGGGGGCGGAACCAAGGGGCCAGCCCTGCCCTCTTATGATTGGTCAACGGCAAACAGAAACACACCCCCACGTGGGTGCCCTTACCAGATTTTACTGATTATAGCTTCCACCACAGACAGGAAGTTGTGTGGTAGCGGCCATAGACGTTATATACGTAGACACCTCATTGCGGCCTGGACTGCATCAGACGTCGCCGCCATATTTGATGGGTCTCTTCACTCCGGTCTGGCACCAGAAACAACTGGAGTGAACACATTTATGCTCGTATTTTGGGCAGCATGAAGTGACAATTAACGGCGCAATATTGAAAGCAGATGACTTTTTTAGTTTTATTCCTAAACAGCTGAGTAAAAACATATTTAAAGTTCAATACACACGTCAACATGACTTATATAAGATGTCTGGTTTGTGTGTGCGAGCGCACGTACATGTGCCTGTGCCTGAAATAGTTGCATTGAATATTCGCACAGCACACAAAAACAAAAATATGCAAATAATAATAATAATAAAAATAATAATAATACTGTTGTTGTTACTACTATTACCATTACTATATTACCATTATTACTTCGTTTTCAGACTTACTCATTTATTTTCTTGATCCCCTTCTTATATTATTGTAATTATTATTATTATTATTATCATTATTTCATCATCTACATACTTTTCACTTTTCCTCCTTTTCATTCATCTATCCTTCATTCCTTTACATCATTATATCCATATTTTACTGTATTTTATTTATGAACCTTTTACAGCTTCTCCCCGTACAACCATAGCCACACCAGTGACAACCCCTCCCTGTCCCTACCATCATATCACCTGCTGCTAATGATGTTGTTGTTCCTCATCTGCTTGTTAATACTCCACCCTACGTTTATTATTATTAATCTTTTATACTTTCTTTTTTGTTTTATTGACTATGATATATTTACATAAATTACTTTTCTCCCTTTTATAACAAATTATTAATATTACTGTTGTTCTACTTATGTATTTTTTAAATCTTTGTTCGTATTGCATCCATACTAGAGTTTAATTTAATTTCATTATTAATGTGGCTGATGTTGCCATCGTTATTATTAAAGGGACTGTGAGGAGAATCTATTACCGGCAACGTAAAAGACTCTGCTACCCATGAGCATGCGCTGCGATTGTTGTAATGCTGCGTTCCAGTAACCTCGGAACTGGAAGTGACTTCATCTCAGAGTTATCAACGTTCCAGTTGAAGTCGGAAAAAAACATGCCGATCTACCAGGCTATTGTTAGCTGTTGTTAGCACACCCTGCGTTGTTGTTCACAGATATCACATGAAGAATGTGATTATCACTATGGCAGCATTTTTGTTAACATAAGTCCAACAATACTATGTATACAGTCAATCAATCAATCTTTATTTGTATAGCGCCAATTCATAACTAGTGTTATCTCAAGACACTTTACAATAGAGCATAAAGCTCTTCATATTATGGATACACATATATGCATAGATACATATATACTGTACATATAAAATACATATATACTGTGGCATCATAAAATGATGGTTGATGGTCCTAAACATATAATTTGGTTATTTAGTAGGTTGGGCCGGTGCTTTTCTGGTTATAAGCAATGTTATATCCAATATTACTTATGTATTTGACTTCATGATGAATGTTGTAATTAATGATTCACCTTTTTATGATACTTTATGATACTTTATAGATACTTTCATTTGCTTATTGTTATATTTCTTCAAGATGACAGTCTACTTATTCTTACTTTTAATTTTACAAATGCAAGCTGGATTAAGAGGTTTTAGATGATATAAAGGGCTACAGAGTTACCTATTTTGGTGCCTTTAAATTCCACTACATGTGTGCCTCCTATAATCTTGTATTTGTTAAACTGTGACAATGTATGCCTCATCTAGGTAGAAGTGTCATAATATATACTTGTCAAGTTAGAGGTATCATACAATAAGTTCACAAGTGTGTTATGATCTTATAATCTCACAAAGTAGAAGTTAGACTTTTCACACAATATTTTGTTATGTGATTGTTTCAAAGTTATTGAAGATACCTGGTTTAAATGTATAAAGGCTCTTAAATGTGGTTTCTCCCTCTCATGAGGCCAAAATACAGATCTAATGACATCTATTCCAAGATCAGGTGAATCTATCATGTCTGAGAAAGAGGCCTAAAGGAGGAAAGCCCATATTTGGAAAAGCTCACAGAGAAGCCATTTTGGAGAAACAGACAGAATCACCATTTTGAGACAGGGAAGGGGGAAAATGCCAACCTGAAGCCATAAAAGGAAAGGACTTAGGTCATCATTGGATTTGCATGATGTCTTAGGGGAGGGAGATTCACATCATTATGTCCAAATAATAAAAGGTAAATATTAATGAGTGGATTTGGAGTAACAGTAAAAAAGGAATGTACATCTTGTTGGAGAGGAGGAGCTCCATCAAAAGATAAAAAGCCATGTATCGCAGCTCCTCGGTGTGTTTTTGGGGTGTTTGGTACCACGCTCATCTACTCCCACAAGTTTGTTAAAGATTCTTTTGAGCTTTAATAAACTAGTGATACTTGGACTTCTTCTGCAGTTTGTGATTTCTTGGGGACCTGGAACTAAAAATTGGAATATAACTTTTTCCTTATTTTGGGGATATGGATCATGATTTGGATTATTTCAATTTTTCCTTTACTGGAATTACGGAGCAAAAAGTGGAATATACCTTTTTTCCCCTTTTTTGGAAAATAACAACATATTGGATTATACATTTTGGACATCTGGGATTTACTTACATTTTAAGGGAATATTTCTTCTATCATCTCATACATTATCTTGACGGAATATATTTGAGACACTACATTACGTATATATACAAATATATACATCCAACACCCAGCATGAATCCATAAAGCCAATCATGAATCCCTCCATCATGGCTCAAGAAAAAAACCTTCTGTTAAGCAGCAGGAAATCTTGAATGTGGATCCCAGTCTCATGATGAACAGCAAATCCACACGATGCTGTGATGGGTGTGAGGGCAAAAGAAGGGAGGTAAGAGGAGACAAGTGGACTTAAGTAAGAACTAAAGTTAGGGACAGGTTCGTGAACCTGTCGTCTGATTTGTTAGAGGTTAGCCTCTTGAGATGCTACATCTGGTTTTCAGGAGGGTCCTCATGTCTGAATGGTTGTGGTGATCGTTTTATAGAAGTATAATCTTAGATATTCTTACTGAAAATAAGAATTTATGGTAGTGACGAACTCATGGGTGCCCAGACCACAAGGTCATCCCAACCATATTTGTCTCTGTTAAGTATAAATGTGTTAAAGGCCTCTTGAGATGTGACATCTCATTTTCATGAGGGACCTCATTACTATGCGGTAATTAAATATAGATACTGTAGATGTAACGATCATGGATATGGAGATCATACAGCTGATCTAGAGCGATATACCCCAGTCAGAAGTGCAAATTAATTGATTATTACAGGAGCTAAATAACTGTTCACACTGGGGGCATCCATCTTTGATTGTCAACTCGGGGGTGGTGAGGTTTCACCGAGTTCCCTGGAGGAAATTCTGACTTTGAGGGACGTTCCAGTTGCAGTTTCCTACTCGGAGCTCAAAATTTCTACTTCTGATTCCAACTGGAACGGGTCACAGACGTTTACAATCCACAGCCTGTGTTTGTTTTGAGGCTATGAATGCAATAAGGACCTTCCTCAGAACTCTGCATTACTTTACACCTTTGTTTTTTCAACAACTTACAGGATGCAAAGCGACGAGGTAATGTATCTCTTTCTAGTTACGTAGTGGTAGTTATTGATGTGTGACAGCAAGCAATTTTTGGAAAACCTAGTATCGTAGTTTTGTAGCCGGCTATATACCGCTACTTACAGCCCGGTGCTCTCAGACGTGTAATATAAATAATAAAATAATTAAAAATTTGCTCTAGTTTTAATTTTCTTGTTCCAGAAGTTGATTATCCAGGCCAGTCAAGCCCTGTGTGACCTGAACGGAAGGCTAAGAAATAGCATTTATAGATAACCTATATTGATGCTATAAAACTCATCTTAAAGTGTGTATTTACATCAGGCATATATCTAAAAGGGAGACTTTTTTGTAATTATTTAGAAACTCCTCACAGTCTCCTTAATTTTACTAAGATTAAGTAATAATAACAATAATAATGATTATTATTATATCATTATTATATTATATAATAATATATAATGTAGCGGCTTTTAGTCCGTAAATTCCAGACTATGAGCCGCTACCTTTTTTCTACACTGCAAACACTGCGGCTTATACTAACCCTAACCCTAGTTCTCTGTGGAATGGGTATATAAAAATTAATGAGCTGAAAACAAAGCACGCGTCATCAAAAAAAAAGCGCATGGCACGCTCTCTGCTGTGGACAAAAGTAAATAAACTGGCTTTGATCAGATGATTTGACAGGCCGAACTAGTGCCGAATTATCTAAAAAATATCTAAAAAATAATATTTTGTGGTCACCTAGGTGTAGATGGGCGGGGATGTGGTGTACAAAGTGCTAATAATAAAAACACTCTAGTTTTTGAATGGAGTTTGGCCCACTGCCAAGCACTTCAGGGCGCATTTGCAGGTACCTGCATCAGCTGATCAAACAGCTATTCACCACAACACGCACACAGGCACAAACAGAACGCAAAGCTCATGGATGTTTTTCAAAATTTACAATTTACAAGCACGTTTCACAGAGAGGTTTCAAGTTTTTATGAGTTTATGTTTTTTTCAGTTGGGCATATTTGACAAACAACTCGGAAAAAATAGGTGAGGTCCGGACCTCGCTGACCTCATACCTGGCTACGGCCATGTGGAGAAGTCGTGTGCAGCCGCAGGTGCAGCGTTGATGCGAGTAAACTTCAGTGGGGTGGGGGCGGGGGAGTGAGCCAACATCAGAGAAGGGGTATTTACGCGCCCGCCGATCGTCACAGCGGGCTTTACGCGCCGTTACGCTGCAAAGAACCGGCACCCGCAGGCTCGTACCGGAAGCACGCATAATAACAAATGAGGACAACTTGGCGCTCCCTCCGCTACATCACTGGCATGGAGCGACACCGTGATAAAGAGCCGCATGCGGCACCACGGGCTGCATGTGGCTCCGGAGTTTAGACAGTCCATGAGGCCGCTCTTCATCCTCCATTAAAATCCGTTAATATCACAAACAGTGACAGCTCCTTGCCCCCGCCTCACACACACACACACACACACACACACACACACACACACACACACACACACACACACACACACACACTAATTCATACGCGCGCGCACACACACAAACTCTCTCCGCCAGGTTGATGGAAATCTGTCGCATGACGGAGAACTTTAATCGATGCTAATTTCTTAATAAAAATAATAATGAAAGAATGAATGAGTTTTTGAGCTAATTTTTCATATTACTAAATGGGATACTGCGGCTTAAAATCCGGTGCGGCTTGTACAAGTACAATATTGATTTTTTTTTCTAAAATTAGACTATGTGGCTTTAATCAAGTGCACTCTGTAGTCCGGAATTTACGGTAATTATTATCAATATTATTATTATATTAGAAAATATGTGTGAAGTTGGCATTGTGAATTACTAATATGTATATGTATATATCTATATATGTATATATCTATATCTATATCTATATATCTATATCTATATCTATATCTATATATATATATGTATATACATATATACATACATACATATATATATATATATATATATATATATATATATATATATATATATATATATATATATACATATATACATATATATATATATACAATTTCTCTCTATTTTCACTAGGATGAACTGCGTAATGTGGCTCCAATTTTGGTGTCCATGCTGAGAACAACAGTGTCAAACAGTATGTATCATGAGTTAGTTCAGTGTTTACGTTTTCGGGGACCCACTTTTTAACAATGACAAACAATGGTGACCTATATAGGCCTTAACTATAAATTGTGAAACAGCAAATGTATGCATGAATGAACGTCCCTGACCTTGTTAATTGCCATTACTGTATCAGTACATTATCATGAGTAGTTAAACCAGCAATTTATTTTTGGTAATATGTAAACACTTTATAAATGTGACCAGATATTTATTCAGGCGGACTTAGGCTCTCGTTGTTTTCATGCCCTGTCATCAGCCAATGATGCATTTTAAATACTCTTGTTATTTTATTTGCAAGATGTACTGGATGTGTATGTCTTTATTGTTTTGTAAATAATACATTCAGATAAAGTAAGTTTTAGACTGTAAAAATAATAACAAAAGAGACACTTGATAAAATGAGAGACTACTTGAATAATTTGATGAAGTACAGTAAAGATCAATAACAACACATTTGTCATGTTCCAGTTAAAATAATTAAGATTTTTCTCTCTACAGATATTGGAGGTAAAGGGGCATCACTCCAGGGAAAAGAGTGAACGTGGCTGAATGTGTCCTGCAGCTGTGGAGGATGGTTTAATAAACAAGTTTCATTAATGACAGTATGGTGGTCATTCTGATTTATCTAATGTATTTGTCATATTTCATGTATTACTCATGTATTACACTATTTACTCTATTCAAACAAGATAATCTGAACTTCTGAATAAAATACAAACTTTTTGGTCTACCTTAAACATGGGCAGTTTTTGTGAGAACAGTTAATTAATAATTAACATAAATAACATATTTTTAAGCAAGACTCAAAAAAACAAACTTTTTTTTTTAACATTTGATTATGTTTTTATTTTGTTTTCTTACATTTTTTATGTTTTTCATTTTATAGATAATAAAATATAACAAATATAACCCTATAACATTATACATAAAAAAAGAACAGTTTCAGATAACATTCTATCTTAAAAATTTAAGTCTGGAAATACATGGCAGAGGCTTTCATTGAACATGAGTATTTAACCACTTAAGAGTGAACGTCTTAACAGAAGTTATCATCAGAAATGGACAAATCAAACAAAACTAACCATTTATGTGAGTGTGTGTGGCTCTTGGACAATTTACTCCTAATGTTGTTAATGATAATTATGTTCACGTAACGACTTGGGATCCATAATGCAAGCGCCAACTTTTACTATGAACATGCTATTTTTATTTTTTAAGGTTACTTTTTGTTTGTTTTGTTGTATTTGTTAATTTCGTAGCCTATATATTTTTTTAGTTCACATTAGTTCACTTTTAGTTCAGTAGTTACACTGTTCACTCCCAACGCTGTCTGTGTTTGAATAAAGAACATTTTATTAGAACTTTTATTACAAATTCAGTATTTTGATGTGTTCAGATAAAATATGAATGACATTCCTGAAACATCACTATCATTGACAGTTTTATTGACATGCACTGTTGTCTACATATTTTCTAAGTGTTTCATGACAGTAATCAGAATTCTTCCATCTGTGTCATGTCTCTTAAACTGAAACATGAATCAAGAAATTAGAGTCTGAATTCTGACTTAAAGGGACTTTTTGATTCTCACACTTGAATCTGTCTCTAAATTTACATTTTCTCACCAGACTCTATAAAAATATATCTTTGTATTGCAATTTAATCAATCAAAAGTATCACGTGACTAAATACATAATTTGATGAAGCAGAAAACACCACTGATGAGAGCAACAAGACATCCTGAAATTAAATCCAATGTGAGTTTAAAAAGGGACTTGAAGTGAAAACAGTCTGAAATTCTGGATTTGAAGAAATGAGGAAGATTTCCATGATGAATTTTACATTTTAAAACTTAAGGTCTGATTATGGAATAACATCAGAATCCTGGTTTTCTACACTGCAATAAAGGATTTCTAAGAAAGAAAAAAAAAAGCTTGTTTCCAGAAATTTGTTCTTATTTTTTACCTAAAAAGAAAAATTATCTTGACAAGCAAGATGTGTGTTAGAAAAAAGAATCTTATTTCAAAAGAATATGTCTAACAAAATCTTAATAAGAAAGTACAGCTAAAATTAATCAAGTATTGCTGGTAAGAAGCCACAACAGTGGTTTGAATGAAGTCTCAATGGAAGAACAACATTATTTTACTTATTTTAAGATTAAGATCAGTTACACAATTTCTCAGTTTAAGAAATCACACAAATATAAGATGAATCCATCTGACCGTCTAGAGTTATCTGATATGCCTGTACCCAGAGGCCGGCTGGAGTGTACCCGTACACTCCCAGTGTGGAGCCAAGCTAAGGTAGTGGCTTTGTTTTGTTTTTTTTATGATTGGTAATTTTATTGGTAGTGGCTTTGGCTGGAAGTCTCTCGAAATAATTGGTACTGGACGTACAGTCAAGAGAATGGTCTCTACCTGCTTGTTATGGACTGGGGACTGAGGTAAGACACCAAAACAATGAAAATGTTGGAATTTTCCTTTAAAAAAGCACAAAAAACTGCATTTTCTGAGGATGATGGCTGAGTTGTTGAGCATGATGCTTTTGGAACTGTCAGCTGATTTGACTTTTTAATAAATGGCAACCAAACAGGATTGCTTCTGTTGCCTTGACTTTAGATCAAAACACTTAAATTTGTGTTTTATTTTTAAGAAATCATGTCTCATTCTGTTAATTTTGCTTATTGTTTTTCTTGGAGTTGGAGGATAATTTCTTTAAACCAGCTAAATCAGAAAGACAATCAAAAAGCAGAACACAAAATTTAAGTGAACCTTTCTTAAAAATAACTTTTCTATGCTTGTAATAAGCAAACTTTTCTCAAATTCAGGGCAATTTTATCTAGTTTCAAGACAGATTCATCTAGATTTATAAGCTAGTTTTAAGAATTCTAGCCAAGCAAAATTTGCTTACCCCATTGGGAATTTTTTTGCTCAAAACAAGAAAATTGTAGCAAATTTAAGGTAATTTGCTTATTTTTAGTAGGGCTGTTTTTTAAATTCAGAATACTAAAATTAAATGACTAAAATTAAAGTCAGAGCTCTGAGGACAAAGTCACAGTCCAGGAGGTTAAATTGGAATTGTACAATTTTCATCAGAATTCTAAAATCTGTCTTGTGTCTCTTAAACTGAAGCATAAATCCAGAGATTAAAGTCTGAATTCTGACTTGAAGAAACTTTTTTATTCCCACATTTGAATCTGTTTCTAAATTTATATATTCACACCAAATTCTACAAAAATGTTTTAGGAATTGCAATTAAAGAAACAGAAAAGGTGTGTGACTTACTGCGTTTTTTGTATAGAAACAAAGCAGCAGGAGCAGCAAGACCGATGAGAACTCCGATGACAGTTAAAATGATGGTACTCTGTAGAAAACAAACAGTGAGAAAAGTCAGGGTTGTTCTTCACAGACAGATTGTTCAATAAACTTTTTTAATGATCTCTTCTTAATTTTCCTCTTGAACAATCTGTCTCCAGTCTGGACTGGCCCACAGTGGACTTTCGGAGGGGGGTGAAGATGCAGTCTACTTTTCTTGGCTCTTTGTTTCTGGTCCAGGTGAACTGAACTCTCTGCTGTTTCTGATTTTTATGAAACATTTGAATTCTTTAATGAGGAACATGTTGTTGATGGGAGTTTGAATGGCCTCAGTAGTTTCTTGATCATATCCTAGCTGCTGAATTTTGGTTTGTTTGAAGAGTTTTCACATGTTTGAACCACGTGGCCTCTTTTAAACCTGAACCAGGACCCTGAGGTTCTGACCACATGTAGGTGGGTCCTTCTTTGAAACGGCCCCGTCCACACCAGTGAAGCTTTGTTAGTGTGCAGTAATAAATGCTGCTGAATATCAGCAGTGATGTCTGTGACATGGAACATTCCAGTATTTCAATGCAGAAGCTGCTCCATTCTCCTTTTTATGTAACTACAGACTCCCTGGTGTTATGGTTTAACTGGTGACTGTGTTTGGTGACCTTTGTGAAGCTGGCTCCCTACTCCATGCAAAATTTCTAAAAGTAGTCCGTTTCATTTGTGCTGGTTTGTGCCAAAAAAGTGACGTTAGTGCTGTTATAGCTTTTTAGTTATTAAATACTATTTTATAGGGTCATCCAGAGTTCACCCCCCTCATGTGCTCCGAATGGACCAGAAATGGTCCCGTTTGTTTGCTTCATTTGTGCTGGTTTCATAGATATCACTTTATTTTCTAGTGATGACCTAACCACCAGACATGATGATGTTGCCCTCTTCGTTTGTTTTGATGCAGTCAAACAAGATTTGTCTCGTGCTTGCAGAGTTTTTTTCATCTCACAGTTAGACAAGCCTACATGAGTACACCTTAGTGGCAAAAAAGGTGCAGCTCCCCATGTGCTTCAAATAGACCTGGAATGTTACAGTTTGTGCTTGTATGTGCCGTTAAAACTTTATTTTACTGCTATGATTTTACAGATATCACACACTTTATTTCCTGGGGACAAAGTCAAACCCCTCCTTCACTGGGCCATAAAACATTTGTTTGTGCTATTACAGTTTACTGATGTTGTATAATTATCATTCAACTCCATTAAACCCCAACAATTTCTTTTTCTCCTTATATTTCTCAATTAACAAAAGGTACGGGATTAGCAGGATTGTTATTCCAATGATTGCACATCAGTTGTGTTGGCAACTTACCTGGTCATCTTTTCTTGATATATCTTTCTTGATAACCTGCTTCAACAGTCCTGTCAACCAGAAACATGTCTGAAATAGGCACCAACAAAAAGATCCCATTTCCAAACTTACATTTTGTTCTTCTTTGAAAGACAGATCATGCCCTGCACCTTTTTTGCCACTAAGGTGCACTCATGTAGACTAGTTTAACTGTGAGATAAATAATTTAAGGAATGTTTACAAGCACAAGACAAACACTGTTTTAACACCAGCACAAGAGCATTTCCCGTGGTGACATCATCACCAGAAATAAAAGTGTAATATTTGTAACACAAACGTTTTTACAGCACAAAAGAAGCACAAACGAAACAGCACCATTTCTGGTCCATTTGGAGAACATGGAGCACAAATCTGGATGACTTATAAAATCATATTTAATAACTAAAAAACCATTACAGCAAAGACAATATTTTTATGGCACAAACCAGCACAAAACATTTTCCTGAAATTTTGCTGGGGGGGGGGGGGGGGGGCAGCTTCACACAGGTGGTAAACTGGTGTCAGCAGACTTTGTCCAGTCAGTGTTTCTGTTTGGACCTCAGTCTGAGGCTTTCCTCAGTCTGTTTTTTCTCCTCCACTCTTCAGTCTGAGATGTTTAATCTGATTAAAGTCTGTTTGTTTGGAAACTGCTCCAGCACTGAGCTGCACTGTGGGCTGATATTTCCTGACTCTGCTCTAAGCTGTTTGTCCTGACTGTTCACGAACCACACAGAGCAAAGCTGCATGACATTGTGTATCATTTAACCCCTGATGCTCTGACTCAGCTTTTTTTTCAACTGTTTTCACTTAACATATTGAGGTCTGGTAGACTCTTCGTTTGCAGAAAAACATGAAAAAATAACATTTAGTATTTCAATAGAGGAAAAATTCTACAGTTAAATCATGAAAATCAAATGTTTACTTACAGGTTCTTTATCTTTCTCCGCCATACCTGTTCAGACAGAGTGTGATCAGACAGGTGTAAACATGTTTTTAAGAGCAGAGAGATTTGAGAACATCACAGTGAAGAGATGATCAAACTGGTTTGCTGTACTTACACAGAGAAACTTTGTAGGTCTTGTCTATATCAGGGTCTTCATGAAGAACCTCACAGGTGTATTTTCCTTCATCATATTTAGTTACCCTTCTTATCTGCAGTAAAATGTTGCCTCTAATAATTTCCTCCTTAAAGAGAGATGTTCTGCCCTTAAAGCGTTCAGTCTGGTATTCATTATAGTCGCGGTTGAGCACATACTGGTGAACAGTATCTCCTGTCTCAGTCTTCCACTCTATGATGGGGTTTAACAGCTTTGAATCTCGAGCTAAATTGAGGTTCACAGGCAGGATGGCAGTTTCTCCTTCTTCTACTGTGACTGAACAACCTAAAGGAAACAGATCAGATTAAGATTCAGATGTTTATTAAACACTCAGAAGAGCTGCAGGATCACAGCTGTAAGAGGGTCTTTCAGAGGGTCTGTCCAAGTCCTGCTTTCACTCTGGTCCTCAGATTTCACTGTTATATGGGAGAATTGATTGAATACGACTGAAAAATGCTGAGTCAGGTTTTATATTTCCTCTAACTGTGTAGAAAGACCTTCAGGTTTTATCCCTCCACTCTTTAAAGCCATGTTGAAGTTTCCTGCAGAGCTGATGTTCATCAAAATGGATCCTGAATAGTCTCACCCTCCCTTTATTTCATGTGTTGTTAAAATAAATTAGAAAATGGCCACGGCGAAGCACTGACTGCTTTGAGTTGTGCCTCTGAGTAAAGACCGATAGAAGCAGTGAGGATGTTGTAAAACCATGGCAGACATCCAGTCATTAACAATTAAAAAAATCCACGTTTAATTTGTGATTTACTCATGAAGCAGAGTAAGATGGAGACAGGACTGGATTTAAAGCACATGAAGAAACAAAAGTGATGTGAAGAGTGTTTGACTTTAGGCACAGATGAAAAATAATCAGAGTTATGAAAAAGGAAACACTCGAATTAAAGTTATAAAAAAGTTTAACAAAGTCAAACACAGTTTGATGATTGAAGTCAAATCTATTTGGCCTGACAAACTGATTTATTCTTAAGAATATAGAACTATTACGTATCTTTGAACTGAATAACTTTAATTGTTTAGCAATAAGAGAAAACAGCCTCACCTGAAAGTGGAGCACCATCAACAGCAGAAAGACTTAATGAAAGTAGAAACAGGAGTATCAACTCCATTGTAGCTCAACAAATAACCATCAGGACCAATTTGAAGTCCTAAACCGTTCAGTTAAGATAAAAAAAGGGAGAAAATTGATCAAACACATCAGAACTGTTTGAGGCAGACTCTCCCCGCTGTAACCTGAATAAACCTTTTCAGTTTTCACTGAGACACACCTTTAACTGTGTGAACTTTAACCCCTATAATCGTCAATGATTGATCATCTTTATCATTCGTAATTCAGACATGCCGCTCTACTTTTGATGTGGACCTCAACACTAAAATAAAACTGGTTCCTGATGATCTGGAGCTGAGTGTGTGAGAGGTAAATCCAGAAGGAGAGGTCTGAGACATAAATGCTGAGGACACCGAGGCAGCATTTATTTATTTGGACCTGGACACTGATGATCTGGACCTGGATGCTGACAGCAGAGACCAAAACACTAATGAGATTGATTCAAAAATGTACAATTTTGACCTTTACAGTAATGATTTAATGATTATCCTATGGAAATAATTCCAATCTCTGACGTTTTAAAACCGGATGCTTAAAATACAACCCTTCACACTGATGATATGGACCTGGACACTGACAGAGACCATATTTTTATTTTTCTATGTTCTCATTGATTTTTTTAAATTTGTTTCGAACACTGCTCATTTCAATATCTGTTAATTTTGATCACTAGGTGTGGTATTTTGTTTGGTTGCCTTTTTTTTTTGTTGCTGTATTTTTATAATGATTACATTTTCCTGAATTTAATGAAAATATTTTCTTAGATGTCACTCTGTTATTGTTCAGTTAATCAGTTAATGCTGAATGGTGTCTTTGTAACCCAGTGGTTATTTAGCTGGTCTGTTATTCAGTTCAGCATGCACACTGTCTCTAAATGTTACAGCAGTGAGCTCTGCTTTACGGCTGTAGAGCGGCGATTTCAAAGCAGGAGAATTCAGGGGGTGGTACTTGATTACTGCTGAGAGGGGAGAGCATGAGACATGCCGAGCTGCAGCTAGTCTTAGCCGCCTTTCACACACTACCAACTGTACTGTTTCTCTGCTAGCGTGGGTGGACTGGAGCCAGGGAGAGGTCGCTGTTTCCCGGACTGTCACCAGCCGCCATCCAGCCCTTCCGGTGGAACGTTGAGTATCAAACAAAGTTATCTATAAAGCTCTATAGTATTTTCTTTTGGGTACCCAATTTTATTTCTTTTGCTGGGAGATCCTATTTTATTTTATTACTTTTTTTTGGACTTAGAGAACTCAAAGGAGAACTCATACACCTCTTTGAGAGGATTGACTGTGCATTATCCAAGAACAGGAGGACTGATATTTTTTTATTTTTATTCTATGAACACTGATTGAAAAGACAGTTCACAAGGCAACTTTCCAAAACCTTCCTCTGAAGTTGAGTTCAGTGTACAAAACAACTACTAAATGATAATACTCTCTCTGAAGGACAGCGGCGTCGTGCACTACTTGACAGTCTACATACACCTGCTCTGAATGTGGCCCTCGGCATTGGCCCTCAAGCATCCCCACAGGCTTACTTACAGGAACTGGACAACGCGTATGGTAACGTAACAGGAGGTGAAGAATTGTACATTCAGTTCTTGGAGACACACCAGAACAATGGAGAGAGAGCTTCTGATTATCTACGTTGTCTTCAGGCATTGTTACAGGAAGTAATAGAGAGAGATGGTGTGGTTAAACAGGATGCTGAGTCTCAGTTACTTAAGCAGTTTCTCAGAGGCTGCTGGGATGACAATTTAAAAACTGCACTGCACCTTAAAGAGCTGCTCACCAACTCTTCCATGTTGACACCCACCTTCTCAGAACTGCTCCTCAAAATTAGAACTCATGAGAAAGAGAGTCAGTTAAAGGGACAGTTCAGTATTTTTGAAGTGGGGTTGTCTGAGCTCCATATGGTCACTAAGGACAGTAGATACAGTAGAAAGTTCTCTCTTCTCCACCAGAAAGCCACAGTCTGTAGGAGTCAGTGACGAAGAAAAGACGCTAATGGAAAAGTACCGTACCGGATTTAAAGGCTATTTTCTCCGCCTACAAGAACTCAAATCAAAAAGTAATACCACAGTTTAAGAGTACGCTACATGTACATTTTTTGAAGTGCATAAACCTTTCAGAAATATAAACTGTGAACCTAACTGTGCGTTCACACCAAAAGAGGCAAAAGCGGCAACGACGCCGGAAGTTAATACATTTCCAAAGAGAGCCCGGCGTCCTGAGCGGCCAAAGCGTCCTGAGTGGCTAAAGCGGCACCAAATGAGAAGTTGAGCCTCGCTCAACTTTATGGTAATTAGCCATGACGCAGTTCAGCAGCAAACGGTGGCAACCCATCAGAGTAGAGATGTCCTTCGACTTAGCGGGCCCTAAAGGATAACGCATGTAACTTCGGTTCCTAGTTCCGGCGTCTCGAGTCCTGGATGACACACTGCACAACAAAGCATTTTATCAGCCGAATTTGAAAACGAAGTGCCGTTTAAAAAGAGCAAAAATGCTTGTGTTCTCTGTCCATTAGCGGAAGAATGCAGAAAAAAATGGATAGGTCTTAGGGACCACTACAGTAAGGAGAAGAGGAGAGAGAAAGACAGGAGGAGAAGTGGGTCTGCTGGAGGTGTGGGCCGTGTGTGGCGGTATGCCTCCGTGATGGTTTTTTGGACCCATTCTTGGAGGAGCGTCCTTCCACCTCCAACCTTGATGAAGGTCCTGTGGAGGGCGAGGAGAGCAGGGAAGATGGGGGAGAGACAGAAGAGTATGTCACACACACACACTAACACACACTGTGCAAAAACGCGCTCCTTACCACCACAGGATTTTAGTATTTTTCAAAACTGTAAAAGTTTCATGTCGTGGACAAATCAATATTATCTCCTTTGTAAATTGCTTCCTGCCTGTCAATCCGCTCATGACTGATTAGATGGAGATTTTACGTTATGTTCATGCTATGTTTTAAGCTGAAGTTGAACAACAGCAAGCAGTTGCTGTGACGGTTGTACTTAGAACCCAGAAGCAAGCAGTTGGATGTGAACAATGAACAGTGTTTTATTGACGGCAGTTTAAGCACAGTTCAAAGCGGGGTTTAACCTGCACACTCAGGAACGACTGGTGAGAGTTCTCTCAGGTGACCCACAGAAGAGACGTGCAGACCTAGGCTCACCAGGTGTAACACGGGTAAGAAGCTGTGGCTTGAGCGGGGGTTGAACCCGCGACAGCTGGCTTTAAGGACGAGCGCCTTCTCAACGGCGCCACACAGAGGATGAGCTAAAACAGAGGTTCACACAGTTCAGCAGAAAAAAAGGCTGTAACTTGAGCGGGGATCAAACCCGTGACAGCCGGCTTCGTAGATGGGTAGATGGGCGCCCAACTGAGCCACAGAGGGGATGTAGCGGTAGAAGCTCACACAGTCTTTAAAGCAGAAGGCGGTGGAGGCTTGACTCACTCTCAGACGAGCAGAGGCGTTCAGGAACACTCAGAGAAGTGATTCAGACCAACTCATGCAGTCGAGGACAGGCAGGGATCAGATACCAGGCGGATAGCACAGAGTAGGACAGGCTTGATTCAGCGTCAGGAGACAGGCTGAGATCAGTTACCAGGCGGAGAACACAGCGTAGGACAGGCAGGACTCAGCAACAGGAGACAGGAACAGGATCGATAGCCGGGGATTCAGACAGGCGGGTGAATGCAGGACAGAAGCTAGTCGATACCTTGTAGTCAAGCCGAGGGTCAGGCGTATGAGGCAAAGTCGGGGACGAAACTTGTCAGCAAAGGGTGATCAATCCGGGAAACAAGTCTGGAGTTCTCAGCATGAGTGCGAAGACAGTCTGACACTGACTGAGTGTGGAGCTTTTGTAGGTGGCTTGATTGCAGCAGACGAGGTGCAGGTGTGAGCAGAAACACAGGTGAGGTGAGTCTGGGCTGATTACACTGCAGCACTGGAGGCAGACTGGAGATGATACTGAGGCTGAGACTGAGACTGTGACAGTTGCTACTATGAAGAAGATTTTACGTTGACGTCAAAGCGGCTAAAATATTTTGCTGTTTTGGCCGCTGTCCACTTTCTCGGGCATGCTTGCCGCTTTTGCCTCTTTTGGTGTAAATGCACAGTAATTCAACTCACGTCCGTGTCCCTCCGCTAAATCCCTCCACCGTAGTTAGCTAGCGTTTTCGAACTCCTTTTTTAGACTAATTTAAAGCATATTATAAGACAAATATTTCTGAGATGGGTTTTTGTGATGCTTCCCTTGATGCAGAAACAGATGTGCATCATCTAGAACTCAGCTGCACAGAAATCGTTGCGTGTGTGTGCATGTGAGAGACACACACACTCACTAGTAGTCTGCACTGTTATGATAAACAAACAGCCTCCTCTACTCTGCTTATTTGTCTCTGACATATCATTATTACTTACTTTGAGCAGAAACTCATTAGGTCCTTCAGGTTTGGGACGTTTTTCCAGTTTATCTTCGGGAAATTGAAGAATGTCCACAAAACTCCAGGAAAGGAAATTCTTTTTGACGAGTAATACCACCGTCCGTGTCACATATTTCCAGGTCAAAAATTCGCCCACTGTTTATTTCCGACTCTTTCTTGATGTCCGGTGTCTGTGGATGTTTCCTCTGTATTCTTTTCGGTATATTCGTCTCCATTTTTAGCAACTCGTCCTCTGTAAACTCCGGTACATACAGGTATCCTCTTGACTACGAAGTGAATGGGACTTCATTGGCGCTGTCATAATCATCCTTTTTTTTTTAATTTCCTGCATTGTCTCTTCCTCACACCGCTAACAGTCAAACAGGAGAATTACAATACTTGATAAAAGTTACATGAAGCTGGGCGGACATTAGCTCAGTTGGTAGAGCGTCCGCCCATGTACGGGGACACCCAAACCCCAGCAGCGGCAGTAGGTTTGAATCCCGGCCACAGCCCTTTGCTGCATGTCTACCCCCCTCTCTTCACCCCGCTTTTCTGTCATTCTCCAGCTGTCCTATCAAATAAAGGCCAAAAAGCCCGAAAAAATAACTTAAAAAAAATAAATAAATAAATAAAAAAGTTACATGAAGCTACAGCCGGCATATGAAGCCGCTAGCATGTATGATCACCTCAGAGGGGGGCCGGCAGACTGATTTAGCGGAGGGACACTCCACCCCCCCTGTACCGCAGAAAGTAGAGATCATTCTTGATTTCATAGCGAAGCATTTTAAAATTGTTCAGGTCTTTATTTCCTTCTGTCAGTATATAAAACATTCAGTGCAAACAAAGAAACATCTCAAACATGTAAATAAAAATATGTTGATTTGTAAATGAAGGTTACTAATCAAATTAATTTAATCAACAAACAAGCTAACTAGCGTGGTTCGTTGATGACATATTCTTGTTCCGCTGATCGACCCTGGTTCACTTGATCTTGTAAAAGTCTACATCCCTTTAAGATCTTTGAGGTCTCAGGCACCTTCCTCCCTAAAGCCAGGCTACAAACTCTGTTGTGGTTCCTTGATGGAACAATGCAGGGAAGACGTATTTTTCTAGGCTAACCCAGTAGTTAGCATCACGCTTGTCCTCTCAACTAAAAGCCTCTTGGATCATTCTCTGTATTCGTGGTTCATTGCTGACCAATGAACTTAGCTTTCATGATTTTTTAAGCTAGCTGGCAAAAGTAAAATGCTGTTGTGAAGCTATTATGGAACTACAACATGGCAGCATGACTTAAAAGCAGCTACAACGTTTAATGCCAAGTTAAAGCCTCTTGTTTGAGAATAACCTACTTTTCCAGTGACCTGTTCAAACTGGTGCACATGGATGTGGCGAGCTTATTCGTAATCATCCTTTCATAAACAATATGAAAGAATTACATTAGGGTGTTAGTCCATTTTTGTAGTCCTTCTTCATTAGGACTACAAGTTCTCTTAAAAACACAATGACACTTTAAAATTCAGGTTAATAATGGGTGGATTTTATGTTGCAAAATGAAACATTTAAATCTCAAACATATGATTTCATCACAGACATTATTTCAGGTGTTTGTCCAATAAGCTATTCTAAAGTCAGGAAGTGAGAGCTGGATATGCTAAAATTCTAATTAACTTCCGTGCTGTATGACTCATTCCTGCTCCAATCAATTTAACAGCACTAAAAACTTTCCATTGTCTCTGAAAAAAACTGTCCCACAAAGCATTTAAAACATCCGTAACTGCCTAGTTTATTCTGTTTTCTGAATGTAAAGCATGAATGTAACTAAAGTAAAGAAGACAATTTAATTGATTTGTCTAAAAAGCTATCAAAAATGGTTTTATGTTACCAGCAGATTGGGCTTTATGCCTTTTTCTTCCTTTTACTTGAGTCTGTGAGGGAAACTGCAAAAGCCACTTCTTATGATTGTATTATTTATAAATATTATATCATTAAACCTGAAATTTAAAAAATAACAAAATAGTGGAAAGGGGAATCATTATAATTATTTTTATCTAGAGTTTTTTCAAACTGTTAGAGATTTTATTAATTTCAAATAGTTTAACGAAATGTTTCATTTAAATGACAAAACTGTTTTTGCTTTGGCATAAGAACGGAGTGAAAGTGCTTTAAAACATGTACTTGCATTTCAGCTCTGTACTGGCATCAGGATAATCCTCATTTATTCTAAAGTTATGAGTACAACTGGAAGTTTTTTTAGCAAGGCGAGTTTATTTATAGATCACCATCTGTTCATACAGCAATTCATAGTGTTTTGAAGAAATAAAAGCAACATCGATGTGAAATTAAGAGCATTAAATAAGCAAAAGAAGGGCAGTTATCGGGAATTCCAAGGTTTAAAAGAGAAACAAAACAAAATAAATGCATGTACATTTACATGAAGGATAAACCAGGGTCTAAATACCTTATTGTATTAATGTAAGACTTTTGAAGGGATTCATGGTATTGGATTTTTATGTGATATGCAGATATTCTGTATTAATTATTGCCCAAAATTGACCTTTGTCTGTTTATATTAGAAACACGTACGAGGCATGAAAAACAGAATTTTATTTTTTAATGAATTACACTTTGGATCCTGAAGTGGTCAGTGAGAGATGATTTGGTAAACAATGATGGTACATTTGGTCAATATTACAGCCAATATTTAGGCTTTTATGGCCGACTTGTTTGGTTAAAGATCGGCTGTGAATATTGGCAAACAGTTTTTTATCTACCAATACAGCTAACCAGCTTTTTGGGCAAAAGTTTGCTGATATTGACATAGGTCTGATCATATGCCTACTTCTTTCTCTTAAAAACAAAGCTTTAAAAACGTGATATTCCTTGTTCAGTATTTATTATTTGCTTGTATTTAAGGCAGTGATGTTTGGGCGATTACCAAAGTTAAAGGAACATAAACGTTTGTTTTTAACATATCAATCCGTCAGCTGCTGAGCTCCTGGACTGAGCTGGACCGTATGAAGCTGGAGTAACAAACACCTCCAGTAAACTCCCTCTGCTGATTAAAAAACAGATTAATTTTGTGTTAATGAATCATTCACTAAGCACCCAGAGCAGGTGCCATCAGGATGAAGTGATGCTAAATCATCACAACATCTTTAAAGAGTCGGTGGATTTGTGCCAAACCAGCTGCTGGTTCAGTCGTGATCCGTTCCCCTCTCAGGTCCTCATTTGCTCACTTTAACGACATGTGCGAGGATTTTTCAGGTGCAGGGTATCTGCAGGACAGTGATGATATTAATGATATTTGTGTTGTATATTGATAATGTATTTGTGTTTACATAACTACACGGGGCTCGTCGGAGTCCAGACTGTCTTAAGTTAAAGTTGCACTAAGGTGGGCTTTACACGAGGACGAATTTGTACGACTCCGGTAAAATAAACTATCGATCTGGTGATATTGACACACGGAGACGCGTATTTGTCCATGACTCCGCATCTTTTTTGAAAACGGGTTTGCAAGTGGATATCTGCGTATTCGTCTTCATGCCGTAGTTGGTGTAAACAGATGAGTCCGGAGAAGACGGTGACCTCATAGCACCCCTCCTCCTCCGGGGGATCCCCGCCCAACCCACGTTGTCACACACAACAACAACAACAATGGCGCCAGCCGGGCTGATTCTGATCTTGTTCTAGCAGCTATAAGTATTGCTACAACTTTCATACCAACATTTTCTCACAGAGCACGAACAACACCAACTACGGCAACAACAGCAACAAGCTTCAAGCAGAGACGCAGCATGTTACGCGTGCATGAGCACTTATTGACGTGGAATCCACCTCGGAGCAGAACTGTGATGTTACGAGTGTAGTAACCCAAAAACTACATTACCCAGCATGCAATATGGGTTGGGAGCATGTGTGGCACCCCTAAAATAGGGTAACCACAATTAAGATTTATATTATTTCATGTTTAAGATTATAAGTACTTTTGTTTATATTTTTATGCTTTCAAGTGAACATTTAATTTACTAAATTGCACTAATTTTGTTTTAAGTAAAAGGGGGGGAACGTTTGTGTTGTCACTAGTTGTCCGGGGGGAAAGGTATAGGTGTGGCGCTTCCCCTCTTCCCTCCAGAGACAATCTGGAAAGACAACAGAACCGACTGTTTCTCACTCCTCTGCTTTACCTGCTTTATACAGGTCAGTAAACGGTCAATGAACCGCAGAGTTTTATACTATGGTGACACTCGACAGCAACGCGAATGTTTATGGAGGATTTAGGTTATGTTTTAATTAAGTATTATCGAGTAAATAGTCTAAATAAGTAAAGAAAAGTTTACCGCGCGGCCGCCATTTTGTGTCAAGCGGGTCCGCAGTTACAGTATTTAACATGGGAATAAGTGGCAATAGCGCTCCTGTACACTTTTGTTAGTTTTTATTTGTTTGTAATTGTGGTTTTCATTTGTTTAATGATGAAATATTGTTAGACTGTTCATGAAGAAAAGTAACAGAAGCACTTTGTGATTCATACATTTCAAAAGCTCTTTTACAGAGACATAGTAGGTAGTCTGTTGCATGAGCAGAGGCATTATACACTGTAAAACTACTCTGTGAAATATAGTTTATCTCATCTGAATAGAGTTAAAGAAAATGTGATGTATTTGCACTAAGAGTTTTATTGATATAAATAATAGAGAAATGAGTTGAAAAGGAAAAAGAAGATGATGTGAGAGATGTGCATGGAAATTTAATGAGGCACTAATATGGCTAGTAGGAACAACTCGAACTGAGAACATGAATTGAACTACTGAAACTGAAGTGGAAAGACATGCATTGTGCTTATGTTAATTTTGATAATGTTGGAAAATAAATCAGACAGAGACAATCTGGAAAGACAACAGAACCGACTGTTTCTCACTCCTCTGCTTTACCTGCTTTATACAGGTCTTATATTTGTTATTGTGGTCTCCCATCCCTGGGACCCGTAACACATGCGCGGAAACCCACAGGTACGTCCCGGCGTGGATTTTGCGTTCTCAAGTAAATACACAAGCCTATCTACAATACGATGTGTAAACAGCGATCCGTGTTTTGATGCCGACGCCAAGACAATACGGTGCCGTCCTCGTGTGAGGAGGGCCTAAATGTAGTTCTGCTGAGACAAAAATGATTAACGCCTTTTACACGCTTCACATTAACCGTCTTGTTTTGTTTTCAGCACTAACGACGATCCGACAGGTTTAGTCCATGCCTGATCATGTGGGCGGGGCTTGCAGTGGTTAAAAGTATACTACGCGACTTTTTGGCCTGTAGGTGTCGCGCTAGAGCGTCTGAGCGAAAATCAAAACAAAGGGGCTGTTCAGTGAATAATGAGAGGCTGTTAGCCACACCTCCTCCACTTCACTGCCCCCCTCCCTCCAAACGTCCTGCAGATTGTCAACACAAAGAAGAAACATGACTGACCAAAGGATAAAGCTGTTCATGAACATGTCTAACAGAGAGGTAAGTGTACAGAGCACGTCCTGATAAATCCTCTGGCTGCTGTGTCTCTGATAAAAGGTTACCTTTTTGTTATGAGCAGCATTTGTCCTCTTTGTTGCTGATTTATAACTCTGCTCGAACAGCTACAGCTAGTTAGCCCACACTTCAGTAAGTTTTACCCCGGGTGGTGATACAGAGCAGAGAGCAGACAGAGCTGCAGTCTTTACCGAGATCTGTCTGAATTAACACCGAGGCTGAAGGCTGTAGAGGCCGCCGAGCGACGGTACACACAGACGGACAAGCTAACTAGCTGCTAAGAGCTAATAGCTGCTATCAGTGTTGTTTTCTCTGTGATAGACTGTAAAGATTAGTCTCAGTAATGTTTGTTTAGAGTAAATATGCTTGTTTGTGACCTGCTGAGTCAGAAGATCTACGTCCACCTCCTTTTTGGCTCTAATGCTAAAGTCAGCTGACAAAGTAAATAACAACGGCAGCATGTCTGAGGTCTGTAATGGTGTAAAGTTAGAGATCTCTACAGTCTTCAAACTTCATTAATCCGTCCGCTCTCTTCTCTTTCCTGGCCCACGTCAGGCCCTCAGAGAGCGGCTGTGACCAGCTGATGAAGCCGGGAAGGGGCGGCGGAGGAGACCCTCAGTACAGACAGGTGATCAGTGTGTTATGACCTCACACTTCATACTGTGAAGGTCTGATAAAACTGTAGTTTTAGACGTAAATTATAGGTATTTCATATTTATAGGCTGGGATATATAATGTTCCATAAAAATAACATGTAATAAAAAGTGACATTTTTCTGTTACCTATGAAATTACAGCAGAAAGATGTCAGACTTTTTCTAAACCACAATTTTTTTTACTATGCAATCTCTACTTCCCTCCCTAAAAAGTAAAATCTGCCCCTGAAATGACTATAAAAAGAGTAAATATTTGTTGTTACCAAGCTGTATTTACTTCATTTATATAACTGCTGACTAAATAACACATTTACACAAAGGAGTTACTCAATCACATGAACCTGAGTTAATGTGGTGATTTATAATTTCATATTCATAAATATACTTCACCAAACCATCAGACAGCCTGTGTTGTGTTCATGTTTTTCAGGTGCTGCTACAAAAGCTGTCTGAAGACCAGAGAGCCATTAGCAGCTGCTCTGAACCCACAGGCCGGCCTGGAGTCTGATGCAGTAGCAGAGGAATAAGAATAGAGGGCTGCTCAGTAAAATAATGTTTTTAGGAATTACAAGACAAGTGCTGAGAAGTTTTTCACAGTTTGACTACTGGCTAAAATTACCTTTTACTTCATTCCACAGTGTTTTATTAGAGAATGTATTTTTATTGTCTTTCCTTATGGTTAATTAGTGCATGCACTGTGAGTGAAACATCTGAGAAAGTTATCATCATACAGGCTTTGTATCTTTTTTAAATAAATATAATTTGAGGAAATATACTGATTTTTTTATTGCTGACCAATGATTTCCATGTTTTGTTTAGCCACTTGCTTCTTTTTCACTATGAAACTATTTTGCCTCTTCTGTCTCTTCACACTTTGTTTTTAGTACAAGGATGTTTTTGCTCACAAAGAGCAGAAACTTATGCACTTTGTCAAGACAAGTAAGTTACACCTTTATTAATTCATATATATACTTTAATAACTACTTTTGGCTTCAATTTTCTTACTCTAGTACACACGTTTGAAGTACAGAGAGTACAATTTTAAGCTTGCTGGCATTTTGAAACACTAGAAAGTAGATATTTATTTATTGTGTGTCATTAAGCCATGGCAGTTGGGCACTTTGTGTGCAGGATATTAATAACAAATAATCAACTAATAAGTCAGACTCATTTGGAAAAAGCTAACTGAAGTGGTTATCAAAATAATAAATTATAAGTGTCTGTCTCTGGACTAAAGTCATAACAAATGGAAAGACAGCCAAAAACAGCTACCTGCAGTTTACCCAAATTATATATAAACCACAGTATTTCAAAGGTCTCACAAAATACATAATTCACTGAAATGTAATTTTCACTTATTTTTATTTTGATAATCAGCCTTGAGACGGTGTGCAACTAAACATGACTGAAAGATGGCAAAAGGTGATTCTTAACAGCTCTGGTAATGCAAACAAACATTTTGTGTGAGAAATGTATGAAGTGATTAAACACATGCTTCACAGATGGCTGAATGAACTCTGTCAGTGTAAGAAAGAGCACTGTGGTGTTTAGGTGTTTAGGAGTCACCGTCTGCACAGCATGTAGCCGTCTCTTCTGGCCTTCCTCTTCACAGCCGCTGAACTTCAGGTAAAAACTGAGTAGTCGTGTCTAATAAAGAGGACAGAGGGCTTGGACATCAGCTCTTCCACTGTTGTAATTCTGGCAGTGTTGGACCTGTGAACATGGACAGAAAATGTTATTCTTTTGGCTGTAATAAGTACCTACAACAAAATGATTGCAGTATAATTAGCCATATTCTGTTACCTAAAAACATGCCAAGAAATGATGTCAGACTTTTTCTAAACACATGAAGATAAATTCTTCAATTGTGCAGCAGGACTGAGTGTGGAGGTCCCTAAAAGTTGAAGCTTTGTCATA
This sequence comes from Scarus forsteni, assembly GCA_036419115.1. NCBI lineage: Eukaryota > Metazoa > Chordata > Actinopteri > Labriformes > Labridae > Scarus > Scarus forsteni. The sequence continues at coordinate 905,296 of JAZDUH010000426.1, forward strand.
ATTCTTTTAAAAAAATAAGATATTTAGATATCATTGTAAATGGCTGATTCACTGATGTACTTTAGTAAATAAGGTCATCACAGAGACATAAAACAGCTTCTGTACCAATACACCACAGAGAAAATCAGTCTTACTTCAGACTGTGTCTGTCAGTGGTAAAATTACTTTATAAATCACCTCGACACTTCGTTCATATGTAAGTTCATTTAGATAACAGCTGTGCTGCTTCTGTGGCCTGCTACCTTCATTTGACGGACATCTAAACTTTAAACAGTGTCCTAGTGAGATAAATGACTTCAAATGATCTGGATCCCGTCAGTACAGAACAGCCGAAAGGTTGAACGTGTGTTTATGTTCATTTATGTTAGCATTAGCCGCGTTAGCCTTTTGCTTCATTAGCCACAGGCTAACGCTAGAACATTAGCTTTCATGTCGGCCCAAAAGACACGGAGAAATGACAAAGGTAAAAAGGGAACATTAACTACACAACACAAAGCCTAGTCTGTTATTATCCATGCCTCTGTCTGTGACATTTCACAAACACGTTCAGCTAACGCAGAAACATATAAAGACACTTACCTGTCCAGACGCAGGTCCAGCTCCGGCCTGTTTGAGCCTCCTCCTCATGCAGGACTCTCTTTTGTGATAAACTCTGTTCAGTCTTTATTGTCTTTGAGTTATTTCATGTCTGTTTGACATTTTCAGTTGGATTTATTTGTGCCCCTGTGTAACAGAGGCTTATTGCCGATCAGTCTGATAAAGAAGGAGGCTTCGTGCCATGGTGCCACCTCTCCTCTGTGATTGGTCAGCTCCTCTGGTGCTTTATACCCACAGGTAGAGGGTGCTATAGGGAAGGTTTACGCCCCAATCCGGACCGGTTAATGTTTACATAGAGCTGTGTGGGCTGAAATATGTGCCACCAGAAACTGAATTTGAATCATTTATATTGAATTTGAATTACATAATTTGAATTTGTATTTTTGTAATTTGAATCACTGCACTGTAAAACTGAATCTGAATAGCATAATTTGAAGTTGAATTTATTAGTTTGGAACTGAAATGCAATAAACTAGAAATGTGTGTAAGATTGTGAAAATTCAACTCAATATAATTTCACATGCAGTTCTCACTATTCAAATTCAGTTGTCAAAATTCAATTTCAATTCACTGGGACACACATCCGGGTAGTTCAGGAAGAGCAATCGAGCACCGATACACAGCACAGCTGTATACGGCTCCTCTTCGGCCAATCAGCACCTACGTTTTTGGACACGTCACTTGATGCCACCTGCCATGAAATGGAGGAGGAAGAAGCGCTTGGTTTGACCCGCACTTGAGGATGGATGAGGCCGGTGTGGTGCCAAAAACTGATTTCTGCCAGCGCGCACAGCCTTCATAGTGGAAAAGCGCAGCTTCACACTCTGGGCTTCATCGAGTTTGTTTATGATCAGCTAAGAATGTTTATTTGTGTTTATGCGTTTGATAGCCTCCTGTATGTCTACTTGCCTTATATCGCTGTTCAATGACTAGTTAGTGATTTTAATCTGAGTAGTTTTCGCTAATAAAGATATGTGTCACTGACATCAGCTCTTCTTTGTTCTGCACCAAAGTTACATTATCCTCAACAGAGTAATTGACCACACACGTGCTTTGTATGGTTTGAATATGAGAAAAAATGCAAAAAAAACATGATGCCATGAGGGAGAGGAATGCTGAGTATCTACCTGATCAAAAGTGCAGACCCAAGTGTGGCTAAAACAGGCTCAACACTATGTAAGGTAAAATTCTTCAATGTGTTTGCAGCGTGACAAGAAAGCGTGGGACAGCATTTTTTGAATGATCTTTTTAAATTAAAAAAATAAACCCACAATACATTCAAATATTTTCAATGCTGTTTAAAAGAAATCAACAAGATATTTTAAAAAACATCATTGAAAAAAAATATGAAATTAATTTAAGTATTATTTTCATAGGTTGAAATTTAGGGCTTAGGGGTTGGGACAACCACTCCCCAATAGAAAGTACACTATAAATGATGATTTTGTATATATTTAGCTTATCACTATCTATTTGCTGTCTTGTGTGTTAAATAGATCATAACAGAATCTTAGTAAATATGTAAAGTCTGAATTCTTAATTGTTCTGTTACATAGTTTTTTTAGTGTGGGACCACAGTTTGGACAAATTCGGTAGAATGGCCCATATAACAGATGAATGGAGCTCAATGTTACATCAATATAAAAGATCTGCAGCCACAGCCAGTGTCACGTCACTTCAGGTTGCCTCGGAGACGCAGAGGCAGCCATCATCAAGCAGAGCACTGTGTGGCAGTTTTTCAAACAAACTACCAGTGGAAATCCTGTTTAGTGTGGGCTATGTCAGGCTAAACTGGCTTATACCAGCAGCACGGGATGCATGCCAAACCACCTGAAACACCTGAACAAGTCTGAGGGAGAGACGCTGCTGCTGCTGCTGTTATGTTTGAGCGCAGCGCTCATAATCTTCTCCACACACAAATGTCTGCAGCTGAAAACAAAAACTGTTAATGTCTTGTTATTTTTGTCTGTATTATTACGTGTTGTTGTTCATTATATTGTTCGTTGGTGCTCTGTCGGCTTTTCTTGACCTGATCACAAATCCTCACGTCTAAAGAGGAGGAAGAAAAAACATTTTTTCAGACAGTTTAGTGAATAATTCTGAGAGGTCTCCCTCTACTTTTTTAACTTTGTGCATATAAAGGTGAAGGTTTTTCCTCTCACAGCTCACTTTGGCTTCTTTTTGAGTTTCTTTTTCTCTCCAATTCCAGATTACTTTTACTATGAGACATTTTAAATTCAGACGAGGCTCCAGTTGTGAAAGAGGGATGCAGTTTGCACTTTAAGTTTTAAAAATATTGCACAATAGTGAGCAGAAGTTAAAACAATGAATTTAAGGTTAAATTTTTCAGCTTTCACTTTGACATTTTCTTGTCTGTCATAATTATAAATTTTTATTTTCAGCTTGTAATTCTGTCATAATAGGCCTAAGCCTTAAAATGGTGAATGGACTGAATCATTTTATTAAGTTCTGCTCGCTGAGTAAATGTCTGATAACTACTGTAATGTTTTTGATTTAATCATTAAGGAGGTATTCTAAAGGAGACAGAGCCCTCTAGTGGTTATAAAGCACAACTGCGTTGAAAAAGATCATTAATCTCTGGAACTGAAATGCAATAAACTAGAAATGTGAGATTATGAAAAGTTCTACACTCACATCCCTAATGTTCTCAATTTGACACAACCACCTTTTCATATGTATTAGCAGCAGGTCATTTGCTGTAGAGGTGTACCATGTGGACACCTTAAAGATTTCTGAACTGTAGACCAGATAAGCCTGAGAGCCATCATACTATGGCATCAAACCTCCTACTGAGAAATCAACAAGATATTTTAAAAACATCATTGAAAAAAAATATGAAATTGCTTTAAGTATTATTTTCATAGGTTGAAATTTAGGGCTTAGGGGTTGGGACAACCACTCCCCAATAGAAAGTACACTATAAATGATGATTTTGTATATATTTAGTTTATCACTATCTATTTGCTGTCTTGTGTGTTGAATAGATCATAACAGAATCTTAGTAAATATGTAAAGTCTGAATTCTTTATTGTTTTGTTACATAGTTTTTTTAGTGTGGGACCACAGTTTGGACAAATTCAGTAGAATGGCCCATACAACAAATGAATGGAGCCCAATGTTACATTAATATAAAAGATCTGCAGCCACAGACAGTGTCACGTCACTTCAGGTTGCCATGGAGACACAGAGGCAGCCATCATCAAGCAGAGCACTGTGTGGCAGTTTTTCAAACAAACTACCAGTGGAAATCCTGTTTAGTGTGGGCTATGTCAGGCTAAACTGGCTTATACCAGCAGCACGGGATGCATGCCATACCACCTGAAACACCTGAACAAGTCTGAGGGAGAGACGCTGCTGCTGCTGTTGTGTTTGAGTGCAGCGCTCAGAATCTTCTCCACACACAAATGTCTGCAGCTGAAAACAAAAACTGTTCATGTCTTGTTATTTTTGTCTGTATTATTACGTGTTGTTGTTCATTATATTGTTCGTTGGTGCTCTGTCGGCTTTTCTTGACCTGATCACAAATCCTCACGTCTACAGAGGAGGAAGAAAAAACATTTTTTCAGACAGTTTAGTGAATAATTCTGAGAGTACCCCTCTACTTTTTTAACTTTGTGCTTATAAAGGTGAAGGTTTTTCCTTTCACAGCTTACTTTGGCTTCTTTTTGAGTTTCTTTCTCTCTCCAATTCCAGATTACTTTTACTATGAGACATTTTAAATTCAGACGCAGCTCCAGTTGTGACAGAGGGATGCAGTTTGACTTTAAGTTTTAAAATTATTGTACAATAGTGAGCAAAAGTTAAAACAATGAATTAAAAAGGTTAAACCTTTTTCCAGTTTTCACTTGTACATTTTCTTGTCTGTCAGAATTATAAATGGTTTTATTTTCAGCTTGTTTTACTTTCTGTCTTAAGTAGGCCTAAGTCTTAAAATGATGAGATGGATTGTCTTCTTATTAAGTTCTGCTCACTGAGTAAAGGTTTTTGTCTGATAACTCCTGTAATGTCTCTGATTTAATGGAATAAGGAGGTTTTCTAAAGGAGACAGAGCCCTCTAGTGGTTATAAAGCACAGCTGCGTTAGAAAAAGATCATTAATCTCTGACGTGTAACCGTGTACACGTCGGTTAGGAGCCTCGTGTACACGGTTAGTAAAAGTTCTACACGTTCACATCCCTAATGTTCTCAATTTGACACAACCACCTTTTCTATATGTATTAGCAGCAGGTCATTTGCTGTAGAGGTGTACCATGTGGACACCTTAAAGATTTGGCTGAACTGTAGACCAGATAAGCCTGAGAGCCATCATGCTATGGTATCAAACCTCCTACTGCCATACACAAATATCCACTACATTCTGAACAGGTGTCACTTTCAGAAGAACACACCTTGAACTGTAGATATTTCCTGAGAGCGCTCTGGGTGATGAGAACAAGGACCAGGGTCGCCTTCTGAAGAACCTGAAGCTGTGAGATGGTTGATAGTCTGGTTATGTTGCTGTGGTTTAAGCTATGCTGTTATTGAGACTGGAAACAAATGCTGTCATGACTGCAAGAGATACATTCATTAGATAAACTATAAACTAGGGCTGAATGATTTGAGAAAATAATCTAATTGTGATTTACTCTGTGATTGTTTTAATGTTCCTCTTCTTATTTATTCTTAAACATAAGCAGTAGATCATTTTATAGTATAACCAATATGACATTAAATCAAACTGAGGAAAAAAGATTTTAGAAAAAGTGGAGAAGTGAAGAACAGAAGCAAAACAGGTATGAAATTGGAAAAAAATGGCAAAAAAATTCAAAAGTGACTAAGGAAAATTGATTATAGCAGCAAAATTAGGATTAAAATACAAAAGCCATGTAAAAATTCCAAACATGTTCTGACAGTGGCAAAAAAAAGATGAATGGGAGCAAGAAAGGCATAAAGTTGTAAAAACTGGGTTAAAAAAGGTAAAAAAAAAAAAAAAAATAGGCATGAAATTTTAAGAAACTACATCACAATGCCAAAATGTTCAACACATTTTGGGTTAAAAATATTGTACTGTCTGTGATTTGAAAATTGCATCAAGCCATGTTGAGACTTAATCTAATTTGACATTAATTGTTCAGCCCTACTATGAACATCTCTGAAAATAACACACCTTACACTGGAGTGGTTGTGGTCTGTGCTCAGGGGGGAGATGGACACAGGGGGCCAACCAAAGGTGCTGAAGCTGACATGTGAGTGACAGAAAAAGGAGCAAAACACGTTAGTCAGAGTCAGAAATCACTGATTTTAAATTCTAGCTTTAATTCTTCCTCTTGGCCCCTTCTCTGCAAAGACCACATCTTTAACGGGACCACAACATTGTTCACTGCTCCTTAAATGTAAACACTCAATTCTCTGACAGAGCTGCTGTTTTTAAAATAAAACTGTCAAATAAAGTCAATCACACACTTAAAAAGTCAAAACCAAAACCACCAGACAAGTTATGAATATTGATAAAACTATGGATTATTAAAGACTGACAGAAGCTAAAAGATCAATTCTGCATTCTACATCAGATTTTTAAAGAAACACAAAGATGTTCTTACATGTGGGGTGGAGAATTTTAGCAGTCAGGCATTTCTGGAGGTTTATGTTCAGGTTAACACACGTGTCATGTTCACCCCTGTGTTTCTTTAACTTCCCCTGCAGTGTTTCAACTTTTCTCTTCAGTGTTTTATTCTCCTCTTGGGCTTCAGTCAAAAGGCTTCTTGGTCCAACCTCATCATCACTTTCACCTGATTCTGTGGCATCAGCATCACCCTCAACTCTCTCTCTCTGAGGTACTATGGGCACACCTGAGCTGTTTTCTCCTCTCTGCAAGGACAGACTGCAGGTTCATTTTTTTCTCCAGCTTCTATGCTCGACTTTTGGCTCATCTGCACACTAACACGCACACACACACACACACACACACACACACACACACACACACACACACACACACACACACACACACACACACACACACAAACTAAATCTTAAGAAGCAAAGTAAGGTGATGCACTTCAGTTATTGTTTAAGAAAATGTATAAACAGCTGTTTCTGTGCAGGGAGTAAAAGTTCAAATCCAGAACAAATAAACAAATGAAACAAACAAACCCCCATAGATGGAGGGGGAATGACAGTTTAATTTGGAGAGCAAAATAACTTTAAAAGACAGGTCTGGACTGAATCAAGCATCATTGAACACGTGAGTGTCAGGGGCAGAAAACAAATAAAACTGCACCAAATATCAACAAAAGTTTTCTCAACACACTTTACATACAGAGCAGGTCTACACAACACTCTATCAAACACACAAAGCATTGTATGGATGTTGTAAGGAGGTTCAACTGAGTAATAAATACAAATAAAAAGTGACAAAAAACGTCTGTGAATATTTTGTTACCCTTATCCTAGGGGTGTGCGATATGACAATATTAAATCGTTAAGGATTATAACGTGGGGATGATCTCATAAAGCAGAAAGATCATCAGACCGTCTGTGTGGGTGCAGAGACTTTGATGCACACCCGACTAACCAATCGTAGCACATTAAGCGCAGTGCATGGTGGGATCTCCTGTTTGGTTTTGTAGCATGAAGCCATGGCAGAAAGAGAAAAGGAGATAAAAGCTTGAAGATGTCTGAACAAAAATCTGTTATAAAGCAGCTGTATTATTCACTCGGGTTATAGACCAGGGTTCCCACTCTTTTCTAGAAATAATTTTCCAGGACTTTTCCAGGATGTTTCCAGGACATTTTCCCCCTGTTACAATATTGGTGTGGTGTGGACAATAATGAAGTTAATCTAGACTTTGAAAAAACAAGATATAAGGTTTACGGCCAATATCTCTAGGTAACTTGACAGAATCATAATGAACTTAAAATTCATTTATTTCTTATTATCAGGCATGAACATGTCGGCTGGTTATCTTTAATGTCCGGCTATAATGTAGTGTATTACTGTTTTAACTTTATAGTTTATACTTTTGTTTTATTTTTATTTACTCTGCTTTTTTATGAGCAGATTTCGTTGATTTACTGTGTGAGTAACTTGATTTTATTTGAGATTTTTTATATATCTTTTGTCAAAATTGTTTTGAGCTTTTACATTTTATTCTACATTTTTACTTCATTTCCTGTGTTTGATTTTTCTTCACTAACAAGAAAACAGGAAGCTAAATAAAGTTCCAGGACAATTTACTTTTTTCCTCATTTTCCATATGTTTTCCATGACTGGAAAATTAGTCAATCATTCTCCAGATTTTCCAGGTTTTCCAGGACGAGTGGGAACACTGCAGACATTGCAATTAGAAAACATTTGTTTTAAATTGTTGCACTTTAAGAGATTATATTGATATTATTGTTCGTTACCTTTTTTATTTACATTTATTGCACATTTTAATAAAAACTGCTCTATTTAAATTAAAACCTTGTAAGAAAGTTTATTCTGCTTTAATTGTCTTTTTTTTCTTTTAGAGTTTTACACGTTTTACATGTTAAAAATAGGGAGAAAATTGTCAAACATGCAAATTAGTCTCGAAAAAATCAAAGTAAAAAAGAGTCGAGATAAAATAGTGATCGTGATTTTATTTTTAAAAAATCCTGATATGATATTTTTTCCACCCCTACCTTATCCAATCTGAGTTCAAAATGATCTTTACCTAATTACCTTTTGGGCTTGACAATGTGATATTTTTGTCTTCTTTCACTGAAATACAATAGAATAGACACTCCTAAATAAAACACAATATTAAAACAAATGTCCCAGACTAGCTACATACCATTAGATCCTTTGCTCTGCTCTTCTCCATTTCAGCTCGTCCAGTTATATCCTCCTCAGAGGGGTTCAGATCCAGGATTTTAGGGATCCTCACTCCTGTGGACTTGTCAACAAATCTACTTTTCTCCTCAGATGTTTCTGTTACATTGCAAAAAAGTCGGAGGATCATCATGAGCATATTTTTTCTTTGCTCTGCCTAAATAACTTTAGTTGGACTACAACAGTCGGCTTTAATGCTGCAGTGTTTCATTTCATCATCACCCACCTACAACATAAACTCCTGACACACACACACTCTACAGCTTTCCCACTTTAGTGTGTAAAAGCAGGTTGTTTAAACGAGAGTTAACCCGTTTACAATCAGCAAGAGACTCCTTTACCACTAATAAACTCGAGTTTGATCACCATCAGAGGAACAGACTGTTTTTTCTTCTCTGGTGCATCATCAGCGCTCCAGAACACAGCGAGGTGAACACAGAGATGTTTAATAACAGGGGCGGAGGGGGACTCATTTTCAGACCTGGAATTTCATGCCTCAGACCGGCCCACTTTATATCATGACCTACTGTATTAAAATAATGGAATTATAACTTTACATGTTCAGTGTGCTGTTCTCTAAAGCCAATGATACAAAACAATAAGACTTTTTCACTGGTAAAATATGGAGGTCTATGGCATCTAACATTCATCTTATTCATTCTCAACTGTGTGCTTTGTTTACCATCTTACTTTTGATGATAAAAAGGGTCACTACGATCATTTGGGCACAGAAAGTGGTTATATTAGAACTGATGCTTGCTTGTTCACTCTCTGTTAGAACAGCTCACCTGTTTCTTCAACACTGACAGCAGCAACAGCAGCAACCCCTTCCTCACCTCTTTCCTCTGTGTCTGCCTCTGACATTAAATCACATTTTAAAAAATAATCAATAGTCAGCCTTCTGATCAATTCAAGTCAGTTTCATTATTGTAGTGCCGAATCATCAAGCATCAATTATCTCAGGGCATTTTTCATATAGAGTAGGTCTACACTATCCTCTGATATTCATTCTAATATTCACTCAGTGAACAATCCTACCTGTCCACTCTGCACCTGTGCTGGGCTCATGGCTGCTGCTTGGTGCTGCTGCATCTCTTCTGAGGGGCTACAAGACAAAGTTTCACAGTTATGTGACGTCATCATCACACGGTGCAAGTGTCATTTTATTCAACATCTTGTCTTACCAGTTTCATCCTCATCCTCTGTCGTTTCGGACCGCGAGCTCGTTTTATTAAAAAAGTGGCTGTTTTGCACATTTTGTTGCTTCATTTTAAAGAGCTTTACTCTTTTTAATTCTTCTCTTCTCCACACCACCCTTGTTCTTTTTATCCATCTAGTCGACAAATCACGCTTCCACATAGATAAATGCAGGTAGGATGATTTGACAGTTAAAAATACCCTGTCAAATCATGCTTCCACATAGACTTATCTATGTCGAAGCATGATTTGACGGGGGTTTTTTCTTCCGCCGAAGCGTCAAGACTGTTGCAGCACTACACCAAGGAAGAACATAAACTTAACAAAATATGAATTACTTCAAAGGTGTATATGTCATCCTGAGGTCTAGTACTTTCAGTCTATAGTGGAATGGTCCAGTTATAACTACAGACTTTTTAATAATTATAATCTAATTATTGATAAAATACAGTGAGATTTGAAAGTTTAGAGGGCTTTTATTTTGAAATTCCACATCAGAATGAGCTGAATTTTTCTGAGTGTCATCCTGAGGTCAAGTACTATCAGTCTAAAGTGGAATGGTCCAGTTATAACTACAGATTTTTTGATAATTATAAATCTATATATTGAGTATATACAGTGAGATTTGAAAGTTTAGAGGGCTTTTATTTTGAAATTCCACATCATAATAAGCTGATTTTTATCTTGGTTTATTCCTCACGTCTTGTACTATCAGTCTGATTGCTTTTACTTTGAAATGAGTCGTTTGTCGCTATTACCGTAATGTGCCATATATTCGCGCACCACAAAACAACGTGTGGGCTGGCTTGACGGAGTGTTTCTACTTGAGTACTGGCTTTGACTTAAGTTGTTAAATTTACATGAAAAGGCCTTTGAAAAGAACAGAAACTAAGACAAAAGAAACGGGAATCGCACGGTAGCATTTTCTGACGAGGTAGGACAGCTCGGCAGATAAGTCTGTCATTTCATCCTACGGTAGGACGATTCGCGGAGGTAGGACAACTCGGCAGAACACCGGCACGATATAACGAAGCAGGCACATTTACAGCCTTTAACTGCCGACGGGAGCGTGTTTATACAGGTTTAAATGAGCTCATCAGCCATACTGTGTTTATATCTGCCCTCATATTAGTCTAACTGTATGGAGAGGATACCCGAGCGACCGAGGTACGTCGGTTGTGGGACTTTTGTGTCTGAATTCTCCGCAATTCTTCGGTTTCTGACGTTAGCCGTTGGCGTGGCCGCAGTGCTCGTAACCGCTCCCGCAGCAACTGCTCTCTCGTGAACGCGCCCACGGCGGAGTTAACGTTAACTGGAATAAACTTAAATTAATTTTGTTCGACTGTTTTGTGTCAAATAAATGTCACCACCAGTCAATGTGTCGGAAAATGACAAGCAAGGAAATTCTTTAGATTATAAACCACAATTCCTGAAGTTATCTTTGGCTTTAAGGAGAAGAGTTCTCATTGCTAGCTAGAGCAGTGCAAAAATATATTACCGTTTGAATAGATAGATGGAACTGTATTCATCAAAAATCAATTTAGCATTAAACTGATACAAGCAGAACTAAAGGGAGACTTGCATGTTTAAATTCAACCGTTAAGTGAATGCAGTGTAAAGCACAACTTACCTTTCACTACAAGAATTAGTTCCATGAAAAATTGTTCAGTATCCTTCCACCTAATCCAGTCCACTCCGTGAATATTTAAGTTTACACTGTTTAAGCCTCTGCTGTCCTCTGTCCGAACAATATCTTTAAGTCCAGCGTCCACAAATTGTATCGATGCGACCGAGATGAAACCAGCAAAAGAACTGGTCAAATCTGGTTGTCCTTCTGTTGCCTTTTCAAAAAAAAAAAGTTTTCGCGCTCATTTGCAAGCCAGCCAATCACATGCAGATTTTTTTCAATCCAGCCAATCACAGAAGAAGAGAGCGCTAACGTCACTGACAGTAAATATAGCTGAATGTGAAAAAAGCTATTCTTTTAAAAACAGAGGAAGAAACAAGGGACAAAATACTTTAAAAAGAGGCCATATCATAACTAATTGTTTACCAGATTATTCCATCATTTATTAAAATATGCTGCATTCCAGGCGACCCGTAACTCGAATATTTTCCAGTTAAAATCTCCTAGTTCGGACCTAAAAGCATTCCAGGCAAATTACGACTTTGGTTTCAGCGCAAGGAATTCTGGTATGTAAATTAACCAACATGGCAGCCATTATAAGATTTATGCTTAATCAACTAACTCATTTGAGTGAAACAGAAGCGGGGAAACAGTGCATCATGTAACATAAGTTTATACTTTACAGTGTTTGTCTTTATTAAGAGGCTGCTTTATTGGTTAGGCAGTGATGTGACGTCACAAGTCGAAACTCGAAGTACATCGATCTGGTACGAGTTCACCGGTCGTGAGTTACGAGTTCGACTGCCGTTCCAGTGCATTTTCACAAGTTACAGGTGGGAAAAACACGAGTTACGGGTTGCCTGGAACGCAGCAATAGTTCATGGTTCCTAATAACTGTATCTCTTGTCCCGTCCAATCAAACTCAGGGGGCGGGACTAATGCTGATGGCAGTCACAAGCCATTGTACTGGAGGCAGTTAATGTAATAATCGTTCATTTGGTAATACAAGCACCAAATTTGGCACAAATGATGTTCAGGATGTACTTTCTAAGAAAAGTACGTTTTCCAGCTGAAAATCCAAGACGGCTGCCGTTTTTCAAGATGGCCACCATTCAGAATGGGTTCAAACCATGGATGTATTATTTTAACTGGATGCCGGACGGAAAAATGGCGCCCGTTCATTTCTATGGGAGTTGCTCACCCAGCGCATATGCCGAAAAAGTTTCTGGCTTCCGGGTTTACTTCCTGGTTATTGGGCCCATAGAGCAGGCGCAGTAAAGTCATCTCCCATGATGCCTCACGTCAATGGGAACAAGCAAAGTGCGGTCTTAATGGAGTGACGCGCGGCCACGATAAAAATCTACCGCAAATTAAATTTACAGTACGAGAGGTGTACAAACTCAAATAATGAATTTTAGGGCACATGATCCGACTACGATGTAGTATAATGATATTATACACGTAATAAGTCTTTATAATAAGAGTTTAAGACGAGTGATTCTTATTTGATGACTTTCTACAGCTGACTGTATTCTAAAATCATGGGATTAAACACAACAGAAAAACTGTCGTGGACTTTAGCAGTCCATCAGCCAAATAAATCAGTGTTATTTGTTCATTTTATTAATCCCATATTTGAGAGATGACTGCTTATCAGATTAACTTTCAATGATGATTCAAAGGTGTTACCTTTTTTCATGGACATATTAATGAGGCTTTCGCTGTAAGTATCATACTGTTTTTAAATTCCTTGTATTACCCATTCATTTTCTCTTTTTATTTTTCTGATAGGCAATTGGATAGTCTTTAGATGAACCATGGATGGAACCCGGGGATGAGACCCAGATTAAGACTGGCTTCTCCAATAATGTTCTGTTTCTTTACAGGTTTTTATCTACTTTGTCAACCCTTGAGGCAAAATTCAAGTCATCAGAGGTCAAATTGGCTCAAAGACAGATCTGCCTTTGTTTTTTCTTGATCATCAGAGAGCTTATGGCAAAAAACAAAACATTAAATACAGAAAAAAATATTTAAAAACTATATATCTGTGGTTAATTAGAAAGTTGTGGAAAAGATTTTAAGCAGTAAAAGTCAAAAATATATATTAATATTTATCAATTTTATTAAACTTTTATGAGAAGAATCAAATTGGTACACACAAGGTTTTTCTTTTAATTTCTTGAATAAACTAATTGCTTGTTCTAATGAATACTGTACGTGAGTCATAATTATATTTATGTATTTAGTTATGTATTTATTATTAGGCCATATTGTCCTGGTGTCTATTGTCTGTCTGGGATTCAAAATGATTTTTGTAGGCTATTGAACTACTGTCACTGTCATGAAACACTCAGAAAATATGTCGACAACAGTGCATGTCAATAAAACTGTTCATGATAGTGATGTTTCAGGAATATCACTCATATTTTATCTGAACAAATCAAAATACTAAATTTGTAATAAAAGTTCTAATAAAATGTACTTTATTCAAACACAGACAGCGTTGGGAGTGAACAGTGTGATGGAACTACTGAACTGAAAGTGAACTAATGTGAACTAAAAAATAGGTTATGAAATTAACAAATACATAATTATCATTAATAACATTAGGAGTAAATTATCCAAGTCCTCTAAGCCACACACACTCACATAAATGATTAGTTTTGTTTGATTTGTCCATTTCTAATGATAACTTCTGTTAAGACGTTCACTTATAAGTGGTTAAATACTCATGTTAAATATGAAAACCTGTTCCATGTATGTTCCCAGTCTTAAATCTTTAAGATATAATGTTATCTGAAACAGTTATTTTTTTATATATAATGTTATGGGGTAAGGTATATATTTGTTATATTTTATTTTCTATAAAATATGAATGGCATAAAAAATGTAAGAAATCAAAATAAAAACACAATATAATGAAATGTTTTTAAAAAATGTTTTTGAGTCTTACTTAAAAAATGTTATTCACGTTAATTATTAATGAATTATTCTCACAAAAAAACTGCCAGTGTTCTAGGTAGGCCAAAGAAGTTTGCATTTTATGCAGAATAGAGTTAATAGTGAATACATGAGTGATACATAAACTATGACAAATACATGAGATAAATCAGAATGACCACCATACTGTCATTAATGAAACTTGTTAATTAAACCATCCTCCACAGCTGCAGGACACATTCAGCCATGTTCACTTTTTTCCCTGGAGTGGTGCTCCTCTACCTCCATCTCTGTAGAGAGAAAAATCTTAAATCAAAAATTAAAAATCTTATTTAATCAACAGCAACATGACAATTGTGTTGTTATTGATCTTTATTGTACTTTATCAATTTATTGAAGTAAAGTTTTTCGTTTTATAAAGTCTCTCTTTTATTAATATTTTTACAGTCTAAAACTTACATTATCTGTATTTTTTACAAAACAATTAATACATTTACATATATCCCCAATAAAGATCCATCTACCTAGCACAACTCCGTGATCCCCTGACACATATTCTACACATTAGCTACAGTTATTCGGGCACGTTTTTTAAAACTTTCTTTAAACTGAATATACTTGGAGTGTAGGACCATCGTGTTAGTAAAACGTATCTTACTTAATTCTTTATTCCATTGTATATTATCCCATACACAGCAGTCTAATGTAAGTACAGTCAAGATACGTGGACGTGGATTTAATTGAAATATAAAGTCTAAATACGTTTACAAACCACAACTATCAAGCGAGCGATAGTTAACTCTGAGAGAATACATGTGTTAAGTCTCTCTATGTCAAACATAAACTCACCGTTTAGTCGTTTTCTCAACTTTCAGAACAATTTTGGACCAAAGAGCCTGAAAGAAGTTAACAGGCGTCCTCGCTCCCGAGACACAGCATGACCGCGCGCAAGATTTTTTTCCCTAGGATGAAATCAGGAAATCCACGCCCCCAACACATGTGATTGGTTCCTGCAAAGTCTCTCACTTCCGCATGCTTCTATCTCAAATGCGCCCCCCATTGGCTTACCCTAACCCTAACCAATCACCCTATTCACGCCTAACCCTAATTTCATATTTATAACCCCATTTAACCAATCACATGGGTTGGGGGCGTGGATTTCCCGATTTCATCCTAGGGCAAAAAATCTAGCTGACCGCGCTTTGACAGTGCGTACTTTGTGTACAGCTGTGACGTCACCAGAGAGATAGCGACTTTCCTCTGGCTTTTCTGGCCTTTTGAACACTTTTTGACCGATCAAAAGTCCAAGACTTAAAAATATAAAATACAAAGATCAGTAATTGACCGTGTTTACGGTTGGATATGTCCTGTCAACAGTTTTACAGCCGTCTCTTTTACTATTGCTGCCTATGGGAAAAATGCTTTTTTGGGCCCAGTGGGGATTTTTCGTTGCAATACCACGAGTGGCCACTGGGAAAAATCGGCGTGCCGCCAGAGGGGCGGTCTGGTATCCAGTTCTCATAATACATCCATGGTTCAAACAGCATATGACCTATTTTGATGGCCTATAAATCAAATTATATGTTTATGAGTATGAGAAATCCAATTCTGCATTTAGAATATCAAAATAATTTAGTATTGTGATGATAAAATGGGAATTAAACGAAAAACACTCTTGATTATGTTTCCGATGGATGTAAAATATGCATGTTGCATTTCAGCAGTGATGCAGATGTAATTTTATTTCTTTTTTCAAAAAGGACACAAAAAAACAGAATAGTTGAGTCATTTTCTAAAAATGCTTAATTCAATTTGCGCGCATGTAAAATAAATATAGGACCATGATTTTGCGTGGAAATCACAATTTAATGGAACTGCGTGGCAGAGGTCTGCAGTCTCTAAGTGCTTTTCTAGATATAAACACATCACCACACTCACCCCTTTAACAGATTTTCTTTAGCTTTGTGATGACTCCTCACAGGAGCTGCTTCCTCTGAAGAAAACAAGAGAAGATCATCCATAATTTATCCCTACTGTTGACCCTGAGATTCGTTCATCACTGTGTTTAAAGCAGGTTTGGCGACTGAACACTTTAATTTTTAAAGCATGATTTCAGTTTAATTTCATATCTGTACACTATCTCACAAATAGATTTTGCTTTCCAAATATAAACCACAGGTGCACATGTGAACAAAATTTCACTCCAAATGGCTCAAATGGCAACACTTCATGCACAAGTACTAAAAACAGAGAAAAGTACTGAAGTGCTTAAAGCTGCTCTGAGCAGAATTTGTTTCCGGTGACATAAAGACTCTACTTCCCATGAGCACGTGCGGTGACTGTCATAAAGACGTGACCCAAACCAAAGCATGTGTTTGTTGTGATGCTAATGAAGGCAGCTCGGACCTTCCTCAGAACTCTGCATTGCTTTACAACTTCTTTTTTCTACAAGCAAAGCGACGAGGTAATGTATCTCTTTCTAGTTACGTAGCGGTAGTTTTTGATGTGTGACAGCAAGCAAATTTGGGAAAACTTATTATCGTAGTTTTGTAGCCGGCTATATATCTCTACTTACAGCCCGGTGCTCTAAGACGTGTCTGAATAATATAAATTTGCTCTAGTTTTAATTGTCTTGTTCCTGAAGTTGAGTATCCAGGCCAGTCCAGCCCTGTTTTTATTATTATTATATTATATCCTTTATTTAACCAGATAAAAGCCTCATTGAGATTTAAAATCTCTTTTTCAAGAGGGACCTGGCATGGCAGCAGCAGACGGTTACACAATAAAAACAAATACATTCAAACATCAGCACATTGAAACCAAACCGATCTGGAAACACCAATCCAAAACAAAATGAGAAGCAGTCAAGAATTAAAACAGTCACATTGTCCAAGGCTAGCTCTTTCCCGGTCCTTTATCAAAGTCTTAGATTCACCAACAGTGACCAGTTCTGTTAGTCTCAAATCCATTGAGAGACTATTCCAGGTAGAGGGGCGGCATATTTAAAGGCTGTCTTACCCAGTTCTGTTCTGACTCTAGGAACAAACATTTTAATGAGATCCTGTGAGCGCAGTCCACGACGGTCACTAGACCTGATCAAATATGGGGTCAAATAAGACGGAAGCAGCCCAAGAACAGATTTGTAAATAAAGAGTAGCAGGTGAGAGTGTCTACGGACAGACAGGGAGGGACGATATGCAGGAGCATACAGCAGACAGTGATGAACACCATATCCACAGCCAGTAATAAAACGTAGAGCACAGTGATACACAGGATCAAGTTTTTTCAAGTATTTTTCAGGTGCATTCATAAACACGAATCACCATAGTCCAACAACGGTAAGAAGGTTGTAGAGGTTAAATAGTCTCTGACCTGACGTGAAAAACAGGCCTTATTTCTAAAGAAGACTCCCATTTTAAGTTTACACTTAGACACAAGACTGTCAATGTGCTCCTTAAATGACAGGTTATTATCAATGGTGATACCCAAATACTTATATGAGGTCACAACTTCGATTTCTGCCCCTTGAGCTGTGGTGATTTTGGGAAGGTTGGCAGGTAATGCTTTGCCACCAGAAAAGACCATCAATTTAGATTTACCTGTCTGACCCGACTGCGAAGCTAAGGAATAGCATTTATAGATAACCTATTTTGATGCTATTAAACTCATCTTAAAGTGTGTATTTCTATCAGACATCTAAAAAAGAGACTTTTTTGTAATTACTTAGAAACTCCTCATAGAATCTTTAAAAAAGAAAAGAGAACACACTTGGATTATTGCACTGAAATTATTCTGGAGTTATTGCTGAATACACCTGGAATAGTGCAGTAATTTTTTTTCATATATTTTGTTATTTTGTGTAATTATTGAGTTATGGCACCAGATTTTTTTACATGGACCAAAAACAGCAAAAACATGGCATCAAGGTTGGAGGTCACTTCCAGACAACAACAGCCGTTATGTTTCACTCTTCCTCCTGTCTTTAGCCGTAAAACCTCTTCTCAGTCTTAACATGTCTGAGCAGGAAGTCCTTACCAAGATAAACTCTCACATCAACACTGGTGTGTGCCCTCTGCTATAAAACATCATCAGAGCTGAGCAGGAGGGCATTTTGAGGACAGCACCTGAACTCTGAGGTACGTACCTGAGCCTGTGGTCGGACCACAGAGGGTGAAGTTTGATTCTTCTCTTCATCTTCAGTTTCTCTGCTGCCTGTAAAATCTTCTTTATTTTAAATATTCTGAATTTACTTCATTTTTCTTTTCGTGTCTTGCCTCACTCCCGAGTCCATCATAAGCAGATAGACTTCATTCTTTAGACTGTGTGTGCAGTAACAAGGAGACGGACAGAGCTAGCCCACTGCCATTTAGCTTAGCTCAAACACTGGGAGTCAGTGGGTAGTGTTGGCCTGCCACTACCTTTAGTCATTAGATAAACTCTTCAGCAACTCTAAACAGTCCTGTGTGCTTGTTGTGACTTGTTTTTTTCATGTTCATGTTTAAAGACACAGTTCATGTATAACGTTTTTTTGTTAAAGGTGACCATCATAGAAGCCAGCAGCCGCATTGGTGGACGCGTGGAGACCTACAGGAATGAGGAGGAAGGCTGGTACGCTGAAATGGGCGCCATGGGGATACCAAGTTTCCACCAGTGAGTTTGACTATTAATATATCTCTTTGTTCTTCACAAACAAACAGAATATTAATTGAAGTGCATTCAAAGACATGCACCATTTGAAGAGGGACCAGTATGCAGCCCTGTGGTTTCCTTTTTTTTTTTTTACAATAACCACTATATTAGTACCTAGTACTCAGAGATATTGCATCCACTGGCGCTTGAATGTGCACTGATGTTCGTCAACCACTGGCCCAGTTATAGGTAAATAGCCCCAACAACAGGTAAACTGTGAAAACCTCAACTGTGGACCAGGTGGAAGACGGAGGAGGCACCACAATGGCTGAGAAAGCGGGTGAAATGGACTGTGTGGAGGCTGATGGTGCACCAGTCTCCCCTTATTAAAAGATCTCACACACAGGTGTCCTCCAGAAAAGGGCTCAATTGTCTATATATGGCCTTCATAGACATCCCCAAAGCTTTTGACTCCATAAACCATCAGGCGCTCCGGGTGTTTCTGACCAAAAAAGGGCTGCCCAGATAAGTACATCCAGATTCTGAAACTGCTGCATGATAGCATGTCAGTGACAGGACTCAGTGGGAATGAAACTGACACCTTCAGGATTGACGCAGGAGTCAAGCAAGGCTGAGTGATTGTTCCCACACTGTTCTTCATTTTCATCTCTGCCATCTTCCAACTCCACCAGGTGTCAGAATCATGTACAAAACTGTCATACAACTTCTCAATATCAGTAGATTCAGGGCCTAAAGCAGGACAACATCTCATCCATGATGGAGCTGCAGTATGTCGATGACAATGCTGTGGTGGTTCACTCAGAGGAGGACCTGCAGTGCACTGTCAATGCCTTTGCCTATTCACATGCAGCTTGGTTTGGCCCTCAACATGAAAAAGACACAGATTATCCTCAGCCACCACCCAATGCAACCACCCAAGAGTGTTCCAGGGTGAAACGATGACGACACCGCATGCACAGTACTATTTCACATGAAGACTGTGCACATACCAGGAACAACAGCAGCTTCATCTTATTGAGTAACATGTGCGCTGGTTACTGTGTTTGGTTTGTTATCCAGACAAAACTATCCAGGCAGATTTGTTTTCCCGACAGATTTGATGTTCAGACAAGAAACTCCTGCGTCTTAGAAGGTCTGTTTGCCATTATTGGTCTCGGAAAGTTTTTCTTCTTCCTATAGGTGTTGTAACACAGCGCTGTCTCTCTGCAAACCTCCATCACCATCTACTGCTCTGGCATGCACGCTACAGTGTTTCCACGAGGACTAGTGAGAGCGAGGATTATTTTCATTGTGTCTTCATGTAAACTCAGATTTCTTTTCAAAAATCTTTCTGGATTAGATCTTTATGTTGCCGTGTAAACATGGCCTCAGTAGATCAACAGTTACTAACGGACACCTGCTTGTGTGTTTGTGTACAAGATAAGTCAGGAAGGTATCTTTAGATTCTGACTGAATTATCTAGGAATGTTGATCATGGCACAAGGAAGACGCGATTAGATTTTGATGTCGATCAGAATCTGAATCCAAATCCAGGAGATTGACAACACAAAGTAGGGCAACTTTTGACGTGTCAAAAATAAGCCACCTAGCAATGTCAGTAAAGCTCTGAAGAAGAAATCATGCAGATGTATGTCAGGGATGAGTTTGTAAGAAGTTTGTTGGAAATTTGTGTGTGCCTGAGACATTAAAGCTAATATTAGACTTCCTACACCTTTTGTCTTATGTTTTGTTGATTTAAGTCACGCCAGTTTATGATTCAGTATTTGATCTTAATCTGATACTTGAACGACATATTGTAACTCCACACTATTTTTGGTCATTTTTCAATTTGTTTTCTAAAACTAATGAAGCTGCTAGCATCTATGTCAGTCTCTGTATAAGCAGTCATTTCCTGCTGCAGTCTTGCTAGTAGTTCCACCTCAGGTCTGATTGACCTTTCAATCTGATTGTAAATAGGATTTTTTGACCCATGTAAAAGGGGCAAATGACAAGTCAGGCATCTACAGATCCTGAGCCCAATCTAACCTTAACCCAAAACTGAATCACAACCAACAATTGAAACCAACCATCAAGAGGGAGACAGAGTGATTCAGGGTTAGGTTGAGCTGGTTGGGTCCAGATAAACTTTATATTTCCAAGAAGTTGATGCACTTTAAAACATTCACAGGTAGCGTGCTCTTAAACTGTGGTATTATTTTTTTAATGAGAGTTCTTGTAGGCAGAGAAAATAACCTCTGTTCTTGGTACAATATTTCTCTGTTTGTGGCAGGTTCTGCCAAACAGACTCTGACATAGAGGAGAGAACTTTCTACTGCATCTAATGTACTTATAAACATATAGAGCTCTTAAAACCCCACTTCAAAAATACTGAACTATCCCTTTAAAGGGTTCAGATTCAACACCCATTACTGCTGGATGAAAAAAAGTCCACATGAACAAAAAATAGCAAACACATGGCATCGGGGTAGAAGGTCTGACCGAGGGAAACGGCCGTGACGTCTCTGTTCAGTCTCGACTTTTCAGTGCAGGAAGTCCTCATGGAGGTAAACTCTCACATCAACACAGCTGTGTGCCCTCTGCTATAAAACATCATCAGAGCTGAGAGGGAGGACACTGTGGGTCCAGCATCTACACTCTGAGGTACGTACCTGAGCCTGTGATCAGACTACTTCATCTTCAGTGTCTCTGCTGCCTGTTAAATCTTTTATTTTAAATATTCTGTATTCCTGTATCAGTGTCTCTCTAACTAAACTCACTTTGTGTCAGCACAGGTCACTTCAATATTATATCTATAGAGTCTTTCAGGAATGATGTGGATGTTTCATTAAATAATCTTCTGTTAAATTTATTACATGTATCTGTAACAGGGTGACCAGATGGTCAGATCTGGACCACATTTCTTTGTCAGAAGAAAAACAAGAACACTCAAAGTTATTTTTGTTAGAAATGATAGTTTCTGCTGAGGGGCTAAGACTACCTGCTGGAGGTCAGAAACTCATTGCCTTCTCAACTTTATTAGCACGCCGATTGATTCTACTAAGGTGGAAGGATGCGGTCCCCCCTACAAAATCACACTGGATTAAAGATGTGTTGTGTCATCTTAAGCTTGAAAAAATTAGATATATAATGAGCGGCTCAGAAAGAAAATTTCATCAGGTGTGGGGGCCTTTCTTGACTTTCTTTAACAGACCATCAACAAAGGGACAAGAATGAACCTTTACTTTATGTTCTGGCAGACAATGAAGGTCTATTTATGTGTAGGCGTGTCACAGATTTTTTTTTTTTTTTGTGACAGTGAACAGGGGGGAATTCAGTTTTGGTAAGGGATAGGGTTTTTGGTTTTTTTATTCCTCTCTTTTTTGTACTTTGCTGTGCGCTCCTATATGTTATCAAAAACTCAAAATTCAGTACAAAATATTAAACACCAGAAATGATAGTTTCACTCTGACAAGTTTTGATGTTCATTTGTTTTTCTGATTGGCTCATAATGAATGTGATCGGTTGATCGTTTCACTGATTTGCTTTCTATACTTTCTCTGGGCTTTTTCAAAGATTACTATTGAAATAAATATTGGACGGTCTCTCTGGTGTGTCAGGTGAATTTACTGCACATGAAAATGCTCTTGTCATCAGGAGGCTTAGTTTTTCTGATCTGAATTAGTGGATTTAGTCCTTTGTGATTCAGAATAATGATACTGACGGTTACACTGAAAAGATACAAAGATTGGATTGAATGTTTCATCCCAAATCAGTCTCTGGTTCACAGTTTGGAGCTGGTTGTGCACCTGAAATTAAATATTGACAGAAAGAATGAAGGAAGTGAGAACATTTGATTTGTGGTTAATGAATCAAAAACTGTTTAATGATCTTCAACAGTAATCTGAGCTGCTCAGAGTTCATTAACCACCTTTGTTAAAGTGCTCGAGGGATTTTCCCTCTTGGTCTTTGTTTAAAATTGTTCTGACAACTTCCTGAATTCACAGAAACCAACCAAGGTCTCTGCTCTTTGTCCCCTATCGACTGATACCGACACCTGTTCACTGTCAGCTCATACAGTCCTTCGGGGTCAGTTCATGATTTAATTCTGAAAAGATGGTCAAAATATAGCTCAGAGAAGGGCTGAGACATCGGTCCTCAAACACCCCAATTCAATCCTTTGAGAAAAAATGTGATTGAGACAGATTGTTGAGGTCATTAGGAGAATTCAGCTTCCTCTGGATGGAAGACTCTCCTGGACACAGGAGTTTGTTCAGTCCAGAGGACGTCCAGTTGAAGCCACACTGACAAAGACCAGAGACAGACCACGTCACTCTGATTTTAAAGTGTCTACACTGACTACCTGAGTCTTTAAATAGATTTTAAAGTCCTTTTTTTGGTTATAAAATCCCTAAATGGTCTTAGTCCCTCTTTTTTTATCTAATTTTCTTTTACCATCATGTTTTTTAAAGCAAACTCAAGTCACACCTTTTAAGTTTGACTTAAGCAGACTTTTTTTATTTTCTTACTCTGCTTTAAGTGGGTTTTTTTTTATCACATATTTTTTATTATCTTGAATTTTAAGATATTCATCCAATCATTCATTTTCTATAACGGCTATCCCTTTTGGGGTTGCGGGGGCTGGAGCCTATCCCAGCTGTCACTGGGCGAGAGGCGGGGTAAACCCTGGACCGGTCACCAGCTAATCGCAGGGCAACATCCAGACAAACATAACCATTCACGCTCACAGTGCCGGCCCAAGCCTTTATGGGGCCCTAAGCGAATATTATTTGGGGGCCCCCTTACACTGAAGCATAGACTACTTTTAATCATTAGCACATGGTTACTGTTCACCAACACTAAATCTCTCACATCCACTATAAACTACACTGTATTGCTTCAACATAATGCTAAACACTCATGATTTTTAAGTCTTTGTTTGAGATGTAATCATGTGTTAATTTGTACTTTAAGATTAAAAGATGCAGCCAATGCAGTATATCATAAAAAAGTGTCATTTATTTGCTTTTGAATTACAAACTGAAAATTTCAAAAGTGCAACAATAATAAAAAATGAGCCAGCTCTGCTTCACTTTTCCCCTGTTGATTGTCTGAAGGTGTAGTGGGGATGAAAACTTCGGCCATCAGGTTTTTTAGGGAATGAGAAGTTTTCCCTTATCTGCACTGGCCCTCTGCTCACCAGATGCCAACAGGACCTGAACAGAAATTCAAGTAATGTTTTTAATAAACTATACAGTATTAATAACTTTATAATCTTCACCTAACAGAAAAATGCTTCCTAGCTGTGTGCTTACCAGCAACATCAGCCGAAGATGACACAGAAACCAAGGGGACAGTAGTGACAGAGGATGCAGATGTTAACTGCTCCTCATGTTGAGAAGAGGATGGACCTAAGATGTGAAAACAGTCAAAAAAAAAAAAGAAAAGAATTGTCAGGTTAGTGAGATGCAAAATTTACCCCATTAACCTCAGACATCAGGTTTACAGATCTGCATGAAAATTAAAGCATTTATTAGGATATTCTTAAAGAACTTATCAAAAAATACCTTCTGAGCTGTTAATTTACCAGAAACATCAGCAGAGGTTGAAGCAAAACCCAAGAGGATAGTGGAGGCAGAGAAAGTATTTGTTGACTGCTCCTCATGTGAAGAAGATGGACCTAAGATATAAAAATATAAGACTTTTTAAACATTTGTAATTATAATGGTTATGCTAATAATACGCTAAAAGCATGCCATTTTAAACAGTTGTGGTCCGAACAACCACAAGAACTTTTTTAATCCATGACATAACACTGATCTTAGAGAATGTCTTTGTCTAAATCTTGCCTGCTGTGAGAGGATCACCTGTGGATGTGGATGGTAGAGCTGACTGGACCACTGCTGGATCTTCACTGGTACGAAGGGAATCATCTCAGGCAGGAGGCCTCTGCTGTGATCCAGCTCCAAAATAATTAAGCAGCACTCCTGGGGAAGTTTCATATAATATTAGTGTGTATACCTAAAGAACAAGGTTCATTAATTTAACTTTTAAAATCATTAGTAGAAAACTATTGTATTCAGATGTATATTCTGTCCATGCACAAACAATGTATATAATATAGTCAAACATATAAACATCTCCAATTTTCCAGCTGTATATATCAAACATGCACAGTGCTCAGCATAAATGAGTACACCCCTACAGATTTGTCAGAAAACCTTTTGTTTTATTTCAAAAGCTTTTTCTACCACATACTATACCACAAAATACCCCCCAAATGTGGACTACTGATTGCAAACATTATTTTTTAAGCTGCACACCAAAAACATATATATGTATATATATATATATATATATATATATATATATATATATGTGAGTGTGTGTGTATTTTTCATTTAAGATCAGGATGCAAAAATGAGTACACCACGATCAAAGGGGTGGAAGCTGCTACATTGCCCAGCACTACTGTCTGTGTTTTAAAATAGCTAAAACAGTTCATTTTATGGGAACTAGCTAAAAAGTGTACATTTTAGGACATCCTCAGTCTCAGGAAAACCTCTGTCATTTCTCAGACCAAACGGCCTCTAGAAAACCTCCCTCAATAAAACCTCTGTCAGATAATACGGCCTCAGGCTTCAAAATGACAGTCATCAGACAAAATACTGGAAAAACGAACTCAAATAAAAAACAGTGTCAGGTCGTAACAATGTCAAAATCATCGTAATATCATACATGTTAAGTCCTCTTGAGACGGCATTCAGCTAAAAATCAGCCACCAGCAAACTTCCCGTTTTCAAAATAAAAGCATTCTTCATTATCTCCTATTAGTTCTTTAACGCTTTTGTAAATTAGGCTCTTGTTTTGAGAGAGCCAGTGGGGGAGCTTTAGCTGGCCTACATCATGACATCTCTTTCCTGACTTCAGAAGAGTTCAGTATTGTTGGAGGGTGCTTGTCCCTGCTGTCTCCCTTCTACGATGCCACTGTAGAGCTGTCGGCAGAGGAGAATGTTTCTGCCTCCAAAGTTGTTCCCCTTATGAAAATGCTGGAACAAACTCTTCAGAAGGAGGTCACAAAGCCGTGAGCACCTGCAGCTGCAGTGGAAATGGGAGAACAGCTGATCAGGCAACTACAGGAGAAGCTTTACATGTCGCAGTCGCAATAAAACGACTGACCTCTGAGTGTGCCACACTTATTCGGTCTAAACAAGGCAGAGAAGAAATCCCCCAGCCTTCCACCTCTCATGATGTCACTGGAGGTAATCTATTACTTTACATTTTGAGATTTTTTGGTAACGCTTCCTTTTACGGTACTAAAATTACCATGTATTTACATGATAATTACTAGGTAAGTACCATGTAATAAGGGGTAGTTACTGTAAAATTACCATGTAATTACAGGGTAACTATATAGGTAATTACCTTGTACTTTTAAAGTAATTACCTAGTCAATTCCAGGCAAATACCAAGTACCTACCTGGTAATAAGTATTAATTACTGGGTAATTATAATGTCATTATATACTAACTATTTTGTTAATTGCCAAGTACTTACTAGGTAATTGCCATGCAATTTCTTGAGAAGTACCTGGTAACAGCTAGGTAATAAGAAGTAATTACTCAGTAATTATTAAGTATTTATATGGTAACTATGTGATTAATTATTAGGTACACACTAAGTAATTATATTATTTCCTAACAACCACATATAATAATTAAGTAATTACTGGGTGTTCCTTAAAGTAATTACAAGGTAATTGCATAGTAATTAATAATGTACTTATGTCATGAGTACCAAGTAATTTTCTGACAACTACCAAGTAACTACAAGGTCAATAATAGCAATTACTGAGTAATTACTAAGTAACATATGGTAAAAACCTTATTATTTACGCTGTAAATACTTAGTAAATATATTATTGATTATATTTATTAAACAAACATTATTGATTGTATTTATTTTGTAACTACACAGCAACTACCCTTTAATTGTACATGAACTACAGAGGAAGGCTATGTATTGTATTGGTAAATACACAGTAAGTACTACAAAATTTAGAAAGAAATTATGACACTACCAGTTACTTTCCTATTGGCTATCAGGTGTAATTACCAAGAAATTATAAGTTTCTACTAGAAATTTACCATGTAATTACTAAGACATGAAGAGTATTTACTATGTATTACTAGGTACTATTAGGTATTAACGCCATGTATTTCCATAGCAGTCAATAGGTTTTTATTACTTACCTGGTAACTTCTTTGTATTTACCCAGGAACTACAACATTTACCTGGTAATTACAGTTGAACTGTACTGCAAAAGGAAGTGAGGTCTGTTTCCATGTTATTACCTGGTAATTACTTATTTGTTACCAAGGAACTACAAAATACCTACATGGAAATTACATAGTTATTAAAGTGTGACTGTACTGTAAAAGGAAGTGAGGTCTGTTTCCATGCTATTACCTGGTAATTACTTATTTGTTACCAAGGAACTACAAAAATACCTACATGGAAATTACATAGTTATTAAAGTGTGACTGTACTGTAAAAGGAAGTGAGGTCTGTTTCCATGCTATTACCTGGTAATTACTTATTTGTTACCAAGGAACTACAAAAATACATACATGGAAATTACATAGTTATTAAAGTGTGACTGTACTGTAAAAGGAAGTGAGGTCTGTTTCCATGCTATTACCTGGTAATTAGTCAGTATTTTGCCCTAAACTAGGAAACTATCACATCACGCAAGACACTTGGACCGAACATGCCGCAAAACCAACCAGTGACAATGATACAGTGTCAGAGTACACTGATACAGATACAGAGTCTAAGTCTCCCCCCTGAACAGCACACTGTATATGTCTGGAGATAAGAGTTCCCATCAAAAACCACCATTACCAACCATCAAATTACATGAAGATGAATGCATGATTTTTACACTTCCTCACTCAAAACACCTCGCTGTGACACATATACAAAAACAAGTGAGCTGCCAAAGATAAACGTTTTAATCCAATGGATTTCAAATTCTCTTAAAAAAACAATTTCAAAAACAGTGCAAATTTTGGTAACACTTTGTAAGTACACACTATTAAGCATTAATAAATATTCAATTCATCATTTATAAAGCATTTTTCTGACATGAATAATTAGTAATAACACATTTATACACGCAATTATAAATATTTTACTCATCATAAATAAGCATATCAGTAAAGGATTTTACTGAATTCATCATTTACAAAGCATTACTGTTCATAATTATATTATCATAGCCTGTATGATAGTCAATGTCTTGTACCATAGTCATAGCCTAGAAACAACCTGTATATACCTGTATCTATAGTATTTAACACATAATTTCATCTTTGCACTTTTTATACTATATTTATAACATACTGCTATTGCATTTCTTGGTTAGATGCTATCTGCATTTCGTTGCCTGCACTTGTGACATGTGCAATGACAATAAAGTTGAATCTAATCTAATCTAATCTAAATTTTTCTGACATGATTATTTAGTAATAATTCATTTGTACACACAATTACAAATACTTTACCCATCAATAATAAGCTTTGGAAAAAAATAATAATTGCAGCTTATCAGCATATTGTGACTGTAAAACATGAACAAGGGTAAACGTGGCCAAATCAAAACTTGCCAACACCAACTGTGCATCACAGAAAATTACAGTACGCAAAATAAATTCAAGTTAACAATTTTGTATTTAAGTACACAAAATAAATCTTTATGTATACAAATATATACACACATATTTATATATATATTCATTTATATATATTTATATATATATATGATGTGTGTGTGTGTTTATACATATATACAGACACACACACACACAAATATTTATATTTGTTCTTCTAGTATCAAATATAAAAGTTCAAAGATATTTCACTGTCACTGTTTTTCTAAACCCTTTCTCTGATAAAATTATTCAGCTAGACAAAACATTCAACAGCAGAGAAAATAATCCTGGCAATGTAATTTTAAAGACACTACAAAAACAAACTGCAGTGATTACCTCACTACCACCTTCAAAAGAAGATTGGTAACAGTGACTGCAAATTACTTGTACTTTTTGGAAATGTTATAAATCAGTCTGTCAAAAGCACCATCAGGGTGATTCTTTGCGAGCCACTCATTCCATTCAATCAGTGAAAGGTGGTCAGAGAGCAAACTGTCAGTGCGGTTTCCCCTCCAGATCTGCTCCTTGTAGGATCTTCAGGCCCTCTTAAGATGCTTTGTGTGGGCACCAGCTTGGGGATCTACATACCACCTCCTGTGGTTAACAGTGTGATGGTTGTATCCTAGTCCAGAGAGCATCAGATAAGCATGCCACTTGTCACTGAAAACTGAAGATCTAGGCCTCACATGATGAACAATTAAAGGCATCAGATGTCTTCAAGATCGTCTCTTCACAAGGCGCAGGATGGGTTTTCTTCGTCCTTGATGATGCCTCACACCCAACATCCCAGAGACCCACTTCTTTCTTGTCCACCCACTTGTCATTGTCATTCTTCCTCTCCCATACTGAGGCATAAACAAACAAACATAAAAGACCTAAATTTACACATTCTATGTACAACTTTCTCAACTCTCCTTGAAACTTATTTAAATTCACAATTGAATTAACAAACTTTTCTTTTGTGCTGAAAATGAAAATGGCTTTAATGTTTACACTATTATTATTGTTATTATTATTATTACCCACCTGTACATGAAGTGCATCGTTACTGAGAGAGACGTTTGAGTGACTGAAGATGGACATGTGCCTCACTGAAATTTGTTTTTCCTGTCCCTTATGTGGTATTTGGCGACCAGTCCTTTTAAAAAGAATAGGAACAGACTGTAATTAGGGCACACACTGGCACACAGGTTTAGGTAGCAATAATAAACAATAAATATAACCAAGATGGCATTATCAGGTTACCATAAAATGATAATATAATCAGCACAACACAAAAAATGTGTAATTAGATTGTAGTTTGTCACAAGGATTATTTGCTTAGACTTTTTATTTAAATGTGTCAATTTCATCATTATAAAATTACACAGTAAAGCTGTAGACCTTCATGAACACTTTGCTTTTTGTAGGGGGTAATTGATGTGACCTGTTCTAAATGTTTGGTAATAAGTAATTTACTCCTCTCAGGTTGCTACTTTTTGAAATGGCTATTCATTGATATGGTCGTTTGTTTAATGAATTAAAGATACAGTTTTTGGTCTTCTACCTGTTTTTTCACATTAGGAAGTTAAGGATTAATTACTATTATGCAATATTCTAATTTCATATACTGTATGTATACATATATATATATATATATAGCCTATATATAACTATATATATAGGGCTATATATATATCTATATATATCTATATCTATCTATCTATCTATCTATCTATCTATATATACATATACATATATATATATATATATATATATATATATATATATATATATATATATATATGTATTACTGTTTATCTCCATTGATAAAATTGCTAAATTGCTCATTAAACAAATTTCATGTAATTATTTAATCCTGCAACATTACATCTCATATTAATCCGACCCAAACATGCACATAAATCAACAAATAACTGCACATTTGTTTAATTTACCTCTATCTATCATTGTGTCTTACCTGCATATCTGTCTCCACTGTTCGTACTTCTCTTCAGTTTCATGTCCGTATGGCAAATTCTGCATTTAACTCTTCTGTGAAGCAGTCTCCTCCTCTGTAGCCACTTTATTAGCTTCAGGGCATTTCTTTTTGATATTTCTTTCTTACTCAGTTGTTTTAATCGGGTGAATCCGCTCATTATCACGGAACCGCTCTGATTCACTGAAGGACTACAATCCCGCTCTGAATACGTCATCAGCGTGGGGCAGGATGCTTCTGCTGCGTCATCAGCGTGTCGTCGCAGGTAACCGCAGGCGGGAGCAGACGTCACATTTCCCTGGAAGAAACTTGAATGTCGCCAATATCATGCCGAACTCTGGCAAAACACGAAGATTTGTGCGAACGCGGGCTAAAAAGATTGTTGGTGTGGATATAAGAGGGTCTGTGGCCGTCGATGGCACCAGTGGTAAGTACCTACGTTTTTTTTTTTTTTAAACTGACATACATTAATCATGCTGACTGGTGTTAGACCATAGAGCATCACCTCACTATACTCTGGTTCAGTTTGTTCAATAAAAACAGTCTTTTTTAGGAAATATTACAAAAATATGTATCTATATTTATGAATTACTTTTATGATAATTACAGCAATATAAATGAACAAGGGCTTTACATAAAATAAACCACATGCTCTGAGTGCTTCAGGCAGACCTATATAAGTATTTACATGTATGTATGGTGATCAAAAATAGTAAATAGTTAAGTTCTGAAATATTATTGTATTATTTTTCCTTGAATTAATGCCATCAAATCGGGCTAAAAATAGTCATACAGGTAGGCCTGATAGTGTGTTGACTGCATCATACCAGAACAGTTTTGTCTCCACCTGCACTGAATGGCTGGTACAAACACAGTGGTGAAAGGGTTTCTCTGCAGATATTAAATCTCAGTTTTAACTGCCGAATCAACACCTTAGATGTTAGTATAAACCAGTGTCTCTGTTATTTACGTCCCAAATGATGCAAAAAGCTGCTATGTTCACAAATTTGCTGCATAGTAAAGCTTTTTAATTTATCACAGAGATTTCCAGATTTATTTTCACAATTAAAGTGTTGATCTGTAAATATGGCTAAATCCCTTA
Organism: Scarus forsteni; assembly: GCA_036419115.1. Classification (NCBI taxonomy): domain Eukaryota; kingdom Metazoa; phylum Chordata; class Actinopteri; order Labriformes; family Labridae; genus Scarus; species Scarus forsteni. Next base: position 936,930 of record JAZDUH010000426.1, read on the forward strand.
GTCTAAGAGTATAAGACAAAGGGAAAAAAGAAGTTGTGTATGTTCAAACTATGATGTAACAAAATACAGGAGATCCACTGGATCAGTTACAGATACAACAGACTAGCTGAGATAGAGATGAATGAAAACCTTTGTTGGTACTGAATGTTTTGAATACATTTTAAAATGTTTTTTTTGTTTTTTTGTTTGTTTTTAAAGGTGTTTCCATTGCCCCTGTGCCCCAACCACAGGATTTGGAGATGTGTTAGCTGAGGGTAGAGGTCCTAAAGCAGAAGGCTGAAGAGCTTACCAAGGAAAGAGACTATCTAAAAGAACAGTTGGCAGCAGGTAAGATTTACTACACACAGTATAAACACACATTTAAGTACACCTTGGTCTTACTTTGTTAGTTTATCTCTGGACACTTGAGTATCTATATATCAATATATCTATCTTTATATACATATATATTTATGCCTCTTTGTGCCACATTAGACTGATGTTTGTATTTATTTTAACAGCTCTTTAATAGGGGGGCAGCAGTTCCACCCAGGCAGTCAACTTGCCTTCATCTTCCCCTTGTGATAGCTCAAGTGAATATTCTCTGATGCTTCATCTGACTCCTCCTTTGATACATCCTCATCAGAAGAAGACAAGAAGAAGAAGAAAAAGAAGAAGGGGAGAGAGAGAAAGGCCAAGAAGTCAAAGAAATGGAAACAAAGACACCTAAGAGAGGTAAAGAGGTTTTTTTAACCACTCCATTACTTTGCTCACTAAATACATATCAAAATAGTTTTTTCTTCTTATTTGATTTAGCAGCAACCAAAATTGGATCATTACAACCTACAGTTATGGATACCGTTTTGGAGAATAATTCAGCTACATTAATAAAAATCTGATCCATGTATGTAGAACTAATGTAGGACTCTTGTAGAACTCACAGTGCCACACTCTGTTAACCTTAATCTAGTTAATAATCTGGGATAACCCACATGCATCTGCAGGTCTGAGTTTGAGTTTTACAGAGCAGTCTGCTGAGCCCCAGTCTATATTCAGGTCACCAAAAAATAACTTTGTTTAATTCACATTCTCGCTCTAATATTATAAATATTTTGTCAAGATAAACACCAAGCAGTCTGTTACAGCAACCAACCTGATCCAAGGTAAATTAACTGCAGCCACAGTACCTCGATCTCATATAGCATGAGATCATGCATGATTTTTACAGGGAAATAATCCTGAATATGAAAAGCAACCCTGCCACATTAAGCATACTTATCTTTCCCCAAACTACGATCACCTTATTTTATTAATGCTGCGTCTGAAAGTGCTTGTTCTGTATGTTACTCAGCAATTGTCAAAACATGTTGGTTTTCCAATATTTCTGTAGTTTTGTCAACTTATTCCTTGAGCTACAAGTACTGATGTTACTGTCTTTAGACCTTTTGTGGATAGTTTAAGATCATAGCATTGCATGAATCTAAGAACTGGCATTTCATATGCCCAAATGGCAACAGAGCTGTCCAAGAAGCTAAATTGTTTCCCTTCACTAAGGAGGTTGTTATAATTTGGCGGTGATCCAGATAACTACCATTAGCAAATGACTGTTTTTGTTCAATAACTGCCAAACTAACAATGATATCAGTATGATTCCAAATGCAAGGTGTAGGTTTTCAGGATCAATGAATCATAGTAGCCCTACCTGTAGAAAATGCTATAGTAACTCAAATTACCTTCTAATGCTTCACAAAAAATCTCGATTATGCAGAAAATAAAGCAGTTATTTAGGAAACAATTACCCTATTCAACTTGTTTTTAGGTTTCTTGCTCTGAATATTTGAGAGTTCTGATAGAACACAGTTCTATCCTGGATGCCCTCTGTGTTCTGTTGGCAAGGCCAATACCTGGGTTTAATCACAATGCTGAAAAGGGTCTCGGGGCTCTATTTTCTTGAAAGTACTGCCTCTTTATTGAAAGTGACAAGAAATTTGTGTAAGTGCCACCATTTTTTTTTTTACTTTGGATAACCCTAATTCTTTGTCCTCTGAATTGCAGCCAAAAATTCTGCTCAGGTGGTGGCCTGTTACAAAAAAGTTCTACAGCTGTTCATTCAAGGAAGGACCATGTCTGCTGCTTTCAAGAGTGTTGGTGTGAACCAGAACACTGTTGTTGTCAGCGCTCCAATCGCAGAGCTGTTCATTGCTGCTCCCAGTAAATACAGGGAACTCCTGTAAAACTACAACAGTCAGGTGAAACTCAGTGTGTTCGCCACACAGTGTGCCACTTCAATTCAGGAGGACACAGACATAGCTGAAAATGTTAAAGCCTTCAAGGTTCCCGGAACTCCTTCCCCTAAAAAAAAGTAGGCTACAGTGCTGAATGTTGAATCAAAGTTCATTGTTGAAGTTGGACACTCTTGAAGATTGTCTTTTGATTTTCACAACATTTTTTATTTGTATAATAATATTATGGGGTATTAAGTGTATTTATCTTAGGGGTTAAATTATCATTTTTGAATTTTTACTCAGTGAAAGGGTTAAGAATAACACCAAATAACAGCGAAATATTTCTGAACTTTTTTTGATACTAGTATAACATCTTTTATATCTATCTATCTATCTATCTATCTATCTATCTATCTATCTATCTATCTATCTATCATATATATATATATATATAACTAAAAGATTTATTTTGTGTACTTGGATACAAAATTGTTAACTTGAATTTATTTTGCGTACTGTAATTTTCTGTGATGCGCAGTTGGTGTTGGCAAGTTTTGATTTGGCCACCTTTTACCCTTGTTCATGTTACACAGTCACAATATGCTGATAAGCTGCAATTATTATTATTGTTTTTCTAAAGCTTATTAATGATGGTTAAAGCATTTGAAATTGTGTGTATAAGTGAATTATTACTAAATAATCATGTCAAGAAAATGCTTTGTAAATGATGAATTCAGTAAAATCCTTTACTGATATGCTTATTTATGATGAGTAAAATATTTATAATTGCGTGTATAAATGTGTTATTACTAATTATTCATGTCAGAAAAATGCTTTATAAATGATGAATTGAATATTTATTAATGCTTAATAGTGTGTACTTACAAAGTGTTACCAAAATTTGCACTGTTTTTGAAATTGTTTTATGAGAATTTGAAATCCATTGGATTAAAACGTTTATCTTTGGCAGCTCACTTGTTTTTGTATATGTGTCACAGCGAGGTGTTTTGAGTGAGGAAGTGTAAAAATCATGCATTCATCTTCATGTAATTTGATGGTTGGTAATGGTGGTTTTTGATGGGAACTCTTATGTCCAGACAGATACAGTGTGCTGTTCAGGGGGGAGACTTAGACTCTGTATCTGTATCAGTGTACTCTGACACTGTATCATTGTCACTGGTTGGTTTTTGCGGCATGTTCGGTCCAAGTGTCTTGCGTGATGTGATAGTTTCCTAGTTTAGGGCAAAATACTGACTAATTACCAGGTAATAGCATGGAAACAGACCTCACTTCCTTTTACAGTACAATCACACTTTAATAACTATGTAATTTACATGTATGTATTTTTGTAGTTCCTGGGTAACAAATAAGTAATTACCAGGTAATAGCATGGAAACAGACCTCACTTCCTTTTACAGTGCAATCACACTTTAATAACTATGTAATTTACATGTATGTATTTTTGTAGTTCCTTGGTAACAAATAAGTAATTACCAGGTAATAGCATGGAAACAGACCTCACTTCCTTTTACAGTACAGTTCAACTGTAATTACCTGGTAAATGTTGTAGTTACTGGGTGAATACAAAGAAGTTACCAGGTAAGTAGTAAAAACCTATTGACTGCTATGGAAATACATGGCGTTAATACCTAATAGTACCTAGTAATATGTAGTAAATACTCTTCATGTCCTAGTAATTACATGGTAAATATCTAGTAGAAACTTATAATTTCTTGGTAATTACACCTGATAGCCAATAGGAAAGTAACTGGTAGTGTCATAATTTCTTTCTAAATTTTGTAGTACTTACTGTGTATTTACCAATACAATACATAGCCTTCCTCGGTAGTTCATGTACAATTAAAAAGGGTAGTTGCTGTGTAGTTACAAAATAAATACAATCAATAATGTTTGTTTAATAAATATAATCAATAATATATTTACTAAGTATTTACAGCGTAAATAATAAGGTTTTTACCATGTGTTACTTAGTAACTACTCAGTAATTGCTATTATTGACCTTGTAGTTACTTGGTAGTTGTCAGAAAATTACTTGGTACTCATGACATAAGTACATTATTAATTACTATGCAATTACCTTGTAATTGCTTTAAGGAAAACCCAGTAATTACGAATTATTATATGTGGTTGTTAGGAAATAATATAATAATTACTTAGTGAGTACCTAATAATTAATCACATAGTTACCATATAAATACTTAATAATTACTGAGTAATTACTTCTTATTACCTAGCTGTTACCAGGTACTTCTCAAGAAATTGCATGGCAATTACCTAGTAAGTACTTGGCAATTAACAAAATAGTTAGTATATAATGACATTATAATTACCCAGTAATTAATACTTATTACCAGGTAGGTACTTGGTATTTGCCTGGAATTGACTAGGTAATTACTTTAAAAGTACAAGGTAATTACCTATATAGTTACCCTGTAATTACATGGTAATTTTACAGTAACTACCCCTTATTACATGGTACTTACCTAGTAATTATCATGTAAATACATGGTAATTTTAGTACCGTAAAAGGAAGCGTTACCGATTTTTTTTATTACTACTTGAACACTTACTAACATGATCTGTAGTTTCCTCATAGGTAGCAAACTGTGGCATCGTTTGGACATCAGTGTCATGGAGGCACGGAGGACTCATCAGCAGACTGGAAAACCCTCTAGAGTACTGGGAGAGGCAAAAACTATTGTACCCAAATTTTATACAAACTTGCTCTTATGTTTTTGTGCATGCTGGCATCTTCTGTGCCCTGTGAAAGGGTATTTTTAAAGGCCGGAGAGGTAATGTCCAAAAAAGGAATTGTTTAAAACCAAAAACTGACATTTCTAAATAAAAATGAATAAAACCTCCCCTGTTCTGTTCATCTTTGTCCAAGTTACACAAGCTGTGAAGAATAACTTGACCCTTGTACAGTTTATGTATTCAGTCATGTATTTAACCTCAGTACACGTGTTTATGATCACTTAACCTTATAACCTTTTCATGTATTTGAACCCTGTTTAAATCCTGTCATATAATCATGCTTTTAATCATTGTCTAGCTTATGCATTCTTCTGACACATACACAACACTCATCCACATACCTCAGACACCCCTTAAGCACATGCCATATATGACCTCTGTATCTGACCTCGTGTGGAGGCTGTCTTTCGACCTCTTATCTGTTGAGGGACATCTTCCACACCAGCTCAGTCTGGCTCATTCCAACACAGTGAGGTACGGAGGTCAACACACACACACACCTTTCTTGACACTCTCATAGAGACAGAACATGACACATCTTCAGTTTTCAGCATCCAGCATCTTGTTGTCATGTTGTAAACTCCGGCGCTGTATTAAATCCCATCTTTTTGCCTTCAGTTGTCTCATCATCATTTTTCCTTTTTGGAGTTATGTCAGGGGTTTTTGGTACGGACCGTGAAAGTTATACTGAGCTTTTTGAATTGTGAAAGGACAAAATCCTGACACAAGCATAGTAAGTGCCCTCTTCTTATTCAACAAGCACTTCACTGCCCTCTGCTCAAGCACATGACACTCTCCTGAAGTGACAGGCAAACATTACACAACCTGCCATATCATATGCTATGCCACTACTGAACTGTTGCTAAGGACCAGAATTGTGAAATTGATATTAATTGGGCACCAGACAGATGACTAAATCTGTCATTAGGCCTATTGCTCAATTAAACCACACTACAGAAAACTTAAAGTTTGTCTTAAAATAAAAAAAAACAAATCCAGAACATTTCAACTTCATTCAAATGTAGAGTCCCAACAAGCTAAGCAATGAAGTTCAAAATATTCATAAAGTATAAAGTTCATCAAAACAAGTCTTCAATTTTGTTCTCAGTCCATCAAAGAGAAAAATTCAGAATGTTGCAAGCAGTTCATCAAACTTTTGTCAATTCAAAATCTCAAAATGCACAAAAATTAAACCAAAAAAAAAAAGTTCTCGTTCCTCCTGATGCCCCCCGCCCCTCCTACCCCCAAAAAACAAACAAAAAAACAAACAAATCAAATGCAGTTGACAATGAAAATCAAGAAAACTCACACATTAAACACACAGTACATTCAAAAATGTTTTATTAAATATGTGTTAAATTGTTGAGAAATAACTCAATCATATATTTTTTTTAATTCATAGTCATTCCTACAAGCCCCAATAGACAATGCATCACACATCGTATGGTTAAGATAAAGCTGCCTGCGATTATACACCTGGCCAGTAGGTGGAACCCTTTCTCCAACCAATTGGCTCAAGTGGTTCAATGCCTCATGAGGCTTCAACTCATCATCACTAGGTTTCATCATTTTCAGTTGTATGTGTGTTACCATACAACACCTCTTCTAATTCACCCCTAGTTTGTGGAGTTCCTCAAGGCTCAGTCCTCAGCCCAATATTATTTTCTCTGTACTTGCTCCCACTAAGCCACCTAATCAACAGTTTTAAAAATGTGTCGTATCACTGTTATGCAGATGGTATCCAGCTACAGGAATCCTTTTCACCTAATGATTATTCTCAAGTGTCAACCCTGCTCAGTTGTTTAAGTGCCATTAGAGACTGGATGTCAGATAACTCATTACAACTTAACTCTGAAAAAACAGAAGTTCTTGGCTTCAGAGAGCTTAGTACCAGACAAACAGACCTGATCAAAATCTTAAGACCAGTTGAAAAATTGCTAGAATATGCATTTTGCACATTTGGACCTTCATGAGGTTTTAAATAGAGCTACAATATGCAAAAGCAAGAAGGGGGAGTGTGACAAAAAACCCTCTGAAAAAGTAATTTATTGAAAACAACAAGTAAACTGAAATAGCTCCACCGTTCTTGTTAATCACTTCAAAAATTCATTTGGGCATGTTTGATGAGAGTGTTTCCAGGAAGCTTTTGGGAACATTGCTCCAAGTGGTGAAGATGGCTTCATGAAGGGCATCAACTGTCTGGAACTGACGGCCATTTTAATAAACTTCCCTTGCCATCCATCCCCAAATGTTCTCTATGGGATTTAAATCAGGGGAACATGCAGGATGGTCCAAAAGAGTGATGTTATTCTCCCTGAAGAAGTCCTTGGTCAAGCGAGCATTGTGAACTGCAGCGTTGTCCTGTTGAAAAACCCAGCTGTTACCACACAGACGAGGGCCCTCAGTCATGAGGGATGCCCTCTGCAACATCTGCACGTAACCAGCCGCCGTTTGACGACCCTGCACCACCTGAAGCTCCAGTGTTCACTGAATGAAAAAGCACCCAGATCATGATGGACCCCCCTCCACTGTGCCGGGTAGAAAACATCTCAGGTGGGATCTCCTTGTCATGCCAGTAACGTTGAAGCCATCTGGACCGTCAAGGTTACATTTTTTCTCATCAGAGAATAAAACTTTTTTCCACCTCTCAATGTCCCATGTTTGATGCTCCCTGGCAAAGTCTAAACGGGCAGTTTTGTGACGTTGAAGGAGACGAGGTCTTTGAATTTGTTTTTTGTTTTCGAAACCCTTTTCCTGCAGATGCCGTCTGATGGTTATTGCGCTGCAGTCGGCACCAGTAAGGGCCTTAATTTGGGTCGAGGACCGCCCTGTGTCTTGATGGACAGCCAATCGGATCCTCCGGCTCAGCACAGGTGTAATTTTTTTGGGTCTACCACTTGACTATTTTCTTCCATAATGCTCCATAAACTTTCAAAAAATGTAGAATGATTGTCTTACTGTGTCCAACCTCAGCAGCAATGGCACGCTGCGAGAGGCCTTGCTTATGCAGCTCAACGATCCGACCACATTCAAGAAGAGAAAGCTTCTCAGCTTTAGCCATCAGGAGGGCATGACCGTGTGAATGCCTGACAGAAAATGAACATTTTGAGCAGATTTTGGCTTTAATAGCCCGTGGTCTTAAACTTTTGATCAGCTGATAAACAGCCTATTTCTGTTAACTTGTTTTCAATAAATTACTTTTTCAAAGTGCTTTTTGTCACACTCCCCCTTCTTGCTTTAAAATATTGTGGCTCTAAACCTCATTATGATCCAAATGTGTAAAATGCATATTCTAGCATTTTTTCAACTGGTCCTAAGATTCTGATCAGTGTACTACAGAAACTGGGAATCCTGTCCACTTTTGCTAAAACAACTCTACATAATCTTGGTGTTTCTTTCAGCCACTCACTCTCTCTAGATCATCATGTCCGTTCTTGTTTTGTTCATCTCAGAAATATTGCACAACTCAGACACATAGTCTCAACAGCTCAAATGGAGATGGTTATTCACACATTCATTTCTTCACGTTTAGACTACTGTAACTCACTTTTCACCTGTCTCAGTAAAACATCCATAAACCGTCTACAATTAGTACAAAATGCTGCAGCCAGACGACTTACCAGGTCTCCAAAAAGGTCACACATCACACCAACTCTGTTTTCACTCCACTGGCTTCCCATACATTTCAGAATACATTTTAAGATACCTTTGCACTTTCAAAGCCCTCCATGGTCAGGCTCCAGCATACATCTCAGAACTTTTAAAACATTCCTGGTGGGCCTCTCGGTCCACTGAGCAAAACCTGTTGGTTGTTCCACACTCCAGATTAAAAACTAAAGGTGACTGTGCTTTTAGTGTCATGGCTCCAACTCTGTGGAACTCACTCCCCTTGGATTTAAGATCGGCTGAAACAGTTGATTCTTTTAAAAAAGACCTACTTGTTTGGTCTGGCCTTTGCTTAATATGTGTTGTGTGCTGTGTTTTCTTTTATTGTACCTTTAAAAATTGCTTGTATTGTTTGTATTTGTTTTGTGAAACACTTTGTGACTTTGCTGTTCTTCAAAGGTGCTATATCAATAAACTTATTATTTTTATTAATGGGAAATTAATTGCACATTCTGATAGACTATTTTAGACATGTTATTTATCATAATCCCTTCTTCTTCTTCTTCTTCTTCTTTGTGGAGTTTAACGGCGGTTGGCCAGCTTTAAAACGGGTATCACCGCCATCTTCTGGTGCGGGTGTGGGTCAGGCTCCAATAACCCTACTTGCTTATTTCCTTGTCCAAAGTAAATGAATGGAAATAAATTGTTTAATTTACAAAATAAATAAATGAATAAATAACTGAATTAATAAAATAAAATTAATTAATTAAAATAAATAAATACTAACATAATATTAATAATAATAAATAAAATGAAATAAAAAAATCTATTTAATTAAATAAAAATAAAGTAAATAATATTAACAGTTACATATCGCCTACACCCCTTATCCTTATATTCTGTCATATACCGCTGTGCTCTTGAGAAGCTCCACCACCCTCGCTAAGTATATCCTTCAGCTCAAATCCCGGGACCCCCACACTCCTCATCTTGTCCCTCAACTTTCTCCTCTGTTCTTCACACGCTCTACACCACAGCAACACATGTTCCACTGATTCTTCCTCCTCCTCACACCCCTCACACAGCCCTGTTTGGGGCCTCCGATCATCTTCAGTGTTTTATTCAGTGCACAGTGTCCCAGTCTAAGCCTCATCCACACTGTTTCATCCCTCCTGCTGCTACTCCTGACTCCCTGTCCTTTAACACTCTGTATTTGGTAGAAGTGCCGACCCTTGTCTTCCTTATCCCATCTAGTCTGCCACAGCTGATTTACTTTCTCCCAAATGATCCCCTTTGCCTCTGCTTTGATTATTCTAATATGCATTTCTACTCTCTCCTTCTTTAGAGTCCTCTTAGCTGACACATCTGCCTCTTCATTGCCCCCCACTCCAACATGTGCAGGGATCCACATACACCGAGTCATACACATCAAAACTTCATATAACAAGCCCTGCCTGCTTCCAGAATGGAACAACCTTCAGCTCGTTAGCACTGAAGCTGAGTCACAGCATATTAACATCCTCTCCATCTGAGCATGCTCAGCCCATCTGAGCGCCATCAGCACAGCTACCATCTCCACAGTGTTCACACTCAGTCTGTTCATAGTCCTCCTGATGAGTGTCCCCCCCCCCCCCCCCCCCCGGAACAAATACTCCAAACCCTGCACCTTGAAAAAAACAGGCCCAAACATGACTTTTTGAGTGTGAAACAGGCCACAAACCATGCTAATGCAGATGATTTGGTCATATTTGGCATTAAAATGGACTCATGAGCCTTTTGCTCTCAGCTCAGGATTTGAGAAAAACACTCAGGCTAACATGTGACTTTTTTACCATTCTGGACTGAGACAAAAAATACTATGATCAAACATGACTTTTTGGGTATAAAACAGGCCAACACCCTGAAACAAACTGACAGACAGAAGAGCAGTCAGATAAAAAATCACACATTTTAAATCATGTTATGTGTGTGTGTGTGCGTGTGTGTGCATGTGTATGTGTGTGTATGTGTTGGGGTGGAGTTTGAATGGGGGGGTGGAGGGTGGGGACTGTATTAAACATGTACAGCACTTTGTGCTGCATTTTTAATGTATGAAAAGTGCTTTATAAATAAAGTTTGATTTGATTTGATAAACAGGCAGACAAAAAAATCTAACAAACAAAAAAAAATGAAAAAGAACAATTAAAACAATCAGACTACAACTACAAGTACATAGACCTCAATGAAACAGAAACAGTCACAAAGAAACAAACAGATGAACAGACACAAAATCATCACAGAAAAACACAACCAGAAACGCACAAATATAAACAAACAAAAAATACTGACAAAGTGACAAAGACACACCAATTTCAAGGAAACAGATAGACACACAAAAGACCGTCTACAAAACAAACTATAAAGAAGATGAACAGACAAACAGACCATCTGACAAAGAAACAAACACAAATAAAAACAAGAAAGCACTCGGAGAGCGCAGACCTCCGCCAGCGCCACAGTCCTCAGCCATATTGTCATTTTGACCATAAATATTAGTCCTACCTTTATTTCATCTAAATATTTAGATTCTTTGACCATGAAAACATACCATTAGCAACTGGATTCATAATGATATCTATTTTAGTTCAGTAGTTATTTACAGTAATCACATTTTTCGCTGTGGCGGCCAGACGGTGATCCAGATCAACACCAAAATCGAATCAGTTCTTCCTTTTCCCATGCTGAACATTTCCTGAAAGTTTAATCCAAATCCATCCATTACTTTTGAGTTATTTTGTTCACGGACGGACAAACAAACTCTCCTGAAAACATTACCTCCTTGGCGGAGGTAATAACAAAATTGATAAACAAACTGACAAATTAAAATACAGACAAACAAAAAACTGGCATTCAAACAATCAGTCAAAAAAAAACCCTAAATTATCAAATAAACAGAAAAAACAAACAAACACAGAAACAAACAGCCAAACCAACAAATGAACAAACAAACAGACAAACCAAAAAAACAGACACACTAAGAAAAAGACAATCAAACATGTAACTAATCCACAAACCAAACAGAAAATAAAGAAACAGTGGAGCAGACGTCTTTGGTGCTGTGAAGGATGTGAGAGCAGGACATGAAGTCCACAGGGAGGACTAACTCTGACCCTCCTCTCTTGGATGATCATCAGTGTGAGATGTGAAAAGTGCCCTGAGGGGTCAGGGGTCGGTGTGAGTCTTTGTCAGAGAAAAATGAACTCACTGAACACCACCGAAAGGTCAAAGGTCACTCAAGACTCTCCATAAGGTTAAAAGTTTATTGAAGATGAAAAAAAAACACTTTATTGATATTTACAGTCAATTCAAAATCAGATGAATAGATGTGGATTAAAAACCATAAAAGTCCAAAAAGAATCAGATCTGTGCCCCATCAGTGATTTACAAACACTAACTAAAGAAATCCAGCAGCATATTTTTACCATCGTCTCTGATTTATAAGACAACATGTCCGTTTATTTCTTTGCTTTAATCATCTGTAGTTCTATTAATCAGCATTTCTTTACATCTGAGTCAGTGTGAGCCTGCAGGACCTGTTCATGCTTTGGTAAAGATCCTGAGTTCAGAGGAAAACCACAAACTGCAGCGGCTGACACTCTGAAGGCCTCAGGTTTCAAAAACCAAATGAGAGACTCTGTCAGACTGTTGGAGGATCTGCAGGGACCTGAACAGAGTCTGTGTGGACACGTCTGTGAAGGAAACAGCTGCAGGACGTCCCAGTGGATCACTGACTGACTGTGGATGGACTCACTGATCATGGTGATGATCCTCAGGTATCAGCACCTGTTGTAGTAAACATGAGAGCAGAGATTAGAGCTGCTGATCTGTGGTCAGAGCAGAAGAATGAATCAGGAGCCTCCAATCACTGAGCTCCATCAGTCTGTGTGAGGACTCTCTTCAGTTCAGGCTGAAGCTGCAGCTTTGGTGGATCTTCATGTGTTTGCTGAGTTTTCACTCTGCTCTGTGTCCAGCACACCAAAGCCTGTCACATGGTGGACTGCAGTGGTCCAGCTCTAGGGATGGGACCATGACCACAGTTCAAAGAAATCATCTGCTCTTCATGATCAGATTGATTCTTCTGCTGAACTTCAGCAGGACCATGACGGCTTCATGAGCTTGATTTCTGCCTCTTCTGTCAGATCACAGCGTTAATGTTTGTTTTTAAAGAGAATAAAGGAGATTTTCATCAGTGGATTCACATGTTCACACGTCAGCAGCAGCTGTTTCTCATTTCTTTGACTTTTCTGAGAGGATTCAGAGACAGCAGCACAAACTGAAGACACTTTGAAGGGCAGATTTTCACCTGGACCACCTGCAGAGTCTCACAGGTTTCATGACTTTAAACTGCTGTCATCATGAAGCCTCTCCTGACTGAACCCAGTTCAGCTCAAAGGGTGCATCTCAAAGCTCCAAAGTTTCATCCTCGCCTCCTCCACTTGTGTCGTTTACTTGCGTCTTAGTCCCGCCCACCAGAGACGCGAAGAAATGAAGAGAGGAGATGAGGAGGTTCATTTTAAGAGCATTGAGACGTCCTCTCCTCCGGAGCGTCGCATGAAGCGACGTCTTTTAGAGATGACAGCATCACAGCTGGTTCGAGCACAGGGGAGAAACTGAATTTAGGAAAAAAATGTAAACTCCAGGGCGCTGACCACGGTAAATTCATATTCACTTTGACATAAGTTTCACATGAATATGTTCATGAATGAAAAAGAAAACTGTCACATCTTCCCAGATCCAGAATGATAGTTCTTAATTGTGATATTGTGGCCACTTTGTGTTCATAAATAATGTTTTTATTCTGCTATAAGCACATAAACCCCCTCTCTGCACATTTATATAGAAAAAAATGTAAAGGCCTGAGATAACAATGTACAATTCACTACTTTCTCTCCTTATTTATGCTTGGTTAGATCAGGAACTACATAAAACATGCTTTTCATTAATGTGCATTATAATCTGCCTGATCATGGAGTCTATTGGATGCTGATATTTGTCAATGAACATCTCTTTTTTTATATATTATTGTTCATGTTTGCTGTTTGTAAATGTATGTATGGTCTGGGTAGACAACAAAAACTGAATTGCTTTTTGGAAAAAATAAAGTTCTCCAATCCAGTCTAATCTAAAATGTGTTTTCCTGAACAGACCTGTCTACTGTAGCAGCCTCACAGTTACAGACACAAACACAAACAACACAGATAAACTGCCCCATGATAGTGTTCAATATTTTCTGTGATATCAACATGTCCAGCTTAGAGTTCTTTGAAATGATGAGTCAAATATTTCTTTGCACAATGAAGAAAATAAAAAAAGAGATAAGAGACACTGAAATTTAGTAACTGCTCACATTTTGAGGGAACATCAGGCCTACACATCGGCTACTTTGTGTGAAATGTAGATATACTCATTAAATTGACTCCCAAGAAGTTGCTAATTTGACTTTAACTCTTTCTCTTGCTCCATGATGTTTTCATTTCACACATGTGGGCAGCTGACACTTTACAGCCGGCTGCTGATACGTCACAAGGGGGCGTGTCTGTCAGTGAAAAGACTTCTGTGAAGCCTGCACTTGTGTTTCCTCGATTATGCCTCCTCCAGATCAGTCTCCTCTCTCCTCTCTCCTCTCTCCTCCGAGCGCATTTGGCACTTTGGGACGTCCTTCAATATGGCTGCTCACAAAGTACTTCTGGTAACACGGAGGAGAGAGGAGAGAGGAGACTGCATTTTGGCACACTGGGATGCACCCAAAGACGGACAGATCAGCACGGATTACCGTAAAGTCTGGAGTATAAACCACATTTTAGACCTGTTTTAGAAACAAAAGACAAAAACAGATTCATGGACGTCTACACTGATTCTGAATGTAAAACATCTCAAAGGAAAACCGTCTTTTTGGACTCCTCTAGTGTTTGAGCTTCACAACAATCCCCTTCAAGCTGAGAGCTCAGCTACCGTAATATAAGGAGCAAAGGCTCAGCAGGTCTCAGCAGGTGGACTAAAGAGCAGCAGTTTAACACAAACTGAACATTGAGGGTTTTGCTGAACGTCACAGAAATCATCAGGCAGGAAGACGGAGAAATTCATTTTCACTCTGAGAGACTCAAAAAAGAGAAAACAGAGAGATTTATATTCGAGGGTTTACGGTAAATTCAACTCTCTACTTACAACAGAGTCTCCAGTCTGTAGTTTGGATTCTCCTGAAGATCTTTCAGCAGCTTCACTCCTGAATCAGGAAGATTGTTCCAGCCCAGGTCCAGCTGTCTCAGATGGGAGGGGTTGGACTTCAGAGCTGAGGCTAAAGAAGAACAGCTGATCTCTGACAAACTGCAGCCCCACAGTCTGAATAAAGAAGAGAGAATGAAGAGAAAAACTATTTAGGATCCAATCAGATGTGTCCACATCACACAGTCTGCTCAGCAGAGCCAATCAGCTGCTGCTCTGCCTCCTGTACTTCAGTTTGTCTCAGCTGCTTTCACACACGTCTTGATCCGTTCCTCCTGTTTCTCTAAAGTGTAAACAGCAGAGCTCAGATTTTTCTGTCAGGATCAAACCTTCACATCTAAACACTTCAATCTGAGCTCACAGTCACAGTCTGCTGTCACATGGTTCAGTTTAGCTCCAAAAATATTTATTTATTTTACGTCATAAGGAAATAGGTGAGGAAATAGAACAACTTGATAAATAATATAAAAACATATTTCTATTTCTATTCATATTCTGAGCTGTGCTCAAAAACAATATCAATTCAGTGTGCTGCAGTGACCATAATTTAGAAGCAACTGGGAGGAAAACCAAAGTTCCAAAAGCTGCTCAGAAAATAATATTAAAAAGAATGTTTAAAAATTATAATAAAACAAACTACTATGAGGATGTAAGAAATATTAACTGGGCAGCAGTTCTAAGCAAGGAAGACCCAGATCAGGCATTACAGGCATTTAATGACTTGTTAGGACCAGTTAAAAAAAACATGCACCTGTAAGTAAACTAACAGTGAGAAATGTAATGGCACCATGGTTAGACAAAGAACTTAAAGAACTTATGGAGCAGAGGAATAAAGCTAAGGTAGAGGCAATCAAGTCAGCAGGTGTGTCACAATGAAATGTTCTCAGGAAATTATGAAACAACGTGAAAAACAAAACAAAATGAAAAAAAGATGTACTATGAAAGGGGAATAATAGATGCAAGAACGGACAGTAAGAAAATATGGAATATACTAAATGGATTAATGGGAAAAAGAAACAGATCAACTCCATCTTTTTTGGAAGCTGATGGAAATATTCTCACTAAGCCAGCAGAGATCGCGAACAATTTTTAAGTTATTTTTTCAATGACAAACTTCAGAAACTTCAGGATGGTATGGATACCAGGAAAGCTAAAGACTGCATCCCAAGTAGTTAATCAAAGACAAAATAATGAATGATAAACAATGCTGCTTTAGATTTGATGCTACAGTATAACAGAAGATGCAGTAGAAAAACTTCTATAAAAAGCAAAAGAAACCCCCTCAGGTATTGATAACCTGGATATAAAGTTACTAAAACCTGTGGCAGGTCTGATTGCCTTACCTATTGCCTTTATTATTGATTTAAAGGGCAACTCCTGTTTTTTGACACCTGGACCTTATTTACAGATGTGTGCATGCTCATATACTCACTCAGACAAACATCATGCAGCTCGGAGTCCTTCAGAAGTTATTTAGATCCAACCGATTTAGCCGCACTTAGTGGGGGCCACGGCAAGGGAGCTTCAGCGCGAGACATAATCTCTGCAAAATCGCTCGTCTCTACCACAGCCCGGTTTGTCATTGCAGAGAAATCCTCCAGAGTAGTCAGACATATATTCCTGGATAGATCCATACGCGTGTCAGCCGGTTTCAAGTCCCACTCTGAGCAGCAAACACACTCCTCTTCTGTTGCTATAGGCGAACACTGTCCACAAGCGCACCACCAGTCAAGACAGTCTGGCTGCAGACCACCCTTCCCAGGCCCCTCCACCACTCTTCTCAGGCCCCTGCCTGCAGACCACTCTTCTCAGGCCCCTCCACCAGTCTCAAGCCCCTTCTGGCTGCAGACCACTCTTCTCAAGCCCCCCACCCCTCTCAAGCCAGCCCACCTCTCACATCTCCACCGTCCTCAGGCCCCTTGCTGCAGACCACCCCTCTCAAGCCCCCCCACCTCTCGCATCTCCACCGTCCTCAGGCCCCTGGCTGCAGACCACCCCTCTCAAGCCCCCCCACCTCTCGCATCTCCACCGTCCTCAGGCCCCTGGCTGCAGACCACCCCTCTCAAGCCCCCCCACCTCTCGCATCTCCACAGTCCTCAGGCCCCTGGCTGCAGACCACCCCTCTCAAGCCCCCCCACCTCTCGCATCTCCACCGTCCTCAGGCCCCTGGCTGCAGACCACCCCCTCAAGCCCCCCCCACCCCTCTCGAGCCCCACCACCTCTTGCACCTCCACCATCCTCAGGCCCCTGGCTGCACACCACCCCTCTCGAGCTCCCCACCTCTCCCACCTGCACCGTCCTCAGGCCCCTGGCTGCAGACCACCCTCTCAAGCCCCCAACCTCTCACATCTCCACCGTCCTCAGGCCCCTGGCTGCAGACCACCCCTCTCAACCCCCCCCACCACTTGCACCTCCACCGTTCTAAGGCCCCTGGCTGCAGACCACCCCTCTCAAGCCCCCCCACTTTCGCATCTCCACTGTCCTAATGCCCCTGCTTGCTGGCCACCCCTCTCCAGCCCCTCACCCCTCTCAAGCCCCCCAACCTCTCGCATCTCCACTGCTTCTCAGCCCCCTGGCTGCAGACCACCCCTCTCAAGCCCCCCCAACCTCTTGCATCTCCACCGTCCTCAGGCCCCTGGCTGCAGACCACCCTTCTCAAGCCCTCCCACCCCTCTCAAGCCCCCCCACCACTTGCACCTCCACTGTCCTCAGACCCCTGGCTGCAGACCACCCCTCCCAAGCCCCCCCACCTCTCGCATCTCCACCTTTCTAAGGCCCCTGGCTGCAGACCACCCCTCTGAAGCCCCCCATCCCTCTCAAGCCCCCCACCTCTTGCATCTCCACCGTCCTCAGGCCCCTGGCTGCAGACCACCCCTCTCAAGCCCCCCCACCTCTCCCACCTCCACCATCCTCCGGCCCCTGTCTGCCCACCACCCCTCTCGAGCTCCCCCACCTCCCACCTGCACTGTCCTCAGGCCCCTGGCTGCAGACCACCCTTCTCAAGCCCTCCCACCCCTCTCAAGCCCCCCCACCACTTGCACCTCCACTGTCCTCAGACCCCTGGCTGCAGACCACCCCTCTCAAGCCCCCCCACCTCTCGCATCTCCACCTTTCTAAGGCCCCTGGCTGCAGACCACCCCTCTCAAGCCCCCCACCCTCTCAAGCCCCCCCCACCTCTTGCATCTCCACCGTCCTCAGGCCCCTGGCTGCAGACCACCCCTCTCAAGCCCCACCACCTCTCCCACCTCCACCATCCTCAGGCCCCTGGCTGCAGACCACCCCTCTCAAGCCCTCCCACCCCTCTCGAGCCCCCCCCCACCTCTTGCACCTCCACCATCCTCAGACCCCTGGCTGCAGACCACCCCTCTCAAGCCCCCCACCTCTCGCATCTCCACCTTTCTAAGGCCCCTGGCTGCAGACCACCCCTCTCAAGCCCCCCACCTCTTGCATCTCCACCGTCCTCAGGCCCCTGGCTGCAGACCACCCCTCTCAAGCCCCACCACCTCTCCCACCTCCACCATCCTCAGGCCCCTGGCTGCAGACCACCCCTCTCAAGCCCTCCCACCCCTCTCGAGCCCCACCACCTCTTGCACCTCCACCATCCTCAGGCCCCTGGCTGCACACCACCCCTCTCGAGCTCCCCCACCTCTCCCACCTGCACCGTCCTCAGGCCCCTGGCTGCAGACCAGACCATCCCTCTCAATTCCCATTACCCCTCTCAAGCCCCTTCACGACCTAATTTCAAAATAAAATAAAGGTCTTTCTGTTATTGCCATTCAACTTTTGTAAGAATTTTGAAAATCAGACTTCAATCCAATTCGGGTTGCATGTGTATTTATTTTACATACAAACATATTTTATAAACATTTCTACTAACATTCATTCACAAATCTATATATACAATTTTAATATATACATATAAATACATATACATTTCAATGCAGCATAGTTTTATTTTTTTCACCATATTTTGTATGTTGCTTTATATAGTTTGCAATTATAATGGAAAAAAAAGAATGCCCGTGTACTGGTTCTTAATCCTACATTCACAATGTGCTAGGTGTCCTTTTTTGTCCACTGTCTCTTCACAAAATATCCACGTCTTCCACCACTTGAAATTTAAACTTGAATGGCTCCAAGATGTGTTCCCTGTCATCATCGTTAGTCTTTCATCTGAGGGTTCAGATCAGCTTAACATACTGCTTCACAGACTCCATCTGCAGGATGTCGGGCAGCTCAACAGCAGCAAACAAACGTGGGTTTTTCTTTACCCACTCTGCAGCTTTCTTGCAGTCTTGGATATTTTTTTCCTCTATGTTGGTCTTTGGAAAAGAGAGAAAAAGGAGTTTCTGGGTTTTGAATAGGTAAAATTAAACAATTAAATACTGTTTCCACCCTGTGGAAAAGGTGTTCCTCTTAAGTAAGATGCATAGACCTAGGAAAAAAACTTACCACTTCCTCTTCTGTCTCAACATCTTTTTGGAGTGGAGATTCAATTTGCAGAGGCTGAGGGTGCTCTTCTTTCTTAAAAACAAAGGCAGCACATCTTAAGAACATGCAATGATCACATGAAAGCACAGTTTTAAACCACAGTAGAACTGAGTAATCTATGTAAACATCTGGCACATATGGGGTCAACACGGAGAGAATGTTCCCCTTTAACTTTGGTGAACTACAATATGTAAACCAATCACAGAGACTTAGCTGTTCAGCAAATGGTTGTCAAAATACTTAGTAAACCTCCTTTTTAAACGTTATTCATAAACACAGTTATTGTCACGATAACTACTGGCAGAACAAAGAAATGTGAACTAATGCAAAAAAAAAAATCCTTAAAAAGCTGACCTTAGCAGTGTCATCCAATTTCCATTTCTTCAGACGGAAGACTGGTGGCACCTCACCACGTAGCAGAGCTCTTGATGCATCTGTCCAGTGGGCGAAGACTTGAAAAAACCCTGAAGTGAGAATAGGCTGGGTCAGTGCCACAGAGTTTTGAAGTCATCATTAAACATGCACATGCTTTTAAAAATATCTCTATGTCTGCTCCAACCCCCTCTGTCCATGTCTCAAGATTTACAGACTGGCAAAAGTTTCTAAAATTGAAAAGACAGCTGCATTAGGAGCGAAACAGTCAATAACATAAAACACAGACATCTTTCATGCACACACACCACACAGATCAGGCAAGATAAAATCTTCATGCAAACACACGCATGCAGTTTCAGAACATGATCTGCAAAAAAATTCAAACCAAGCCTTTTTAGAACGTCATGGTAAAATGAATGCCGCCAAGAACTGAAACTAAATTTTGTTAGCGACCTCAGTAGTTCTCTCATCTCCTGATCATCGAATCCAAATTTTGCATAAGCAAACTTGGAGTCCAGAAAGACTATGTCTCTCTGTGATGGCTTCAAAACCTATATAGTTCATGTTGATGCGAGAAGACAAGACACCACAAAACACTTCTACATCATCAAAATAATATTAAGCAGAAACGAAAGAGCAAAATAAAACATCATGCTTTAAACTGGTTACAAATAATCAACAGTACTTTCAAAGAGCAATCTGTGGCAGACATGACACAGACTCTCAGCATGTTGGTAACCATAGAAAATGAGTTCAAGTGGGAGAAATGTAGCAAGGCAGTGGTAGCTGTTTGTTTGATATAGATGAGAGAACATCCATGTACATTTTATAGACTATTATTACTTACAGGCAAGACAAAGTGTCCAGGTTTCCAAATAGGAATTACAATGTCATCTCTCATGGAAACATCATCCTATTTACAAGACAAGTTAAAAAGAAAACTGTCAAAACACAACACAATAAATTTAATGAAATACTTGCAAAACTAAATAAAAAACACTTGTATAATCTGATGACATTTTTTAGTGTTTGATCTTAAATTAAGACTTACAGGCAAACTTAAGAGTGGGTCACACGCTGTGGGCTGTCGCCATGTTGCCACCGAATAGATGTCAGCCACAAATATGTTCCTTCCCTGAGAAATAAACATGAGTGCAAGTGTTTACATTTTAACACACACATATAAATATATCTATATATATACATATATATGTTTTAGGCCTGCACAATATATCGTTTGAACATAGCCATAGTAATGTGCGCATCAAATAGTCACCACGCATGCAATGTGACTATCGCCATTTCCCCCATTTATTGGGGAAATGAAAAAAGCAACTGAAACTGAAGCTTATTCTATTTTGTACAGAGACATGGCCTCCTGAATCCCTTTTATATACAGCAATATCCATCATTCACAGATGAACCCCCTTATCCTGGATTAAACGGTATTATCATCATGAGTCCACCAAATTCTTCCCAAACAGAGCTATTCAAGTCATCTGGTGAAAATTCTTCTATTTTTAATATCGCAATATATATCACAATATATTGCAAACCCTCCAAAAATAGCAATGTCAGTTTTTTTTCCAAAATCGTGCAGCCCTAATATACATACATATACACATATGTATATGTATATATATATAATATATATATACACATACATATACATATATATATATATATGTGGACTTATATATATATATATATATATATATATATATATATATATAGGGCACGGGGACAGTGGTACATATACATATATATATATGAAATGTTACTGGTTTTTTTATACCTTTGAACAAGCAATTTTTTGGATGAGCTTAAACCATGTGTTATCTAATGTCAAATAAAATACAACATCCATTAAAACTGTAATTTCCTGTCACTTAAAGTGTGACCACCAAGTGTCCTACCATGTCACTTTTTTGAGCACTGTTTTGTAGCAAAAAGGGCAATGAAAATGTGCCACAGTCCTGCACTTCAGACTGCATCTGCATATCTTTTGTCTGAGAAAAAAAACAAAGAAAAAGAAAAATGTTTTCTATCAAACAGTGCAGCATGTCAGTGTGGTGCTACACACACACACAACAAGAGGCTTCACTGCTTCATACACATACACACTTACCCTCAAACGAAATGACATTTTTAATGTGGACTTTAAGGTGACTTTGGATCCTATTCAATTTTGCTGGTGTCAATCCAGGGCACAGGGGACAGTGGTACAGTCTGCAGCATGACGTGCAGCGGTCAGCTGCTGTTTGTGTGCCGATCAATATGAAAGAATGATGCATCTACGGAACGAAACACAAAACGGTTGGCAATGTCCACATGAGAGAACTTCAGACAGAACATAATTTACCCATATAAGTCTGAAACAGCTTTATGCTGATTTAATATTACAACGGCTCTTTCTAGTGAACTCTTAGGCCGAACGCCCTAAATAACAGGAAAAAGTTTTACAAATATCTAACGAATTTCACACTTTTCTTTGCTCAGATAACTACCCAGACCCAAAGCCGACCAACTCAGCACGCCTTCAAAACACACACTAATCCGCGGTCAAACGTTTATGTTCGGCTGAAGACGGTTGTTTATCGTAAACACAACATAGAGGCTATCAATGGTGCTAGCAGCTGCTAACGCTGTTGTTCGCTGCTAACACAAGTCTATGTTCTCGTAGACACAAAAATGTAAATAAAGTGTGCAAAAGATAAAAAAAAAAATCCCATCCAGTCGCTTGAAATAAGACGTTCATTATTTACGTCTAGATTAAAAACAGCGCATTCACATGGTCGTTTAAACTTTTTCACAAAGTAGTCACCTACCGTTTTCTCCGTCTGTTGTGAAATAATGTCACTTTTTCCGGTCCGAGCGTGCAGTAAGTTGCGTCATTTCCGGGCTGGACGGACGCCTCAGGGGCTTGAGAGATGCTGTACAGGTCTGCAGGACAGGGGCTTGAGAAGTGCGGAGGAGGGGCTTGAGAGATGCGGTCTGCAGCCAGACCCCTCTCCCACCAGTTAGCATTGAGTCGTGGACGTGCTCCTGTTTGTTGTTCTCGAGCCAGCTGTTCGTCTCTCTCCCTCTGCATTCTTCTTTCATGGAGCTCCTCGTCCGTGTACTCAGACTCAAACCGGTCATCGTAGTCTGACTCTTCGGCATCAGATAAATATTCTGCCATGTTGCTCAGCAATGCCGGCTAAAAGTAAGTCAGCTGTACCTTTGTGTCATGCGGCTATGACGTCATCAAAAGTTTGTTTACCAGGTCAGCTGACCCACCTGAAGACGGTAGACGAGCTGACTTTATGGTAACACTGGCGATGGATGAAAAGATATAGCCGAAATGAGCGATTTTGCAGAGATTATGTCCCGCGCTGAAGCTCCCTTACCGTGGCCCCTGCTAAGTGTGGCTAAATCGGCTGGATCTAAATAACTTCTGAAGGGCTCCGAACTGCACGATGTTTGTCTGAGTGAGTATATGAGCATGCACAAACCTAAAAATAAGGTCCAGGTGTCAAAAAACGGACTTGCCCTTTAAGTTTTAAAAAACACAATTTTCCTTCAGAGTGGAAAATTGCCAAGATTATTCCATTACCCAAAGACAGTAAGGACATATTCTCAGGAAAAAACAGTCGACCAATAAGCTTACTACCTGCTCTGAGTAAAATCATGGAGAGAATTGTCTATGAACAAATTCAAGGGTACTTTTGTAATAATAACTTAAACACTGTATTTCAATGTGCATATAAAAAGGGGCACTCAACATCTACAGCACTAACTCAGATGACAGATGATTGGTTGAGAGATATGGAGATACAAAAAATAATTGGTACTATATTATTAGATTTTAGTGCAGCCTTTGACAAACTGGATCATTCCCTCTTATTGGAAAAGTTGAGTTGTTAAGTATTTGAAGATTCTGCATATAAATGTATTAAAAGTTATCTAACAAATAGGAAATATTCAGTTTACTTTAATGGTAGTTATTCTGGAATAAGAGAGGTGGAGTATGGGGTGCCTCAGGGAAGCAGCCTTGGGCCACTCTTATTTTCTATTTTCATAAATGATTGCCACTGGTATTAAAGTCTGCCACAATAGTTATGTATGCTGATGATGTCACAGTATATGATTCAGCAAGCACTGCAGAAGAGTTGAATGAGGTGTTGAATAAAGAACTAATGCTTATTAAGGAGTGGGTTACAGAAAACAGATTAGCTCTTGATACTAAAAAGACAAAATCCATGGTTCTAGGCTCTAAATATAGGCTGAAATTGGCACCAATCTTGAATTTGAGCATAGGAAATAAATGCATAGAACAAAAGACACAGGTGAAGTTATTAGGATTAATTACTGATGATAAAATGTTGTGGAAAAGTTATATTGGACAGATAGTGGTAAAGGTGGGCATAGGCATGGCTGTGGTAAGACATTGTAAGAAATTTACGCCAAGCTACCGAATCAAACAATTTATTCAGGTACTAGTTTGTTCATATTTAGATTATTGTGCAGTCATCTGGTCAAAAACAACACAAAGTAATTTATATAAGCTGCAAGTAGCACAAAATAAAGCTGCCCGTATAGCTTTGAACTGGCCATATAGAATGAGCAGCACATTGATGCATAATAAACTAATCTGGTTAAATGTTTAAAGTAAATTACACTACTTACTTGTGTTCTTTATAAAGAACACCATTATAAATGAAGTCCCAGAAGTGCTCTATAATAAATCAACATTCTTCCCCAAGGAACATAAGATCTTTAATCTTAGACAGTGACAGAATTTTCTTCAACAAGAAATTAAAGATGTATTTGTTTACATATGGCTTACCTGAAAGATAATAATGTTAATTGTTTCTCCCTAATGATGTGAATTTTTCTTGTCATCCCAAAAGGTAAGGAGAGTTCTGCGGTTTGTCTCTCTGTTTATTTCTTTTTATAAACTTTTTTGTGTATTGGTTTGCTTTTTGTAATCAAGTGGGGAATAATAGAGCTACGGTGTGAGTGGATTGATATGAATGTTATGAGTGCAGTGTGTATAAGTCATGCTGAAAAGGATGATATGGTTTTGTTGAAGGTGTATTTAGACGATCACAGGAAGAACAGCTACTGCATATTTGCTGTAACTAATGGTGGATCCAAAATAAATCAAATCAAATCAAATCAGATTATATACCTGTCACTGTCTGCTCATTAAGTCTTAAAGTTTGATGAAATGTTTCAAAGTCATTCAGCAGACACTTTTGTCCAGAGTGACGACCTTCTGAGAGTCAGAACAACATGAGCAAGAATCTGAACCTGAGGAACTATGGTGTAAGAAAGCTATCAAGAAAGACGTATGCGTAATAAATGATTCGTATTTGTAATTTCAACCATTTCTGTGTCAAGAACGTTGTTTCACACAAAAATCTACTGTCATATACGTAAGTCTGTGAAATTGGGTTCAGGTTACAGTTGTTTTTATACGAGTACAAAGTTTTATGAATACAACTCACTATTTTACGGCTACGAATTCTTCCCTGTGAGGATGAATCCAAGCTTACGAGTACGAATCAAAAAGTGCTGCAATGACGTCACTGAGGTCACAGGTCGCAGGGAAAGCAATCGATCTCCTCCAGCAGCTCATGCTCAAGCCCCAGAGGCAAACATGGAGGGAAATACAGAAGAAGACAGCCTCCCGGCATAGACATTATATACGTAGACTTAGACATTATGTATATATATACATCATGCGTGTACGTAGATGCCTCATTGACCGGCGCTGCCTATTGGAGCTGACTTTCAACCGGCCGCCATCTTGGATGGGTCTCACAGTGCGTTTATTATACTGAGAAAGGAGTATTATGCCCAACTATTATGAGCATAACTCGGCGAATTTTTCCCTATTTTTACATGGTTTAGTTTGTTTCAAACGACAGATGTACTTATGATACAGGACGCTATCACAAATTAACAAATACATTCTTTCATGTTAAAATAATTTACATTATGTTCTTTTTTATTGTGCACTGAGACAGTACAGAGAGATGGACAGACAACGTGAGTGCAAGATAGATAGACATTTGTTTGTGTGTCGTCATATATACATATAAATAATTCACAATGCCAACTTCACACATAATAATAACAACAATAATAAAAACTATTATTTATGTTTTTATTATTTTAATCGTGGTAAACTTAGTGATAACAATGGCAACATCAGCTACAATAATAATGAAATTAAATTAAACTATAGTACGAATGCTTATATAAACAAAGATTAAAAAAGAGATAATCAGTAGAACAATAGTAATAATAGTTCGTTATAAAAGGGAGAAAAGTCATTTCACAAAAGCAGCTGCAGTATAATGATTGTAATTGTAAAGGTAATACATAAATATGTAAGTCAATTAAATAAAAAAAAGCATAAAAGAGTAAAAAAATAAACACTGGATGGAGTATTAATGAGAAGAGGAGGAACAACAACATCATTAGTGGCAGGTGATAAGATGGTAGGGACAGGGAGGGATTGTCATTGGTGTGGCTATGGTTATATCGAGTGAAGCTGTAAAGGGGGCAATAAATAGAATATAGTAAAATATGGATATGAATGATGAAAAGGCCTAAAGAATAGATAGATATATGAAAAGGCGAATAGTATACAAGAAGAGGATCAAGGAAATAAATGGACAAATAAATGAGTAAGTCTGATGAATAAGAAATAATAGTAATATAGTAATGGTAGTAGTTGTAACACTAACAGTAATATTCTAATTAACAATAATAATAAAATTAATAATAACAACAACAACAATAATCATAATTATGATGATTATTATTATTACATTTTATTTTACAGCATTTTTGAAATTACCATCGCTGTCACTATAGTTTGTGCTAGTTATGGGTGGGGTATATTAAATAATATGCTGTGTGACAATGACAGATGATTCAGCATATAAATAAATGTATTTAATTAATTGCATATTTTTCATTTGAATGTCTCTCTCTCTCTCTCTCTCTCTCTCTCTCTGCCACACAGACACACACACAAACAATATCATGATCCTGTTGTTACGACCCTGGTCGTATTTTGTTTTGTATTGTGGCTTTTCCTGTGTGTGATTGTGCTGCGAGGGTTCTCCTGCGCCCTCTGTGTGACTGAGTGTGTGCGTGAGTGCGTCAGGGTGCGTTTATCAGGTGTGGCGCTCCTGCCTCCAATTGGACTGAGAACATCGCCTGTGATTGGTTGTGGAGGAGGAAAAGGCCCGATAAAAAGCGCTCACTGACGTCACCGCGGCGAGGAGGGAATCCCCGGATCAACCGCGGTTCAAACTGCCACGTCAGCTTGGTGCTGAGAGCATTAGACTTTTGGTTATTGTAATTTGGTGATGTAGAGGTGATTTATGCCACCTCGAGGTATTGTTTAAATTGTTTAACTTGTAGTTGACCTTTTTGTTTTTGTTGTAAATAAATTGTACCGATTCACGGTGAAACCTGTTAACTGGCTCCAGTGGCTGTTTGAACTCGGTGGAAACGGGTTTATTTCATGTTGTGTCCTGGCCAGCCCTAGACGGGGCATAACACTGTACACAAATAAAACAACAATTTTTCACATTTTTGTTTTGGTGTGCTGTGAGTAATGTACTACTTCAGGCTTATGTACGTGCGCTCGCACACACAAACCAGACATCTTATATAAGTCATGTTGACATGCGTATTAAACTTTAACTCAGCTGTGTTGGAATAAAACTCAAAAAAGGTCATCTGCTTTAAATATCACGCTGTTTACTGTCACTTTACGCTGCACAAAATACGAGCATAAATGCGTTCACTCCGCTTGTTTCTGGACCGGAGTGAAGACACCTCTCCAATATGGCGACACTGGATTACGCTCCAGGCTGTCATGAAGCAGAGGAGATCGATTGCTTTCCCTGCGACCTGTGACCTCAGTGACGTCATTGCAGCACTTTTTGATTCGTACTCGTAAGCTTGGATTCGTACTCACAGGGAAGAATTCGTAGCCGTAAAATAGTGAGTTGTATTCATAAAACTTTGTACTCGTATAAAAACAACTGTAACCTGAACCCAATTTCACAGACTTACATATATGACAGTAGATTTTTGTGTGAAACAACATTCTTGACACAGAAATGGTTGAAATTACAAATACGAATCATTTATTACGCATACGTCTTTTTTGATAGCTTTCTTACACCATAAGGAACAACGTTAGTAAGAGCAGCAAACTGCTTCAAGTCCGTTTGGACACACCAGCTGACATGTGGAGCTCCAGGAACAGACATTTTTATTTATACCAAGAAGGAGATCATCTTCAATATGGAGAAGAAAAAATGACACAAGGATAAATAAATAAATAATTGCATACATAAATACACGAAGAAACAAATAAAAATTTATATAAATATCTTTTGGTGATAAAAAGGGCTTTTCCTGTATTTTACATCCATTTATTTTATGCATTTCTATTTTTATTTATGTATTTATTTATGTTATTCTATATTTCAACATTTATTTATTTATTTATAAATTTCCACATAAATTAAGTATTCAAACATTTATTAATTTAGTTCCACATTAACTCATTTATATATTCCTGTATTTCTACATTTATTTATTTCTGTATATCTGTGCACCTCTGTTAGAAGGTAGGGGTGAAACGAAATTTCAAATAAATCGGTTGTGTGGACCTATTTTGGCTTCCCATGTAACGACGAGAGAATAGTGAGAAGACTGAGGACAAAACAACAACCGTGTGCAAAATGTGCCGCTACAGTTCGCCGCATACTGTGGTAAGTAAAACTACTACCAACTTCGAACTGTGACGTCTGTTGGACGTAAAAATAAAGGTGACTCCGGCTTGCGAATACCTGCTTTTATTTAACAGTCACTGTGGGCTGTGACCTCACCAACTACAATTTTAATTCACGAACAAAACAGTGAGTAGTAATCTCTACACCTCCTGCACGGCTCTCTCCCTCCTCGCTAAAACACACACTAACTCTCTCCTCTGAACTCTGACCCGCTCACCCCGCCCTCCTGGTCCCTTCACTGACCTTCAGTTTTCAGGAAACATTAACATCCACATTGAACACATAACAAACAGTAGAACTGCTCCGCTATGTTTATGTAAGTCTGCATATAAAAACAATATTTGATTTTTGCATCTACTGTTGAGTTGACAGAATTTGATCATACTTGAAGATCAGAAGTATCTGCACTGTTATAGGCTAAATATTATAGTTCACAGTTCAGACATTTATAGGTCTAAACTGCAGCTCTGAGGACTGCTGTTTGTTTTTTCTTTTCATTCAAGAATGTACTTATCCTGATGTTACAACAACAAAACACTTTATATTGAGATTTTATGTTTGTATTTGCACTGTGGTCTAAATAAGGGGAAAAACTACATTTTTGATTTTTTTCAAAGAGCATTTATTTTGTTCTGATGCAGCAATATTTTTTGTATTGTATTATTAATTTTTTGCATTAGGAAGAAAATAAAGAAAATGAGATTTTTGAATAACTTCCTACTGTTGGGGATCTTCCTTAATCTTTATTTCATATCGTGAATATTTTGTATCGTGAGCCTTGTTTCGTATTTTGTATTGTTTCATGAGTTAACCATTTCGTTACACCCCTATTAGTCGGCCTTTACTCTCTCTGTCATTCAGTAACAAACTCAGGTGAGACAGTTATTGTGTCGTCTGTTCATCACACATCAACCACATCAAACTAAAAACTGAGTCATTATTAAAGTGACACAAGTTTAAGAAAACACTGACATTTACAAAAGCTCCTCAAAGATCACAAGACTAGCTCCTGATTATTATAAAACTGTTCATAAAAAGTGATCAGAATGCAGGAAAGAAATGACTTCAGATTAAAAATGTGAGGGGAAGACCCTCTGACCCCCATCTCACCTGATGATGATAAATAAATATTTATGATTTACCCACTGCAGGTAAAACCTGATCCTGTGGAAAAAACTGAGGAACAACAAAGACAAATAAAATAATAACAGAGATAACACAGGCTAACATGAACTGTTATTTTTGTTGATGAGCCATATTATCAAAGTAAACACACCACTGTTGTCATTTAGCTCTAAATTCATTCTGACAATATAATATGGTGTAACAAAAATACCAGGGTAAAGCAACAAAACAAACATGAGCCATTACAGAGCAGTCATTTCAGGTGATAAAGCAGTTTGCTAACAGATCTGAAGTCATTATAATATCCATATCAGCAGTGAGCTCAAGTCAGTCCTCCATCATCCTTCAAGACCAAACTCTAGATAGTCTGTGGGTGCTTTGTTTTCAAAGATGATCACCAATGATCTTAAATCAATGGCACCTAAAAAACTTTCCATCACAGGACTACAGAACTATAGCGGCTAACAGGCTGCTAGCCAGCTAAAGGCTAACCTGTGTACCAGCACAGACGGTTAAGGAGCTGAAACAGCTCTTTGGTACCAGTCAAGTCAAGACAGCACTGAGAGATCTGATCACACCGATGTAACCAATCAGGCCTCAGACTGAGGTAGGACCGCCTACCGTATTAACATAGGTGACCAGAAATAAATAAATAATGAAATAATAAAATTTAGAAATACAGGAATAAATATATAAATGTATGAATAAATAAATACATTAATGTGGTAATTTATAAATAAATAAATGTAGGAATAAAGAAATACACGAATAAATAGAAAAATTAGAAATGAAAAAGTAAGGCCTTTTTAATACCTATATATATATATATATATATATATATATATATACAGTATATATATGTATGGGCCATTCTGCCGAATTTGTTCAAAGTGCAGGGTTGGAATTTTTTTTTTGTTTTCAGTGTTTTTTTTCCCAAAACTTTGTCCATACATACGTTGTACCACATCTAAGGTACATATATCTTGTATAGTGTAGTCAATATTCATATTTTAATTTCTCCCTGTTTTTGAAATGTTTTTTCTGCTCCCAAAATGTGTCACAACTGAAACATAGCAACACACTGAAATAAAAGGTATTATATTAATCTGTTCATATTGTACTTCCATGCCCCCTCTAAAGAATATTTTTACACATTTTTCTTGAAGGGTTTTACAACAAAATCAATAAAAATGATATTTTAAACATTTTTCAAAGTTCTATTTCTAAGACTCATCAAAATCAAAATCCAATCTTTTCTTGTAAAATGAATTCCACTGATTATATAGATCTCAGAGTTAATGAGTTATGAAACTGAACATACATTTAATGAACAGTCATCATAAAATGTTAGTTGATGACTCAATATCTTTTATTTTTTACAAAACACCCAGTGTTTCTGTTGTGACTGCACCGTTTCGGTTGTGACTGCACTATTTTGGTAGTGACCACTATTTTTTTGTTTGAAAGGTTGTATCATATTCCCTCCACCTTATTGCTTAATATTAACTTCAAACATGTCTTACATTGGGAATATTATGAACACAAATGTTTATAATCAATCAAATGACATTTACTTTGAAGGCCAGCATTAGCCTACTCAAACATCACAACACATCTACTGTAACATTAAAAAGTAGTTTAAGCAGTTAAAGCAGTTTTTTCTGTCACAAATAAACAATAATTTTTTTTTACACATTAAACATTCCTGAATGTATTGACTTCTGCCAAACAGCTGAGCTGGGAGTTAGAGGGTTAAACATGAGTTATAATTATTGAACATTCTGAAGATATTGCTTTTAAAGGTGCTATGAGGAGAATCTATGACTGACGACATTAAGACTCTGCTACCCATGAGCACGCGCGGCGACTGTTGTAATGCTGCGTTCCTGTAACCTCGGAACTAGGAGTGACATCATCTCTGACTTATCGGCGTTCCAGTTGAAGTCAGAAAAAAACATGCCGATCTACCAGGCTATTGTTAGCTGTTGTTAGCACGCCCTGTGTTGTTGTATGAAGAATGTGATTATCACTATGGCAACATTTTTGTAAATATAAGTCTAACAATACTATGGCTGCGGTCGAATAGTCACCTCCTAAGTCCTTTCCTATCTACTTTTCCTTAACCCTGATGGAAAACGTCATGAGGTTAAGGAAAGGAGAAAGGAGAATTCAGAAGGACTTAGGAAAGGAAAACTGCCATACAGAGAGAATCTGACTACACTTTCACTACACTACGTCATCATGTAGTCTGAAGGTGGACTACAAAAGACGCATCATCGAAGTGCTCATTAATCATGACAATGTTGTTCCTTTCAGACAACATTGAACATAATAACCTGGTAAAAATGACATCTGCATAACCGATGTTGAAGTGAGGATTTAAATAAATCTGTCCTCTCATTATCAACATGAACACCAATCAGTGCATGAAAATAAATGAACTGAAGGAAAGAAAGGCACAAACTGTTTAAGACCACAATCTAATGGTGTACAAATGATTAATATTGAACCATGTTTAAAACATAATCAACCTCAAATGTCTCATATGCTGCTCTCTTCAGAGAATCAGATGACTGGAAAGTTAAGGCAGGTTTTGGTAAACTTTAGAAAGGATGAGCAGCAGAGGGAACTCACATGGTCTGAGGGATTTGTTGTTATTATTCGGTTGAATTAGGAAGCAGTCAGAATACGTGCTGTTTATAAAAGCTGTTGCCGCGGTGAATTGTGGGACAGAATAATCTCCTCTCCTTTCGTAAAGGATGGTCCGGTGTATCCTATGCTAAAGGAGATAATAAAGGAAGCATTGAGCCTCCTTTCCTATGCATTTAAACTATTCAAACAGCTCTAATCACGAACTACTTCCGGTTCATTTCACTCCGTTAGGAACCTTCCTAAGCAAAAATGACTTTTCGACCGCAGCCCCTGTATACAGCTGATCTAGAGAAACACACCCCAGTCAGAAGTGCAAATAAATGGATTATTACAGGAGCTAAATAACTGTTCACACTGGGGGCATCCATCTTCCATTGTCAACTTGGGGGTGGCGAAGTTTCACCGAGTTCCCAGTAGGAAATTTCCACTTCAGGGGACGTTTCAGTTGTAGTCTTCTACTCGAAATTCAGAAATTCCAACTTCCGACTACAACTGGAACGCACCACAAGCCAAAGCGTGTGTTTGTTGTGATGCTAATGAATGCAGCTTGGACCTTCCTCAGAACTCTGCATTGCTTTACAACTTCTTTTTTCAACAATTTACAGGATGCAAAGCGACGAGGTAATGTATCTCTTTCTAGTTACGTAGTGGTAGTTTTTGATGTGTGACGACAAGCAATGCGGGGAAAAGTTATTATCGTAGTTGTAGACGGCTAAAAATCGCTACTTACAGCCCGGCGCTCTCAGACGTGTAATATAAATAATAAAATAATATAAATTTGCTCTAGTTTTAATTGTCTGGTTCCTGAAGTTGAGTATCCAGGCCAGTCCAGCCCTGTACGACCTGACCAGGAGGCTAAAGAATAGCATTTATAGATAACCTATTTAGATGCTATAAAACTCATCGATACTCATCTTAAAGTGTGTATTTCGATCGGGCATACGTCTAAAAGTAAGACTTTTTTGTAATTACTCAAAAACTCCTCACAGTCTCTTTAAGTATTATTTTCATACGTCGAAATTTAGGGCTTAGGGGTTGGGACAACAACTTCCCAATAGAAAGTACACTATAAATGATGATTTTGCATATATTTAGCTTATCACTATCTATTTGCTGTCTTGTGTGTTAAATAGATCATAACAGAATCTTAGTAAATATGTAAAGTCTGAATTCTTTATTGTTTTGTTCCATAGTTTTTTTTAGTGTGGGACCACAGTTTGGACAAATTCAGTAGAATGGCCCATATATATATATATATATATACATATATATATATATATATATATATATATATATATATATATACACATACATATTTATATATCTATATATATATATATATATATATATATATATATATATATATATATATATATATATATATATATATATATATATATATATATATATATATATATATATATATATATATATATATACACATAAATATTTATATATATATATATATATATATATATATATAGATATAGATATAGATATAGATAATTCATGTTTTATGTATTTACTTATTTTTTAATTTATTTATTTATTTATCCTGATCTTATTTTTTCTTCCCCATACTTTATCATCATCACTGTTTGTACATCTGAAGAAGTTTAACTCTGTAGTGAAAATTAAATCTGACATTAAATGAACATGTGAAGAAGAAATGACCTTCAGTTTTCATGAATAAATGTCTGTATTTGAAAAGAATACATCTGTCATTTATTGTTGAATCAGATGTTGTTTGTCTTGTTTCCTGTTTCTAAAACAAACAGACTGTCACAATCAGAGGAACACATCAGTTCTCCTACAGGACACACTTGGTCTGATTTACTAGAGAAGATGAGTGGAGATATATCAGGAGGAGCTCAAAGAAGGTTGAACTGTCAGCAGATCAGATATCAGCAAAAATCCACCATCATGCATCCCTACATATGATTAGTCAAACATCTGGACATGAAGATGCTTCAGTTAATAATCACACACACAAGATCTACAATAGAAACAGAGAAAACATGAACTTACTTCAGAATCTCCAGTCTACAGTTTGGACTCTGCAGAAAATCACACAGCAGCTTCACTCCTGAATCATGAAGTTTGTTGTTGGTCAGGTTCAGCTGTCTCAGATGGGAGGGGTTGGACTTCAGAGCTGAGGCTAAAGAAGAACAGCTGATCTCTGACAAACTGCAGCCAATCAGTCTGAATAAAGAAGAGAAAAACTCTTTAGGATCCAATCAGATGTGTCCACATCACACAGTCTGCTCAGCAGAGCCAATCAGCTGCTGCTCTGCCTCCTGTACTTCAGTTTGTCTCAGCTGCTTTCACACACGTCTTGATCCGTTCCTCCTGTTTCTCTAAAGTGTAAACAGCAGAGCTCAGATTTTTCTGTCAGGATCAAACCTTCACATCTAAACACTTCAATCTGAGCTCACAGTCACAGTCTGCTGTCACATGGTCCAGTTTAGCTCCAGAAACATTTATTTATTTTACTTTATAAGGAAATAATTTAGGAAATAAAACAATTTGATTAATAATATGAAAACATATTTCCACAAACATCCTCGATCTTTGGTCAGGAACTCAATTTTCCTTTTCTCATCAACATTTGAACACACCATGATGAAATGTTATATATTTGTCTAATCATCATTTTTCTGAGCTGTCATTGAACACATCATTATATACCTGTCACTGTCTGCTCATTAAGTCTTAAAGTTTGTTGAAATGTTTCAAAGTCATTCAGCAGACGCTTTTGTCCAGAGCCACGACCATCTGAGAGTCAGAACAACACGAGCAAGAATCTGAACCTGAGGAACAACGTTAGTAAGAGCAGCAAACTGCTTCAAGTCCGTTTGGACACACCAGCTGACATGTGGAGCTCCAGGCACACACATTTTTATTTATACCAAGAAGGAGATCATCTTCAATATGGAGAACAAAAATGACACAAGGATAAATAAATACATAAATACACGAAGAAACAAATAAATATATATAAACATATTTTGGCGATAAAAAGGGCTTTTCCTGTATTTTACATTCAATTATTTTATGCATTTCTAGTTTTATTTATTTATTTATGTTTTCTATATTTCAACATTTATTTAAAAATTTCCATATAAACTTCATTAGGTGTTCAAACATTTATTGATTTAGTTCTACATTAATTCATTTCTGTACTTTTACATTCATTTATTCAAACACTTTTCAAATACATTTCTACATTCATTTATTTATTCAAATATGTATTTTCATCTTAAATTTTCTCATTTATTTATTTCTTAATTCCTGTGTTACATTTCTAGTTTTATTTATTCCTGTATTTCTGTGCACTATGTTAATAAGGTAGACAGTCCTACGTCAGTCTAAAGCCAGATTGGTCGAGTATGTGAAGCAGACAGAAGCAAACGATTTCTAATCCCATGATTGATGACACCAGGGGCCTGTTGCATGAAAGTAGGATTCAGACATCCAGGCTAAATGATTAAGCCTGGCTCATCGAATCCGAAACAAGGGGGTTCAGGCTTATTTGGTTGCACAAAAGACCAAGCGAGGATGAGAGCACACGGATTCTTCAAGCCAGGTTTAACCCATCCTGGATCAGTGAGCGCACGCGATTACTCCAACAGACCCCGCGATCGATCACAGAATCACGGATTCACCATGACAACAAGAGCGGCGTGCTTGTCTCCGTCGAAGCAGGAAGTCCTCATGGAGGCGTATTAGAAGGTAAAAGACCGAATTAAAAAAGAGAAAACACCACCACAGCGACACAACAACGACAGGAAGCTCTGCGGACCGCCTGAATGTATAATAGTGCACTGATAATCACTCCATACTCCACTGAAACATCACAACATCATTTTAAATAGTTCAATAAAGTCTCCAGAATCAAAGTTGTGCCCTTATATGAACTTGTTAAAATTGCACGTGAAGCTGAAATCAAAACATCCACATTTACTCTTTATGCTACATGCTGCTGTTGGATAGGTATGTGTGCAAGTGTGCACGAGTTTGCGCGTGCATGCAGAGCCGTCTCTATCTAACATTGGGCCCTAAAAGAGATTTTATATGATACCTCCATCTGTGATTTTTATGCTTACAGAAGAAATCGAATAGCATTTTCTTTACCATTGTCTTTAATTTATAAAAAAATTAGTCACCGAATTTGCTCAACAAATAAACAGCCTTAATACAAAAAATTCTGTAATAAGATATACCATCACCACAAAATAAAAACCCTTAAAATAGGTGAAAAAATAATAAACATTGTAATAAACTGTAACTAAAAAAAAATCAGCATCAGATACTTCAAATGGCCATGTAGTTAGCATAAAAAATAACTGTACATAAACATTTACACGATGCAATAACTGTACATTAACATTTAAATCATTGTGAGCTTTTCTATTTTAAAAGTTAATAGTAATCATTAGTTTTAATTTAATTATACTGAGAGTGTTTTTTTCACTGATTTTATGATTTGATTTTGTTTATGTGTTCTGATTCTGTGCTTTGTGTGTTGAGCTCTGTGTAACTTCAGTTTTAAAGGTGATGATGGTTCACCTGCTCTGATTTATCCTCATTCACTAAACACCATGTGACTCTTTGACTTTTACACTAACTAATATGGGATGTGCATTTTAAATATTCTCTGGATAAGTCTTATCTAATGATTGTAAAATCATGTAAAATCATAATTTCATCTAAAATCACTGCAATAAATGCTGACAAATGTCCAAATAATGACTGTGGGTCTTGTTTAATGTGATAACGATGTGTGGTGGGTGATGGAATAAAAATTGGTTTCAGTTTGTGGGGACTGCTGACTGAGAAAAGGGACGAGATTAAATAAATCCTGAACTTAGCCTGGTCTGGAGCAGGCTAGAGCTAAAGAACAAATCTCCATGGTAACATATATCAAAACATTTCCCACTTCGCCCTATCCGAATTTTGTGCAACCAGATCGTGGATTAATTGATCCAGGATAACCAAGATATCCCGGCTTAATCTCTTATCCTACTTTCATGCAACAGGCCCCTGCTAGCTAGCTTGGCATTCATCACTACATGCAATGGCTTCCAGTGGATATATCTGCTACTTTTTTTTTTTTTTTAATGTATTTTTTGGGGCATTTTGTGCCTTTATTGATTTAGTCCAGAGGCTTAGTGCACATTTTTGGGTGGATTGTGCCCATGTAGATAAAAGTGCCAACTTTTGTATGAGGCTTCTTTAAGACCAACTAAAGGATTTTAGCTTAGGAGCCCAACACAGATATTGAAAATATCCATATACAACACCAAAGTTGTTTTTCATATGTTATTTTTCATGTAAAAGTAATAGTTCTGTGAGTCATAAGAAGGACATTGATGATAAATTGTTATTTTTTTGTCCATTAAAGAACTTGAAAATGTTTTAATTTATCCTCTGATTATTAACCCCCTAATGATGTGTAAAATAGAGTACCAAGACACCTGGTACCTGTACATCTTCCATAAAGTCCTGCAAAGTATAGGCGGAATTTAAAAACAGGGAGAAAAAATGTCCTTTCAATGTACAGAATTCCCTCTTTTTTGTTTAAAATTTAAATATCAAGTGGTTCAAATAGACAAATACTGTGTCACTTTACATTCAGATGGCAGTAAATACATTAAGCTGAACTGTTTGGTCCTACACTTCGGCTTTTTAAAGATCTCTGCTCTCTTTAAGTCATACTGACTCTATTTTTTAAAACTTTTTTGTTTGGTTGTTGGTCAAGTTTTCTTAAGAGCATTAAACACAAATAGAAGAATGCTGAAAACCACTTATGCATACAATTTTAACAAGTTTGACTTTGTAAATAATGGCTTTGTTCTATCTTTATGTGACCTACTAATTGCTCTAATGGCTTTTTTTTGTAAAACAGACATGTATTGAGTAAATGTTTTACAATCACTTCCCTGTATTTTCACACAGGAGGTCAGATATGGAACAATCACTGAGATACAAAAGGCACAGAGCTTTATCATTTAATGAACCCTCCGCTCTGTTTTTTTTTATATTTCACATTTAATATAAATATATCAAAAACCAGAGTGAGAATTTAAACAATCATGACTCCTTAAATCTACATTTAATTTACTTTATGAATTTTAACTCCACCAACAAACACTAACTGGCCAAAAAAACAGTTGCCACCAAAACAAAAGGTCACACTCTCTAATATTTTGTTGGTCCGCCTTTAGCTTTGATTACATCACACATTCACTGTGGCACTGTTTCAATAAGCTTCAGCAGTGTCACAGATTTATTTACATCCAGTGCTGCATTAGTTTTTCACCAAGATCTTGTATTGATGATGGAGAGTCTGACCACTATGCAAAGCCTCCTCTGGCACATCCCTAAGATTATAAATGGAATTAAGGTCTGGACTCTGTTTGGGCCAATCCATGTGTGATAATGATGCCTCATGCTTCCTGAACCTCTCTTTTACAATCTGAGCCTCATGAATCCTGGCATTGTCTTCTCTGAATATGCCTGTGACATTAGGGAAGAAAAAATCCACTGATGGACAAACCTGGTCCTTCAGTAAATTCAGGTGTCAGCTGAGCTCATTCTTTGAGCCATAATGTTGCTGACCCTCGACCTGACCGACTGAAGCAGCCCCAGATCACAGCACTGCCCCCACAGACTCGTACAGTAGGTACTAGGCATGATGGGTGCATCACTTCACCTGCCTCTCTTCTTACCCTGATACTCCCATCACTCTGGAGCAGGGTCAGTCTGGACTCATCAGACCACATGACCTTCTTCCAGTCCTCCACAGTCCAATCTTTTTGCTCCCGAGCAAACTGAAGCCTTTTTTCTGCTTAGCCTTACTGGTGAGTGGTTTTCTTAAGGCTACACAGCTGTTCAGTCCTAATCCACGCCCACGCATGCACGGGAAGAACCTGCAAACTTCACACAGAAAGGCCCTGACCGACCCAGGGATCGAACCAGGTGCCTTCTTGCAGTGAGGTACGTGCACTACCTGCTGCACTACCGTACCGCTTGGAAATGCTCTTACTTTCACTATTAAACACACCCCTGAGTTCTAGTGTTGTTTTTCTTTGATTTGATTTGGCCAAACGTTTAAGTGATTCACCGATCACCATCATTCAGGATTTTATTCTGAGCACATTTCTTCCTTGAAGACGATGGTTCCTCACTATCCTTCAGTTTTTAATAACGTGTTGGACAGTTCTTAACCCAGTTTTAGTAGTTTCTTCAATCTCCTTAGATGTTTCTCTGCTTGATGCCAATGATTTGACCCTTCTTAAACAGACTAACATTTTTTCCTCGACCACAGGATGTGTCTTTGACATGGTTGTTGAAGAAATGAGAAGCTGCTCATTACATCAGCTGGAGTTAAATAACATGTCTCCAGCTGAAAAATAATCACTCATGCAGTTCTTAACCAATAGGAGGCTAGTCCCTGTCTGTTTAGTTATATTCAAATGGTTATTTTGGTTGTTTTTTATAGCCAGGTGGTGTGTATTGGAGCATTAAGGTTTTTCCCTTTATTACTAAAAATCAGTAAGTATATATTTTTAAGTTTCGATAATTATTGATTAATATCAGACCATTCTTTTATTTTATTAATTCTATTTTGACCACATCCAGTACTTGTTTTTATTTTTTCCAGGTGGTATCAGATGTAAAAAATCCATCAAGAAATTAAGAAACATAAACAACACCATTTACATACAAACAAAATAGTTTGGGTTCTAGGACTGACCCCTGAGGTACCCAACGGGTGATGTTTTTTACATTCAATTTTATATTATTTATCTGAAATAAGTGTTTTCTTTTTTTTAATAACTTGTTCTTTGAGTGCAGTTTTCTAATACCAAAGTTACCAAGTTTTAAACAAGTATAGTCTGATCTATGGTGTCAAGATCAACAAAGATGCTAAAACTTATTTTTATGGTCAATTTCTGTGCATATTTATTTAGTTAAATCCATTTGCCCTCAATCCAACCCCACTGATAAAACACTGTATTTGTCAAGAAATGAATCTAACCTGGCAACAAATATTTTGTTGTTGTTGTTGTTTTTTAAAAACTGTGGAAAGCAGGAACACTGGTCTGAAGTGTAGAAACAAAGTTAATCTCCACTCTGATGAAGTGGAATCACATTGGCAGTTTTCATCTCATCAGGAAATACTCCTGTTGAAAAGGGCAGAATACATTTATATAGAATTCATACAATAGCAAATTCTATTATCGTCTTATTCAGTATCATGTCAATGCTTTAACAGTCAGTTGATTCTTACTTGCACATTATAGTTTTCAGTTTGTCTACCTTCTCTGCTTTACCAAGAAAAATACTGTTAACATCACCTCTGAGTGGCTCATAGTCTCATTTTCTGTTGATTTTGGATTTATTTATTAATCTATTTGCAAGAATAGGAGCCACTTCTTTCAAGAATTTATCAAATTAATTTACAACTGTATATTTCCTACAGAACTATAGCGGCTAACAGGCTGCTAGCCAGCTAAAGGCTAACCTGTGTACCAGCACAGACGGTTAAGGAGCTGAAACAGCTCTTTGGTACCAGTCAAGTCAAGACAGCACTGAGAGATCTGATCACACCGATGTAACCAATCAGGCCTCAGACTGAGGTAGGACCACCTACCTTATTAACATAGGTGACCAGAAATAAATAAATAATAAAATAATTGAATTTAGAAATACAGGAATAAATAAATACATTAATGTGGTAATTTGTAAATAAATGCAGGAATAAAGAAATACAGGAATAAATAGATAAAAATAGAAATGCATCAATGAATAAATGCAAAAACACAAAAAAGACCTTTTTAATAATGAAATATATTTATAAATTTATTTTTTCATGTTTTTGCAGTTAATAATTTATTTTTATCATTAATTATTTATTTATTTATTTATTTATCCTGATCTTATTTTTTTCTTCCCCATACTTTATCATCATCATTGTTTGTTCATCTGAAGAAGTTTAACTCTGTTGTGAAAATTAAATCTGACATTAAATGAACATGTGAAGAAGAAATGACCTTCAGTTTTCATGAATAAATGTCTGTATTTGAAAAGAATACATCTGTCATTTATTGTTGAATCAGATGTTGTTTGTCTTGTTTCCTGTTTCTAAAACAAACAGACTGTCACAATCAGAGGAACACATCAGTTCTCCTACAGGACACACTTGGTCTGATTTACTAGAGAAGATGAGTGGAGATATATCAGGAGGAGCTCAAAAAAGGTTGAACTGTCAGCAGATCAGATATCAGCAAAAATCCACCATCATGCATCCCTACATATGATCAGTCAAACATCTGGACATGAAGATGCTTCAGTTAATAATCACACACACAAGATCTACAATAGAAACAGAGAAAACATGAACTTACCCCAGAATCTCCAGTCTACAGTTTGGACTCTGCAGAAAATCACACAGCAGCTTCACTCCTGAATCATGAAGATCGTTGCAGCTCAGGTTCAGCTCTCTCAGATGGGAGGGGTTGGACTTCAGAGCTGAGGCTAAAGAAGAACAGCTGATCTCTGACAAACTGCACCAACTCAGTCTGAATAAAGAAGAGAGAATGAAGAGAAAAACTATTTAGGATCCAATCAGATGTGTCCACATCACACAGCCTGCTCAGCAGAGCCAATCAGCTGCTGCTCTGCCTCCTGTACTTCAGTTTGTCTCAGCTGCTTTCACACACGTCTTGATCCGTTCCTCCTGTTTCTCTAAAGTGTAAACAGCAGAGCTCAGATTTTTCTGTCAGGATCAAACCTTCACATCTAAACACTTCAATCTGAGCTCACAGTCACAGTCTGCTGTCACATGGTCCAGTTTAGCTCCAAAAACATTTATTTATTTTACGCTATAAGGAAATAAATGAGGAAATAAAACAATTTGATAAAGAACATAAAAACATATTTCCACAAACATCCTCGATCTTTGGTCAGGAACTCAATTTTCCTTTTCTCATCAGCATTTGAACACACCATGATTAAATGTTATATATTTGTCTAATCATCATTTTTCTGAGTTGTCATTGAACACATCATTATATACCTGTCACTGTCTGCTCATTAAGTCTTAAAGTTTGTTGAAATCTTTCAAAGTCATTCAGCAGACGCTTTTGTCCAGAGCCACGACCATCTGAGAGTCAGAACAACACGAGCAAGAATCTGAACCTGAGGAACAACGTTAGTAAGAGCAGCAAACTGCTTCAAGTCCGTTTGGACACACCAGCTGACATGTGGAGCTCCAGGCACACACATTTTTATTTATACCAAGAAGGAGATCATCTTCAATATGGAGAACAATAAATGACACAAGGATAAATAAATAAATAAATACATAAATACATGAAGACCAAACAAATATATATAAATATATTTTGGTGATTAAACGGGCTTTTCCTGTATTTTACATTCATTTATTTTATGCATTTTTAGTTTTATTTATTTATTTATGTTTTCTATATTGATTTAGTTCCACATTAATTCATTTCTGTACTTTTACATTCATTTATTCAAACATTTTTCAAATACATTTCTACATTAATTTATTTATTCAAATATGTATTTTCATCTTAAATTTTCTCATTTATTTATTTCTTAATTCCTGTGCTACATTTCTAGTTTTATTTATTCCTGTATTTCTGTGCACCTATGTTAATAAGGTAGGCGGTCCTACGTCAGTCTAAAGCCAGATTGGTCAAGTATGTGAAGCAGACAGAAGCAAACGATTTGTAATCCCATGATTGATGACACCAGGGGCCTGTTGCATGAAAGTAGGATTCAGACATCCTGGCTAAATGATTAAGCCTGGCTCATCGAATCAGAAACAAAGGAGGTTCAGGCTTATTTGGTTGCACAAAAGACCAAGCGAGGATGAGAGCACAGGGATTCTTCAAGCCAGGTTTAACCCATCCTGGATCAGTGAGCGCACGCGACATTTCCAACAGACCCCCGCGATCGATCACAGAATCACGGATTCACCATGACAACAAGAGCGGCGTGCTTGTCTCCGTCGAAGCAGGAAGTCCTCATGGAGGCGTATTAGGAGGTAAAAGACCGAATTAAAAAAGAGAAAACACCGCCACAGCTACACAACAACGACAGGAAGCTCTGCGGACCGCCTGAATGTATAAT
Source organism: Scarus forsteni (assembly GCA_036419115.1). NCBI lineage: Eukaryota > Metazoa > Chordata > Actinopteri > Labriformes > Labridae > Scarus > Scarus forsteni. The sequence goes on from JAZDUH010000426.1 coordinate 980,401, forward strand.
AGTGCACTGATAATCACTCCATACTCCACTGAAACATCACAACATCATTTTAAATAGTTCAATAAAGTCTCCAGAATCAAAGTTGTGCCCTTATATGAACTTGTTAAAATTGCACGTGAAACTGAAATTGAAACATCCACATTTACTCTTTATGCTACATGCTGCTGATGGATAGGTATGTGTGCAAGTGTGCACGAGTTTGCACGTGCATGCAGAGTCGTCTCTATCTAACGTTGGGCCCTAAAAGAGATTTTATATGATACCTCCATCTGTGATTTTTATGCTTACAGAAGAAATCAAATAGCATTTTCTTTACCATTGTCTTTAATTTATAAAAAAATTAGTCACCAAATTTACTCAACAAATAAACAGCCTTAATACAAAAAATTCTGTAATAAGATATACCATCACCACAAAATAAAAACCCTTAAAATAGGTGAAAAAATAATAAACATTGTAATAAACTGTAACTAAAAAAAAATCAGCATCAGATACTTCAAATGGCCATGTAGTTAGCATAAAAATAACTCTGTACATAAACATTTACACTCTGCAATAACTGTACATTAACATTTAAATCATTGTGAGCTTTTCTATTTTAAAAGTTAATAGTAATCATTAGTTTTAATTTAATTATACTGAGTGTTTTTTTCAGTGATTTTATGATTTGATTTTGTTTATGTGTTCTGATTCTGTGCTTTGTATGTTGAGCTCTGTGTAACTTCAGTTTTAAAGGTGATGATGGTTACCTGCTCTGATTTATCCTCATTCACTAAACACCATGTGACTCTTTGACTTTTACACTAACTAATATGGGATGTGCATTTTAAATATTCTCTGGATAACTCTTATCTAATGATTGCAAAATCATGTAAAATCATAATTTCATCTAAAATCATTGCAATAAATGCTGACAAATATCCAAATAATGACTGTGGGTCTTGTTGAATGTGATAACGATGTGTGGTGGGTGATGGAATAAAAATTGATTTCCGTTTGTGGGGACTGCTGACTGAGAAAAGGGATGAGATTAAATAAATCCTGAACTTAGCCTGGTCTGGAGCAGGCTAGAGCTAAAGAACAAATCTCCATGGTAACATATATCAAAACATTTCCCACTTCGCCCTATCCGAATTTTGTGCAACCAGATCCTGGATTAATTGATCCAGGATAACCAAGATATCCTGGCTTAATCTCTTATCCTACTTTCGTGCAACAGGCCCCAGCTAGCTAGCTTGGCATTCATCACTACATGCAATGGCTTCCAGTGGATATATCTGCTACTTTTTTTTTTTTTATGTATTTTTTGGGGCATTTTGTGCCTTTATTGATATAGTCCAGAGGCTTAGTGGGTGGATTGTGCCCATGTAGATAAAAGCGCCAAATTTTGTATGAGGCTTCTTTCAGACCAACTAAAGGATTTTAGCTTAGGAGCCCAACACAGATATTGAAAATCTCCATATACAACACCAAAGTTGTTTTTCATATGTTATTTTTCATGTAAAAGTAACTGTGCGTTCACACCAAAAGAGGCAAAAGCGGCCAAAGTGGCAACGACGCAGGAAGTTAATACATTTTCAATGAGAGCCCGGCATCCTGAGCGGCCAAAGCGTCCTGAGCGGCTAAAGCGGCTAAAGCGGCTAGAGCGCCCAGATGAGAAGTTGAGCCTCGCTCAACTTTATGGTAATTAGCTATGACGCAGTTCAGCAGCAAACGGTGGCAACCAATCAGAGTAGAGATGTCCTTCGACTTAGCGGGCCTTAAAGGACAACTCATGACAACCAGGTCACTTCCTGGTGGATCGTCACTTCCTGGTGAGCGTATTCGTCACTTCCTGTTTTCGCAGTGCAGCGTTGTTTGTAGTGTGTTGTCTCTGTTCAGCTAACGCTAATCTTAACTGACTAATATCTGCCATTTGAGCTCATAATTCTTTTTACTGATTACGATCTACGTTCGATCGAACGTACTAAGGTCTACCGCAACCACTCTAGCTTCTCTCAAGCGGTCATTTAGTTCTACTTTCTTCTGCTTAGCATAGCTTAGCTTACCTTCTTAGCATGGCTTCTCCCTCCGCTCCTGCTCTCTCCTGTCCTATGTGCCAGATGTTTAGCTACTCCTCGTCCTCCTTTACTGATAGCGGTATTTGTCAGAAGTGTAGTTTATTCTTAGATTTGGAGGCGAGGGTGTCTGATCTGGAGAAGCGGTTCTGGCGCCGAACCAAATTCCACTTACGTAGCCATAGCGAGCAGGCAGGACGTAGCTAGCGGTGCAGGCCGCGCTTAGCGCTTAGCGTTAGCTTAGCCTCCCCGGCTAGTAATGGCTGGGTCACTGTCCGTGGCAAGCATAGCCGTGAAGTCGAAGACCCACTCGAACCCCACCATCCGGTTCACGTTTGAACAGGTTTTCTCCTCAGTGATGGTGGTAACCCGCCCACAGGGGAACAAACACTGATAATTGGCGACTCCATAGTCAGAAACGTGAAGATAGCGAAGTCAGCGGGCATAGTGAGGTGTATCCCAGGGGCCAGAGCGGGCGACATTGAGGCAAATTTGAAGTTGCTGGCAAAGAGTAAACGTAAGTTTGCTAGAATAGTCCTCCATGTCGTACGAATGACTCGACGCCGCCAGTCGGAAGTAACTAAATTAAACATTGAATCAGTGTGCTCTTTTGCAAAGGAAATGTCGGACTCCGTAATTTTCTCTGGCCTTGCCCAATCTGACCAGTGATGATATGTATAGCCGCATGTCATCATTCAACCGCTGGCTATCGAGGTGGTGTCCAGCAAATGATGTGGGCTTCATTGACAATTGGTCAACCTTCTGGAGAAAACCTGGCCTGATAGGCAGAGATGGCATCCATCCTACTCTGGCTGGTGCATCTCTCCTATCAAAAACATGGCAGAGTCACACTTATGACCTCTCAGAGATGAGACCATGTTGCAGAGCTGCAGTCCTCCAGCCTCCTCTGCGCTTGCTCTAAGACAGTTTCCCTGCCATTACTGTTATGACAGTTGTGTTCATCCCTTAGATAGCTGCTATGGCTTTTGTAATAGTGATAAACATTATTCCATAGAGACTGTGTCAGTACCCCGACCCAAAGCTCACCTAGATATTAACACAAAAACAAATAAAAAGGTGTCAACCACAGAAATCTGATAAAAATAAAACCTTCAAATGTAGTGGCTTTAAAACATCAGAGAATTAGATGTGGTCTCTTAAATATTAGATCTCTCAGGTCCAAATCTTTACTGGTGAACGACCTTATAACAGAAAATCAGATTGATTTATTCTGTCTAACTGAGACATGGCTACGAGAAGAGGAATATGTCAGTTTAAATGAGTCCACTCCCCCCAGTCATTCAAATATTCATATACCACGAGACAAAGGCCGTGGTGGTGGTGTAGCAGCTATTTATCATTCCTGTCTCCAAATCAATCACAGACCAAAGGCTAAATATACTTCTTTTGAAAGCCTTACTCTAAATTTATCTCATACTGATTCAAAACTGGCCAGACAGTCCTATTTGTGATAATTTACCGTCCTCCAGGTCTTACTCTGAATTCTTATCAGAATTCTCTGAGTACATATCAAACTTGGTCCTAAGCTCTGATAAAATAATCATTGTAGGTGATTTTAATATCCATGTGGACAAAGAGAGTGATAGTCTTAGCTCAGCTTTTATGTCATTAATAGACTCAGTTGGCTTTATTCAGTCTGTTAATGAAGCTACCCATCATTTTAATCACACTCTTGATTTGGTTTTAGCATATGGCCTCAATATCAATGAAGTGAAAGTTTTTCCAGAGAATCCATTTTTATCCGACCACTTCTTAGTGACTTTTAGCATCCTCCTGGAAGATTCTGTGTTTTGCAGCAAAACTGTGAGCAGCAGAAATCTGTCCAGTGGTGCAGGGGGTAAATTCACAGAGGCCATTCCTACTGCCCTAAGCTCAATAAATTGGCCAACTGATAACTGTGATATTAGCTTTAGCTCAACTCAGCTGGATCAGCTTGTTGATGACTCAGCCAGTCTACTAAGATCCACTTTGGACTCAATTGCCCCACTGAGACAAAAACGTATTAAACGTCAGAGGACAGCTCCTTGGTTTAACTCAGAAACTCGTACACTTAAACAAACAACCCGTGAAATTAGAGAGAATGTGGCGCTCTGATAAAAGGGAAGAGTCACGTATACTTTGGCGAGAGAGTCATATTAACTACATGAGAGCCTTAAAACATGCTCGAGCTGCCTACTACTCTTCACTAATTGAAGAAAATAGAAACAACCCTAGATATCTCTTCAGCACTGTAGCCAGGCTGACACAGAGTCAGAGCTCTATTGAGCCTGTGATTCCTCTAGCCCTGGGCTGTGAGGACTTTATGAACTTTTTCAATGATAAAATTCTGAAAATTAGAGATAAAATTAGCAACTCTTTATCTCCAGCCGAACCTGCCCTACCTTTAAATGTAGTAGAAGTCAGACCTGAGTTAGACAGTGACTGTGCGAACAGCCTTCAGGAGCTAAATTCTCTCGTCTCTTCCTCTAAATCATCAACCTGCCTTTTAGACCCAATCCCAACTAAGTTGTTTAAGGAGGTCTTTCCTCTAGTTTGTCCATTGTTGCTGGAGATAGTAAATATATCTCTATCAACAGGCTACGTACCACAGTCTTTTAAAACAGCAGTAATCAAACCCATCCTTAAAAAACCTAACCTTGATTCAGGAACATTAGCTAACTATAGGCCTATTTCTAACCTTCCATTTGCCTCAAAGATCCTGGAGAAAGTGGTAGCTGATCAGCTAGGTGACTTCCTTCAAGACAATAGCCTGCTTGAGGACTTTCAGTCAGGATTTAGAGCTCATCACAGCACAGAGAGACTGCTCTAGTTAAAGTAACCAATGATCTACTTTCAGCTTCAGATGAAGGACTGCTCTCTGTTCTTGTTTTGTTAGACCTTAGTGCAGCTTTCGACACCATTGATCATGATGTTCTTATACAGAGATTGGAGATGTTACTTGGGATTACAGGGACTGCCTTAAACTGGTTTAAGTCCTACTTATCTAATAGATATCAGTTTGTACACGTGAACAACAAATCTTCTGTGTACAATAAAGTAAGTTACCGGGTTCCTCAAGGTTCAGTGCTAGGTCCAATTCTCTTCTCTATATATATGCTTCCCCTTGGTAATATCATGAGGAAATACTCTGTTAATTTTCACTGTTACGCTGATGACACACAGCTCTATGTATCTTTAAAGCCAGGTGAGACAAACCACTTAGATAAACTAGATGCCTGTTTAAAGGACATCAGAACCTGGATGGCCAGAAATTTTCTTCTTCTTAACTCAGACAAGACAGAGATTATTGTGCTGGGCCCTCGACACCTTAGAGAATCCTTTTCTAGTGATTTAACTGCCATAGATGGCATTACCCTGGCACCAAGCACAACTGTTAGAAATCTAGGAGTGCTATTTGATCAGGATTTATCCTTTAACTCTCACATAAAGCAAATTTCAAAATCAGCCTTTTTTCATCTACGCAACATCGCTAAAATCAGGCCTATCCTGTCCCAGAGCGATGCTGAAAAGCTAGTCCATGCTTTTGTTACCTCCAGATTGGACTATTGTAATTCTCTGCTTTCAGGCTGTCCCAGCAAGTCGCTTAAGACGCTTCAGCTGGTCCAAAATGCTGCAGCACGTGTACTGACTAGAACTAGGAGAAGAGACCACATTACTCCTGTATTAGCTTCTCTGCATTGGCTCCCCATTAAATATAGAATAGAATTCAAGATTCTTCTCCTCACCTATAAAGCTCTCAGTGGACAGGCACCAGTCTATCTTGAAGAGCTTGTAGTGCCGTACAACCCCTCTAGAACATTACGCTCCCAAGATGCTGGCCTACTTGTGGTGCCATCAATCTCCAAAGTAGTATGGGAGGTAGAGCCTTCAGTTATCAGGCTCTCTTCTCTGGAACAATTTACCAACCACAGTTCGGGAGTCTGACACTCTCTACCTTTAAGGTTAGACTTAAAACATTCCTCTTTGATAAAGCTTTCAGTTAGGGACCAGCTTATAGGTAGGTTATAAATAAATAAATAAATAAATAAATAAATTAGTTCATAAACTAGACTCATAGTTTAGATGTAATAGGCCTAGACTGCCGGGGGGGAGGGGTCTGGCACAATGGGCTCTATCACTCTCTCTCTCTCTCCACATCTGCTTTTGCCCCTTTTTGTTTGCTCCTGTACTCGTCTCTGGCTCTTGTCTTGTAGGTGGCCTGGGATCCTTGGTGGAGACTGCCTGCTGCTGTGGAGTCATGAAACCTCAAAACTACAGCTATAAACATGACACACATAGTTGGCCATTCTATTAGGAACACTCCATTCTCATTATCATTATAGCTGTTCATGTAGTTATTAGCATGATCTCCATATCCATGGTCGTTACACCTACAGTATCTATTTCTTATTACCACATAGTCATGAAGTCCCTCTTGAAAATGGGATGTCACATCTCAAGAGGCCTTTAACACATTTATACTTAACGGAGACAAATATGGTTGGGATGCACTTGTGGTCTGGGCACCCATGAGTTCGTCACTACCATAAGTTCTTATTTTCAGTTTGAATATCTAAGATTATACTTCTAGAAAATGATCACCACAACCATTCAGACATGAGGACCCTCCAGAAATGAGATGTAGCATCTCAAGAGGCTAACCTCTAAGGAATCAGACAACAGGCCAATGATACATGGACCTGTCCCTAACTTTAGTTCTTACTTCGTCCACTTGTCTCCTCTTACTTCCCTTCCTTTGCCCTCACACCCATCACAGCATCGTGTGGATTTGCTGTTCATCATGAGACTGGGATCCACATTCAAGATTTCCTGCTGCTTAACAGAAGGTTTTTTCTTGCCGCCATGATGGAGGGATTCATGATTGGCTATATGGATTCATGTTGGGTGTTGGATGTATATATTTGTATATATATGTATATGTGTATTTTATATGTATATATGTATCTATGCATATATGTGTATCCATAAAATGAAGAGCTTTATGCTCTATTGTAAAGTGTCTTGAGATAACACTTGTTATGAATTGGCGCTATACAAATAAAGATTGATTGATTGATTGAAATAAAGATTGATGTAACTTCGGTTCCTAGTTCCGGCGTCTCGAGTCCTGGATGACACGCTGCACAACAAAGCATTTTATCAGCAGAATTTGAAAACGAAGCGCCATTTAAAAAGAGCAAAAATGCGTCTGTTCTCTCTCTATTAGCGGAAGAATGCAGAAAAAATGGATAGGTCTGAGGGACCACTACAGGAAGGAGGAGAGAGAAAGACAGGAGGAGAAGTGGGTCTGCTGGAGGTGTGGGCCGTGTGTGGCAGTATGCCTCCGTGATGGTTTTTTGGACCCATTCTTGGAGGAGTGTCCTTCCACCTCCAACCTTGATGAAGGTCCGGTGGAGGGCGAGGAGAGCAGGGAGGATGAGGGAGAGACAGAAGAGCATGTCACACACACACGAACACACACTTGCAAAAACGCGCTCCTTTCCACCACAAGATTTTAGTATATTCAACACTGTAAAAGTTTGATGTCGTGGACAAATCAATATTCTCTCCTTTGTAAATTGCTTCCTGCCTGTCAATCCGCTCGTGACTGATTAGATGGGGATTTTACGTTATGTTCATGCTATGTTTTAAGCTGAAGTTGAACAACAGCAAGCAGCTGCTGCTGTGAAGAAGTCCGCTGCGCGGCTCCTTTAAATGACAAGCAAGATTTTACGTTGACGTCAGTCACGTGACGAGCGGCCAAAGTGGCTAAAATATTTGGCCTCTTTGGCCGCTGTCGGCTTTCTCGGGCGTGCTTGCCGCTTTGGCCGCTTTTGCCTCTTTTGGTGTGAACGCACAGTAATAGTTCTGTTGAGTCATAAGAAGGACATTGATGATAAATTCTTATTTTTTTGTCCATTAAAGAACTTGAAAATGTTTTAATTTATCCTCTGATTATTAACCCCCCCTTAATGATGTGTAAAATAGAGTACCAAGACACCTGGTACCTGTACATCTTCCATAAAGTCCTGCAAAGTATAGGTGGAATTTAAAAATAGGGAGATAAAATGTCCTTTCAATGTACAGAATTCCCTCTTTTTTGTTTAAAATTTAAATATCAAGTTGTTCAAATAGACAAATACTGTGTCACTATACATTCAGATGGCAGTAAATACATTAAGCTGAACTGTTTGGTCCTACATCTCTGCTTTTTAAAGATAAGTCATACTGACTCTATTTTTTAAAACTTTTCTGTTTGGTTGTTGGTCAAGTTTTCTTAAGAGCATTAAACACAAATAGAAGAATGCTGAAAACCACTTATGCATACAATTTTAACAAGTTATACTTTGTAAATAATGGCTTTGTTATATCTTTATGTGACCTACTAATTGCTCTAATGGCTTTTTTTTGTAAAACAAGTATGTAATGAGTTCATGTTTTACAATCACTCTCCTGTATTTTCACACAGGAGGTCAGATATGGAACAATCACTGAGATACAAAAGACACAGGGGTTTTTCATTTAATGAGCCCTCCACTCTGTTTTTTTTTTATATTTCACATTTAATATAAATATATCAAAAACCAGAGTGAGAATTTAAACAATCATGACTCCTTAAATCTACATTTAATTTACTTTATGAATTTCAACACCACCAACAAACACTAACTGGCCAAAAAAACAGTTGCCATGGAAACAAAAGGTCACATCCTCTAATATTTTGTTGGTCCGCCTTTAGCTTTGATTACAGCACACATTTGCTGTGGCACTGTTTGGATAAGCTTCAGCAGTGTCACAGATTTATTTACATCCAGTGTTGCATTAGTTTTTCACTAAGATCTTGTATTGATGATGGAGAGTCTGACCACTGAGCAAAGCTTTCTCTGGCACATCCCTAAGATTCTCAATGGAGTTCAGGTCTGGACTCTGTTTGGGCCAATACATGTGTGATAATGACGCCTCATGCTTCCTGAACCTCTCTTATACAATCTGAGCCTCATGAATCCTGGCATTGTCTTCTCTGAATATGCCTGTGACATTAGAGAAGAAAAAATCCACTGATGGACAAACCTGGTCCTTCAGTAAATTCAGGCGTCAGCTGAGCTCATTCTTTGAGCCATAATGTTTCTGAACCTCGACCTAACCAACTGAAGCAGCCCCAGATCACAGCACTGCCCCCACAGGCTTGGACAGTAGGCACTAGGCATGATGGGTGCATCACTTCACCTGCCTCTCTTCTTCCCCTGATGCTCCCATCACTCTGGAACAGGGTCAATCTGGACTCATCAGACCACATGACCTTCCAGTCCTCCACAGTCCAGTCTTTATGCTCCCGAGCAAACTGAAGCCTTTTTTCTGCTTAGCCTTACTGGTGAGTGGTTTTCTTAAGGCTACACAGCTGTTCACTCCTAATCCACGCCCACGCATGCACGGGAAGAACCTGCAAACTTCACACAGAAAGGCCCTGACCGACCCAGGGATCGAACCAGGTGCCTTCTTGCTGTGAGGTACGTGCACTACCTGCTGCACTACCGTACCGCTTGGAAATGCTCTTACTATTTAACACACCCCTGAGTTCTACTGTTGTTTTTCTTTGATTTGATTTGGCCAAATGTTTAAGTGATTCACCGATCACCATCATTCAGGATTTTATTCTGACCACATTTCTTTCTTGAAGACGATGGTTCCCCACTATCCTTCAGTTTTTAATAATGTGTTGGACAGTTCTTAACCCAGTTTTAGTAGTTTCTTCAATCCCCTTAGATGTTTTCTTTGCTTGATGCCAATGATTTGACCCTTCTTAAACAGACTAACATCTTTTCCACGACCACAGGATGTGTCTTTGACATGGTTGTTTAAGAAATGAGAAGCTGCTCATTACATCAGCTGGAGTTAAATAACATGTCTCCAGCTGAACAAGTATCATGCAGTTCTTAACCAACAGGAGGCTAGTCCTGTCTGTTTAGTTATATTCAAATGGTTATTTTGGTTGTTTTTTATAGCCAGGTGGTGTGTATTGGAGCATTTAGGTTTTTCCCTTTATTACTAAAAATCAGTAAGTATATATGTTTAAGTTTCGATAATTATTGATTAATATCAGACCATTCTTTTATTTTATTAATTCTATTTTGACCACATCCAGTACTTGTTTTTATTTTTTCCAGGTAATATCATCTGCAAAAAATCCATCAAGAAATTAAGAAACATAAACAACACCATTTACATACAAACAAAATAGTTTGGGTTCTAGGACTGACCCCTGAGGTACCCAACGGGTGATGTTTTTTACATTCAGTTTTATATTATTTATCTGAAATAAGTGTTTTCTGTTTTTTTAATAACTTGTTCTTTGAGTCCAGTTTTCTAATACCAAAGTTACCAAGTTTTAAAGAAGTATAGTCTGATCTATGTTTTTTTAAAACTGTGGAAAGCAGGAACACTGGTCTGAAGTTTAGAAACAAAGTTAATCTCCACTCTGATGAAGTGGAATCACATTGGCAGTTTTCATCTCATCAGGAAATACTCCTGTTGAAAAGGGCAGATTACATTTATACAGAATTCATTCAATAGCAAATTCTATTACACTCTTTTTCAGTATCATGTCAATGCTTTAACAGTCAGTTGATTCTTACTTGCACATTATAGTTTTCAGTTTGTCTACCTTTTCTGCTTTACCAAGAAAAATACTGTTAACATGACCTCTGATTGAGTGGCCCATAGCCTCATTTTCTGTTGATTTTGGATTTATTTATTAATCTATTTGCAAGAATAGGAGCCACTTCTTTAAAGAATTTATCAAATTAATTTACAACTGTATATTTCCTACAGAACTATATCGGCTAACAGGCTGCTAGCGAGCTAAAGGCTAACCTGTGTACCAGCACAGACGGTTAAGGAGCTGAAACAGCTCTTTGGTACCAGTCAAGTCAAGACAGCACTGAGAGATCAGATCACACCGATGTAACCAATCAGGCCTCAGACTGAGGTAGGACCGCCTACCTTATTAACATAGGTGACCAGAAATAAATAAATAATAAAATAATTAAATTTAGAAATACAGGAATAAATAAAAACATTAATGTGGTAATTTATAAATAAATGCAGGAATAAAGAAATACATGAATAAATAGATAAAAATAGAAATGCATCAATGAATAAATGCAAAAACACAAAAAAGACCTTTTTAATAATGAAATATATTTATATATTTATTTTTTCATGTTTTTGCAGTTAATAATTTATTTTTATCAGTAATTATTTATTTATTTATTTATCCTGATCTTATTTTTTCTTCCCCATACTTTATCATCATCACTGTTTGTACATCTGAAGAAGTTTAACTCTGTTGTGAAAATTAAATCTGACATTAAATGAACATGTGAAGAAGAAATGACCTTCAGTTTTCATGAATAAATGTCTGTATTTGAAAAGAATACATCTGTCATTTATTGTTGAATCAGATGTTGTTTGTCTTGTTTCCTGTTTCTAAAACAAACAGACTGTCACAATCAGAGGAACACATCAGTTCTCCTACAGGACACACTTGGTCTGATTTACTACAGAAGATGAGTGGAGATACATCAGGAGGAGCTCAGAGAAAGTTGAACTGTCAGCAGATCAGATATCAGCAAAAATCCACCATCATGCATCCCTACATATGATCAGTCAAACATCTGGACATGAAGATGCTTCAGTTAATAATCACACACACAAGATCTACAATAGAAACAGAGAAAACATGAACTTACATCAGAGTCTCCAGTCTACAGTTTGGACTCTGCAGAAAATCACACAGCAGCTTCACTCCTGAATCATGAAGATCGTTCCTGCTCAGGTTCAGCTGTCTCAGATGGGAGGGGTTGGACTTCAGAGCTGAGGCTAAAGAAGAACAGCTGATCTCTGACAAACTGCAGTGAATCAGTCTGAATAAAGAAGAGAGAATGAAGAGAAAAACTATTTAGGATCCAATCAGATGTGTCCACATCACACAGTCTGCTCAGCAGAGCCAATCAGCTGCTGCTCTGCCTCCTGTACTTCAGTTTGTCTCAGCTGCTTTCACACACGTCTTGATCCGTTCCTCCTGTTTCTCTAAAGTGTAAACAGCAGAGCTCAGATTTTTCTGTCAGGATCAAACCTTCACATCTAAACACTTCAATCTGAGCTCACAGTCACAGTCTGCTGTCACATGGTCCAGTTTAGCTCCAAAAACATTGATTTATTTTACTTTATAAGGAAATAAATGAGAAAATAAAACACTTAGATTAATACTACAAAAACATATTTACACAAACATCCTCGATCTTTGGTCAGGAACTAAATTTTCCCTTTTGTCGTCAACATTTGAACACACCATGATGAAATGTTCTATATTTGTCTAATCATCATTTTCCTGAGCTGTCATTGAACACATCATTATATACCTGTCACTGTCTGCTCATTAAGTCTGAAAGTTTGTTGAAATGTTTCAAAGTCATTCAGCAGACGCTTTTGTCCAGAGCCACGACCATCTGAGAGTCAGAACAACACGAGCAAGAATCTGAACCTGAGGAACAACGTTAGTAAGAGCAGCAAACTGCTTCAAGTCCGTTTGGACACACCAGCTGACATGTGGAGCTCCAGGCACACACATTTTTATTTATACCAAGAAGGAGATCATCTTCAATATGGAGAAGAAAAATGACACAAGGATAAATAAATAAATATATAAATAATAACAAATACAAAAACAAATAAATAAATATGAAAACATTTTGGTAATAAAAAGGGCTGTTCTTGTTTTTAACATTTATTTATTCATGAATTTCTATTTATTTAATCATTTATTTATGTATTTCTATTTTTCTACATATTTGTATTTATAAATTTGCAGATTTATTTATTTAGTCAAACATTTATTAATCTATTACCACAATTATTTATTCATTTCTGTATTTCTTTGTTGTTGTTTTTAATCGTGGTTTTATTGGATTTTATTTTTGTAACATTTACAGTATCAGGGCAGAGCAAATTCCATCTCATTCATCCATCCTCCTCACATCAATGTTCTTATTGTCCAGAGAGAGTGCTGCTGTCCTCTTTGTCCATTTTTCCCACTTTTCCACAAATTGTGATTCCTGTCATCTTAATTTGTGTTTGAGTTTCTCCATTACAAATATTTCCTCGACAGTGCACACCCACTGCTCCTCAGTCGCTGGTTCTACTTTGTACCACATTCTGGTGATTCCTTTTTTACTTGATGATAATAGTATTTAACAAGATATTCATTCTTCTCTTGTATCATATCATATGACAAATTCCCCAAACACAAGATCTTACATGTTTTGGGTATGTGATAATCTAATATGTTTTTGCAAACTTTGCCATATTTCTTCCCAATACCCTTTTAATTTTGGGCATGACCAGAACATGTGTTTGTGTGCATCAACGTGTTAACATGATCTCCAGCACAGCTGCTGTGTAGATAACAATTTCCTCCTAATCTTTGGAGTTAATAAAAAATCTGACAATATTTTTCCTGTTAAACTTTCTCCCAATTCTGGAGCTAGTGGCCGTGCACTGCCATTACACATAATAAACTAGAAAAGCACTTGGAGAGCACAGACCTCCACCAGCACCACAGACCTCTCCCATATTGTGATTCTGACCATAAATATTAGTCCTACCTTTATTTGATCTAAATATTTAGATTCCTTGACCATGAAAACATACCATTAGCAATTGGATTCATAATGATATCTATTTTAGTTCAGTAGTTAAATAGTAGTGAATTTTTTGTCATGGCGGATACAGACGGTGATCCGGATCAACACCAAAATCGAATCAGTTCTTCCTTTTCCCATGCTGAACATTTCCTGAAAATTTCATCAAAATCCATCCATAACTTTTTGAGTTATTTTGTTCACAGACAGACAAACTCTCCCGAAAACATAACCTCCTTGGCGGAGGTAACCATTCCTCTTCTGCTATTTGTTCTTTCATCTGTTTTTCCCATTTTTCTTTAATACACAGTGAGGAAGAGTCCCTGGATGCCATTAAATTTTAATAAAATAGTGAGATAACTCTACTCTTTTTCTTCTCATAGGCTCTCTGAAATAGCCCAATAATCACATTATCAGTGTTGGTTTTTATCTCCTTTTCAAAATAATCCTTTATTTGTAGATAACGATATCCTTCATTTTCATTTAGTCCAAATTTGTTCTTTAACTTCTCAAAACTCTGCAGCTTACCCTGTTTCACTATTGTGCATATTGCTGTTATTCCCTTGTTTGCCCATTGCTTAAAACCTTTATCAGCTGTCCCTGGTATAAACCTGGAATCAAACGCAAACCAACTCAACATCCAGATCTCTTTCTCCATCTTATACCTTTCAACTTCTGTGTTCCATATTTTAAACTGTGGTTTTTTGTTTTTATATCCAGCTGGATACCTACTCTTTCATCAGTCCTTTGTGTGCTATTAAGTTTCGTACCTCCATGTCTGTAATACCAAGTTGTATAGTTTTCCATCTCACAACAAATTCATCATTGCACCAATATATCAGAGGTCTGATTTGTGCTGCATGGAAATATTCTTAAAGACCTTGTAAAGTCAGACCGCTCTTCTCTTTAGGGAGCTGAAGGGTTGTGTACCAGATCCTCCGTTTCTTTCCTCCCTTATAAATCTGGATTATCTCATTCTATGAACTGTTTATGTGGAATTATCACAGAAAAAGACTGAAATAAATATAGAAGTCTTGGTGGAACATTCATTTTTATTATCTCTATTCTTGAGCTGAAGTCCAAACACAAAGCTGACCATCTCTCCAGGTCCCTCCTTATTTCTTGGTTTATTTTGGTATAATTTGAATCATATAACTGATCTATTCCTTTTGTGATGTTTACACCAAGTATTTAATCGATTTAGCATTCCATTTGAGCTTGTACCTATCTTTAATCTCTTTTGATGAGGAATAATTTATGACCAAAATCTGTGTTTTTGTGACATTAATTCTATATCCTGAATATTCTCCATAGGATTCTAACAATCCCATTGTTTTGGGGAAGTTTTCATTAGGATACTTTAAAAAGAACAATATGTCATCAGCAAATAATCCTATTTTATGTTCCTCCTCTCCTGTCTTCACCCCTTTCACTGTTTCCTCTTGTCTAATCATTTAGGCTCGAAAAACAGAGCAAAAAGACTTGGAGAGAGGCTACAGCCATGTCTAGTCCCCCTTTTCTAAACTGAAAGGTTTCATCAAACTGCCGTTTATTTTAATCCTTGCCTTTAGCTCCTGATACATTGATCTAATACAATTGACAGATTGTTCATTGAATCCAAATTTTTCCAATACCCTGTACAAAAAAATTCCAATTGACACTGTCAAAAGCCTTTTCAGCATCTATGCTCACCAAAATTATGCTTCCCTCCTCCTTTTGAACGTTTTCTATAACATGTAAGCTCCTTCTAAAACTATCTTGTGTTTGCCTTCCTTTGATAAACCCACATTGGTCCTAATCCATCAGATCCTGCATAAATATCTCTAATCTCTCAGCTATAATAGAGGTGCAATGTTTGTAATCCACATTTAAAAGGCATATGGGTCTGTAATTACCACAGAATTCTTAATCTTTCCCATCCTTTGGAACAATGGAGATGATGGTTTTATTCCATGAAGGAGGGATCCTGCCTGACCTGAGAGTAAAGGTGAAAGAATCTTGAAGTAATGGGATTAACTCCTCTTTGAAAGTTTTATAAAATTAGGCCCCAAACCCATCAGCTCTGGCCAATTTCCCTCATTTTGCCTGACTAATTGACTTTTCTATCCCTTATATTGTTATTTCTGAAGTCAACATCTCATTCTGTTTTGTGCCTATTGCTGGTAGGTCTAATCTAAGAACTCTGTCAGATGCTCTCCGCCTACTGAAAAAGGCTGTGAGTACAACTTCCTATAATACTCCTCAAAAACCTTCTCAATGTCCTCTTGTTCATATGAAATCTCATCAGTTACAGGGTCTCTTATTTTATGTATATTAGACAATGCTTGCTGTTTCCTGATCCCTCCGGCTATGTTTTTAGATGCTGTAGTTCCTCCCTCATAGGATGTTTGTTTACTAAACCTCGCTTTCCTCTCCACCGCTTCTCACAGTATAACATCTATTTTTTTCCTAAGAGCCTTGATCTGGTTCAGTATACCTGATTTTTATGAGTGCTTATGTTGCTGCTCCAAATCTTTTTAATTTTCTGATCTGTTTCAGGTATGCTTCAAGCCTGCCTTTTTTTCAAAAGCTGTATGCGATATCTATTCCTACATATATATAAATATATACATACATGTACATATATATATATGTATATATATATATATATATATATATATATATATATATATATATATATATATATATATATATATATATATATGTGTGTGTGTGTGTGTGTGTGTATATATGTATATATGTGTGTATATATATATATATATATACATATATATACATATACATACATATGTATATACATATATATACATATATATATATACATACATATACATACACACACACACACATATATATATATATATACATATATATGTATATATATATACATATATATATTTATATATACAGTCATGGAAAAAATTATTAGACCACCCTGTTTTCTTCAATTTCTTGATCATTCTAATATCTGGTACCACTAAACGTATAATACAATGAACACAACAAAAATGCAGCTGGTCACATAATACTTTATGTCCTATTTGACATTCTTAAGCTTAATTGATTCCCAGGGTATATAAGAGGCCATTTCATGTCACAAGCAGCACTGCACATGCAAAGGCCTAGAGTGGTTTCCTGCTTACATTCAAGCCGTAGCACAACTCAGAAGTTGTCAGCTCTCACATAATGCCTAAAACAAAAGAATTATGTGAAGCCACAAAGGCAGCCATCTTGGCACTGCTGGAAATTGGCATGAGTGAGAGACAGGTAGCGAAAAAAAACTGAAGATCTCCAAGACAGCCGTTCATTACAACAACAAAAACAAGCTGAACATGGCACTACCAAATTGCTACCTGGCCGTGGCAGGAAACGCCTTTTCTACCCCACGAGATGACCGTGCACTCATCCGTTCCTGTGTCAGGAATCGTCGTCAGACCTCCAGGGACCTTAAAAATGAGTGGGCACTGTCGAGAACTGTGACTTGTTCAGCAAGGACAGTTCGAAACCGACTTGTTGAAGCTGGTTTGAAGTCACACAGAGCACGCAAGAAGCCCTTCATCAATGAAAGGCAGAGGAAGGCCCGGTTACTCTTTGCTCGAGACCACAAGGATTGGACTGTTGATGATTGGGCTAAGGTTCTCTTCAGTGATGAATCCAATTTTGAATTGATGCCCACTCCAGCCAACTTACTGGTTAGGAGGAAGCCTGGAGAAGCTTACAACCCAGACTGTCTTGCCCCTACAGTAAAACATGGGGGTGGATCAGTCATGATCTGGGGTTGTTTCAGTCTGAGTGGAACAGGGCAAATGCAATTGTGTGAAGGCCGAATGAACCAGGTCATGTACAGGACTACCCTTGAAAACAGTCTTCTTCCATCAGCTGGAAAACTCTTTCCTGCCTCGAATGACTGGATTTTCCAACAAGACAATGCCCCTTGCCACACGGCAAGGTCAGTTAAAGCCTGGATGGAGAACCACAACATTCGCACCATGCCTTGGCCTGCTCAATCACCAGATCTTAGTCCAATTGAAAACCTGTGGAAAATCATCAAACTCAAAATGGAGAACCACAAGCCCAAAAACAAAGAAAATTTGTTTGAATTTGTCCAACAGGAATGGGCTGCTGTGACAGCAGAACAATGTCAGAAGCTGGTGGAGAGCATGCCAAGACGCATGGCTGCAGTCATCAAAAACAATGGTTATGCAATCAAGTATTAACTCTTGTGTGTATCATGTGTTTAAAGCAAACAGAAAAGAAAACATGGAATGCTTAAAAGTAGTGTTTTTATGTACAATGCCATAGCTATTAATGTAAGAATTTAAGTAATTTTGGTTATTATCAAGAAAACCATGGAAAATGAATAGTTCTTAGTTCTTAAATTAAACTCTCATGAGCTATTTTTGTTGTTATCATTATAATTGTCCAAACAAATGTACCTTTAGTTGAGCCAGGCATTAAAATTAACAAGAAATTGAAGAAACAAGGGTGGTCTAATAATTTTTTCCATGACTGTATATGTATATATATGTGTGTGTGTATTCATTTTTTAAAAATAATTTTACAAATTTATTATTGTTATTAATTATTTATTGCAGTATTTCTAATGTAATTATTTATTCATACATTTTTTAAAATACATTTCCACATTTATTTATTTCTTAGTTCCTGTGCTACATTTCTACATTTATTTATTCCTGTATTTTTGTGCACCTATGTTAATAAGGTAGGCAGTCCTACCTCAGTCTAAAGCCACATTGGTCGAGTATGTGAAGCAGACAGAAGTAAACGATTTGTAATCCCATGATTGATGACACCAGCTAGCTAGCTTGGCATTCATCACTACATGCAATGGCTTCCAGTGGATACATCTACTACTTTATAAACTTTAACTGAATTAGTCAACCAGACAGACCACTTTCATTTCTGTTTGTCCTGTTTTTGTGCAGGTGTAAACGCGCCTCACCCATCTCCACAGCCTGCTCCGCTGTGCAGCGTTACACCCAGACACCCAGAGGACGGGAGGTTTCTGCCAGGAACATTTTGTGATGCTAAATACAGAAAAGACAAAAACTCCTCCTTTATCTTCAATAAAACTCTAATTAATTCATGTTATTTCTGCGTGTTTTAGCACTACCTGCAAACAAATGTATTTTTTAAATGATTATTTCTTTCACATTGTCAGCTGTCATCATGCGTGCTCCTCCCATGACCTCTGTGTGACCTGCAGCAGAGGGAGAGCTGCTGCTGCATCTTTAGCTCTGAGCTCACCTGTGATGTTGTTTCAAACATTTGATGAAGCTTTTCCAGCCCATGGTTTGATCAACTCTCTTACTTTAATACATCATCTGCTGTGAAAGGCTCAAGCTTTTAAAACGGAGGCGTGTCCACGATGAAGCTTCAGAAAAGACAAGAAACAGGAGCAGATAAACAGCAGAGCTCGTTTTTGAAGTGGAGGATTTTTACAGAAAGATATCATGTTTTTATGAGCATGTCAATGTTCTTTTTTATGACTATTTTGTAAACAACAATCAACACTCAGAATCAACTGGACATAGAAGACACAGACAGTATGAAGAAGGGATGGAGTGTTGATTGTAGTTTACAAAATAGTTAAAACATGGAGGATAAATGCTCAAATTGATAAAAAAAAATTTTAAAAAGATTTTAAAATTGTTTTAGGGAAAGTGGAAAACAGCAGTGCTCGAGTATTTTCATTGTTGTTTTTCCATGAAGAATGACCATTGTTTTATCCATAGACATACAGTGGTACATTTGTCCCATCTCTACTGTTTCTACTGTTTTTAAATTAGTTTTTTAAAACATTGAAACAATTGTTTTAGTATTTGTATCAGCTTTATTTTATCCATTGTCTTTAATTAAGTTTTGTCTGTTTTGTTTTGTCTATTTGTGTACAGCACTTTGCTTCAACTGTGGTTGTTTTTAAAGTGCTTTATAAATAAAGATGAGCTGAGTTGAGATCTCATGGTAATCACTAAAAATGTTTTTTTTTAACTATTTTTCTCTGTAATGAAACCCTGAAGTCAGAGAATTCACAATTATATAGTGTAATGACAGTGGGATTTCAAATTGTGGTCGTAACGGGACACAATGGAACATTATTGTGTTGTTTATGTGAAAGGCTCAAAAGTTAGAATCTGACATGGCAAAAAAATAAAAAAAGGATGAAAGTCAATTTTAGCTCTAATCATATGCTTATTTAAGCCTGATCTTTGAAAATAAATCCCCCACCCTCTTACATTTATTATCTTGGACATAACTCATTTTATATGTTTTTTCATAAAAAGCAATGACATCATTTATTCATATATATTCATATTCAGTCAAATTTAAATGGTTAAAATAAAATAAAAAATTAAATATTTTGCTTTTTTTTAATATAACAGAAGACAGGAAAAGTAACAAGTCAACAAACAAGCAGGCCATCAGAGGTTGTACAATACAGTTCATTTCCAAAAGGGGGTTAAGTCAGGGTTGTTCTCTCCAGTCCATCAGATAGTCCAAATGAAAATTAATCATCAAAGGGACAAGAGGCTCTAGCAAAATCATACATGCAGTTTTACAGAGAAAATTATATACATCTGCCGCCTCCCATCAAATATTTCTGTTCAAAAATGTTATCCATTTGGACCAATATTTACTGAATTTTCATAAACATAATCTTAATGAAAAGGTCAACCTCTCCATGTCATACAATTCCTTTACAATTGTCATACACTCTGTTTTTGTGGGTGGTTCCTTGGCAAGCCATTTCCTACTTATTGCTTTTTTGCTAGAAACTAGAAATATTTTGAGAAGGTATTTATCCTGGGCATTAAGCGTGTAGGGTAGGTTTCCTAAACATATGGTTCGAAAACTATCATCCAGCTGGTAACCCAACACTAATTTAATTATTGTTATTATGTCTGACCAGTAAGGCTGAATCATTTGACAGTCCCAGAATAAGTGAAAGTGGTCAGCGAGCAAGTTATTCCACTCTCTCCAGCAGTGACCACATTTTGGGTCACCATTTTGAAGATATTTTATCTTCGGGGTAATAAAAAATCTTATTATGTTCTTCCAAGAGAATTCTCTCCAAGAATCAGGATTTGAAGTGGTAGACTGTATTTTACAGATATTTGACCAGTCATCATCGGTCAGGCTTATATTTGCTTCTCAGTCTCATTTAGTTTTCACATATTCTGTAGACAGCTTTTTAGACAACTGTAGGCTTGAATATATTTTAGTAATAACTTTCTTATGAATGTTACCCTTATATGCATCAATAAAAATATTGGTGAGGTTCATATCAGTGTTGACATGAGCTTTGATATTTTTAGTGAAGTGGCTCCTAAGTTGCAAATATCTATAAAAGTCCTTCCTCTCCAAATTATAGATATCTGCAAGGTGCTGGAAGCTTTTCAGTTTGGTGCTGCTGGCAATTAAACAGTACGATGTAATCCCTTTCAAGATCCACTGCTGAAACCTAGAATCCAGCTGGGCAGGTCTAAAATCCTCATCATGTGCCACCCATCTTAATAACCGAGCACCCCTCCCCCCCCCGGGGTCGATTACATTCTTTAAACCAGATGTTTAGAGGAATCATGGTCCAACTGCTTAATTTATCTGAATGTAGTTTCTTCAGATTTTTATCTCCTAGTATGGATGAAGAGGGATACCCAGCTGAGAAACTCAAGGTCCTTCCATTTAGCAGAGTAATCTTTGATGCACCAGTGAATTAAATATTTTAATTGTGCTGCTTTATAATAATCTTCCAAGCAAGGGAGTGATAATCCTCCCTTATCTTTTGCAAGCTGTAATGTTTTAAGTCGTACCCGAGGTCTTCGACCTTTCAATAAAAATCTAGAAATTGTGCATTGCCATTCATTAAATTGTTTCTTTGGAATCTCTATAGATAACGACTGAAAAAAATAAAATAATCGAGGCAGGACAACCATCTTTATGATTTCGATTCTATTATGTAGGTTGAGAGTCAAAGAAGACCATCTATCCAAGTCATCTTTTATATCTTTGGTGATAGGATCATAGTTTATGTTGAAAATGTTGGTTAGATCTTTTGGGATATTAACCCCCAGATACTTAATGTTGGTTGTATTCCATTTGAAATTACATTTTTTATATAAATCTTCTTGAGGTGACAAATTATAAGTGAGGGTTTGAGTTTTGTGTGTGTTTAATTTATATCCTGAATACAAACCATATTGCTGTAGCGATTATTTTCTGGATATTATTGGATATGAATTAAAGTAAATAATATTCATTTAATAACCAGGTTTGCTCTCATTGATTAAAGGGGCACCTTCCTTTTTATACAAAAAAGGCAAAATTAACTTAATTAATTGATTTATTAATTATTTCATTTAAATTAGATAAATCAATTAAGTCAAACTTCAGTTGTTTAATCAATCTCAAATCTAAAGACAGAACTCTCATGCAGTGATGTCAATCTTCCAAATAGAATACCAACAGACAGAACTTTGAATATATAAGGGTGATTTATTAAAATGAATATGTAAGACAAAATAAAATAAAATAAACACTTAAGAAGGAACAAATGTCAGAGATGTACTAAATCAATGATGTTATCAATCAGGAAAGAAGATATGAACCCTCAAGGAACATTTAAGCATATGGAGTGGTTATAGAGGATTAATTTCCAAATTAACCTACTTGTAAAATGTCAAATCAAGGGGAAATTATTAGAGAATTGAACCAAGACACACTCAAGCCCATCTGAAAGAAGATAGAACCGCCTCTTACGAATCGGGCCTCATCTGGTCCTGGGGCTACTGTGGAGAAGAACTGTTCTGGTTTGGAGTCGGCCCAGAGGGCTGAAGTTCACACTGCCCAGCGCGATGGATCCAGAGAGGTTGTTCTGATGTGAGAAGGTCTGTCCCAGATTTCCCGGGAGAGAAGTCTTTGATTGAACTGGTAGGTTCTGTTCAAGGTGAAGCTGGAGCTTGGGCGTTGGTGTCTCAATTGTATAAAAAAAAAAACGATTTGTAACTAATTCCAAAAATTAAGAATTTGTTGGACAGACGAACACTGTTCTGAAATTAATAAGAAAAAGTCCATTTTCTATGAAGTAAATCTTTGAAATCTTTTTATAGCTTACTGGCTTTTATCGGCGGGCATGTCACAAAAACTTAGACAAAAGAATTAAGGAAAAATATGTGGAGCCGAAAGTCAGGAGTGGTGACGAAGAAGAGGAGGAAGAAAAAGAAGCGGGAGAGAGAAGACAAGCGTCTCTCTGGTTTTAAGCTACTCGCAGGGGGAGGGCTGTTGGATGAGTTAACAACACTTTATCAACTAAAACTTGGCCAGAATTAAGTTGTATTTTGATTAAACATCCAATATAAGCACTCCAACTGGATAGGAAATCTCATGGTGATCAATTTGATACCAAATGCTATATATCTAAAGTATAAGAAAGACTTAACCACATCTATTTTGTTTAATTGACTGTTTAATAAGATTTGAATTGTTTAACTTAAGACATACAAGTCAACATGCCCTTAGGATGGTATGCAACCCACCCAAGGTGTAGCAATCCTATTATAAGCATTCTTTAATAAAACAGAGTGATAATCCAACTTTCTCCTAACTCTGGTATCTTTAGAGCTAAAAACACACAAGTCACATCATTAGAAAGCATTTGTCATGACAGGAAAAGACATCACATTGTCAGATTTGTCCATTGTTGCAGTTTAAAAGTTTCAGTTTTAAAAGGTTTGTGGGTTTTCTGTGTGGACAGAGACCACATCTGGAGCCGGTGAGGGGCCTTGAGTGGCCAGGGAGGTCAAAGGTCAACTTAGGTGCCACCTAAGAATTGTTTATGACTTGAGGACGAACTCTCTACAAACACATTATCAGGTCTCAGCCAATCGCTGTTGAGGAAGAAAAGTAAACATTCACACCGATGTCTGTTTGGGGTACCTTGCAGTCATTAACGACAGACTCGATGGCGCCAGACGTCTATAGGAGATTTACAGTCATGGTGCAGGAAGGCACAGAGTCAGAGAGGAATGTAGTGTTCTTGTCCCTTTTGGAGTTCCTAAAGTTTGTCCAATTTTTGATCTTAAGACATTGCTCTAGGCATGACATAAGTCTGGGGAGGCTGGAATCTGGGTTGGAGAGAGTCACTAAAATATCGTCTCACAGAGAGAGACATATTTTATGCTCTATTCCTTTTATTTGAATTCCTGTTATACTAACATCTTCTCTAATTGTTTGGGCAAGAGGTTCTATGAACAATGCAAAAGGGTGGGGCTCAGGGGCAGCCCTGGCGGCATCCCCTGCTCCAGAATAATAGTCCTGGAAAGATTTCCATTTATTTTAACCTGTGCTGTAGGGGACTGGTACAACGATTTGAGACAATTTATTATTGTATCTTGAAAACCAAAACGTTGCAGCACTAAATACAGATACTTCCATCGCACAGAATTAAATGCCTTTTCTACATCAAGGCTTATTGCAAGAGATTTATAATTACTTTGACTCATACTCTCAACCAAGAACAATACACGTCTTATATTATCTTGTGTCTGGTCTGTCTCAACCAGATCAGGCAATATGATTTCAATTCTTTTAGCAATTATTGAGGCAAATAATCTGTAATCAATGTTTAAAACTGAAATTGGTCTGTGTTAACTGCAATCCATCTTGTCTTTCCCTGTTTTGTGGATGATAGATATAATGGCCTGTTTCCAGGATGCTGGAGTTTCCCCTCCTTTGAGTACGTAGTTAAAACACCTAAGGAGTAAGGGTGTCAATATACTCCTAAATTTCTTGTACCAACTAGCTGGAAAACCGTCTCCCCCTGGTACTTTGCCAGTTTTAAGTCTTGATATAGCGCTATCAACCTCTTCCTTTGTAATTTCTTGTGTAATTATTTTATTCTGTTCAGCACCAATTGATGGTAAATCAAGGGAATCTAAAAAATGTTTAATAATAGATGCCTCTGCTGCTTTTGGTTGGGAGTATAACTCCTTATAATATTTGTCAAAGGACTGTTGTATTTCCTCAGGTTTATAACATATAGTGTTTGTGACGGGATCTCTGATTTTAAAAACTGATCTTTCAGTTTGTCGTTTCTGCAGTTTCCATGCAAGTATCTTTTTGGCTCTAGGCCCGTTCTCATAGTAATTTTGTTTTGTGTATTTAAGTTTAATCTCCACTTGTTTATCAAGTATATTGTTTAAGATTTGTTTGTTTATGTATATTTGTTTAGGTATTTGGGGATCATTTAACTCTATATGTTGTTGTTCAAGTGTTTTGATTTTGTTAGTGATTTCATTTAACTGTTTCTGTCCTTCTTTTGTCCTTCTGGAAGACCACATTATTCATTTTCCTCTCAAAACAGCTTTTGCTGCATCCCATATAAGACTAGATGACATTCCTTCATGGTTATTAAATTCCAAATACTCGTTAAATTCATGCTTTACAAAATCTTCATTTAAAAGCTGGTATTAAGTCTCCAGGTGGTGTTTTTGGACTGGATCAAGATGGAGCTTCAAGTACACTGCTGCATGGTCAGACACATCTCTGATCCCTGTACTGCAATCTATTATTCTCTCTGACTGAGACATGAAAAATAGTCAATCCTTGAATAAACGGCATGTGGATAGGAAAAGAAAGTGAACTGTTTTGTAGATGGATGGATCTCCCTCCAAACATCAGTCAGACCATTTTATTAACATACATTGCTTCAGCATTAATCTTTTTTGTTGGATTAGTTGAATCAAGAGTGCAGCTGCACGTTCCAGTCTCCTCCACATATCAGTATACCTTGAGTTTCTGTAGCAATCAAATCAAATATCCTTTTCATTAAAAGTTTATCTTGTCCAGGTGGCTTATAAACATTGAATAATGTAACTTCTATAGAATCCAGAGTCCCCTTTACCAGGACATAGCGTCCCTCCTTATCAGAAATCTCAGAAAGGAGCCTGAAAGACACTTTGTTTGAAATTAATATTGCTACTCCCCTGGCATGTCCTCTCATGTAAGAGGAAAAAAAGTATTTTTAAATCCTAATTTTTTAAGTTTTTCATGTTCTTGTGAGGACTGGTCCCCAGTCCTCCAGTTTTTGCTCCTCTCTCCCTCCCCTTCTGTCTTCTTCCCCTTCTCCACTTCTCCTGAGCGGCGCTGTGGGCTGCTCAGCTACCTTCACCTCACTTCCTGTCTGGGTGGCACCTCTGGAGCAGATCCGTTCCTGGAGCCTCACCTGTTCCTGATTCCGGCCTGATCACCTGCCTACTTAAGCACATGGAGGAATCTTCTCAGCGCCAGCTGATTGCATGACTAAGTGGTTCGTTCATGTAGTTTGTGCTGGCCTTAAGCCTTCTTCTCCTCTCACGGAGATTATTGCTCTAGTCTCATATTTGGTGACTGTTTGGATTTGTGCTCTTTTTTCACCTGGACTAATTTCTCTCTCTCTTCCATTTTTTCCAGGTCTCCACGAGCTCCTGCCACCACCACCATTATTGTTATTTTGCACTTTTGATTCACCTTCTGTAAAAAAAGCACTAACTTGACTTTTTAAATCTGATCTCAGCCTCTGCTCTGGGTCCATCCTACACCTACACCTAACAGTTCTTTTTGCATTAGATGGGTGTCCTGCCAAAATATTATATGTAGGTTTTCCCTTTTCATCTTAGTTATAAGCTTTCCTCTCTTCACTGGATTTTGTAACCCGTTAATGTTAAGTGTGACTACATTATACACTTGCTCACCCATTCTTCTTCAGTTGCATGTTTTTTCCATACTGCAGACCCAAGATAACCTGAACATATTTACACAAACAACACAATATATATGAATACAGAACATTTCACAAGTGAACTCAACAGTGACTTCTATAGTCGAAGTTTCTTTGAAATAACTTCTCAAATGGGAGGAAAAAGACCTTCAGGTAGTAAGGGCCTCCCCTGTGCAACACCAGGATAGTTCTATGATGAAAAACTAGTCAGTGCACAGTAAACCAAGATGTTAAAGACTCCCAGACTGTGGGTCCATTTGTTGGTGTGCATCACAGTCAAAATATCCCACTAAAATAAAACAATCAGGAGGAGCCAGCATTATTCTAAATAAACATAACCTCACTCACAGTCCGTGTAAAATGACGTATGTTAGAGACGTTTCTTTCTTTACCTTACCCGGGGTTTACTAGTTGGGGTGTGTTTTTCTTAAACGTAAGGAAAAGTCAAACGTCCTGATCGTTGCGGCGGGAAACCTTCAGTAAATTCTGGACCCTCTCCCGGTGTGTTTCCCGGTTCCGTCGCTTTTCCTTGCCCACAGTGTTCCAGGAGGTTTTCATCAGCTTTCCGGTGCTGCATCAGCGGGGCTGTCATCGTCCGTGGTGAGTCCTCTTCTTTTTAAATCCTGCATCGTCTCCGCTGCGCTGCTGTATGTGACTGGACCGCTGTCAAAAAACACCGAAGTCTGGCGAGGTGTGGTGACTGAAAATGGAGACCCTTCTCTTTTAGTAGTCTTCTGATCGGGGTGTAAGCTTTCCTTTTCCTCTGAATCTCCATGGGGTAGTCGTGATCCAAATACACTCTGTGTCCGCCGACACAAATTTCTCTCTGTTTCCACGCCGAGCGGAGCACCGATTCCTTAACGCTGTACTCCAAGAAGCAGATCACCATTGACCTGGGGTTTGAATCTGTTATGTTTTTATTGCAGCTTTTGGGAGAGGACATTTATGTCCTCTGATTACCTCAAAAGGAAGGTAATCATTGCAACTGCAAAACAAAATTAACAATGCAACAAAAGCATTTTTTTTAAATAAAGCAGTTTGCTAACAGATCTGAAGTCATTATAATATCCATATCAGCAGTGAGCTGAAGTCAGTCCTCCATCATCCTTCAACACCAAACTCTAGATAGTCTGTGGGTGCTTTGTTTTCAAAGATCATCACCAATGATCTTAAATCAATGGCTCCTAAAAAACTTTCCATCACAGGACTACAGAACTATAGCGGCTAACAGGCTGCTAGCCAGCTAAAGGCTAACCTGTGTACCAGCACAGACAGTTAAGGAGCTGAAACAGCTCTTTGGTACCAGTCAAGTCAAGACAGCACTGAGAGATCAGATCACACCGATGTAACCAATCAGGCCTCAGACTGAGGTAGGACCGCCTACCTTATTAACATAGGTGACCATAAATAAATAAATAATAAAATAAATATAGAAACACAGGAATAAATAAATAAATAAATGTATGAATGAATAAATACATTAAAGGGGTAATTTATAAATAAATGCAGGAATAAAAAAATACAGGAATAAATAGATAAAAATAAAAATGCATCAATAAATAAATGCAAAAACACAAGAAAGACCTTTTTAATAATGAAATATATTTATACATTTATTTTTTCATGGTTTTGCATTTAATAATTTATTTTTATAATTAATTAACTATTTATTTATCCTGAATTTTTTCTTCCCCATACTTTATCATCATCACTGTTTGTACATCTGAAGAAGTTTAACTCTGTTGTGAAAATTAAATCTGACATTAAATGAACATGTGAAGAAGAAATGACCTTCAGTTTTCATGAATAAATGTCTGTATTTGAAAAGAATACATCTGTCATTTATTGTTGAATCAGATGTTGTTTCTCTTGTTTCCTGTTTCTAAAACAAACAGACTGTCACAATCAGAGGAACACATCAGTTCTCCTACAGGACACACTTGGTCTGATTTACTATAGAAGAAGAGTGGAGATATATCAGGAGGAGCTCAAAGAAGGTTGAACTGTCAGCAGATCAGATATCAGCAAAAATCCACCATCATGCATCCCTACATATGATCAGTCAAACATCTGGACATGAAGATGCTTCAGTTAATAATCACACACACAAGATCTACAATAGAAACAGAGAAAACATGAACTTACATCAGAGTCTCCAGTCTACAGTTTGGACTCTGCAGAAAATCACACAGCAGCTTCATTCCTGAATCATGAAGTTTGTTCCTGCTCAGGTCCAGCTGTCTCAGATGGGAGGGGTTGGACTTCAGAGCTGAGGCTAAAGAAGAACAGCTGATCTCTGACAAACTGCAGCGCTCCAGTCTGAATAAAGAAGAGAATGAAGAGAAAAACTCTTTAGGATCCAATCAGATGTGTCCACATCACACAGTCTGCTCAGCAGAGCCAATCAGCTGCTGCTCTGCCTCCTGTCCTTCAGTTTGTCTCAGCTGCTTTCACACACGTCTTGATCCGTTCCTCCTGTTTCTCTAAAGTGTAAACAGCAGAGCTCAGATTTTTCTGTCAGGATCAAACCTTCACATCTAAACACTTCAATCTGAGCTCACAGTCACAGTCTGCTGTCACATGGTCCAGTTTAGCTCCAAAAACATTTATTTATTTTACTTTATAAGGAAATAAATGAGGAAATAAAACAATTTGATAAATAATATGAAAACATATTTCCACAAACATCCTCGATCTTTGGTCAGGAACTACATTTTCCTTTTCTCATCAACATTTGAACACACCATGATGAAATGTTATATATTTGTCTAATCATCATTTTTCTGAGCTGTCATTGAACACATCATTATATACCTGTCACTGTCTGCTCATTAAGTCTTAAAGTTTGTTGAAATGTTTCAAAGTCATTCAGCAGACGCTTTTGTCCAGAGCCACGACCATCTGAGAGTCAGAACAACACGAGCAAGAATCTGAACCTGAGGAACAACGTTAGTAAGAGCAGCAAACTGCTTCAAGTCCGTTTGGACACACCAGCTGACATGTGGAGCTCCAGGCACACACAGTTTTATTTAGACCAAGAAGGAGATCATCTTCAATATGGAGAAGAAAAAATGACATAAGGATAAATAAATAAATATATAAATAATAACAAATACAAAAACAAATAAAAAATAAATATGAAAACATTTTGGTAATAAAAAGGGCTTTTTCCATTTTTTAACTTTTACTTATCTATGAATTTCTATTTATCTAATCATTTATTTTATGTATTTCTATTGTTCTACATATTTGTATTTATACATTTGCATATTTATTTATTTAGTCAAACATTCATTAATCGTTTACCACAATTATTTATTTATTTTTGTATTTCTTTGTTGTTGTTTTTAATCATGGTTTTATTGGATTTTATTTTTGTAACACTTACAGTATCAGGGCACAGCAAATTCCATCTCATTCATCCATCCTCCTCACATCAATGTTCTTATTGTCCAGAGAGAGTGCTGCTGTCCTCTTTGTCCATTTTTCCCACTTTTCCACAAATTGTGATTCCTGTCATCTTAATTTGTGTTTGAGTTTCTCCATTACAAATATTTCCTCGACAGTGCACACCCACTGCTCCACAGTCACTGGTTCTACTTTGTACCACATTCTGGTGATTCCTTTTTTACTTGATGATAATAGTATTTAACAAGATACTCGTCCTTTTCTTGTATCATATCATATGACAAATTCCCCAAACACAAGATCTTACATGTTTTGGGTATCTGATAATCTAATATTTTTTTGCAAACTTTGCCATATTTCTACCCAATACCCTTTTAATTTTGGGCATGACCAGAACATGTGTGTGTGTGCATCAACGTGTTCACATGATCTCCAGCACAGCTGCTGTGTGGATACCAATTTCCTCCTAATCTTTGGAGTTATAAAAAAATCTGACAATATTTTTCCTGTTAAACTTTCTCCAAATTCTGGAGCTAGTGGCCGTGCACTGCCATTTACACGTGATAAACTAGAAAAGCACTCGGAGAGCACAGACCTCCACCAGCACCACAGTCCTCTCCCATATTGTGATTTTTATAAATAAATATTAGTCCTACTTTTATTTCATCTAAATATTTAGATTCTTTGACCATGAAAACATACCATTAGCAACTGGATTCATAATGATATCTATTTTAGCTCAGTAGTTATTCACAAAAATTGAAATTTTTGTCATGGCGGATCCAGACGGTGATCCGGATCAACACCAAAATCGAATCAGTTCTTCCTTTTCCCATGCTGAACATTTCCTGAAAAATTCATCAAAATCCGTCCATAACTTTTTGAGTTATTTTGTTCACAGACAGACAGACAAACTCTCCCAAAAACATAACCTCCTTGGCGGAGGTAACCATTCCTCTTCTGTTATTTGTTCTTTAATCTCTTTTTCACATTTTTCTTTAATACACAGTGAGGAAGAGTCCCTGGATGACATTAAATTTGAATAAAAAAGTGAGATAACTCTACTCTTTTTCTTCTCATAGGCTCTCTGAAATACCCCAATAATCACATTATCAGTGTTGGTTTTTATCTCCTTTTCAAAATAATCCTTTATCTGTAGATAACGATATCCTTCATTTTCATTTAGTCCAAATTTGTTCCTTAACTTCTCAAAACTCTGCAGCTTACCCTGTTTCACTATTGTGCATATTGCTGTTATACCCTTGTTTGCCCATTGCTTAAAACCTTTATCAGCTGTCCCTGGTATAAACCTGGAATCAAACTCAGACCAACTCAACATCCAGATCTCTTTCTCCATATTTTACCTTTCAACTTCTGTGTTCCATATTTCAGTTGTGGTTTTGGTTTTTATATCCAGCTGGATACCTACTCTTTCATCAGTCCTTTGTGTGCTATTAAGTTTCGTACCTCCATGTCTGTCGTACCGTTCTACAGTTTTCCATCTCGCAACAAATTCATCATTGCACCAATATATCAGAGGTCTGATTTGTGCTGCATAGAAATATTCTTAAAGACTTTGTAAAGCCAGACCGCCCTTCTCTTTAGGGAGCTGAAGGGTTGTGTACCAGATCCTCGGTTTCTTTCCTCCCATATAAATCTTGATATCCATTTATCTCATTCTATCAACTGTTTATGTGGAATTATCACAGGCAAAGACTGAAATAAATCTAAAAGTCTTGGTGGAACATTCATTTTTATTATCTCTATTCTTGAGCTGAAGTCCAAACACAAAGCTGACCATCTCTCCAGGTCCCTCCTTATTTCTTGGTTTATTTTAGTATAATTTGAATCATATAACTTATCTATTCCTTTTATGATGTTTACACCCAAGTATTTAATAGATTTAGCATTCCATTTGAGCTTGTACCTATCTTTAATCTCTTTTGATGTGGAATAATTTACGGTCAAAATCTGTGTTTTGTGACATTAAAGGTGTAGTCAGCGATCTTCTAATCTGACGCAGTATTTGTGAAATTCACCGTATGTCTCCTCTCCATCCACAAGATGTCACCACTGACAGCGTGTTGAAAACAAATCCGGTCTCAATACACAGCCTTGGCTCTGAATTTCAGCAGGTAAATACTGTGGCTCGGATCGAGTTACCAAAACAAAGTAAACCCCCCCTCATCCAGGGGGCGATCATACTCATGTGCAGATCAGACAGAAGGGGGAGGGGGAGTCGCAGTTTGCGTAGCGTGCGCAGTTAGTGTAAGAGAGAGATACAATAGTTGCGGTAGGAATGGCTGAAAACAGCCCAAAAGAAAAAGGTCAGAGGAGTGAAAAATGAAAAAGGAGGGCTATGACCAAAAGAGCAAAGAGCCAGATCAACATTGGTGTTGCTTTCCGACGATGGAGGGAACTCTGCCAATTGAAAGACCTGAAAACGGAAGCGGATGTCACCGACTTTCTGCTGGATAGGTAAGCTAAGCAACATTAGCTTTGTGGTGCTTCACATAACAGTAACAGCCGTCAGGCATTCATCTTATTGTCTAATCTGCCAAAATGTTCTGTTGTTGTGATGTTTTCATTAACGGCAGTCGAGTTGTCTGACCAGTCAGGGTTTCCTTAGCTACGTCAGCTACGCAGTTTCTACGGCCGTTTCCATGACGATGCACGTCCATCAGCTTTCGGGAGGCGGGTCTAAATACAAATATAAACAAACCCTCCACTCGTCTTCTCCCACATCGCTGACTACACCTTTAATTCTATATCCTAAATATTCTCCATAGGATTCTAACAATCCCATTGTTCTGGGGAAGTTTTCGTTAGGATACCTTAAAAAGAACAATATGACGTTAGCAAATAATCCTATTTTATGTTCCTCCCCTCCTGTCTTGACCCATTTCACTTCATCCTCTTGTCTAATCATTTGGGTTCCATAAACAGCAACAAAAGACTTGGAGAGAGGCTACATCCTTGTCTAGTCCCCCTTTCTAAACTAAAAGGTTTTGTCAAACTGCCATTTATTTTAATCCTTGTCTTTGGCTCCTGATACATTGATCTAATACAATTGACAGATTGTTCATTGAATCCAAATTTTTTCAATACACTGTACAAAAAAATTCCAATTTACAATGTCAGAAGCCTTTTCAGCATCTATGCTCACCAAAATTATGCTTCCCTCCTCTTTTTGAATGTTTTCTATAACATGTAAGCTCCTTCTAAAACTATCTTGTGTTTGCCTTCCTTTGATAAACCCACATTGGTCCTCATCCATCAGATCCTGCATAAATATCTCTAATCTCTTTGCTATAATAGAGGTGTAAAGTTTGTAATCCACATTTAAAAGAGATTTGGGTCTGTAATTACCACAGTATTCTTTATCTTTCCCATCCTTTGGAACAATGGAGATGATGGTTTCATTCCATGAAGGAGGGATCCTGCCTGACCTGAGAGTAAAGGTGAAAGACTCTTGAAGTAATGGGATTAACTCCTCTTTGAAAGTTTTATAAAATTAGGCCCCAAACCCATCAGCTCTGGCCAATTTCCCTCATTTTGCCTGACTAATTGACTCTTCTATCTCTTCTATTGTTATTTCTGAAGCCAACATCTCATTCTGTTTTGTGCCTATTGCTGGTAGGTCTAATCTAAGAAGTCTGTCAGATGCTCTCCGCCTACTGACAAAGGCTGTGAGTACAACTTCCTATAATACTCCTCAAAAACCTTCTCAATGTCCTCTTGTTCATATGAAATCTCATCAGTTACAGGGTCTCTTATTTTATGTATATTAGACAATGCTGCTGTTTCCTGATACGTCTGGCTGTGTTTTTAGATGCTGTAGGTCCTCCCTCAGTATATTTTTGATTAAATCTTACTTTCCTCTCCGCCTCTTCTCACAGTATAACATCTATTTTGTCCTAAGAGCCTTGATCTGATTCAGTATACTTGAATTTTTTGATTGCTTATGTTGCTGCTCCAATTCTTTTAACTCTCTGATTTGTTTCAGGTATGCTTCAAACCTGACTTTTTTTTTTTTATCAAAAGCTGTATGTGATATCTATTCCTGTATTTCTACATTTATATTAACACATTGATTTTTTAAATAAATTTCCACCTTTTAAAGGTGCAGTGTGTAGAATTTGGCAGCATTTCGCCAAACATCAACGGTGAATAAAGGTTACAATGTTTCTATTTGTATGTAAAGTCCGTCAAAATAGGTGTACAATCATCCCCATTAAATGTTTCTTTTATTTTTACTAAGTTAGAAAAAGCTTTAAAAAATTGAGTTACCGCGGGCCGCTTTCATGTAGGCCGCCATGTTAGAACGAAACGTGAATCAATCCGCCGGTTCTGAAATCTACCTGGAATGCAGGCGAAGAAGAGGAGAGAGGGCAGCAGTGGACGTGTAGACAGTTTTTACTTTGCACTACAGATTTAAACTGTGTGTATTTTACATTTAAAACTTTGGAAATGGAAGACCACATTTATTCAAAATCACTCAAGAGTCAAGACTCCGGTCAACTTTAAAAAAAGAAAAGAAAGCATGACGAAATGAAGCAGAATCGAGACAGAAAGCGTCAGAAAACAAGGATAAACATTGGGGTTGCTTTTACAAGGTGGAGAGCATTGTTTACAAAGTTTTGTCTGAAGACTGACGTTGAAGTTGCTTGTTTTCTGCTGGACAGGTAAGGGAGAAATATGCAGTTTTATTACGTTTGGAACAGTGTTTATTATGTTTAAATTGCATTGTTTATTGGATCAACACAGACTGTAAACCACTGAGCTGCTACACAACTCCAGTATTGTGTTGGTATTGTAAATAATGCCCATAAGCAGTGGAAAATAAATACTCCATTAATCATATTACAAAACTCTCATTCTTCCGGCCCAGCTTACCGCCACATTGTACTCTCTCTCTTCTTTACCTTATTTCACTAAATCCGCATCAGGCTTGATCTGATTAGCTTCTATATGTTAATGTTTGTGTTACAACAAGTCTACAAAACCTACAATCGGCAGCTAATAACTGACCTATAATCTATAAAAATAATGGTTACAAACCTTGTCACTTTAGTAAATGATGCAGTGTTCAGGATCCTTTTTGGTCCTCACACGATTCTACGACCTGACGTCTTGGCTACGGTTAGGTTCATTCTAGAATTTGAACACTAGATGTCACTAAAATGCCAAATTCTACATACTGCACCTTTAATTTATGCATTTCTGTACTTCTACATTTATTTATTCATACATTTTTAAATACATTTCCACACTAATTTATTTATTCAAATATGATTTTTTTAATGTATTAATTTGCTCATTCTTTCTTTCTTAGTTCCTGTGTTACATTTCTAAATTTATTTGTTGATGAATTTTTGTGCACATACGTTAAAGGTGTAGTCAGCGATCTTCTAGTCTTCTAATCTAATGCACAATTTTTCAAAATCAACGTATTTCTCCTCTCCATCCACAAGATGTCACCACTGACAGCATGTTGAAAAAAAGTCTTGTTTCAATACACAGCCTTGGCTCTGAATGTCAGCAGGTAAATACTGTGGCTCGGGCCGAGTCACCAGGGGGCGATCATTTACACAGAAATCACCATTTGATGCAAAACATGAAGTAATCAAATGAAGATGAAGCCAAGATAAAGCCCAGTTTGTAACTCAAAAATAACTCAAAAAGTAATGGATGGATTTTGACAAATTTTTCAGGAAATGTTCAGCATGGGAAAAGGATCTAGTGATTCAATTTTGGTGTTGTCCGGTTCAGTGTCTGGCCGCCATGATGAAAAATGTGATTTTTGTGAATAACTACTGAACTAAAATCGATATTATTATGAAGCAAATTGCTAATGGTATGTTTTCATGGTCAAGGAATCTAAATATTTTGATGACATAAAGGTAGGAGTAATATTTATGGTGAAAATCACAATATGGGTGAGGACTGTGGGGCTGGCGGAGGTCTGTGCTCTCTGAGTGCTTTTCTAGTAAATAATGCTGTCTAGTTTAAGGCTCACAATGACCTGTAACAATGATAGAGTAGGGGTAAATTATACATTTCCTGAATTCTTGTGGTTCTGTGACTATTCTAGTTCTTATATTTTATATCCCTGCCGTTCCTAGACGACACACGGCTAAAAGATAAGATATCATTTTGGCAAAAATTAGTGTTGTTTATAGTTTAAAGAGCTACAGTGACCTCTATACTGGTCAGGAAAATTCACAACTTGGCTTGAATGAAAGCTTTAATGGTTCTCTTTAAAATGATACCAAAGACAATATAGTGAAACACTGACAGATGTCCTGTACATGAGTCTAAACAAGAGGATGCACCAGCGTCTAACATGTAATTTTCTGAAGGGGGTGGGTAACTTCATGGGCTGTTAACTTTGATACAGCTGCCACTCAGGAAGGGTTATCATACCAAAATATCATCTGCAGATGTAGAGGTTTTCAAAAATCATAATTAAGTTTCGTCACCTTGAGTGGTACCGATATCTGGTCTGGCCCATGGACTATCTGATGGATTTGGTTTGATGGTGTGAAGAAGAGTCCATCATATTGAAAAGCCTGCCTGTGTTATTTGAGGAACGTCTACCTTTGAGGAAGCTGCTCTGATCAGGATCATGATGGAGAAGACTTTCTCACCTCTGTGTTCAAGTGTTTTGGGGAGGATTTTCACATCTAAAGCTTTAATGAAGTTAATGAAAAGCACTTATAAAATTTGTCATCAAATCATCAAAAACAAAATCACTACTTTTATTATTTTTTTATTTTTTATTTAGAAAGTGCGCCTTTAAATTACAATGCCACATTCTGCTACAGTCAGCTTCACACATATGTATGCAATGGCATTATCATAAGAGCGATCACAGATCATCTTGATATTTGTCCTTATAGCTCTTCCAGATAATTTTAGATTTTTATGTTAGCATTAATGTGAATTATTTACAAAGAGAACATTGGAAGCTTTCACATTGGAAGATATATAACAGATTGAAATGATTCATAATAACAATGAAAAAGAAATCCCTGTTTTCCTGACCTTTTCTTCTTTATTTTAAGAGAAGTCTGGTCTTATAGGTTTGACATTCTCAGTCCATTTACTCTCAATTTTGTAAAATCTGTCTTTCTGAACTTTGAGGGAATATGATAACTGCTCCATTGTGTAGATTTCATGAATGGTATCAATCCATTCATCCATAGTGGGTAGTTTTGGTTTAAGCCAGTTTCTTGTAATAACTTTTTTGCTTCCAGCAGGGAGAATTTGGACCAACTTTTTATCATTATTTCTCCATCCATCAAACTGAATATCTCCCATATAAACTATGTCAATACTAAAAGGAACATTAACTCCAAATATATTGTTAATGTGTTTATGGATTTCCTGCCAGTATGGGACAATGACTGGGCAGTTCTAAAAAACATGATAATGATTGGCATCAACCATCCCACATTGTCTCCAGCAGCTGGACCTCCCTCCCCCGTGTCTCCTTTGTAAAGGTGTAAAAAAAAAAAAACCTAACAACATTTTTCCAACAGAATTCGCACCAAGTAGTCAAGCAAGTTGCAGACCATTGTACAAGGCATATTCTTTTCCAAGCATCCTCTGTTATGATCAACATGCTTTCTTTTTCACACTTTTCTTTAATATGCCAAGTGTTTCCTGATTTGGAGTTGAATATTTCTTTGTATAACTTAGAGATTATCTTAGTACATGGAGATTCTGATACAGACAAAAGAATTTTCAGAATTCCTGGTTCTACTTTACCTATGTTTACTCTCAGATTCTGGTTAAAATAATTTCTAACTTGAAGGTATCTATAGAAATCCTTTTGTTCAAGATTGTACCTTTTCTTTAAAAATTCAAAACTATGGAATATCCCCTTCTTAGTAAATGAGGAATAATTTGTTAGACCTTTAGCAACCCAAACTTTAAATCTACCATCAGACCTATTTAGAATAAATTCAGTATGATAAGCACATCATCGCAGTAGTTTAATGGGGTCATTTAAACTTCAGGTTCTCACGATTTCCTGCTAAGTACACAATAGTATATTTAAACAAGGATTGCTTATAGCAAAGATGGAGGCAGATAATAGCTTCAATAGGTATCCCCTCTAGTAGCACATTTTCAACCTCTTTCCAACGTGCAGAATAAGCTGGGGTACATAAGCAGATCACTGGTCTCAACTGTGCTGCTCAGTAATAGTCTCTTAAGGAGGGGAGACCCATACCCCCACTCTCTTTGCTTAGCTGTAAGGTCTTAAACCTGGTCCTGGGTTTTTTTTCCCTGCCACAAATACCTAGATATCATCACATCCCATTCAATACATTGTTTGATTGGTATTGGCACTGGAAGACTTTGGAAAAGATAAAGCAGTCTTGGCAATGTGTTCATTTAAGGGATTCCACCCTGGAGCTCAAACTCAAGAAAGGGATAATATTCCAATGTGCGATATCAGCTTTTAACTGGATATTTAAGGGGTTATAATTCTAATCAAATATTTTTGTGATATCCCTCGTTAAGTTTACCCCAAGATATCTAATTGAATCTGCATCCCATTTCATTTTGTATTTACTTCTGATGTGAGTAGGTGGGTTATAGTTAAAGGTGATTACCTGTGTTTTTTGTATATTAAATTTATATCCTGAATACATCCCACATTGTTCTAGCAGATTCATAAGCTTTGGGAGTGATTCTGTAGGTTGTGATAAATATATCAATACATTATCTGCAAATAAGGCCGATTTATTTTCTCCTGATGGCATATTTATTCCTTTAATGTCTATATTTTGTCTGATCCATTGGGCCAAGGGTTCAATATACAGAGAGAAAAGAAGAGGTGAGGCACAGCAGCCTTGTCTAGTTCCTCTTTCCAGGATGAAGGAATTAGATAAATCACCATTAATTTTTATTTTTGCAGAGGGTTTGTCATAAATGGCTCAAATACTTCAATAATAGATTTATGAAAGTCAAATCTTTCTAAAACTTTATATAAAAAAATCCACCAAACCGAATCTAACGCCTTTTTGGCATCTAGACTACTAATGACTGATTCTAATCCTTGGTTGATAATGTGATCTATTATGTGCAAAGTTCTCCTCATATTGTCCCGTGTTTGTCTCTGTCTTACAAAACCAGTTTGGTCGAGATGGATTAGTTCTGGTAGAATATTTTCAATTCTTCTGGACAGTATAGTTGTAAACAGTTTATAGTCTATATTCCGCACGCTAATCGGTCGGTAGTTACCGCACTCCAACTTGTCTTTTCCATCTTTTGGTAACACAGAAATAACAGCCATATCTCCAGGAGGCCGGAATTTCTTTCCTCCTCAACACCCAGTTAAAAGTTCTTTCATAGTCCTGTACCATTCAGAGGTGAAGCCATCTGCACTGGTTTTCCTGTTTTCAATTTACTAATTGCTACATTTAATTCTCCTATTTCTATTTCAGACAATAGTTTGTCATTTTGTTCATTAGTAATGGTAGGTAAGTGAAGGGTGGCTAAAAATGATTCAATCTGAAGGTCATCATTTGTTTTTGGTTGGGAGTACAGCGATTTGTAAAATGCTTCAAAATTTTGCTGGATTCTCTCTGTATGTGTCTCAATTTTTCCAGAGTAAGTATTCCTTATTTTATGTATTGAATTGTCTGCTTGTTGTTTACGTAATCTGTAAGGTAGTAGTTTAAGGGATTTTCCCCCAGTTTCATTGTAACGTTGCTTTATAAATAACATTTTCTGTATTTCTAAAGTATTCATTTCATCTATTTCCTTTTTTAATTCATTAATTTTAATCTGGTCTCCTTATTTAGAGTCTCTGCATGGCATCTTCGTATTTCCTTTAAATTATTTTCCAAGTTAATAAGCCTTTAACTTGATGAGATTGCCATTATTTTTCCCTGTAGTGCTGCTTTGAGCGAATCCCAGAGTACAGAAGGCGTCACCTCCCCATTATCATTCAGCTCCAGATATGCTGCTATTTCCTTCCTAATTTGTTCCTTAATCTGTGGGTTGTTTAAAAGATTTGCATTCAGATGCTACGGTAGAGATCTTGGTTTATTGTCTAAATTTCAAAACTGTTGGTACCCTTCATTAAATGAAAGAAAAATTCACAGTGGTCAGAGAAACAACTTGAATATGACAAAAGTAATAAATAAAAATTCTATGAAATTTAACCAATGAAAGTCAGACATTGGTTTTCAACCATGCTTCAACAGGAATATTAAAAAAATGAACTCATGAAACTGGCCTGGAAAAAAATGATGGTACCCTTAACTTAATATTTAGTTGCACAATCTTTTGATGCAATCAGTGCAATCAAACGATTCCTGTAACTGCCAATGAGATTTCTGCACCTTTCAGCAGGTATGTTGGCCCACTCCTCATGAACAAACTGCTCCAGTTGCCTCAAGTTGGAAGGGTGCCTTCTCCAGACGGAAAGCACCAAGCTTTCTGACACTGGGCAGCACATTTCACTACTGAATGTCTTGATAGTCTTGAGATTTCATTGTACCTGCACAGATTCAAGACACCCTGTGTCAGATGCAGCAAAGCAGCCTCAGAACATAACAGAGCCTCCTCCATGTTTCACAGGTACAGTATTCTTTTCATTGTATGCTTCATTTTTCCTTCTGTGAACATAGAGCTGATGTGCTTTGGCAAAAAGTTCAATTTTTGTCTCATCTGTCCAAAGGACATTCTCCCAGAAGCTTTGTGGCTTGTCAATATGTAGTTTGGCAAATTCCAGTCTGGATTTTTTATGATTTGTTTTTAACAATGATGTCCTCCTTGGTTGTCTCCCATGAAGTCCACTTTGGTTCAAACAATGACGGATGGTGCGATCTGACACTGATGTTCACCTTTAATCTCTTTAGAAGTTTTTCTGGGCTCTTTTGTTACCATTTGTATTATCCGTCTCTTTGATTTGTCGTCAGTTTTCCTCCTGCAGCCACGTCCAGGAAGGTTGGCTACAGTCCCATGAATCTTGAATTTCTGAATAATCTGTGCAGCTGTAGTCACAGGAACATCAAGCTGCTTGGAGATGGTCTTATAGCCTTTACCTTTAACATGCTTGTCTATAATTTTCTTTCTAATCTCCTGAGACAACTCTTTCCTTTGCTTCCTCTGGTCCATGTTGAGTGTGGTACACTTCATGTCACCAAAAAGAACAGTGGCTACCTGCCGCCCTATATATGAGCCCACTGACTGATTACAAGATTGTAGACACCTGTGATGCTAATTAGTGGACACAGCTTGGATTGACATGTCCCTTTGGTCACATCATTTTCAGTCTTTTTTCTTTAGGGGTACCATCATTTTTGTCCAGGCCTGTTTCATGAGTTCATTTTTTTCAATAATTCTATTGAAGCATGGTTGAAACGCAATGTCTGACTTTCATTGATTAAATGTCATAGAATATTTATTTATTATTAATTTGGTCAGATTCCAGTAATTTCTCTGACCACTGTGAATTTTTCTTTCATTAAAGCTGGGGTTGACGATTTGATTTAGATACACTTTTTGAAATACTGGTTAAAATGGTCTTTATGACCCGATGGTAATCAACTCATAATGTGTTCTTAAAACAGAGTGAAAAATATCCACTATCTACAGCAGGAGTAAAACAGGGAAAACACCAACCAATAATCTTGCTGGGATACCTTTTTTTTACACCAATCAAATCCCGTCACCATTCTGCGTGCCTGCGGCGCGTGCATTTTCCTGGCGTGCACAGACAGTGCGTGTAGCATGTAGCATGTAGCGTGTAGGGAAAAGACTCCGCTGGAGAATGCTTACCTTTCAAGTTTTGTCTTTGAAAATAAGGGAATTCCGCTGTGAGCCGTCCCACAACACCAACCAAGCTCCAGTATCCCTCACATTTTAAGACAGATGTACAAGAAATCTAAAATAAACTCTTTATTTTTCTAAGTTTGTTCCGCTGTTGGCTCAAATCTCACGAGAACTGCCATCCAGGCTACTGCAGGTGGCAGTTCTCGCGAGACTTCTTCTTCTTCGGTGGTTGGCATCCATCATTTTGGAGCATTACCGCCCCATTCAGGCTAGAGATGGAGCTCAGTTTGGAGAGGCAGAGGAATGTTTTTATTATTATATCGTCACAGGGAGATTTACAGGAGAATACTGATACAGGAGGACGGGAGGAAAGAGGAGAAAATACGGAAAATACGGTAGTTTTATGGCCAAAACAGGAGATTTGACAGCTATGTGGAGAATGTCAGAGGAACTACCTTTACCCCGATCAACATCGGCTGTGAGTACTAACTAACTTTACATGTTTGTTTGGTGTTTTCTTCGTGCTGATTGAGACATGACTTGGTGTAGTGTGAAACAAACACGTGCTGAGGGTTTGGAGTTGAATCAGTCTTCTGGATATAGCGGCTGCGCGCGTGCATGTGAGCGGGGGGTGGGGCTAGGCGGAGCCCTGAGGAGATGCTACTTTCAAATTCATGCTAGTTTTCCAAAATCGCCTACCCTAGCTTTAAATGAAGGGTACCAACAATTTTGTCCACGTGTATATAGGGCTGTGATCTGATTAAGCAATTGGACCGATATCACATTGTTCTATTCCATGAAAGTCTTTACTAAAGGCGAAAAAGTAATCTATTCTAGAGGAAACTGCATGAGGTGAGGAGAAGTAGCTAAAACCTCGGCCAGATGGATAGAGTTCTCTCCAAACATCTATAAGCCCCACTTCCTTCATGAAAGCTCTCACTTTTTTACTAATAGCATTTGAATCTGACTTTCTATTGGATGAGTCTAATCTAGGATTCAAGCAAATACTAAAGTCCCCTCCACAAATTAAGATGCCCTGACTTTTTGTAGTCATTATTTCAAATATTTTCTTGTAAAATAGCCAGTCACTTCCAGGGGGGATACAGACATTCAGGAGGGTTATTAGGAATTTGTTAATTCTCCCAATAACCCAAACAAATCATCCTTCTTTGTCACTTATTTCTGACATGTGTTCATATTTAACTTTACCAGATATCAATATAGCTACACCTCTGCGGTGTCCTGATTTATAAGACCAAAAGTATATGTATTTGAAACCCATTTTGCTTAGCTTTTTATGCTCCCCATCACT
The DNA here is from genome assembly GCA_036419115.1 of Scarus forsteni. NCBI lineage: Eukaryota > Metazoa > Chordata > Actinopteri > Labriformes > Labridae > Scarus > Scarus forsteni. The sequence continues at coordinate 1,023,448 of JAZDUH010000426.1, forward strand.
TAGGTGTGTTTCCTGTAGGAATACAATTTGATTTTTTTCTTCTTTTAATTCAGAAAAAAAATTTCCCCTTTTGATTGGACTGTGTAGACCATTGACATTCTAAGAAGCTACTGTTAAAGTTTTACCTTGCATATATGTTCATAAAAATCAGCATCCATATACTTCCTATGAAAGCCTCCCCTCCCCAAGGAACTGACAGGGAGTGAACATAAAGAAAGATACTGAACCGGAAAAACAGAACAAATAAACAAGTAATATAATAGAATGTGTGACTTCCACTTCAGAGGTCTTTGTTGTAACCCTGCTCAAGCCTCAACGGAAAGCCCCTCACCGTAACCAGGAGAGGGGGCCCTTGCTGAAGATAGCAGCACCCATAGGACCCTTCTGCCCCTTGTAATTTGAAACCATTGATATTTGATCAATAGATGGTGCTCATCTACCAGAAGAACATTACTAGTCTTAATTTAAGTTGCTGGAGGCGAGGCTCGCCTGACAGACAGCAGTTACTCCTTGAAGTTAGACTCTCGTCTGGAGTGGGCTGCGTGTTTCCCCCTTTGCTGGCTGCTCCTCTCCCGTGTCAGCTGCCACAGTTTGACCGTCAGAGTCTCTGGAGAATTGATGATCTCTATGGGGTATCCTCTATTTGACATGTCTGAAGACGCTTCCTCAGGGCTCTCATAATTTCGGGTTTCATCGTTATAGAAGTTGCGCTGGGTACAGGGTCCGGAACGGGATCTGGCGCTCCTTAAGGATCCTTCATATCTCTGAGTATGCCCTCCTTTTCTGGAGAATGCGCGGAGCATAGTCATTGTCCAGGTTTACTCACCTCCCTTGCCAGGAAAAGCCTTTTTTCTGCCAAGCTAGACAGAGAACATTTTCCTTTGTTTTGAAGCTGAGGAATCTTACCAGGATGGATCTTGGCGCAGCGTCTTCAGGTGGCTGTGGTCCGAGCGCACGGTGTGCTCTTTCCAGCTGCAGAGGCATCTCATCAGGTATGTCAAGGTTTTTGCGGAGTAACTGCTCCACAAATGTAGTCATGGATTGAGACTGCTTTTTCGGCTCCCTCGGCAACCCCATAGATCCGTATGTTTTCACATCTAGAACGGCACTCCTGATTGGTTATTTTAGCATCCAGCGAAGTTTGTTGCTTAAGCATTTCTGCTAAAATATCCTTTGTGTTTTAGTGGTGGTCTGCGTGTGGCCTCATGGTCTTTCGTCTTCATCTATTTCTTGCTGATGAGTCCCCTTCTTGCCCTACTGTCTGGAGTCCATCTTTACCCCCGTTTTATCAGAGCATATAAAGATGAACTTCGCGTTTTTTGGGGGTATTTCAAAATAAAATTGAAAGGTGCAGTCGGGAGCTCTCTAGTTAGGCTGCCATCTTGCCTGTATCGCAACCAGAAAAATCAATACTTTTATCTTTAATAATTAATAAATATTGTCTTATTGTCATACAAATCTTCCTTAAAGTCTTTATTGATTTTAGTGTACTTACATGCTGTGCCCCCCATATTTTTTAAGTTCTACATTTTAAAGTTTTTATATTTTAGGATATGTGGTGGTGGAAATTCACAAAATAAGATATTTATTGTACATTAATTACCACTGTTTTTTTAGTGTCTATATCATAATAAACAGATAAATATCTGGAATCTTGAAAAATTTTGTAACAGATAAAAATATTTTAAATAAATGAGATGATACTGGTTCATCTATAATCAGCCTAAATGTCCCTGATGCTGAGTGATGGACGTGTCCTTCTGCAGCTTCTATTGCATCAGAGGTTGAGACAAAGACGTTACGGGGCAGAGAGTATTTGCAGATATTTCTGTGTTTCTTTGTCCATCATGTGTTTTAAAGTGACACCACTGGACTCAAACACTGACCTGTTACTGTGTTAAAGGTTCAGGTGTACCCTGCTCAGATATCCAGGACTTAAAGACCTGATGTTTCCTCACCTGAGAGTTTCCAGTCTGCAGTTTGGACTCTTCAGTCCAGCACACAGTCGGCTCACTCCTGAATCCTGCAGGTTGTTAAAACTCATGTCCAGGAGTCTCAGAGAAGAGGACTGTGAGCTGAGGAGTGAGGACAGAGCTTCACAGCTTCTCTCTGACAGTCTACATTCACTTAGCCTGAGAAAGAAATCAGAGGAACATAAAGAGCAGACAGATGATGATCATTCTTGTAAAAACACACAAATCTGATGTAACCTGTGCAGGTAGGAGCACCTACAGAGCTTTGCTGGAGACTTTGACCACTGGCAGCAGCCTCAGAAGAGCCTTCTCTGAACCAGAGTAATTCTTCAGGTCAAACTCGTCCAGGTCCCACTCTGATGACAGTAAGATGAAGACCAGAGCAGACCACTCAGCAGGAGACAGGCTATCTGTGTAGAGACGTCCTGATGTCAGGGACTGTTGGATCTCCTCCACCAGAGAATGATCATTCAGTTCATTCAGACAGTGGAACAGATTGATGCTCTTCTCTGCAGACAAGTCCTCACTGAACTTTGACTTAATGTACTCAACTTTTTCCTGATTGGTCTGTGAGCTACTTCCTGTTTGTGTCATCAGACCCCGTAGAAGGTTTTGATTGGTCTGCAGAGAAAGACCAAGGAGGAAGCGCAGGAACAGGTCCAGGTGTCCGTTTGGACTCTGTAAGGCCTGGTTCACAGCTCTCTGGTACAGCTGTGTGATTGTAGATGTGTTGGAGGTTGATGGTTCTTCTGCCATCAGATTGACTCCAGAGTTGATGAAGGTCAGATGGACATGAAGAGCAGCCAGGAACTCCTGAACACTCAGATGGATGAAGCAGAACACCTTGTCCTGGTACAGTCCCCTCTCCTCTTTAAAGATCTGTGTGAACACTCCAGAGTACGTTGAGGCTGCTCTGATGTCGATGCCACACTTTGTCAGGTCTGGTTCATAGAAGATCAGGTTTCCACTCTGCAGCTGCTCAAAAGCCAGTTTACCCAGAGACTGGATCATCTCCCTGCTCTCTGGACTCCAGTGAGGATCAGTCTCTGCTCCTCCATCATACTTGATGCTCTTCACTTTGGACTGAACCACCAGGAAGTGGATGTACATCTCAGTCAGGGTCTTGGGCAGCTCTCCATCCTCTCTGGTCTTCAGCTCATGGTCCAGGACTGTGGCAGTGATCCAGCAGAAGACCGGGATGTGGCACATGATGTGAAGGCTTCTGGACTTCTCAATGTGGGAGATGATTCTGTTGGCCTGCTCCTCATCTCTGAACCGTTTCCTGAAGTACTCCTCCTTCTGCTGGTCAGTGAACCCTCTGACCTCTGTCACCATGTCAACACATCCAGGAGGGATCTGATTGGCTGCTGCAGGGCGTGTGGTGATCCAGATGTGAGCAGATGGGAGCAGGTTCCTCCTGATGAGGTTGGTCAGCAGCACATCCACTGAGGTGGACTCTGTGACATCAGTCAGGATTCTTGTTTGGTGGAAGTCCAGAGGAAGCCGAAACTCATCCAGACCATCAAAGATGAACAAGACCTGGAACTCCTCAAACCTGCAGATTCCTGCTTCTTTGGTTTCACTGAAGAAGTGATGAACAAGCTCCACCAAGCTGAACTTCTGCTTCTTCACCAGATTCAGCTCTCTGAAGCTGCTCACATCTTCTCATTTTACCAAAAGTATATTTTTATTCAAACATTGTGGTTATAAATATCATATTAGAGGAGATCTCATAAATCAGGGGTCGGTGACCTTTGTGCTGTGAAGATCCATTTCTAGATGTTCCTGTTGCCCAGTGAACCACCTCACCATCCAGGTCCATCAAGTTTAATCAGAAATTACAAAAATGTTTCAATCTCTCATAGACCTGATCCATCATTATATCCAAAGAGACGACACGCTCAGAATCATCATTTAATCACATTCATCTCAGTGGCAGATGGCCAATAGAGGGTGCGAGGCGACACGCACTAACATTAGCTTGAAAAAGAGATTAAAAAAATAAAGAAATAAATATAAATCTTTCTAATCACCTATAAAAAGTTGTAATCTTTATGGGTGGACATTAGCTCAGTTGGTAGAGCATCCGCCCATGTATGGGGGCTGCAGACCCCCAGCAGCGGCTGTAGGTTCGAATCCCGGCCTCAGCCCTGTGCTGCATGTCATTCCCCCTCTCTTCACCCGCTTTCCTGTCTACTTCAGCTGTCCTGTCAAATAAAGGCCATAAAAAGCCCCAAAGAATAACTTAAAAAAAAAAAAAAAAAAAAAGTTGTAATCTTTATATAGGTGAGTAAAATCTACGTTATACAAGTGATGATGGCAAGTAAAGTTGTTTTGTTCATCTGTGTTGTCTGATCTGTGATGTATTTCCACCTTGGGGCACAAAAATCTTTGCCTATAAACTTTCGTTCAAAGTGATACATTTGCAGTATCATGAACTACAACTAGTCCAGAATTCAGCTGCCCGCATCATCACCAGGACCCCCTCCCACCATCACATCACCCCCATCCTTAAGCAGCTCCACTGGCTCCCAGTCAAGCATAGAAGAGAATTCAAACTGCTCCTGTACACCTTTAAGTCCATCCACAACCTCACCCTCCATATCTGTCTGACCTCCTCCACATCGCCACTCCTGCCTGCTCCCTCAGATCCTCCTCCTCCACCCACCTCACTGAACCCTCTGCTCGCCTCAGCACCATGGGGAGCAGGGCCTTCAGGTGTTCTGCTCCCCAGCTCTGGAACTCTCTCCCACCGGACCTCAGAAGTCTGACTTCCCTGTCTCTTTTTAAATCTAGACTCAAAACCCACCTGTTCTGAACTGCATATTCCTTATCATGAATATTCCACTCCATCTCTGTCTGTTGCACTTTGCTGATTTTATAGTTCTATTGTTTTGTTGATTTTATTGTTGTTGTTGTTTTTTCTTGTACAGTGTCCTTGGGTGTTTTGAAAGGCGCTTTTAAAGAGCCCATATTATGCTCCTTTTCTGCAGTGTATGGATCTGCAGAATGGATGGATCTTTGATGTCTTCATGAAGCCTTAGTAGCATGCTTTGGTCTAAAAACCCAATAAAACAAGCACAGCAGCATTGTTTCCAGGCTCTCACAGCCCCTCCGTTCAGAATGGTCTGATTTTGTGGACGTAACCTTCATATGTTAATGAGCCACTGCTGAAACCGCCCCGCACTTCCGTGTCGGCGCAGCGCGCATGCACATGAAGACAGAGCCCAGTGTAAGTGAGCAGTGAGACGAGAACGGCTGGAGGATTTCACGTTTTAACCGAGTCAGAACCCGAATATAAAGAGGAACCAGGAGAGAGTCGAGGACCGCGGATAAACTGGGATGTTTCTCTGTGGTCTGTATGCAAAGTTTGTTTCTTCAGTGCCAATATGTAGACGAATTAAAGTTGTTCTGCCATTCCTTCCTCCCTCCCCCTCCATCTGTTGATGTCGATGTGAACTATGTGGCTGTTAGCAGACATGCAGTGCTTAGACTGGCGTGAAATAGTCTAGTAATGAGTAATGTAGAGTGAGTGAGTTACTACAGGATTAGCCCAAAGCCCCGACGTGAAATAACTTTCGCCCCTACACTGAAGGGGCCGTTGCTACTGATAGTGAAATAAGACAGAGAGAGGGGGTCTTCTCTGTTGTTGTGATGAGTAAATAATGTCTGGGCTCTTCAGGGCCGATCAGAGCAAGGGTCTGTTTTACAGAAATAACATTAGTAATGTGACTGACCCATCAGAATACAGCATTTAATAGAGCCATAGCCTTTAGCGACAGTAACGTGCTGCCACGTTTATTAGCTGTAACTCTAAGCAGCCAGCAGTTTTCTGTGAACCTTACTTTAAAAGGTTATTTTCTTTTCTATATGCCACACAGTAGCTGTCTTAAAAACCTCTTTACTTGCATTATTTTTAGGGCTGTCACTTTAGTGCATTAATTAGATTAATTAATTACAACACAAATTAATGCATTAAAAAAATAATCGCGATTAATCATAGCACACAAACATTTTGATATTGGCCATTATTGGAGGACCCATACATGGCAGTGGCACATGCGTCACTAGTCAAACCAAACACAGCTGAGGTAACAGGAAAGGCCTATTTAAGACTCCGCTTTTTATTTTTGAATTTATTTATCTATATTTGTACTACATTCTTCAATAATGCATCAGGCCTAATTGGTTTGCTGGATGTCCTCGACCTTTTTTTTTTTTTTGAATTTGATTTATGAAACACACTTAAAGTGTAATTTGAGTTGCCTGATTGAGCTTAGAATTTTCTGGACAAGTTGCCCTGACTTTGGTTTTATTTAGTCACCAAAAAAAATGTGGATTTACAAATCTTCACTTCTTAGTGTATTCATTTGATTAGTCATGCACGACAATGTTATAATATCCTAGAATTCAAATTCTTTATGTGGGGACTTTAAGCAGATATGAGATTAAAATGCGATTAATTAGATTAATAACAAATCCTGTAATTAATTAGATTAATTTTTTTAATCGCCTGACAGCACTAATTATTGTATGTTATGACAGCTCTATGTATATTCTTAAACAATAACAGAACATGATTATCTAGAACATTCCCTTTATATAAAAATTCTCCTGAACATCCTGTTTTCACTCTTCTCCTACAGAGGTGCTCCTGTGGCAATTGTGTGAAAATTCCTACAGCCTGAAAATGTTTGTTGAATGGAGATACCAAAGGTATTGTGAAAAATTAGTGCTAAATAACAATTTAGTACATAACCTTTCCTGTACTGTGTCACTGACTTACCTGTTTTAATTAAGTAGGTCAGAGGAAAACTGCAGGAACTCCCAGTCCAACCATCCTGGACTCTGACTCTGAGTGTGTTTTTCACTACAACATGCATTCTATATTTATAGAGCAGACTATGAGCCTTTACATCTAAGAGGAGTAATGCATAAGTATTTTGATATAAACACTTCCATGACTGTTGAACAAAAATAGTAAAGATTAAAAGAACTGTTTCCTCCATCTCATTTTTTTCTTTCTTATCTAATCATTAACATTACATGTAACATATGGAAAACTGAAAACACACAAAACAGTTCATGTAGACTTTTTATTGTGAAAGATATTTTGACATATAAAAACACCAAATGTACCGGCTGGTACTCTAGACATTTTTACATGAAGGAGGTAAAAAAAAGGCATGAAGAAAGAAAAGGAATTTTTAAACACAAGCCATAGAACCATATTGATAAAAATATGAACATATAGATAAAAACACCTATGACAGTAATTTTCATTTCTGACATAATCTTATCATGTCCAGCCCTTACAGATGCCTGGCCTACAGAGCCTTTGTCAGCTGATGCTGCCTGTGTTGTACTGCAGAGTTTCCTGATGCAGAAGACCAGTATGAGAGGGTCAGCGCTTCCTGGTATTTGGAAAAGGAGCATATGGTCTGGTATGTTCTGCAGCTCCTTCAGGTGTGGAGCAGGGTCCTGGAAAACCTTCCCAAAGACAAGGTCCAACAGTGCATCTGCATGATCTGAAATGCAGGACACAAAAATATATGTTTACAAGAAATGAACCAAAACACCTCACTGCAGTGTTGTCATTTTTTTACATAGTCTTTTATTGTCACAATATCCTTATTAATTATGTATTCTCAGTTCCATTTTGATAACATTTTTATTCCAGTTTCCTTTATCTTTTCCTTTCCATGCTATGCCTATTTGCCAATGTTTTTAAATGTGTTGATTTTAATAAAGAATTGTTTAACTTACGGAAAGCTGGCTCTGCTCTCACTGGCTTTGCTGTACATCCTTCCTCCTTGGATTTTGAGAAGCTGACTGTAACCAGCGGTTCACCATCAGAAGATGCTGCCTGAGGTCGACCAGCATAGACACAAGAAAGACAAATATTTAACCTGTTTGTGCATGAAAACACAAATAATAGCCATGCATTTTTACCTTTTTCGTTGATAAAATGTTTATTTCACGTTGTACTGAAATCTAAATAAATTACATGAGATATTACATATATTTTTTGTTACTCATTAGATACATTAGGTGTTTCTGGCAACTGATAATTCAGCTGAGGACCTTTATTTTTATCATTTATCTTACTGTATTCATTTAGGGTTTTCTTGTGATATTTTTTGATCATTTTGATCAGACACATGTATCAAAAGTATGTCTCAAATAAGATTCAACAGGCTTTTCAGGGGTTAATGGGTTCTTACAAATGTCACATTATGTGATGCATTATAAAATGTCTATGCCCATATATTGTTAATAAATAAAACGGGAGGATAATTAAATCAGACATCTTATTTGCCTCCCTCAGTTTTTCGTAAATCACTGACGTGTTCGTAATTCTAACTTATCCTCCCAGTCACACAGCTCGTATGACAACATTCTGTGGGCATTCCTGAGTGTTTAAACTCACAGAAATCTGATTAAATTAGTTTGGAGATAACGACAGAGGCCAGAAAACCCAGTGATCAGATCTGCAGATACACTGATCTGAGCCGACGTTAGCGTAGTTATATACTTTCCCTGTTGTTATCAATATCTACATGATCTGCAGCAAAACACAGAGAAACATTACAGGCTAAAAACAACAGGCTAACCGCAGCTAAGCTTAGCCTCCTGAAGCTAACACAGAGACAGAGGGACAGGAGACAGTATATGAGGAGTAAATATAATCCTGCAGCTGTTATACTCCTCTACCACTGTGAGAATATTCATATATCTAAATCTGATTAAACCTGTTGGTGATCACGATGCTGTGGCCAATAAAGCCAGTTATCACATTTACTGTTTTGAGCTGGCGTTAGCGTAGTTATACTTTCCCATTATCAATATTTACATGCTGTGCTGCAAAACACAGAGAAACACAGCCTCCAATGATCATTTCCCTCGTCCACAGCTTAGACACAAAATGAGTTTCGATACCTTCTGAGATAATTTATTAATTACAATGCCTCAGTGAGAGTAGCAGGCCTCAAACTCAAACTGCGGTACATCTCACAGCAGCCAGCAAAGTAATAGACAACAGAGACTAATATTATGGCCTAGAAAAGACACGATATGGTTAGAAAACAGCAAAGCTCGTTTATTGTAACATTACAGGCTAAAACAAAAGGCTAACCGCAGCTAAACTTAGCCTCCTGAAGCTAACACAGAGACGGAGGGACACTGAGGAAAAGCTCTTATATTTGCTCAACTTTCCTCTGCTATTAGCAGCTCATAGCAATTAGCAAAATAACAGCACACAGCAACTCACATTTCCAGGGTCCGAGGTTTGTTGGTGGATGGTTGGAACCGCGCCTGGATTCAGGACCAGTCTGTTCGCCAGCCCTCTGTTGTACTGTCCAAAGTTTGTGAAGATGTCAGCCGTGAAGTGACCAGCCCACACATGCACATTTTTGCTGAGAGAAGCTGGCACATTTCCCTCATAAATGAATTCCAGACACTTACTCCTTTGTTCTTCTGAGATGGGAAGCCTGTGCAAGGAAGTGTGCGGCTGTTTACAGCCAACAACACTGCAGTTGTAACTCTTCAACTTCAGCATTCTGTTGTCCGACCTCTCACTGCATATGAAAGCAGCACGCTCTTCACATGGACATCTCTCCGGCAGCGGGGAGGGGCGGTAGGCGAGGAGCAGGGAGGGGTTGTCTGCTCCAGTGGACCAATCAGGTCGGACTTGCTCCTGATTGGTCAAAAGGGTGCATGTGGACGTCGGCATGCCGCCCAAATTCAAAACGTCTCGCTGAGGGTCAGGATTTTACATTCACAGTGACTACTACATACAAGTTTTGTCATTAAATTCATTTTAAAGAAACCAAACCTTGACCCCACTGATTTTAACAATTTTAGACCAATTTCAAAACTTCCCTTTTTATCCAAACTTTTAGAGAAGGTGGTTTCTACACAGCTTTTAAGTTTTATGTCTGATAATAACCTCTTTGAGAAATTTCAGTCTGGTTTTACAGCAGGTCACAGCACTGAGACGGCCCTCCACAGAGTGACCAATGACCTTCTTTTAGCAGCAGACAGAGGGGAGGGCTCAATTTTAATTCTTTTAGATCTCAGTGCAGCCTTTGATACTGTTGATCACACCATTTTAATTGAGCGTCTTAAAAACTGGGTGGGTATCAGAGGCACTGCACTTAGCTGGTTTCAGTCGTATCTTTTAGAGCGAACCTGTGCGGTCACCATAGGCAACCACAGCTCCTCTACTGCTGCCGTTGCCTATGGTGTACCGTAGGGTTCAGTTTTAGGTCCAATTTTATTTTCTATTTACATGCTGCCCCTTGGCCAACTAATTCAGCGCCACCAAGTCTCCTACCACTGCTATGCAGACGACACACAGATATACCTTCCTCTGAGACCTGAGGACCCACAGGGCCTACGTAGCTGTCATGGACTGTCTCAGGGACATCAACAGTTGGATGGCAGAAAACTTTCTTCAGTTAAATAATTCAAAATCCGAAATAATCCTCTGTACCATTCAAAACTCCCCCCTCATACAGTCTTGCCTTGGTCCACTTTCAGTAAACATCACCCCCTCTGCCAGAAATTTAGGAGTCATTTTCGATTCAGACCTCACCTTCTCCACCCACATCAATAAAACCATCCAGTCCTGTTTCTTTCATTTACGATCCATTTCAAAAATAAAACACATACTCACCCCTCCAGACCTCCAAAAAGTCACTCATTCATTTATTTTCTCCAGGCTCGACTATTGCAACTCCCTCCTCACTGGTTTAAATAAAAAATCTCTCTCTCGCCTCCAACTGGTCCAGAATGCAGCAGCTAGGCTTTTAACTGGTTTTAACAGACGGCATCACATCACTCCAGTTTTAGCCTCCCTCCACTGGCTTCCTGTGAGTTTTAGAATTGATTTTAAGATTTTACTGATTACGTTTAAAGCAATCAAGGGGCTGGGCCCCAGTTATTTATCTGAGCTTTTAACACCATATGTGCCTGCCCGCAGCCTTAGATCCTCTGGTGAAGGCCTGCTGGTCGTTCCAAAGTCGAGACTCAAAACTAAGGGTGATAGAGCCTTCTCCATCCGAGCTCCTCGACTTTGGAACGACCTGCCAGAGGAGATAAGGCGAGCGGAGTCTGTTGCTTCTTTTAAATCCCTTTTAAAGACTCACTTTTACAGACTTGCTTTTATGTGATGCCGTCTATTACTGTCTTTTACTGTCTTTTACCGTCTTTTAGCTCTATCTTATTTTGTTTTATTGTTTGTTTTTCTTTACCTTCTTTTACTCTTTTACGTTAATTTATTAATACTATTATATGCTATTAATTATGATTTTAACTTTTTAATGGTTCACCTTTTTAAACTTTTTTATAGATAACTTTTAGACCTTTCTAATTGTCTTAACGCTTGCTCATGTTTATTACTGTATTTTATCATTGCCACTTATTTTTTATTTGTAATTTTATCATCATTGTTCATTTCATCTTTTTATATTTTCTGACCTGATTTCTGCTTTCATCCCTTTATTATTGCGTTTCCTATTCTTGCTGATGTTATGTTTTTTATGTTTGGTCCTCATGGTCTCTTTTTATGCTGCATGGTTCTTGTATTGTCTGGGTTCCTATAAAGTACTATAAATTATGGAAAGGACCTTTTCACCTCATGTCTTTTACATTGTGTTTCTCTGTTAGTCTTGATTTAAGTTGTGCTTTTTGTTTTTACTTCATTGTGCTCATTGTTTGTTTGTGTTTTATTTTGTGCTGAATGCTTGTCAAAGCACTTTGTAAACTATGTTTTTAAAAGTGCTATACTAATAAAATTATTATTATTATTATTATTATTAAATAACCCAATTTTTTACGGCCTGGGAGGAAAGCCAGAGACCCAAAAACTTTACTAAAAGACTTAATAAAGTGGATTTTGCATAATATGGGCCCTTTAAATAAAATGTATTATTATTATTATTATTATTATTATTATTATTATTATTATTATTATCTCCTCTTCATTGCAAGAGATAGGGCAAGTCACAGCCAACCACTGTCATGGGAGGGGCTGACGTCGGGGTGATGATTGACAGGTCAATCCGCAGGAGTTGGAGACAGAGACAGAAGATGGCGAAAGAGACAAAATAATCCTGTCAAGTCACTTAAATCAAAACCTTTCTAGAGGAAAACACATCAGGAGAAGCTGCAGGTGAAAGAGCTCGTACCTGATAAGCCAAACATCAGAATTAATCAGCAGTCCAAGGACAATACACTCAGTTTGACATTTCTGACTTTTTTAAAATAGGTTAAATAACCTCCTCCTAAGCTGCGTTCAGACCGGATATGACTCTGTGGGTGTAATTGCATTGCCCACTGAAGTTGCGTCGTGTGTCCATAAATACCTCATTTTTGTCACTTTTGCACACCGCCGTGATATGGCGTCATATTTGTGTCATATGTTGAGCGAGCGATAAAACATACATTCGAGCAAATTATCTTATACCACACGCGCAGAGTAAACTTCTCCACGCACTTTTTAGTCCTCGCCCGCACAAATTCAACAACCGAGAGCATACAGGGAGATGCGAGTGAGTAAAAATACACAGCAAGAGCTAAGAAAAAATGCATAGTGATGGGTACATTAAACTCTACAGCATGCGCACAAGGAGCTGGGGTGTGGAAGCGCTCTCCCTCTCTCTCTCCGTGCGCTCTGCTCGCTTGAGCATACAGTCTATGCGCTTGAGTCACAGACTTTTGGCAGTTTGGGGGCGGAACCAAGGGGCCAGCCCTGCCCTCTTATGATTGGTTAACGGCAAACAGAAACACACCCCCACGTGGGTGCCCTTTTCCGGATTTTGCTGATTACAGCTTCCACCACAAGTAAGACTCAAAAACAAACTTTTTTAAAAAACATTTGATTATGTTTTTATTTTGTTTTCTTACATTTGTTATGTTATTCATTTTATAGATAATAAAATATAACAAATATAACCCTTACCCTATCATTATACATAAAATGTAGCTGCTTCAAATAACATTCTGTCTTAAAAACTTAAGGCTGGGAACATACATGGCAGAGGCTTTCATTTAACATGAGCATTTAACCACTTCAAAGTGAACGTCTTTAAGTTATCATTAGAAATGGACAAATCAAACAAAACTAACCATTTATGTGAGTGTGTGTGGCTTAGAGGTCTTGGACAATTTACTTCTAATGCAATTACTGATAATTATGTCCACGTAACGACTTGTGCTACATAATGCAAGCTCCAACCTTTACTATGAACATGCTATTTTTATTTTTAAGGTAACTTTTTGTGTTTGTTTTGTTGTATTTGTTTATTTCATAGCCTATATATTTTTGTTCACTTTAGTTCACTTTTAGTTCAGTAGTTACACTGTTCACTCCCAACGCTGTCTGTGTTTGAATAAAGTACATTTTATTAGAACTTTTATTACAAATTTAGTATTTTGATGTGTTCAGATAAAATATGAGTGATATTCCTGAAACATCACTATCATTGACAGTTTTACTGACATACACTGTTGTCTACATATTTTTTGAGTGTTTCATGACAGTGACACCATTTTGAATCTCAGACAGAAAATAGACATCAGAACAATATGGCCTAATAATAAATACATAACTAAATACATAAATATAATTGTGACCCACATACAGTATTCATTACAACAAGCAATTTGTTTATTCAAGAAATTAAAAGAAAAACCTCTTGTGTACCAATTTGATTCTTCTCATAAAAGTTTAATAAAAATGATAAATCTTAATTTTTTTTTTTTACTTTTACTGCTTAAAATCTTTTCCACATCTTCCTACTTAACCACAGATATATAGTTTTAAAATATTTTTTCTGTATTTTATGTTTTTTATTTTTTTGCCATAAGGACAGAGGCAGCTCTCTGTTGATCAAGAAAACACAGACAGAGCCAATTTGACCTCTGCTGACTTGAACTTTGCCTCAAGGGTTAATAAAGTAGATAAAAACCTATAAAGGAGCAGAACATTATTGGAGAAGCCCGTCTTAATCTGGGTCTCATCCCCGATTTCCATCCATGGTTCATCTAAAGACTATCAGATTGCCTATCAGAAAAATGAAAAGAGAAAATGAATGGGTAACACAAGGACTTTATGCATTATTAAGAACTTCATTACATTTACAGCGAAAGCGTGCCTCATATGTCCATGAAAAAAGGTAATACCTTTGAATCATCATTGAAAGTTGATCTGATAAGCAGTTATCTCTCAAATATGGGATTAATAAAATGAACAAATAACACTGATTTATTTGGCTGATGGACTGATATGGTCTACGACAGTTTTTTGTTGCATGCAATCCCATGATTTTAGAATACGGTCAGCTATAGAAAGTCATCAAATAAGAATCACTCGTCTTAAACTCTTATTACAAAGACTTTATTATGTGTATAATGTCATTATATCACATCGTAGTCAGATCATGTGCCCTAAAGTTCATTATTTGAGTTTGTACACCTCTCATACTGTAAATTTCATCCGCTGTAGATTTTTGTCGTGGCCGCGCGTCACTTCAAGGCCGCGCTTCGCTTGTTCCCATTGACGTGAAGCATCATGGGAGATGACTCTACTGCACCTGCTATATGGGCCCAATTACACAGCAGTGGGGGTTTGTTTTTGTTTGCCATTGACCAATCATAAGAGGGCAGGGCTGGCCCCTTGGTTCCGCCCCCAAACTGTCAAAAGTCTGTGACTCAAGTGCATAAACTGTGCGAGCAGAGCGCACGGAGGGAGAGAGGGAGAGCGCTGCAACACCCCAGCGTGCGCAAAGCAACTCCTTGTGCGCGTGCTGTAGAGTTTAATATACCCATCACTGTGCATTTTTTTTAGCTCTTGCTGTGTATTTTTACTCGCTCGCATCTCTCTGTATGCTCTTGGTTGTTGAATTTGTGCGGGCGAGGACTAAAAAGTGCATGGGGCAGTTCACTCTGCGCGTGTGGTATAAGATAATTTGCTCGTATGTATGTTTTATTGCTTGCTCGACATATGACACAAATATGACGCCATACCGTGGCTCGGTGACGTCAATCTGCTCGAGTTTCATCGCGATCATGTCATGTATCATATAATAGGATGTATAAGCTGACATTATTCCAACTGTATCCTTTTCACTCACCTACCAAACACAAAACACTGCAGCTGATGCCCTGCAGCAGCATCTCGGTGAGTTTTCGACGGTCTGTCTAAGCGGAACTAATGTCCACACTGACTAATGTTTCCACACAGACATAGATTGTTACTCTGTAGTTCAGAATAAAAACTGTCCATCAGGGATACCATCACACACACACACAGCTGATTGGCTGTTGCCACACAATCACACACGACATCACCTGAAAAGATCAACTTTTTTAAACTTTGATGAAGCGAATTGGCTTGAACACGGCAGTCACATCGCAGGAGGGTTAGCCCCGCCCCATCACAGCTGTACACTGAGAGCATGGACAGTGACCGCAGAGGACGCTCAAGTCGTGTTCGGTGTGTAGGTGCTTTTAGGAGCACAAAACAGAGAGGTTTTACTTTACAAGTGCGTCGGCATGAGAATGAGGGCACACTCAGTAATTCACTCCATCATAATGACAGACAGCCTCCAAATCTTTACAACATTCATCAAAAAATTCAGTCACCTGTCATCTCCCATAGTCATCTCCATATTGTATAAATTGGAGCATTTATTTTTAGATTTGTGGCAACATCTTAGGCCATGCAAAAGATTTTGAAGGGTCTTAAATATGGTAGTCTTCATTTTAGGCCTTAACATTTTTTAAATCTGTTCATTCTTGGTAATGTAAGTCCCTAATTATATTTTGCTAGGTCTTAAAATATGTAAATTTACCACTCCCATTGTTGCCCCCTTTATTTACTCGTTAAACTAAAATTAAACTAAATTAAAAAAGAAAAAAACAAACTGAAAAACTAAATTGAAATAAAATCCAATTACATTTTGAAAAGTATAATAACCCTGACACTCACTTACTCACCCCATTATATAAATCACATTTGTTCTTGATTGTGTATGGGCTGTTTTGTGGCAACAACAACTGTACGGTCTTTGTGAAATCATCCACGTCTATGTCTTAATCCAGATTCTAAACAGTAATCCTGAAACCTTTTCTTAGTCTCAGTCCTCTGCACAGTTACACATTTACTGTTTCATCATGTTCCCTCATGAACAAAGTGCTGAGGTCAGCAAATAGTGGAGTAGCAAAATAGACCTTTAAAGCCTTGAACAGCAGGAAACATCTGGTCAATTCACTATGCCAAAAACTAAGTGTTCCTTATCCATGTTTGGAGTTGTTTGTCCTGATGGTGGACATTGACATCATTGTTTTCCCTTGTTAGGTTGGGCTGACCTGTCAAGAGTAATTAATGTGTGTGGGGATGAGAGGCAAAAACATCTTCCTGAGGAGGATGTCTAATGACGCACGAACATGCTATATAGGTGAGAGGAAAAGAGGAGTATCTAACACCGTCTACACTGTTTTAATATGACAAAGAGCCTGTTCTGATCTTCCTGTGAATAAAACTCACCGGACTTCAAGAGCTGAACTTGCCTAGCGTCATGTTTGTCTCTGTTCATTTTTCTGATCGGGACAGACCCACAATACAAAAATAACATGATGTTAGAAGAACTCATTAAAAGAGTTTAAACAGAAGACTGAGAGCACATGAGAATGCCTCCACCCTCAGACTGAGTGATGATCATGTGAGGAGACAGTTTGGTCAGTGTTTGATCAGCTCAGAGGAGCTGCACTCTTCATGTGTGAGAGGATCTGCTCACAGAGATGTTGGTCCACAGACTCAGTAAAGCCCGATCAGGATCTTCAGGAAAACTGTCCTGCAGGTGAAGCAGCAGCTCCTGTCATGATGCTCTGCTGTGCTTCACTGACTCTGTGACCTCTGACCCCCACTGTGTTGAGCTTTTGGTGAGTGGGGCTGTGGTCTTCCAGTCCCCCCTCCCATCATAGTTGACCTTCTGAATAAAGCTCTTACCTCTCCTTATACACTCAGCCAGCTCATCCTGATTCATCCTCCTCAGGAAGCCCACTGTCATCTTCTCAAATCCCTCTCTGATGCTCCTCTGCTCCTCATCCTCACTCTGAGCCTCTAAGCCTTCTGGGTAATCTGGACCTAACCCTCTCTGGATCCTCTTCAGCTGGTCCTTCACAAAGGTGATGATGTTCTCCTCCAGCAGCTGGAGAACAGAAGACAGTGGAGATTCAAAGAGAAAGAGAAGAACATCTGGATCATGGTGGAGCATCAGACTTGTAGATCATGGACTTCACTGTTAAAGTGTGATGTTCTCACCAGAAATATGGAGTCCAGATCTGATTCAGACTGTTTGGAGATGAAACTGAGGAGTCTAGATGTTTCCAATTGATCTCTGTAGATAAGAAGAGGAGATCAATGACTCAGCAATAATTATCTTCAGGATGACTCAGCATGATTGGAGCTGTTTTAAAGTGCTGGGACAGTTTTAGGGGGTCATGGAGCTCTGGTGTCATGTGGCTCATCTTCTGCCTGCTAAACCAAAGTCCTGGTTCTTCTGGTCTTCAGATTCTTCCCCACACTGAGGAGGGTCTCTGCTGAACACCTGGTCTCACCTCTCAAGGGTCAGCAGGTCAGAGCCACATGTTCACAGACATGTTTACATTTCTGAGCTCCTGACTGGAGGGAGACTGTGACCCTCACTCCACTTTCTTAGATTCAGGGACAGATGATGGTTCATCTCAGCATGATGGAGCACAGACACGTGGAGGAGAAGAACCATCAGGCTGCTCCACCTTCAGCTCACTGAGGGCTCAGAGAGTGGTCTACCAAACAGCTGAGCCGGGAGCTAAAGGGTTAAGACAGTCTGAGGGCAAAGGGAGCTGACCTGTCCATCAAACAGACACCTTCATCACCTCTGAGGGACTCAAACATGGAGGTCAAAGGTCATTATGCTGAATTCTCACCTTCTCTCAGCAGGTGGGTTCTTCCTAAAGTCAATGGGACGATTGACAGACCAGTCACTCTTCATGGACACACCGCTGGGCTCAAGGGGGTCTGATCTCTTCATCCTGATAAAACAAACATTATCATCATCATCATCATCATCTTCATCATCATCTTCATCATCATCATCACCATCATCACCATCATCATCATCACCTCTGAGAGTCATAATCCTGCTTCTAGTTAAGTTCCATTCTTTGATTTTCATGTTAGTCTGTGCTTCCTGTTTTATTTTGAAAATTCACCTGCTGATGAGTTTCCAGTTTGGTAATTTAGGAGAGAGACGTAGAGTGAAGGGGCTCTTCATCAACTCTCTTATCAACGTAAATAACCAAGGTTTTACTCACATATTCAGTGACAAAGTGGCGTTGTCTTACATGCATGTAAACTACTTTATTTATTACAGCACTCAGTCTTTTTGGGTAGGAGCCTATCAGCGTGTCACATCTTGATGTGGCAATATTTGCCCACTCTTCTTTGCAAAACCGCTCCAAATATGACAGATTGAGAGGGCATCTCCTGACCACAGCCCTCTTCAGATCACCTCAGAGATGTTTGATGGGATTGAGGTCTGGACTCTGGCTGGGCCATTCCAAAGCCTTAATCTTATTCCAGTGAAGCCATTCTTTTGTTGATTTAGATATGTGCTTTGGGTCATTGTCGTGCTGAAAGATGAAGCTCCTCTTCATCTTAAGCTTTCCAACAGAAGGCCAAAGGTTTTGTGCCAACACTGACTGGTATTTGGAACTGTTCAAAGTTCCCTCCACTCCACCCTGACTAAGGCCCCAGTTCCAGCTGAAGAGAACAGTCCCAAAGTATGATGCTGCCACTAACATACTTCACTGTAGGTATGGTGTTATTTTGGTGATGTGCAGTGTTTTTTTTTGCACCAAATGTACCTTTGGAATTATGTCCAAAAGTTCAACCTTAGTTTCATCAGACCATAACTCATCTTCCCAAATGCGTTTGGGAGATTTCAGATGTCTTTTTGCAAAATTAAGCTGGATGTTTTTCTTTGCAAGATAAGGCTTCTATCTTACCAACCTACCCCAAAGCCCAGACAGATTGAGTCCAAAGATTGTTGTCACATGTGAAGAAGACGGGAGATTGTTGTCACATGTACTACACAGCCAGCACTTGCTAGAAATTCCTGCAGCTCCTCCAGTGCTGCTGTCGGCCTCTTGGCAGTCTCCCTGACTACTTTTATTCTCATCTTATCAATTTTAGATGGACGTCGTGTTCTTTGTAATGTCACTGTTGTGCCACATTTTCTCCCCTTCATGATGACTGTCTTCACTGTGCTCCATGGAATATTTAAGTACTTGAAAATTCTTTTGTAGCCTTCACATGACTGATATCTTTGAATAATGAGATCCCTCAGATGCTTTGGAAGCTCTCTGTGGACCATGGCTTGTGCTGGAAGATGTGGCTACAAAAGTGTCAGGAAAAGCCTACTAGAACAGCTGAACTTTATTTGGGGTTGATCAGAGGCACTTTAACTAGTGACGTGTGTGCTGACTCCAGTTTGAATGGAATTGGTTAAGTCTGAACACAGCCCAGTTATAAAAGGGTGTTCACACTTATGCAACCACATTATCTCAGTTCTTTATTTTTATTTCACCTTCCTGAAAGATTTTTTTTTGTCTTTCAATTGCGTTGTACAGGTCATAGGTCACATGAAAGGTGGAAAAAGTTGTGAAATTATTTATCTTGCTGTCATTTTTTTACATTAAGGAAACCTGGCATTTGAGCAGGGGTGTGTAGACCTTTTATATCCACTTTCCCACACTGAGGAGGGTCTCTGCTGAACACCTGGTCTCACCTCTCGAAGGTCAGCAGGTCAGAGCCACATGTTCACAGACATGTTTACATTTCTGAGCTCCTGACTGGAGGGACACTGTGACCCTCACTCCACTTTCTTAGATTCAGGGACAGATGATGGTTCATCTCAGCATGATGGAGCACAGACACGTGGAGGAGAAGAACCATCAGGCTGCTCCACCTTCAGCTCACTGAGGGCTCAGAGAGTGGTCTACCAAACAGCTGAGCCAGGAGCTAAAGGGTTAAGACAGTCTGAGGGCAAAGGGAGCTGACCTGTCCATCAAACAGAGACCTTCATCACCTCTGAGGGACTCAAACATGGAGGTCAAAGGTCATTATGCTGAATTCTCACCTGTCATCAGCAGGTGGGTTCTTCTTAAAGTCAATGGGACGATTGACAGACCAGTCACTCTTCATGGACACACCGCTGGGCTCAGGAGGGTCTGATCTCTTCATCCTGACAAAACAAACATCATCATCATCATCATCATCATCATCATCATCATCATCATCATCATCATCATCATCATCATCATCACCATCACCTCTGAGAGTCATAATCCTGCTTTTAGTTAGGTTCCATTCTTTGATTTTCATGTTTGTCTGTGCTTCCTGTTTTATTTTGAAAATTCACCTGCTGATGAGTTTCCAGTTTGGTAATTTAGGAGAGTGACGTAGAGTGAAGGGGCTCTTCATCAACTCTCTTATCAACGTAAATAACCAAGGTTTTACCCACAAATTCAGTGACAAAGTGGCGTTGTCTTACATGCATGTAAACTACTTTATTTATGACAGCACTCAGTCTTTTTGGGTAGGAGCCTATCAGCGTGTCACATCTTGATGTGGCAATATTTGCCCACTCTTCTTTGCAAAACGGCTCCAAATATGACAGATTGAGAGGGCATCCCCTGACCACAGCCCTCTTCAGATCACCTCACAGATGTTTGATGGGATTGAGGTCTGGACTCTGGCTGGGCCATTCCAAAGCCTTAATCTTATTCTGGTCAAGCCATTCTTTTGTTGATTTAGATGTGTGCTTTGGGTCATTGTCGTGCTGAAAGATGAAGCTCCTCTTCATCTCAAGATTTCCAACAGAAGGCCAAAGGTTTTGTGCCAACACTGACTGGTATTTGGAACTGTTCAAAGTTCCCTCCACCCTGACTAAGGCCCCAGTTCCAGCTGAAGAAAACAGTCCCAAAGTATGATGCTGCCACTAACATACTTCACTGTAGGTATGGTGTTATTTTGGTGATGTGCAGTGTTTTTTTTTGCACCAAATGTACCTTTGGAATTATGTCCAAAAGTTCAACCTTAGTTTCATCAGACCATAACTCATCTTCCCACATGCGTTTGGGAGATTTCAGATGTCTTTTTGCAAAATTAATCTCGATGTTTTTCTTTGTAAGATAAGGCTTCTATCTTACCAACCTACCCCAAAGCCCAGACAGATTGAGTCCAAAGATTGTTGTCACATATGAAGAATATGGAAGATTGTTGTCACATGTACTACACAGCCAGCACTTGCTAAAAATTCCTGCAGCTCCTCCAGTGCTGCTGTCGGCCTCTTGGCAGTCTCCCTGACTACTTTTATTCTCATCTTATCAATTTTAGATGGACGTCGTGTTCTTTGTAATGTCACTGTTGTGCCACATTTTCTCCCCTTCATGATGACAGTCTTCACTGTGCTCCATGGAATATTTAAGTACTTGTAAATTCTTTTGTAGCCTTCACATGACTGATATCTTTGAATAATGAGATCCCTCAGATGCTTTGGAAGCTCTCTGTGGACCATGGCTTGTGCTGGAAGAAGTGGCTACAAAAGTGTCAGGAAAAGCCTACTAGAACAGC
This sequence comes from Scarus forsteni, assembly GCA_036419115.1. NCBI lineage: Eukaryota > Metazoa > Chordata > Actinopteri > Labriformes > Labridae > Scarus > Scarus forsteni. The sequence goes on from JAZDUH010000426.1 coordinate 1,045,105, forward strand.
TGAACTTTATTTGGGGTTGATCAGAGGCACTTTAACTAGTGACGTGTGTGCTGACTCCAGTTTGAATGGAATTGGTTAAGTCTGAACACAGCCCAGTTATAAAAGGGTGTTCACACTTATGCAACCACATTATCTCAGTTCTTTATTTTTATTTCACCTTCCTGAAAGATTTTTTTTTGTCTTTCAATTGCGTTGTACAGGTCATAGGTCCCATGAAAGGTGGAAAAAGTTGTGAAATTATTTATCTTGCTGTCATTTTTTTACATTAAGAAAACCTGGCATTTGAGCAGGGGTGTGTAGACCTTTTATATCCACTTTCCCACACTGAGGAGGGTCTCTGCTGAACACCTGGTCTCACCTCTCAAAGGTCAGCAGGTCAGAGCCACATGTTCACAGACATGTTTACATTTCTGAGCTCCTGACTGGAGGGAGACTGTGACCCTCACTCCACTTTCTTAGATTCAGGGACAGATGATGGTTCATCTCAGCATGATGGAGCACAGACACGTGGAGGAGAAGAACCATCAGGCTGCTCCACCTTCAGCTCACTGAGGGCTCAGAGAGTGGTCTACCAAACAGCTGAGCCGGGAGTTAAAGGGTTAAGACAGTCTGAGGGCAAAGAGAGCTGACCTGTCCATCAAACAGACACCTTCATCACCTCTGAGGGACTCAAACATGGAGGTCAAAGGTCATTATGCTGAATTCTCACCTTCTCTCAGCAGGTGGGTTCTTCCTAAAGTCAATGGGACGATTGACAGACCAGTCACTCTTCATGGACACACCGCTGGGCTCAGGAGGGTCTGATCTCTTCATCCTGACAAAACAAACATCATCATCATCATCATCATCATCATCATCATCATCATCATCATCATCATCATCACCATCACCTCTGAGAGTCATAATCCTGCTTTTAGTTAGGTTCCATTCTTTGATTTTCATGTTTGTCTGTGCTTCCTGTTTTATTTTGAAAATTCACCTGCTGATGAGTTTCCAGTTTGGTAATTTAGGAGAGAGACGTGGAGTGAAGGGGCTCTTCATCAACTCTCTTATCAACGTAAGTAACCAAGGTTTTACCCACAAATTCAGTGACAAAGTGGCATTGTCTTACATGCATGTAAACTACTTTATTTATGACAGCACTCAGTCTTTTTGGGTAGGAGCCTATCAGCGTGTCACATCTTGATGTGGCAATATTTGCCCACTCTTCTTTGCAAAACCGCTCCAAATATGACAGATTGAGAGGGCATCCCCTGACCACAGCCCTCTTCAGATCACCTCACAGATGTTTGATGGGATTCAGGTCTGGACTCTGGCTGGGCCATTCCAAAGCCTTAATCTTATTCCAGTGAAGCCATTCTTTTGTTGATTTAGATGTGTGCTTTGGGTCATTGTCGTGCTGAAAGATGAAGCTCCTCTTCATCTCAAGATTTCCAACAGAAGGCCAAAGGTTTTGTGCCAACACTGACTGGTATTTGGAACTGTTCAAAGTTCCCTCCACTCCACCCTGACTAAGGCCCCAGTTCCAGCTGAAGAAAACAGTCCCAAAGTATGATGCTGCCACTAACATACTTCACTGTAGGTATGGTGTTATTTTGGTGATGTGCAGTGTTTTTTTTTGCACCAAATGTACCTTTGGAATTATGTCCAAAAGTTCAACCTTAGTTTCATCAGACCATAACTCATCTTCCCACATGCGTTTGGGAGATTTCAGATGTCTTTTTGCAAAATTAATCTCGATGTTTTTCTTTGCAAGATAAGGCTTCTATCTTACCAACCTACCCCAAAGCCCAGACAGATTGAGTCCAAAGATTGTTGTCACATATGAAGAATATGGAAGATTGTTGTCACATGTACTACACAGCCAGCACTTGCTAGAAATTCCTGCAGCTCCTCCAGTGCTGCTGTCGGCCTCTTGGCAGTCTCCCTGACTACTTTTATTCTCATCTTATCAATTTTAGATGGACGTCGTGTTCTTTGTAATGTCACTGTTGTGCCACATTTTCTCCCCTTCATGATGACTGTCTTCACTGTGCTCCATGGAATATTTAAGTACTTGTAAATTCTTTTGTAGCCTTCACATGACTGATATCTTTGAATAATGAGATCCCTCAGATGCTTTGGAAGCTCTCTGTGGACCACGGCCTGTTCTGGAAGAAGTGGCTACAAAAGTGTCAGGAAAAGCCTACTAGAACAGCTGAACTTTATTTGGGGTTGATCAGAGGCACTTTAACTAGTGACGTGTGTGCTGACTCCAGTTTGAATGGAATTGGTTAAGTCTGAACACAGCCCAGTTATAAAAGGGTGTTCACACTTATGCAACCACATCATCTCAGTTCTTTATTTTTATTTCACCTTCCTGAAAGATTTTTTTTTGTCTTTCAATTGCGTTGTACAGGTCATAGGTCACATGAAAGGTGGAAAAAGTTGTGAAATTATTTATCTTGCTGTCATTTTTTTACATTAAGAAAACCTAGCATTTGTGCAGGGGTGTGTAGACCTTTTATATCCACTTTCCCACACTGAGGAGGGTCTCTGCTGAACACCTGGTCTCACCTCTCAAAGGTCAGCAGGTCAGAGCCACATGTTCACAGACATGTTTACATTTCTGAGCTCCTGACTGGAGGGAGACTGTGACCCTCACTCCACTTTCTTAGATTCAGGGACAGATGATGGTTCATCTCAGCATGATGGAGCACAGACACGTGGAGGAGAAGAACCATCAGGCTGCTCCACCTTCAGCTCACTGAGGGCTCAGAGAGTGGTCTACCAAACAGCTGAGCCGGGAGCTAAAGGGTTAAGACAGTCTGAGGGCAAAGAGAGCTGACCTGTCCATCAAACAGACACCTTCATCACCTCTGAGGGACTCAAACATGGAGGTCAAAGGTCATTATGCTGAATTCTCACCTTCTCTCAGCAGGTGGGTTCTTCCTAAAGTCAATGGGACGATTGACAGACCAGTCACTCTTCATGGACACACCGCTGGGCTCAAGGGGGTCTGATCTCTTCATCCTAATAAAACAAACATTATCATCATCATCATCATCATCATCATCATCTTCATCATCTTCATCATCATCACCATCATCATCATCACCATCACCTCTGAGAGTCATAATCCTGCTTTTAGTTAGGTTCCATTCTTTGATTTTCATGTTTGTCTGTGCTTCCTGTTTTATTTTGAAAATTCACCTGCTGGTGAGTTTCCAGTTTGGTAATTTAGGAGAGAGACGTAGAGTGAAGGGGCTCTTGATCAACTCTCTTATCAACGTAAATAACCAAGGTTTTACCCACAAATTCAGCGACAAAGTGGCGTTGTCTTACATGCATGTAAACTACTTTATTTATTACAGCACTCAGTCTTTTTGGGTAGGAGCCTATCAGCGTGTCACATCTTGATGTGGCAATATTTGCCCACTCTTCTTTGCAAAACCGCTCCAAATATGACAGATTGAGAGGGCATCTCCTGACCACAGCCCTCTTCAGATCACCTCACAGATGTTTGATGGGATTCAGGTCTGGACTCTGGCTGGGCCATTCCAAAGCCTTAATCTTATTCCAGTGAAGCCATTCTTTTGTTGATTTAGATATGTGCTTTGGGTCATTGTCGTGCTGAAAGATGAAGCTCCTCTTCATCTTAAGCTTTCCAACAGAAGGCCAAAGGTTTTGTGCCAACACTGACTGGTATTTGGAACTGTTCAAAGTTCCCTCCACCCTGACTAAGGCCCCAGTTCCAGCTGAAGAAAACAGTCCCAAAGTATGATGCTGCCACTAACATATTTCACTGTAGGTATGGTGTTATTTTGGTGATGTGCAGTGTTTTTTTTTGCACCAAATGTACCTTTGGAATTATGTCCAAAAGTTCAACCTTAGTTTCATCAGACCATAACTCATCTTCCCACATGCGTTTGGGAGATTTCAGATGTCTTTTTGCAAAATTAAGCTGGATGCTTTTCTTTGTAAGATAAGGCTTCTATCTTACCAACCAACCCCAAAGCCCAGACAGATTGAGCCCAAAGATTGTTGTCACATATGAAGAATATGGAAGATTGTTGTCACATGTACTACACAGCCAGTACTTGCTAGAAATTCCTGCAGCTCCACAGGATGAACATGCAGACAAACAGAGAGAGATGAGGATGATGATGAAGATGATGAAGAGTTTGGCATTGAGCTGCTCTTCTGTAAAGTGTCTTCAGGTAACACCTGTCATGGTTTGACACTGTTGTAATAAAGACTGATGAAGATGAAGATGATGGTGTCAGAGTGTGATGGCTGCAGATCTTCATCTCACCTCTGACCCTGGTCTTCTTCACTCACAGAGGTTTTAGATGGTCTGGTCTCCTCTGGTTCTTCAGTCTGATCCACAGCAGAGCGCCCCCTGCTGTCTGTCAGCTGTGATGGAGCCAGAGAGCAGAGCGTTAACAACAGACTCTGATGGGCTGAAGGAATGAACTCATATCTATGGTCATATTTCTGTAATCACATTTCTATGACTGTATTTCTATGATCTGTTATCAGTGTCTCTGATAAATGCTGCTCAGTTCTTGGGCCACAGTGAGGCCTGAGAGGTGAACACACCTGAACACAGGTGAGCACAGGTAAGACAGAGGTGGCTCCATCAGCCTGTGGTCCCTGAGGTCAGGTGGGTCATGATGTGGTCTATGAATCAATCTGTCTGTTATTGTACAGCAGCAAATCCTAACAAATGTCAACTCAAGATGATTTACAAAACAATATTATATATTTACATTTCTTAGTACGTCATTAATTTTTATTCTTTTTCAGTTTTATGTTATGGTTTCATTTATTTTGTAAAGAGAAGCAGAAAGATAAAGAGGTGTGCAGAGGCAAAGGGACTAAAATAAAAAGTTCATGAGTGATGTGATGTACACTTGGACAGATTAACAGATTTGAATGTGTTTGAACATAAACTTTACTCCAACTGTCACTGTAAACACAGAAATAAAAGCACATCAGCATGTATTTCTGCAGAGTTTGACTGTTTTGTTGTAGTTGTGTGTATTTCTGTTAAACTTACTTCTTCTGCAGTTTCCATCTGGTGCTTTAATCTCTGTATTTTATGCAGTTTCAGTGCTTATAGCTTTCTTTAATTTGTTCTACTGTTTTTAACATGTTCTTAGAAAACACATTTCAACATCATCCTCTTCATCACTGATAACACCGTCCAAGGATTCTATGATTAGCTTGATTAACTCTTGTCTTGTTGGGACATTTCCACTCCAGATTTTGGATGACACACATACCTTTTGTTGCTGACTCTGCTCTAGCAGAAGTATCCTCTGTCGCACAGACATTGGTTTCTCCTTCTTGTCCTGCATGTCCAAGGTGTCCACGCCCCCCAGGCTGCGCTCTTGTCGTCCTCACTCCAAGGTCTCTGTCCTCAGTCCCGTCAAACTCGACACGTTAACGATCCCAGCGGTGCCTCCAATATTTGCTGCACACTACTGGACACAATAACAGATTTTCCAGTCAGCTCACACTGGATTACGGGACACTGAAACACATCCAGTCTGAAACCAACTTCAGTGAAACACCCAACCAGGCAATATGGCTAATATTCACATCTATTAGCATTAGCATTCTTAGCAATAGCACTGTTGGCCTAATGCTATCATTAAGATTGCTAACATTAGGCCTGGTAGCATTAGCACTGTCAACATTAGCACTGTTATCATTAGGATTTCAGTATTAGCTCTATTAGCATTAGCACCGTAATCACAGGTTTTTACATTAACACCATTAGCATAAATGCTAATGGTGTTAATGTATCATTAGGATGGTCGCGTTAGCCCTATTAGCATTAGCACTGCTGTCATGAGACTTTTTTGCTTTCACGCCATTAGCATTAGCACTATTGTCATGTTTAAATGAAGCCTGACACCCCCACTGATCACATCTGATTGAACTTTAAAGTTTTGAAAACATTAAAAACATTCTCACCAAACTTCGACGGTCAGGACAGATCTGTGACGCAGCAGCAGAGAGTCGAAGAACCAGAACACACTGACACCAGGATGTACCAAAGTCCATTTATCGCCGTGTCCACAGCCAATCAAAGGTCAGAGTCTACATTTTACTGCAGGAGCTTTATTGTTTTAATCAGAGCGACCTGAGGCAGATCATAAGACATGTTGCATGTTTTTTTGCACAGGGCAGGAAAACAAATATTAACACAATAACATTATCTAAAATAAAAAAATGTGTAGGAAGGTTGAAATGAGTTCATCTTTTCACATTGATTGGATGATTGATCATTCCTGATGAACATGTCATGGACACCAAGTGCTCAAACCTGACAATAAACACAGTATCTGTTAATAATCAACTTTGTAGAGTGTGTGGAAATGCCAAGTGGATGAAAATTGAAATGCCTGAATGTTAAACATGTTTATTGGAAAACTCATTGTGAAAAAAATGTTCTATCTTAAGTGGTTCACTGTCAAGATACTGAAAAAGAAAACTGATAGCAGTTTGTTTGTCGCTGCACTAAAGGAACAGAAAGAGATAAAACAATCAATACAGAATAAAAATGTATCTGCAGTGTCCTAAATTAAAGAGAAAGACAACACTGATCCTGTTCAGGGGTGGACAGTATCGAAGTAGATTTACTTGAGTACTGTATTTAAGTACATTTTTGAGTCCCTGTACTTTACTTGGAGAATTATATTTTTTTATATTTTTTGGAAACTTGTGACTTTTACTCCACTACATTTGAAAGACAAATATTGTACTTTAAACTTCACCACATTCCTATGAAGGGTCTCATTCCTCATTACTTTAAGTACAGCTCTGAAGTCAGTGGATCAAATTTCTTCTCTTATAAAATGCAGCCTGAGAGAGATTTGTTCATGTAGGGATACTGTATCTGCACCTTGTGCGTGAGCGACTCAGATTGAAACAGGTCAAAGTTAAGCTAACAGATAACAGTTCGTCTTGGCAGTAATGATGGCAACGACAGATACAGAAGATGATTCCACTCCAGAGTACCCTTGGCCATGTCTGAAGTCCTGTTCAATCATGTTTCAATCAGCATTTCTATAGACGCTGCAGCATATTTGACAGGATATTTTATTCTACAGGTTTTATAAGCAGGTCAAAGCTTCAGTAGTTTGTTTCTGTCATTAGGTTCTTTAAATTCATTGTAACAATAAAACAATAATGCTCTGATATTGAAGTAAAATGTAACTTCTAATACTTTAGTATTTTAAAAAGCACGTACTCCAGGACTTTAAGTAAAAATTGACCTGAACAACTTTCACTTGTATTTGAGTAATATCTGACCAGGAGTACAGTGGTATGAAAAAGTATCTGAACCTTTTGGAATTTCTCACATTTCTGCATAAAATCACCATCAAATGTGATCTGATCTTTGTCAAAATCACACAGATGAAAAAACAGTGTCTGCTTTAACTAAAACCACCCAAACATTTATAGGTTTTCATATTTTAATGAGGATAGCATGCAAACAATGACAGAAGGGGGAGGAATAAGTAACTGAACCCTCACATTTAATATTTTGTGGCCCCCCCTTTGGCAGCAATAACTTCAACCAGACGCTTCCTGTAGCTGCAGATCAGTCTGGCACATCGATCAGGACTAATCTTGGCCCATTCTCCTTTACAAAACTGCTGTAGTTCAGTCAGATTCCTGGGATGTCTGGCATGAATCGCTGTCTTGAGGTCATGCCACAGCATCTCAATGGGGTTCAAGTCTGGACTTTGACTTGGCCACTCCAGAACGTGTATTTTGTTCTTCTGAAACCATTCTGAAGTTGATTTACTTCTGTGTTTTGGATCATTGTCTTGTTGCAGCATCCATCCTCTTTTTAGCTTCATCTGTCAGACAGACGGTCTCAGGTTTTCCTGCAAAACATCCTGATAAAGTTTTGAATTCATTTTTCCATTAATGATTGCAAGTTGTCCAGGCCCTGAGGCAGCAAAACAGCCCCAAACCATGATGCACCCTCCACCATGCTTCACGGTGGGGATGAGGTGTTGATGTTGGTGAGCTGTTCCATTTTTCCTCCACACATGACGTTGTGTGTTCCTCCCAAACAATTCAACTTTGGTTTCATCAGTCAACAAAATATTTAGCCAAAACTTCTGTGGAGTGTCCAAGTGCCTTTTTGCGAACATTAAACGAGCAACAATGTTTTTTTTAGACAGCAATGACTTCCTCCGTGGAGTCCTCCCATGAACACCATTCTTGGCCATTGTTTTACATATAGTTGATGTGTGCACAGAGATATTGGACTGTGCCAGTGATTTCTGTAAGTCTTTAGCAGACACTCCAGGGTTCTTTTTTACCTCTCTGAGTATTCTGCGCTGAACTCTTGGTGTCATCTTTGGTGGACGGCCACTCCTTGGGAGAGAAGCAACAGTGCCAAACTCTCTCCATTTGTAGACAACTTCTCTGACTGTCGATTGATGAACATCCAGACTTTTAGAGATGGTTTTGTATCCTTTCCCAGCTTTATACAAATCAACAATTCTTGATCGCAGGTCTTCAGACAGCTCTTTTGAGCGAACCATGGTGCACATCAGACAATGCTTCTCATCAAGACAATTCTTACCAGGTGTGTGTTTTATAGTGGGCAGGGCAGCTTTAAGCCTCTCATCAGTGATTGGGCACACACCTGACTTAAATTGTTTGGTAAAAATTGGTTTCAATTGCTCTTTAAGTCTCCTTAGGCAGAGGGTTCAGTTACTTATTCCTCCCCCTTCTGTCATTGTTTGCATGCTATCCTCATTAAAATATGAAAACCTATAAATATTTGGGTGGTTTTAGTTAAAGCAGACACTGTTTTTTCATCTGTGTGATTTTGACAAAGATCAGATCACATTTGATGGTGATTTTATGCAGAAATGTGAGAAATTCCAAAAGGTTCAGATACTTTTTCGTACCACTGTATCTGTACTTTCACTCAAGTAATGGAGTGAAGTACTTTGTCACCACTGATCCTGTTCAATCAACCACAGGACTTCAGAGGGAGGTGTGGACGTCTTCTGAAATACAAATTTAACACAAATGGACTTCTTACACATTTTTAGTTTAAATCTTGTACCTGTTTTTGTATTTGTTTCCCTGCCCTGTGCCAACAAACAAAAGGCTGCATGGTTACTCTGGTGCAGAGAACAACAGAACAGATCAATAAAAGACAGCAGCAGGTGAGGCCTCATAGCTCTGCTGATGCTAAAGTTAGCATTTCTCTGATTACATGCTGAAGCAACAACTGCAAACAAGTGTATGTGCTTTACAGACGTCCAGAGCTATTATACCTGTTTGAGGATTTATTTACAGTTGTCCGTGTCTCACTTAAGAAGAGTTTTATAACTCATTTTTAATATTACTGTTACTGTGTAACTGGATTAAATTACCACTGGTTACTTTGGGCTCCTTTGTCTCCATTCAAAGTCACGTTCAGCATCACAGTCTAAAGCATCCATATATTGTATTATTTGGATGTTTCATTCCAGTTATTATTTCTTAGCATCTTACCTGCAGGAAATTTTGGATACCAAGAAGTACCAGAATCCAAATTAAAATGGATTAACAGAAATGCATTTTCATTTTCAGAATAAAGCTGTTTTTTTTGGACTCATAAATAAAATAAAAAAATACATTTTCCCAACTGAATTTTCTGCTGGCGCCCACTTTTGATCCTAATTAGGGATGTACCGGTAAAATGGTAAACCACAAAAACATGCAAAACAATAAATCACCAGGCCCAGACGGTTTTTCTGTTGAGTTTTTTAAGAAATTCATAAACAAATTAGCTCCACTTCTCCTTTCCGTTTATGAGGAATCCTTGGAACGTGGCTCATTGCCCCCCACACTTACTCAAGCATCCATATCTCTCTTGTTGAAGAAGGGCAAGGATCCAACTTTGTGTGCCTCCTATAGGCCTCTGTCACTTCTTAACGTCGACAGTAAAATCCTAGCTAAAGTATTAGCAAATCGACTAGAAAAAATTCTTCCCACAATAATTTCAGAAGAACAAAACGGCTTTATAAAAGGGCGCCAACTGTTTTTTAATGTTCGTACACTTCTTAATGTAATTTTCTCAGGGCATTCACCATCTATCCCAGAAGTAGTAATTTCAATTGATGCTGAGAAAGCTTTCGACCGAGTAGAGTGGCAGTATCTTTTTGGGGTTTTGCACAAATTTGGCCTTGGAGATAGGTTTATTTCTTGGATTCACCTTTTATATTCTTCTCCCCAAGCCAGTGTCTGCACAAATAATATTAGGTCAAACTATTTTAACTTATCACGTGGCACTAGACAAGGGTGCCCCCTTTCACCCCTTCTTTTTGCTTTGTCTATAGAACCCCTTTCATCTGCCTTAAAATCTCTCACCCATTTTAAAGGAATTTCCCGCTCTGGTATTGAATTAAAAATATCACTTTATGCAGACGATCTCCTTTTGTATGTATCAAATCCATTAACTAGTGTTCCTTTAATTTTATCTGTCCTAGAGAGATATGGTTCTTTTTCCGGTTATAAAATTAATGTTAATAAGAGCGAATGTTATCCTATTAATTCTTTGGCCCTAACATTAAAACAGTCTGACATACCCTTTAAGCTTAGCCCCACAGGTTTTAAATATTTGGGTATCAACATTACCCGCACCTTACCATCTCTTTTTGCTGCTAATTTTTCCCCTTTAATTGCTCAGGCCAAAGCAGACCTTCACAGATGGAATTCTCTCCCTCTATCACTAATAGGCAGAATTAGCGCAGTGAAGATGAATATTTTGCCCAGATTTCTTTTCCTTTGTCATTGCATTCCCCTGTTTTTACCCAAACAATTTTTCAAATCTTTAGATCAAATGATTACCTCATTTCTCTGGAGGGGCAAGGCTCCCAGAATAAGGATGTCATTGTTACAAAAATTTACATCTGATGGAGGTCTTGCCTTACCAAATTTTATTTTATATTATTGGTCAGCACATATATATAAATTGTCATATTGGCTTCAGTCCCCTGACCCACTTTGGTGCAGACTCGAGACTCGGTCATACACTTCATCGTCACCTGCTGCTTTGCTCACATCGCCACTGCCTATTAACCCTTCTACGTTTACCAAGAATCCTGTGGTGCTTTCCACTTTAAAGATTTGGATCCAGTTTAGGCGTCACTATAAATTTCTATCTCCGTCTTCTTTGATGCCCCTTATAAATAATCACCTCTTCCCCCCTTCTGCCAATAGTCCTTCCCTTGTTCTATGGCATAACCAGGGCGTTAAGGTTTTTAAAGATCTCTATAAAGATGATATGTTCTCCACCTTTTCAGACTTGGCAACTAAGTTTAACTTACCCAAATCTCATTTATTTCTTTATTTTCAAATAAGACATTGCACCTCTTCTGTATTCCCATGTTATCCTTTTCTTCCAGACACCTACCCATGGGAAGACCTTTTGACCTTGAAACCCCAACAGAAGTCACTGATCTCAAATATTTACAAGAAACTCACGGCATTTGGTCATAGTTCAACTGTCAAAACTAAACATGCTTGGGAGCATGAACTGAGAGTTTCTTTAGCAGATGAGTGGTGGAATAAAACTTTACACAACATTCGTTCAGTTGCTCCATGTGCTAGATTGCAGCTTATTCAGTTTAAGGTATTACACAGAGTACATTTTAGTAAATCAAGACTCTCAGAAATATACCCTGATGTCTCAGATCGTTGTGATAAGTGTGCTGCCTCCCCGTGCCATCTGAGTCACATGTTTTATTTCTGCCCAAAACTTCAGAAATTTTGGACTGACTTCTTCAAGGTCTTGGAAAAGGTTTTGGGGTTGAAGATGAGGATGGATCCATACATTGCTATATTTGGTGTTCCACTGGAAAAGTCCAAAATCAGCCCTTTGCAACTGGAAATACTAGGATTCACTTCCCTAATAGCAAGACGCTGCATTTTATTTCTTTGGAAATCCCCTAATCCCCCATCCATATCTATGTGGCTAAAAGATGTATCTTCCTTTCTTATATTAGAAAAGATAAGTCTAACTGTAAAGGGCTGTGCAAACAAATTTTACAGAAAATGGGACTCTTTAATGAACTACTTTAATTCTCTGCAAACCTTTGCTCCGGATTGACCCCCCCCCCCCCCCCCTTCTTTTTCTTTATTCTTTTATTAACTTATTTTCCTTTCTTTTAAACTACTTTTGTTAACTAATTTTAATAGCTTTTAAGGTATTTTACTATTCATTACTTAAATGCTTATAATTATTCTCTTCTGTTTCTCTGGACACATTTTTTAATAATACTTTTCATTTTGTAATTAATACTCTATAATTTCAGTATCTGAATGTTGAAATTTTTATCTGTAGGTGCTTATGTATATGTATGTATGTGCGTCTATATGTATGTATGTGTATGTGTATATATATATATGTATATGTATGTATGTATGTGTATATATATATATTCATATTATTTTATTACTACCATTTTTTTGCTTTTTTATTATTTATTATTTTTTATTACTTAACTTTTATTTATTTTATTTTATTTACCTTTCAAAACTATCTTGTGTTAATTGAGTTGACAATATTAGATAATAGAGACAGTGTTCATCTATTGTTCGGTTCTTTAAAAAATCAAAAATTGGGAATGCTAACTATTATATGTCAGTCATATGTATGTATGTATGTATGCTGTCTTATTCCCTAATAAAAAATATATTAAAAAAAAAAAAAAAAAAATGGTAAACCACAGCAGTATTTCCCACGGTTAGTATTACTGTTTCCTGTTTAAATTACCGGTGAACCGAGTTTGATCACTGCACCGTGTCAGTAACTCACAGTGATGCTGCTTCAGCCTGAACCATGTGTCTGCTCCTCAGTAAAGCAGCAGCAGTGCCTCACAGGCAGAGGCGCACACGGGCAGTTTGGAGTTGGAGCCTCGCTCAGGTACTACAGCGGAGGTTTTTCCCTCGAAACAGACAAAGTCGAAAGTCTGGTCGAAGTTTGGACTTACAAGGATGCCAAGGGGAAACTGACAGAAGACGGTCACCCTGTCTAAAACATGAAGCTGTGAAGAAAAAGACGATTAAAACTGCTGTAACTCCTCGAGTGAGTGAGCTGACTGAGCCGTAGAGAGTGAGAGGAGATTTAGTGAGTCATACCTGAGTGAATTAAATGTGCCTTATCAGTATTTTACGTATAAATGTATGAATGTTGTAAATAACAGCTTTTAGTATCATTCTGGAGAGTTCTTGCCGTTCACTTGCCGTATTTTGCCATAATATGAATTTGACTCTTTCTTCCATCATAGTTCATGTTTTATGGATTTCATCAAGTGTAAATTGGAGATGATAGAGAAGGAAGTGTTGAGATCTGCCAGGGAGGAGAGACCAGAGGAGAGTCATAAAGGGGGCTAACTGGAGAGAAACTACCTCATGGAGTATGGCTGGTAAAAAAATACCTAAACATGGTCTAATATAACGAGCTGTAACATGGACATTATAACATAATAATGAAAAATACTTAACAGAATTCTTTACTTTTATTTTTCATTAAAAAGGATGGAAAATATCACTCAAAGGACATTTCCTGACACATTAATTGACAAAAATGACCCGTTATAATTATAATACTAAATTTTGAGCACACTGCAACAATACCACGATAACAACCATGATAATTTTGGTCACAATTACCATGACATGAAATTTTCATTCCATTACATCCCTAATCCTACTGCACACAGCTCCATCTACTGGCCAGATGCTGCAACTCAGTAAAATGAACCAGAGCGAAAATACGACTACTGTAACTTTGATGTTTAAAAGTCCTTCACTATTTTTATAAATCCAGATTTTAAATGGGAGGCAAGATATTTAAATCCAGTCTCTGTAATCAAGTCTTTTTTAACACTTCTGGTGTCTCCAAAAACACTAAGTGCGCCACACATACAGCTTTAAAGAGTTTAAAGGGCCAAAGAAAGACAAACAAAAACAAGTCAACTTACCGTGATGTGTTGGAGCAGGTCTTCAGTCCTTGCGTGTCCAAGGAACTTGGATCCTTAGTATGAAGATATCACACCATCATCTTCCACACATGAATAGAGTCTTTGAAATGTTTAGAAAAGCTCCCGATACCATCATTGGACGAGTATGACTTGCTGTCGCCAACATGGGTTACAGTGAGATCTGCTGCCTGTCTGCTGCAGTGCTGTCATGCTGGATTCAAGCTGAGGTGGAGAAACAGCAATTCCTGAGGTCACAGCAGAGCTACAAGTCAGAGAAAACAGCTGCCCTGTGCCAACATGCTAAAGGCTGTATGGTTACATCTATCTGTGCTGCTCTCGTAACTGCCAACAGCCATCAGTAAACTTCAACCCTAATTAAAGGACTTATGTTTTCTTTCATGAGCCTCATAACAGCATTTGGAAGAACAAGCAGACTGTTCTGCAGAGTGAATGTAGGACTTTGGTGTTTTTAGGAGACACTGTCAGCTCAGTATGTCACTGTCTTCTCTCACCTTCTTCATTACAGCTGCTGGACTTACAGTCAGAGACGTGCCTGTATCTTCAGGCCTTTGAGTATCTCCTTCTCTTTTTGTGTGTGTGTGTATATATTTTATTAGGATTTTCACCATTTGTACCTCCACCGGTAAATACCAGAAATATAAACACACAGAGCAGTACACCGCCCAACTCCCACCCAAAGACCCTCCCACAAACACCAAAACCATCTATGAAAAAGGCAAAGTTGTTTTACAACAATTCCACAGGTAGAAAAAACAAAAAGAGGTGAAATAATAAAAGCTCAGAATACAGCAATCTACTGAGAAAGTAAACAACAACAAAAAACATGAAAATTCAGAAAACGATATTTTAGACCAAAACATACATGTAAGTTCATACAGTACACTTGTGCTGACAAGAGTCTATAAAATGCAGATTTGTCATAAACCAACAACCATTGCTAAGCCAGGGGTAAGTTCATGGAGCACAGTAGATACATAACAATTTTAAGCTTTACTGTCACTACAGGTTCCCTTTTTGGTTTTCCGTTTCCCCCAAGTATGTCCTTTAGGTTTGTGTTGATAAATTTTCCAGACAGGTTGCTAAAGGGAGCCAAAGGTCTTGAAAAATGTACCCTCGATTATTTTTTTCTAAAGTCAATCTCTCTAAAGGTAGAAACTCAGAAATCTGCTCACGAAACATCTTAAAAGTCGGGGGGAATTCATTTTTCCAATGTTTTCCAATGTGTAGCTCCTTCTGACCTCCTTCTCTGGCAGGTTTTTGCCCAGCAGCCAGTCCCAAAAACAATCTAGAGTAACAGAAAGAGAGGGAGACATAGAAAAAGCATTAATGTATTATTACGTGTACGACCATGTTATCTTTGCCTTTACAGAATAACAGAATATAGCAGGTGTTTTTCAGCAAGTTACCATTTCAGAGGACGGTCTGAAAGAAAATGGCTGTTCTGTTTTGCTCCTTGTTCTTTCATTTTGTATTTGCTCCTTGTATTTCTAATTTTGACCTCTTGTCTTGTGTCTCTCATGTTCCTGCTTTGGTTCATGTTTCATGTTGTTTCCTGTTTTATTTTATAAGTTCTCCAGTCTCTCCATATTGCCATAGTTTTTGCTTCCTGTCACAGCTGATCCCTGACTGTTCTTCCTCAGCTGTTTCTTGTCAACCTCAATCACCTCCTGTTTTAAATCTTTGTGTTTTTCCCTTGTTTTCATGAGTTCATATAGCTGCTTCTTCTTCTTCTTCATTTCCTCTTGTCAGTCACAGCCTGTGTGAGTTTTGAGTTTTCCTAATTTTTCTTTTTTAGGTGGTCTGGTTTAATTCTTTACTTTGTTGCAGATTTTGTTGGTACTTTGACTTTATGTATTGGTAAAGTTTTTTGGACTTTTGTTTTTTGATTAGTTAAAATAAATCCTTTTTCTTAATCTACATTTGAGACTCTCTTGCTTCAGTTTTGTTCCTGTTTGTTTCTGCTCACAAATCCTGACAGAAAACTCAACAACTTCACCATAAAGAGATGAAATGTCTTCAAAATCACAGCACACATAAATGACTGAAGGTTATTCACACGTCATATTTTTTAAGATTTCTGAATTTATATATTTTACAGAATCTTTTGATTGAAAATAAAACAAATGTCATCAAAGTTACGAGATCTAAAGACAAAATTAAAATACAAAATAAATGGTGATCTCCTCTACCTTAAACTACAGCTCTTACTTTAGGAAAAAACTTTTGAATTGATTTTAATTATTTTTACTGAAGAAACTGAATATTGAATTGTGTGACTTTATATGAAATGTCAATAATTATTTTACTAACTGAACAGTTATTGACTGTAGTGACACTAAACTCATGTTGATGATCAAACATCTTGTTTATACTACAGCTCCATAGAGAAATATGTTTTTATTCAGTTTAAATGATTTTTACATTCTCAGTTGTTTTAATTAAAAGATAATTACTTCAATAACTGTAATAACTGTTCTGTTGTGGACTGTAATGACACAGAACTCACACTGATGATCAAACATCTCTAGTTGATAGATTTTAATTGTAGAAAAAAATATTTTATGTATTTTTATGCTAATTTTTATATGACTATAAAAACTGTAATAACTGGACTGCTGAGTGAACAAAATCCAACAAAATACATAAAAACATAATTCTCTTACATAAGAGTTATGGTATAAACTTGAAGAAATGTTTGATAACCAGGTTTAGTTTGGCGTTACTACAGTCAAATACAGTTAAGTAATTACAGTTTTATAGTTATTGCTTATTAATAAAATTACTTCAATTAAAAAATATATATGAATTACAATAAAAAATTTTTTAAATAAATTAATAACTGTAGTATAAACTAGAGGAGATGTTTGATCATCAGTATGAGTTTGGTGTGAAGTTAACAGTGAAGTTGTTAAGCTGTTAAAGTTATTGTAGTGATGATCTATTAATTAACACTAATATATATTTTTTAAAAATCACTTAAATTGAATTAGTACAGCAATTATTGTCATTACATAATAATTCACACAATAATATATTAAAAGTGATTTAAATCAAAACAAAACTTCTTTTGCCAAAGTAAGAGCTGTAGTTTAAGGAAGAGGAGTGTCTTATTTAAATTTTCTATTTATGTTTATTTATGTTTTATTATCATTTGTCAGTAGAACTCAAACTTGTTGGTATTTGTTTTATTTTCAATCAAAGAAAATCTGTAAATATTTTAATTATGATATGTTGTATGAATAACCTTTGGTCATTTATGTGTGCTGGGATTTTGAAGACCTCACATCTCTTCTGGTGAAGTTACTGAAGTCCTCTGAAATGGGAACTTGCTGATGGTCCAAAAGTCTCTGAGCCAGCGTATAAGACCAGCTGAAGTGGTCTGGCTTGGAGGACGACTCATTTGAAGGAAAACCAGGTGATAGCTCAGTTTTTTATGACAGTGGTTAAAAAGATGCGTTGGGTTTGGACCTATGTTGTTTTGTTGATGAGTTATTGACCCGTGAAATCTGAATCTGTGAAAATCTTTCTAACTTTATCCAAGTCTAAAAACTAAGAATAATCAAACATGAAATATGAGTTTATTAAGTCATAAATTTGTAACTTTCTAAACACTAAAAGTGTCAATGTTCTAAAATTTGAGCTTTATCTTGAAAATACATTTTTAAAAACTTCTTTAAGTGGCTCTGATACGCTGTAGTACATATCTCCTGGATTTATGACTTTTTAACTTTCCCTCTTAGATGTTTTTACTGATGTCTTTAAGTCTTTCATTTTGTGATTTTATAAAAAATGTGTAAAATCACTCACAGACGGCCCTTAAAAATTACCCCAGAATACTCTTTAACCCCACCATGCATTTCTGTGTCAGCTCCACATAAACAATATGATCACTTATCCAACCCACTGGTGCTGTCACCCCATTGGCTGGTTTACATATGTGGCTGTTTTTGATTGGTTAAAATTGTTATTTATTAACATTTTTAATTTTCATTTTTTTTTGTCTTTTTTCCCCACTACACTGTTGACCTGCTGCTTACAATGTGGTTCTTGTTGACCCTAATGAGGCTCGAAAATGCATCAGACTAATAAAATGAGTCTTCAATCTACACGTGTTGGTGGAGAGTTCTGTTCTCTATTGGCCTTGTATGAAAGAATAAAAAGATAACTATTTACCCCTCAATGCCATCACTTTTCCAGGTGTAAGGGGTGGCTGTGGTGTTGTCTTTGTGGTTGGACAACTTTTTCCTTCCACTGACCTCCCTGTGAGTGTTTGTGAGACTCAAATTGTGACAGCAAGTCCCTTTACAAACAGTGAGTCCTTGGTGTTGCCTTTCACAACCTGCCACTGGTCAGCCTGAATCCAAACCCCTTTACCAACATGTATCTGTTAAAAAAAGAAAAATTATTTACATTGACAGATTTCTGTTATTGTCCTTTTTCTGTTAGGCTGCTGTATCTTGTGTTGAAGTACATACAGTATGTTTACATATTGACACTGTATGTAGAGCTGTGTAAACGTATTCTCCCGACAACCATGAATCAATGCATCACAGCAGTACTGCAGTTACACCCCTGTTAAAAAGTCATGTTAACATTTAACACTTTGTTGCCTGAGCCTATTTTTTTGGTTTCTGCCTGGAAATTTAAAAACCCCAAATACTCTACAATAGAATAATTATAATACTATCTCTGCAAACATAAGGTCTATTTGAATACTTCTGCTGTTCCAGTAAAGGAGACACCAGAATGATATGTGTATGTGTGATATGGGTGAAGAGTAAATGAAGATGTCATACAGGAAAAATGTAAAATAAAAAAAAAGATCTAGCAAGGCTTTAAATCCCGCCTGTGACCAGTTTGCTGAGTCTGAAGCATTTTCAGAATGAGTGTGAACAGGAAAATGGCATAATATGGCGAGTGGGTTGATTTAGGGTGTCTAAAAAGGTTTATATCAGGCATCACCACATGACAAACCTCTCTCCAGATCCAGATGCCAAATTCACAAGAACAGATTTTGATAGGCAGCTTTTCCAACAGTCACGGATAAACTGCTCCGGCTAACGCTAAAACCGCTACTGTGGTCTGATCACAATCCAGTCCTGCCATGAGTGATCCTAAGTTTATGATCTTTTTATAACTGTTTACTAATCAAGTTGATTATTTGTTTTTTCATTGATTCAGTTCTACAATTTTTAGCATTAGTGTGTTTTCCAATATTCACAATTTGAAAGTTTTAACAGTTGTGTTTATTTTTTTATCAGCCTATGGAAGTGTGTGCTCATGTAATGTATGTAGGGATGTTTGAGTGTGAGAAAGACAGAGAGGGGGAAAGACTAAAGAGAGAGAAGAACAGGAGTGAAAGGGAGAGAGACGGCAAAATCTGGAACCTACACAAATATATTTATGTTCCTTTCACTTTCTTGTTACATTATATTTTAACCACACAGCAGAAAAGCAGCCACAGATGACAGATGATTGGACTTTTAAGAGTTCAATTCTTGAATTGAAGATGTTGATTTTTTTTTACTCAAAGTGTAGGCCTTCGTTGTTTTTAGGCTGTGACCTCTTATTTAAGAAAAAGAAGAGGAAAAATATTTAGTCTGTGCTCTGTATGCACTTATTTTTCCCTAAAAACAGCCACCTTTTATCTTTTATTGATTGATCATTTTCTGAAGATCTTGACTTTCTTACATGATGTGTAGGCTTTCAGTTCTTGACTGGGACCTCTTTCATTTAAGAGAAAAATTTGTTACTTGGCTCTGTTTGCACATTTTTATTTAATCTATTTAACTTTAGGTTTTTCTTTTTTAATCTCAAACAAGGGGCTTAAATTAATTTGCCTAAGACCATTTTCATTTATGGTAAAAGAGCTTGCTGTGCACTCAATAAAACCTCCTGCATTAGAAACTGATCATAAATATTGTTTAAACCATGTAAATGTGGACATATGGGAAGGCTATGAGACACAAACTGGACTGTGGTTCAGACCTTTCATTGGAGGAAATGTTATTAACTGGACCTCAGTGACTTTTAATTGAATACCCATGGTTAATATCATCTTGTTACCCACGTTCTGCTGTTTAATTTGATGTACATCCCTATTTTTGGTCCTGATTAGAACCTAATCTTTCAATGTGTTTGCAGCTGCCTCTCAAAGTCCCCCAAATGGGAGGAGCCACGTTTTCCAAGGGTTAAATACAACCACTTTCTGACATAGATGAACATGACAGGACATTAAGTGTGTATCTGTAAGGTTACCATGACAACAGGACAAAATAATTTGTGCCTTTAAGTCAAAGATGTATTAAAATACATCAACAGCTAAATGAACAAAGATTTTAAAAACAGACATTACCTTAAAATCATAGAAAAACTTTACGGTATGCCACCAGGTGAGTCTGTCTACATTTCACATGAGATTTTGTCGGCTTATGTGGTAACACTCCTGTGGAGGAGGCATACTGCCCATGGCCTATGGCAGAACTGGCTACATCCAGCAAGCCCTCTTTAACTCCACTGTAGATTCATACTTTTATTTTATATTCTGTGTGGCTCTCAAAACTTTCCAATTGTTATCAGAGAAAACTGATCAAATTACAAGCTCCATACTGTTAGATCCTTCGCTCTGTTCTTCTCCACTTCAGCTCGTCCAATTGTACCCTCCTAAGGGGGGTTCAGATCCAGGATTTTAGGGATCCTGACTCCTGAGGACTTGTCAACAATCTACTTTTCTCCTCAGCTGTTTCTGTTACATTGCAAAAAAGTCAGAGGATCATCAGGAGCATATTTTTTCTTTGCTCCACCTAAATAACATCTTTCCCACTTTAGCGTGTAAAAGCAGGTTGTTTAAACGAGGGTTAACCCGTTTACAATCAGCAAGTGACTCCTTTCCCACTGTAGCGTGACTTAAGGCTAGAAGACAAATTGATCTTTATGGGCACCAGACAGATGACTAAGTCTGTCAATCAAAAAAAACAATCTCAGGGTGTGGTCCCACCCATCAAAGAACCCACACTACAAAAAGGAAATTTAAATTAAATTTATTCGGCATAGTTCAATTGTTCAGTCCGTTAACAAATTACAAATAAAGAACATGTAAGAAAAATTAAATCAGTTCAATATAATTCAAAACTTAGTGTTCCCACAAATAAAATAAAGTCCAAGAGTGAATGTGTGGGATTAAAGTTCATCAAAAACAAATCAAGTAATCAGTCCATTTAGGTAAAAAACAATATCGCAAGCAGTTCTTCTCAGTTCATCAATGTCCAAAAAAATAACTAAGTCCAGTGCTCCAAGTGTCCAAAATTATACAAGTCCCAAAATCAAAACCCAATAAAAAACAAATGCCAAACCAAAATCTCTATAGGAGTGTATGAGTGTCTGTGTGAGTGTCAGAAGTGCAAAACTTGCGGTTTATCCGGGCAGGGAAACATTGCTGGAGATGATTAGGATGATCCAACCCCCAGAGGGTCACGGAAAGCAGGGAAAAAAATCCTTTGGGTAAAAAATAAAAAGGCAAAAAACCTTCACCCAATCCAAGATTTTCCTTTCTCTTCCTTAATCCAGTCAAGTTAGTGATTTTCTGGGTTATTTTAGGACAATGAAACCCACTTTTTGCCACTTGCTCTACCCTTCTCCTCCATGCAACAGCTCCTCTTTAGACGACCTCACACACTCTCAGTCCCCAGGTGCCTGCAATCAGCCCAGGTCACTCTGCAGGACCACACCCACTGTGCAGCAGGGTGCATGCATCTTCCCTGTCTGCCACACCACTAATAAACTTGGGTTTGATCGCCATCAGAGGAACGGACTGTTTTTTCTTCTCTGGTGCATCATCAGCGCTCCAGAACACAGCGAGGTGAACACAGAGATGTATAACAACAGGGGCGGAGGGGGACTCATTTTCAGACCTGGAATTTCATGCCTCAGACCGGCCCACTTTATATCATGACCTACTGTATTAAAATAATGTCATTATAACTTTACATGTTAAGTGAGCTGTTCTCTAAAGCCAATAATACTAAACAAGATCTTTTTCACTGGTAAAATATGCAGGTCTATGTCATCTAACATTCATCTTATTTATTTTCAACTGTGTGCTTTGTTTACCATCTTACTTTTGATGATAAAAAGGGTCACTACGCTCATTTGGGCACAGAAAGTGGTCATATTAGAACTGATGTTTGCTTGTTCACACTCTGATCCAACAGCTCACCTGTTTCTTCAACACTGACAGCAGCAACAGCAGTAATCCCTTCCTCACCACTGTCCTCTGTGTCTGCCTCTGACATTAAATCACATTTATAAAAATAGTCAATAGTCAGCCTTCTGATCAATTCAAGTCAGTTTCATTATTGTAGTAATGAATTATCTCAGGGCATTTTTCATATAGAGTAGGTCTACACTATCCTCTGATATTCATTCTCATACTCACTCAGTGAACAATCCTACCTGTCCACTCTGCACCTGTGCTGGGCTCATGGCTGCTGCTTGGTGCTGCTGCATCTCTTCTGAGGGGCTACAAGACAAAAGATGTTGAATAAAATGACACTTGCACCGTGTGATGATGACGTCACATAACTGTGAAACTTTTTGTCTTACCAGTTTCATCGTCATCCTCTGTCGTTTCAGACCGCGAGCTCGTTTCTTTAAAAAAGAGGCTGTTTTGCACATTTTGCTGCTTCATTTTCAAGCGCTTTCCTCTTTTTAATTCTTCTCTTTTCCACGTCACCCTTGCTCTTTTTATCCATCTTGTCGGCAGCCCAGCACCGTGACTACTAGCTGGCTCATCACAGACTCTGACTGGAGGAGCTAATTGTTTTTAGCCTGCACGGACGTGGTTGTTACGTCACGATGCCTCTAAAAAAAAAAAAAAAAAAAAGCTGTCGATGGAGAGGCCAGCGTAACTGCATGGAAGTAATACTCACTCAGTGCCATGAATAAACACCAGACCAAAAAATTATAATAATATTAAAAAATGTATATTAACACCGGCCCTCACGGCCCAAACGACAGGCGGTAATAGTCCCGGTCCTCCCGATTAGTCACTCCGGGCAGGTATAATAATATAACATCCAAAGGAAACAATGAACAAGTATGAAGCCATGGAGAAGTTGGTAAACTGTGATTTTCTGTAGTTTTGTCTCTCTTTCAGACTATAACTCGGTGCAGACTGAACGATTTTCTAGTAATGATGATAAAAATCAGTCTCACACGGCCCAGAAAACCATCTTAAATAAATAGTTTATTATTTATCATTATGTTCATCCTCCAACTGACAGCGTCTGTTTGTTGCCCCTGGTTACCGGGACGATATTACCAAGCAGCCACATTCACAGCCTTTAACTGCCGACGGCAGCGTGTTTATACAGGTTTAAATGAGCTCATCAGCCATACCGTGTTTATATCTGCATATGGATATGCCCTGATATTAGTCTAACTGTATGGAGAGAATGGCAGAGCGACCGAGGTACATCAGTTGTGGGACTTTTGTGTCTGAATTCTCCGCAGTTCTTCGGCTTCTGACGTTAGCCGTTGGCGTGGCCGCAGTGCTCGTAACCGCTCCCGCAGCAACTGCTCTCGCGTGAACGCGCCCACGGCGGAGTGAACGTTAACTGGAATAAACTTACATTTATTTTATTCGACTGTTTAGTGTCAAATAAATGTCACCACCAGTCAATGTGTTGGAAAATGACAAGCAAGGACATTCTTTAGATTATAAACCACAATTCCTGAAGTTATCTTTGGCTTTTAGGAGAATAGTTCTCATTGCTAGCTAGAGCAGTGCAAAAATATATTACCGTTTGATTAGATTAGATGGAAGTGTATTCATCAAAAATCAATTTAGCATTAAACTGACACAAGCAGAACTAAAGGGAGACTTGCAGGTTTAAATTCAACCGTTAAGTGAACACAGTGTAAAGCAACTTACCTTTCACTACAAGAATTTGTCCCATGAAAAACTGTTCAGTATCCTTCCACCTAATCCAGTCTCACTCCGTGAATATTAAAGTTTACACCGTTAAAGCCTCTGATGTCCTCCTCTGTCCGAACAATATCAGTCCAGCGTCCACAAACTGTATCTACGCAGATGAAACCAGCAAAGGAACTGGTCAAATCCGGTTGTCTTTCTGTTGCTTTGTCAAAAAAAAAAAGTTTTCGCGCTCATTTGCAAGCCAGCCAATCACATGCAGATTTTTTTCGATCCAGCCAATTACAGAAGAAGAGAGCGCCAACCACTGACAGTAAATATAGCTGAAATGTGAAAAAAAAACTTCTTTTAAAAATAGAGGAGAAACAAGGGAAAAATACTTTAAAAAGAGGGTATGTCATTAGTAATTGTTTACCTGATTATTCCATCATTTATTAAAATATGCTGCGTTCCAGGCGACCCGTAACTCGGATATTTTCCAGTTAAATCTCCGACTTCCGACCTAAAAGCATTCCAGGCAAATTACGACTTCGGTTTAGGCGCAAAGAATTCTGGTATGTAAATTAACCAACATGGCAGCCATTATAAGATTTATGCTTCATCAACTAACTCATTTGAGTGAAACAGAAGTAGGGAAACGGCGAATAATGTAACATAAGTTTATACTTTACAGTGTTTGTCTTTATTAAGAGGCTGCTTTATTGGATAGGCAGTGATGTGACGTCACAAGTCGTAACTCGGAGTAGGCTACATCGATCTGGTACGAGTTCACTGGTCATGAGTTACAAGTTCGACTGCCGTTCCAGTGCATTTTCACGAGTTACAGGTGGGAAAAACACGAGTTACGGGTTGCCAGGAACGCAGCAATAGTTCATGGTTCCTAATAACTGTATCTCTTGTCCCCTCCAATCAAACTCAGGGGGCGGGACTAATGCTGATGGCAGTCACAAACCATTGTAGTTGAGGCAGTTAATGTAACTAGACAATTCCCGCGGGAATCGTGAGTGGGGCTCGGGCCGCTGCAACCGTTGTGTGGTTGCCAACCACTATGCCAAACCAGCACCCTAATACATCCCATTTCTGGGGAAACTTACCTCAAATGTAGCCCAACCAAGATGTCATGAAGCCAAAAATAGCAGAAACACTTAATCATGATACCAACATTTGTCAATTCTTGGTCAACTGAAGTGAAATGTATTCCAAACAATATGATACACATTTGTAGATGGCGTCGGTAAGTCATTAATCCATTCATTTTGGTGTTCATAGGCATTGCCAATGAGCTCATTATGGGATGTTTCGATTTTATGACCCCTTCTCTCACTCTCTCTCTCATTAAACTACCTTTTACTTCCACTATATATACTGGTCTAGATGAGAAAACAATATATCACACATATACAACTATATACCATGGCACATGCACAAAGTGGATATGGTAGTCAACCTTGCAGAGCAGACGGATCTGCCAGGTTCTGAAATCACGTATATCCATCCTGCCAGCCTTAATTGCCCAACGGCTTCACTTGGCTAAATGCTCTATGGACCAAACACAGAAGACTGGCGGATGTGACGACAACAGGAGGTGACTGCATGTTTGAAAATAATAGCAGCTAATGCATGTTAGCCTGTGGTCATGATGGTTACTCAGGGATATTTGGTGACATGTGCTCTCCTCAGAAGTTTACTTCTTAGAAATTACTTCTGACAAGGTTCATGTCACATATTAGTGATACATTTCATATCTGAGTGGTTTAATTTAAAATGAAACGATAGTCATAAGGTTTTTAGCCGTTATCTGTTAGCTGTATAAATATTGTTAGCCTTTACAAACTATATAAGGAACATCATACTGACGTAAGAAGTTCTGCTTGAAATAGATTTGTCTGTGATGAGTTAGACAAGAGAAACAATTGTCTTTGGGTAGTTAAAGCTAACAGCTATTAGCTGCAACAGCTAACCATTAGCTGTTGTTTATTAGCTCCAACAGCTGTTGCAGCTAATAAACAACAGTTAATGGCTGTTAGCTGTTATCCTAGTAACTAAAACAGTTACATCATATGTAGCAGTGTTGCTTGATATGGATTGGTCTATGATGAATGTGTGTGTGGCCTGATTGGCAGATGCCCATCACGTGGCATCTGATTTTCAGGTCTCCTCTTGATATATGCAAGGATGATGGCCCTCCTTATGATTTGATGTAACATTACAGGTGTAAGGGTTGAACATATCAGGCAGACACACACATGCGCGCTTTTAGCTGTCCCACCATCTCCCTGTGTCTGTTACACAGACAGAAGGCCAAGAAGCTCACTGATGTCATCAAACACCTCCTAATATCACGTTTCTGGACTTACGAAGGTCAAATATAACCAAACCAAACCAAAATATTATGAAACCAGATGTGACGTCACCAAACACATCCTCACATCACATTTCTGGGTGAAGTAAATAGTTTGTACTGATCCTTTACTAAAACGCTTATTAATGATAACTATAACATTTAAAAGTGTGTCTATAAATGTGTTATTGCTGATTATTCACTCCAGAGAAAGGCTTTATAAATGATGATTTCAGTATTCACTAATCCTTTACTTATATGCTTGTTAATGATCGTAAAACATTTACCAATCCTTTCCTAATATACTGATAAATGATGAGTAACACATTTATAAGTGTGTCTATAAGTGAGTTATTACTGATTATTCATGTCAGAAATTCTCTATTAATGATGAATTCAGTATTTACTAATACTTCACATATATGCTAATTAATGCTGAGTAAAACATTTACTGGTCCCTTACTAATATGCTTATTAGTGAAGAGTAAAACATATACTAATGCTTAACTAATATGATTATTAATGATGACTTAAACATTTACTAATCCTTTACTCATATGCTGATTAATGATGAGTAACACCTTTATAAGTGTGTCTACAAATGAGTTATTACTGATTATTCATGTCAGAAAAATGCTTTATTAATGATGAATTTGTTATTTACTAATCCTTCACTAAAATGCTTATTTATGATGAGTATCACATAAACAAATCATTTTATAATATGCTTATTAATGATGAGAAAACATACTAAACCTAAACTAATATGATTATTAATGGTGAGTAAATTATTTACTAGTCCCTTACTAATAAGCTTATCAATGATGAGTGAAACATTTTTAAGTGTGTCTTTAAATGTGTTATTACTGATTATTCATGTCAGAAAAAGGTTTATAAATGACGGATTCAGTATTTACTAATCC
The DNA here is from genome assembly GCA_036419115.1 of Scarus forsteni. Lineage (NCBI taxonomy): Eukaryota > Metazoa > Chordata > Actinopteri > Labriformes > Labridae > Scarus > Scarus forsteni. The sequence goes on from JAZDUH010000426.1 coordinate 1,072,318, forward strand.
TTGACCAATATGCATAGTCTTTGGAGGCTTAGTTGCCCTGTAAACTGTAAGCCCTCTTGGTCTTACAGTTTACAGAACAAATCTACATCTGATTCTGTATATTACTTGGTCCTGTGTGGCTTGATTAGCTGAGCTCCTGGAAGCACCTGGCAGCAGGCCAAGTGATCATTAAGGCTCCGTTGTCATGGTAACAGGCACAGCTGCGAGGAGATGCAACACTTTGCATGTCTTAAAGGATCACAATATGATGACTTCTGACAGTGTCGAACAGCTGCTTATATTTCAAAAACCGTAGATGATATGGGATTTCTGAGCATATCGTGAGCGTCGGGAGAGTCTTGGGATAGTGAATATGTAATTTTTATGAAGATAGTGTGAGAAATGACAGAGTTATTGCGATTTACAAACAGCGTGTCCAGATTGGGCAAGAGATATGGAGGTTGAATGGACCTCAATGGGAGAAGTAGCCCGACTTTGGACCAAACAGCTGGTTCTCATTTAAATTCAGAATGAGTTAGGGCTTCACTTTTTCTTTTATATGAGGCACAAGAGTATCAGATCCATTTTTCTGAAAAAATTATTCAGGTCAGATGTACCATTTTGCCGTTATCGCAAGTTGTTCGGGGAATTTTTCGAGTGGTGACTGCCTGCTCTCACCCTTTATTTTTCAAATCTCATTTGAAATCTTCACTCTAAAAAGTGATTTTTGGGCGTATAGAGATTTGAGGCTCGCTGACTGAAAGCAGTCGCCCTGCGTACCGTTTCAGAAAAAATCTTTAATGATGAATTTGTTATTTACTAATCCTTTACTAATGTGCTTATTTATGATGAGTTGAACATTTACTAATCCTTTTCTAATAAGCTTATTTATGATGAGTAACACTTTTACTAATCCTTAACTAATATGATAATAAATGATGAGTAAAAAATTTACTTATCCTTTTCTTATATGCTTATTAATGATGAGTAAAATATTAACTAATCCTTTACTAATATGCTTATTAATGATAAGTAAAACATTCACTAATCCTTAACTAATATACTTATTAATGATGAGTACAGCATTCACTAATTCTTTACTAATATGTCTATTAATGATGAGTTTGTTATTAACTAATCCCTCACTTATATGCTTATTAATGAGTAAAACATTTACTCATACTTTTCTGATATGCTTATTTATGATGAGTCAAACATTAACTAATCCTTAACTAATATGCTTTTTAATGATGAGGAAAACATTCACTAATTCTTTACTAATATGCTTATTAATGATGAGCTAAACATTAACCAATTTTTACTAACATGCATGTTAATGATAAGTTAAACATTAACCTATCTTTACAAATATGCTAATTAATGATGAGTTAAAAGCTTACCAATCTTTACTAATATGCTAATTAATGATGATTAAAAAGTAAACATGTCCTTTACTAATATGCTTATAAATGATGAGTAAAACATTTCTAATTGTGTCTATAATTGACTTATTACTGATAATTCATGTCAGAAAAAAGGTTGATAAATGATTAATTCAGTATTTACTAATCCTTGACTAAAACGCTTAGTAATGATGAGTAAAACAATTACTTATCCTTAACTAATATGCTTATTATTGATGAGTTAAACATTTATTAATCCTTTACTAATATGCTTATTTATGATAATAAAAAAAACATTCACTAATCCTTTACTAATATGCTTAATTATGATATGTAAAACATTAACTAATCCTTTACTAATATGCTGATTAATGATGAGTAACACATTTATGAGTGTGTCTATAAATGAGTTATTACTGATTATTCATGTCAGAATAATGCTCTATTAATGATGAATCAGTATTTACTAATCCTTTACTGGTATGATTATTTATGATGAGTAACACATCCACTAATCTTTTACTAACATGCTTATTAATGATGAGTTAAAAGTTTACCAGTCTTTACGAAATAGCTTATTTATGATGAGTAAAACAATTATAAGTGTGTCTTTAAATGTGTTGTCACTGATTATTCATAAAAAAAAGGGTTTATAAATGATTAATTCAGTATTTACTAATCCTTGACTAACATGAGTAATTTTTGGAGGCTTGCGACATGCACATTGTGTATATGTTTGGTGACTGACAAACACATACACAAATCATGCTCTGGGTTACTGAGGTCAAATATAGCTGACAAACAATGTCATGAAACATGATGTGTGTATGTGATTGGTGACTGACCAATCACATACACACATCATGTTTCTGGGTTAACTGAGGTCAAATATAGCTGACAAATAATGTCATGAAACCAAACCAGGCAAAACTGTGAAGCTTGGACAGTTACACCGAAATAGTTAAGTAACACTGTAGAGATGGCATTCAACTTTATGCTCGTGTTTTGGTCCTCTGTGGCTTGATAAACTGAGCTCCATACAGCACCTGGCAGCTTGCCAAGTGATACTTAAGGGCTCCGTTGTCATGGCAACAGGAGCAGCTGCGGAGAGAGGGCTGACGCTTTCTTTCACTTATCATTAGAGGATTGCTGTTTTTGACAGTGTCGAACAAGTCCCTGTATCTTCGCAAATTTTTGAGCTAGGTTAAATCCAAGGGCATCGTGAGCGTCGGGAGAGTCTTGGGATCGTGAAGATGTAATTTTTATGAAGATAGTGTGAGAAATGACAGAGTTATCGCGATTTACAAACAACTTGTTTCTCATGAGGACTACATGTGAAGATACAATGGAAGTAGATTAGAGCAAGTAACGTACTTTTGACCAAACAGCGGGCTCTAATTTAATCACCGAATGAGTTAGGGCTTCACTTTTTCTTTTATATGAGGCACAAGAGTCTCAGATCCGTTTTTCTGAAAAAATTATTCCGGTCCAATGTACCGTTTTCAAGTTATCGCAATTCGTTCAGAAATTTTTAAGAGTGCTCTCACCCTCTAATTCTTCAAATTACGTTTGAAATCCTCACTCTGATCTGAGATTTTTGGGCGACGCAAGGGAGATTTGAGGGCTCGCTGACTGAAAACGGTACGCCCGTAGGGCGTACCGTTTTCAGTCCTGAACAGAGGAGACATAGAGCTTCGTTTTGCCGTTTGAATGAGCTCTGTAGCTGTCACGGCAACCGCCGTGCTTAGAAAAACAGTGATTTTTTGGTGTGTTAGAGTAATCCTATTCATTTTCAATGGGACTTTTTTTACGCAGTTTTTCGCGAATAACTCGGCCATTTTTTCGCGAAATTCTTATAAAAGTCATAGCACACCGATCGGGACGGAGCCGCACGTTTTGATATATAATTTGTGGGGGTTTTCTCAAAGCCCTAGGACTAGATACACATCGAAATTTCTGGTTGCAAGATGAAGAAAAAGAAAAATACAACTAGACAATTCCCGCGGGAATCGTGAGTGGGGCTCGGGCCGCTGCCGGGATTTATCTTATTACAGGACAGCATTTGAGCTGAATGACATGCTGGAATAGCTCTGAAGATGGCAGGAGACTTTATTCATGTGTTTAAGTCATGTGTGACCTGATTAAGTGATGATCATCACAGACTATGACTTATGTCACCAAGCACTTCATGAGTGGGGGTCTTTTTTAAACTGAGCTCCAATGTTCTTTATAAACATACAATCACACAAAGACATGCACGCTTCGCGTGCAGTTAAATACATAAACACACACAATGTGTTTATTGATGGGGATTCTGTGTGAAGATTATTCCCTTTTAACTCAATACACACACATGCACATATTTGTGCTTCATGCCTAACCTCATTCTGGGTGAACTGAAGTCACATTTTAGCTATACTAAGCAGCTGGGACAGTGACACTGCGAAATAGTGACGTCACCAAACATATTCACACATCACATTTCTGGGTTAACTGAGGTAAATTATAGCTGACAAACAATGTCATGAAATGTGATGTGTGAATATGTTTGGTGACGTCTTGTGTGAATGTGTGTGAATGTGTGAATATGTTTGGTGACTGACGTCACCAAACATATTCACATTAACGGAGGTAAATTATAGCTGACAAACAATGTCATGAAAAGTGATATGTGAATATGTTTGGTGACGTCATCACATTTCTGGGTTAACGGAGGTAAATTATAGCTGACAAACAATGTCATGAAAAGTGATGTGTGAATATGTTTGGTGACTGACGTCACCAATCAAATACACAAATCATGCTCTGGGTTAACTGAGGTCACATATAGCTGACACAATGTCATGAAACATGATTTGTGTATGTGATTGGTGACTGACGTCACCAATCACATACACAAATCATGCTCATGCTCTGGGTTAACTGAGGTCACATATAGCTGACACAATGTCATGAACATGCATTTGTGTATGTGATTGGTGACTGACGTCACCAATCACATACACAAATCATGCTCATGAAACATGATTTGTGTATGTGATTGGTGACTAACGTCACCAATCACATAATCATGCTCTGTGTATGTGATTGGTCACATATAGCTGACAACACACAATAACATGTGAAACATGATTTGTGATGGTGACTGACGATTGTTGAAGATACACAACCATATGCTCTGTTATTGATGTCACACTAGCTGACATACACAAATATATGACAAAACAATGAACTGAGTGTAAGAAATGACAAAGTTATCACACTCAACACATATAGCTGATGAAATGGGTGCTGGAGGCAAATAGTGAATGGACCTCTATGGTGTCAATCGTGAAGATGTAATTTTTATGAAGATAGTGTGAGAAATGACAGAGTTATCGCGATTTACAAACAGCCTGTCCAGAAGGGAGATGTCATATCAGTTTATACTGGAAGTAGATGGGAGCGGTGGATCGGATTGGGAGCAAACAGCTGGCTCTAAAATAATTTCAGAATGAGTTAGGGATTCAATTTTTCTTTTATATGAGGCACAAGAGTCTCAGATACGTTTTTCTGAAAAAATTATTCAGGTCCGATGTACCGTTTTGCCGTCATCGCAAGTTGTTCGGGGATTTTTTGGAGTGGTGACAGCCTGCTCTCACACTCTGTTATTTCAAATCATGTTTGAAACTCCACTCTAAAAAGTCATTTTTGGCCGACGCAAGGGAGATTTGAGGACTCGCTGACAAAAAAGCGCTTTTTTGTCTTGAACAGAAGAGACAAATAGCTACGTTTTGACGTTTGAATGAGCTCTGCAGCTATCACGACGGCTACGCCGTCGTGCTTGGAAAAACAGTGATTTTTTGGTGTGTTCGGGAGAAATCCCATTCATTTTCAATGAGACTTTTTTCGCAGTTTTTTGCGAATAACTCGGCCATTTTTTCGCGAAATTCTTATAAAAGTCATAGCACACCGATCGGGACCGAACCGCACGTTTTGATATATAATTTGTTGGGGTTTTCTCAAAGCCCTAGGACTAGATGCAAATCGAAATTCTGGCGGAATATGAAGAAAAAACCTATAAACTAGACAATTCCCGCGGGAATCGTGAGTGGGGCTCGGGCCGCTGCCGGGATTTATCATTTTAATACAAGCCAGCCTCAAGCAGCATTTTAACTGGATGACATGCTAAAATAGTTCTAAATGGCACAAGACTTCATTCATGTGTTTAAGTCATGTGTGGCCTGATAGACTGAACATCACCACCTGGCACCTGACCTTGAGTTGTGTTCTTGTTATACCTATACAAGGCTTCCATGTCATTAATTCACGGGCACACTCACTCACGAGCATGTGCCCTTCGTGCACAGTTTCATTTAGTAACACATACTACAAATTTAAAGTAAGTGTCCCCATTAATATTGTTTTTCCCCCAATTTCGGTGCTGTTTAAAGTCTAGGTCCCCGTAATGTCATAAGTACAAACACACACACACACGCACACAAACCACAGAGGCTAATGTCCACAAACATTAAATAAGTTGGCTAGCTGTAAAGGCTTCAATGTCTTTCATTCACACACATAGACATTCATAAGCGTGTGGCTGGGATCGTACAGGGGCATAATATACCTTTATAGTATGTATCCCCATTAATACTCTGTGTCCCCAAATACGGGCGTTGTGTAAAGTCAAATTCCTCTTAATGTCATAAGTACAAGCACACTCTCACACACACAGACCACAGAGTCTAATGTCCACAAACACTTTAAAAGTGGGCATGTTGTTAAGGCTTCAGTGTCAAATTCACAAACAACACTCACAAACATGTGTCCTTCAGACACAAGTTGCCAACAAACAAGTTTTCTCGTTATGGCAAGTTGTTCTGTGATTTTTTAAGTGGTGACTGCCTGCTCTCTCACTCAAGATCTGATGATCGGATAAGGATCTCACTGAAAATCTGTGGATTCTTGATCTACATAGCAGTTTTTGGAGGCTTGGTGACTGAAAAACGTAAGCCCGTAGGGCTTACGTTTTTCAGATCTGAAGAGAGGAGACATACAGTTGCGTTTTAAAACTTGAATGATTCCTCTAGGTGAATGTATGGCGAATCAATTTTGTTTTCTAGTTGGTCCTGTGTGGCTTGATTAGATGAGCCCCTGGAAGGACCTGGCAGCTGGCCAAGTGATCATTAAGGCTCCGTTGTCATGGTTACAGGTGCAGGTGCGGCCTGAGGCAAACACTTTGGCTGTCTAAAGTGATCACAATATGATGACTTCTGACAGTGTCAAACAGCGGCTTGTATCTTCGTCACCATTGGACCTATTTTTAATTTAAGGATATCGTAAGCGTCGGGAGAGTCTTGGGATCGTGATTATGTAAATTTTATGAAGATAGTGTAAGAAATGACAGAGTTATCGCGATTTACAAACAACTTGTCCCTCATGAGGACTACATGTCAAGTTATAATGGAAGCAGATGAGAGCGAGTAATGGACTTTGGACCGAACAGCTGGGTCTCATTTAAAAACAAAATGAGTTAGGGCTTCACTTTTTCTTTTATATGAGGCACAAGAGTCTCAGATCCGTTTTTCTGAAAAAATGATTCAGGTCCGATGTACCGTTTTGCCGTTATCGCAAGTTGTTCGGGGATTTTTTCGAGTGGTGACTGCCTGCTTTCACACTCTGTTTTTTAAAATCCAGTTCAAATCTCCACTCTAAAAAGTCATTTTTGGCCGACGCAAGGGATATTTGAGGGCTCGCTGACTGAAAAGCGTAAGCCCTACGGGCTTACGCTTTTCAGTCCTGAACAGAGGAGACATACAGCTCCGTTTTGATGTTTGAATGAACTCTGTAAGTGACACGACGGCTTCGACGTCACCAATCACATACACACAGAGATGGCATTTAACTTTATTCTCGTGTTTTGGTCCTCTGTGGTTTGAGAAGCTCCATGCAGCACCTGGCAGCAGGCCAAGTGATACTTAAGGGCTCCGTTGTCATGGCAACAGGAGCAGCTGCGGAGAGAGAGCAGACGCTTTCTTTCACTTATCATGAGAGGATTGCTGTTTGTGACAGTGTCAAACAAGTCCCTGTATCTTCGCAAATTTTTGAGCTAGGTTAAATCCAAGGGCATCGTGAGCGTCGGGAGAGTCTTGGGATCGTGAAGATGTAATTTTTATGAAGATAGTGTGAGAAATGACAGAGTTATCGCGATTTACAAACAGCCTGTCCAGAAGGGAGATGTCATATCAGTTTATACTGGAAGTAGATGGGAGCGGTGGATCGGATTGGGAGCAAACAGCTGGCTCTAAAATAATTTCAGAATGAGTTAGGGATTCAATTTTTCTTTTGTATGAGGCACAAGAGTCTCAGATCGTTTTTCTGAAAAAAATTATTCAAGTCCGATGTACCGTTTTGCCGTCATACGCAGTTGTTCGTGGATTTTTTGGAGTGGTGACTGCCTGCTCTCACACTCAGTTATTTCAAATCATGTTTGAAACTCCACTCTAAAAAGTCATTTTTGGCGGCATAAAGGAGATTTGAGGACTACGCTGACAAAAGCGTAAGCCCTACGGGCTTCGCTTTTTTGTTTTGAACAGAGAGACACAAATAGCTACTTTTGGCGTTTGAATGAGCTCTGTAGCTATCACGGCAACCGCCGTCGTGCTTAAACAGTGATTTTTTGGTGTGTTGGGAGAAATCATTCATTTTCAATGGGACTTTTTTCGCAGTTTTTCGCGAATAACTCGGCCATTTTTTTCGAAATTCTTATAAAGTCATAGCACACCGATCGGGATCGAGCGCGTTTGATATATAATTTGTTGGGGTTTTCTCAAAGCCCTAGGACTAGATACTGAATCGAAATTCCGTCCGGAAGATGAAAAAAAAAGACAATTAAGCGGAAGAATACATTGTGAGCTCGGGCGCGGAGGGGCTCGGGCTCACGGCAAACACTATGCCAAACCAGCACCCTAATACATCCCATTTCTGGGGAAATTTAGCTCAAATGTAGCCCAACCAAGATGTCATGAAGCCAAAAATAGCAGAAACACTTAATCATGATACCAAAAATTTGTCAGTTCTTGGTCAACTGAAGTGAAATGTATTCCAAACAATATGATACACATTTGTAGATGGCGTCGGTAAGTCATTAATCCATTCATTTTGGTGTTCATAGGCATTGCCAATGAGCTCATTATGGGATGTTTTGATTTTATGACCCTTCTCTCACTCTCTCTCTCATGTGTGCTTACGCACACTTTCGCATATATATACTGGTCTAGATGAGAAAACAATATATCACACAAATACAACTATATACCATGGCACATGCAGAAAGTGTATGTGGTAGTCAACCTTGCAAAGCAGACGGATCTGCCAGGTTCTGAAATCTGTATATCCATCCTGCCAGCCTTAATTGACCCAACGGCTTCACTTGGCTAAATGCTCTATGGACCAAACACAGAAGACTGGCGGATGTGATGACAACAGGAGGTGACTGCATGTTTGAAAATAATAGCAGCTAATGTATGTTAGCCTGTGGTCATGATGGTTACTCAGGGATATTTGGTGACATGTGCTCTCCTCAGAAGTTTACTTCTTAGAAATTACTTCTGACAAGGTTCATGTCACATATTAGTGATACATATCTGAGTGGTTTAATTTAAAATGAAACGATAGTCATAAGGTTTTTAGCCCTTATCTGTTAGCTGTATAAATATTGTTAGCCATTACAAACTATATAAGGAACATCATACTGGCGTAAGAAGTTCTGCTTGAAATAGATTTGTCTGTGATGAGTTAGACAATCAATCAATCAATCAATCTTTATTTGTATAGCGCCAATTCATAACAAGTGTTATCACAAGACACTTTACAATAGAGCATAAAGCTCTTCATTTTATGGATACACATATATGCATAGATACATATATACATATAGAATACACATATACATATATATACAAATATATACATCCAACACCCAACATGAATCCATATAGCCAATCATGGATCCCTCCATCATGGCGGCAAGAAAAAACCTTCTGTTAAGCAGCAGGAAATCTTGAATGTGGATCCCAGTCTCATGATGAACAGCAAATCCACACGATGCTGTGTTGGGTGTGAGGGCAAAGGAAGGGAAGTAAGAGGAGACAAGTGGACCAAGTAAGAACTAAAGTTAGGGACAGGTCCATGTATCATCGGCCTGCCGTCTGATTTATTAGAGGTTAGCCTCTTGAGATGCTACATCTCATTTCTGGAGGGTCCTCATGTCTGAATGGTTGTGGTGATCATTTTCTAGAAGTATAATCTTAGATATTCAAACTGAAAATAAGAACTTATGGTAGACAAGAGAAACAATTGTCTTTGGGTAGTTAAAGCTAACAGCTATTAGCTGCAACAGTTAACGGCCATTACCTGTTGTTTATTAGCTACAACAGCTGTTGCAGCTAATAAACAACAGTTAACAGTTAATGGCTGTTAGCTGTTATCCCTAGTAACTAACAACAGTCACATCATATGTAGCAGTGTTGCTTGATATGGATTGGTCTATGATGAATGTATGGCCTGATTGGCAGATGCCCATCACCTGGCATCTGATTTTCAGGTCTCCTCTTGATATATGCAAGGATGATGGCCCTCCTTATGATTTGATGTAACATTACAGGTGTAAGGGTTAAACATATCAGGCAGACACACACATGCGCGCTTTCGCGCGCTGTCCCACACCATCTCCCTGTGTCTGTTACACAGACAGAAGGCCAAAGAAGCTCACTGATGTCATCAAACACCTCCTAATATCACGTTTCTGGACTTACGAAGGTCAAATATAAGCAAACCAAACCAAAATATTATGAAACCAGATGTGACGTCACCAAACACATCCTCACATCACATTTCTGGGTGAAGTAAATATTTTGTACTGATCCTTTACTAAAACGCTTATTAATGATAACTATAACATTTAAAAGTGTGTCTATAAATGTGTTATTACTCATAAGTCAGGTCAGAAAAATGCTTTACAAATGATGAAATCAGTATTTACTAATCCATTGCTAATATCCTTATTAATGATGGGTAAAACATTTACTCATCTTTTACTAATATGCTTCTAAATGATGAGTATAACATTTAAAAGTGTGTCTATAAATATGTTATTACTGATTATTCACACCAGAGAAAGGCTTTATAAATGATGATTTCAGTATTCACTAATCCTTTACTTATATGCTTGTTATTGATACATAAAACATTTACCAATCCTCTCCTAATATGCTGATAAATGATGAGTAACAACTTTATAAATGTGTCTACAACTTAGTTATTACTGATTATTCATGTCAGAAAAATGCTTTATTAATGATGAATTTGTTATTTACTAATCCTTCACTAATATGCTTATTTATCATGAGTCAAACATAACAAATCATTTCATAATATGCTTATTAATGATGAGAAAAACATACTAATCCTAAACTAATATGACTATTAATGGTGAGTAAATTATTTACTAGTCCCTTACTAATAAGCTTATCAATGATGAGTGAAACATTTTTAAGTGTGTCCTTAAATGTGTTATTACTGATTATTCATGTCAGAAAAGGTTTATAAATGATTAATTCAGTATTTACTATTGCTTGACTAATATGCATAGTTTTTGGAGGCTTACTTGCCCTGTAAAATGTAAGCCCTCTGCGGCTTACATTTTACAGGGCAAGTCACATACAGTTCTGTAAATGACTTGGTCCTGTGTGGCTTGATAAGCTGATCTCCTGGAAGCACCTGGCAGCAGGCCAAGTGATGATTAAAACTCCGTTGTCATGGTAACAGGGACAGCTGCGAGGAGATGCAACACTTTGCCTGTCTTAAATCATCGCAATATGATGACTTCTGACAGTGTCGAACAGCTGCGTATATTTCAAAAACCGTAGATGATATGGGATTTCTGAGCATATCGTGAGCGTCGGGCAAGTCTTGGGATCGTGAATATGTAATTTTAATGAAGATAGTGTGAGAAATGACAGAGTTATCGCGATTTACAAACTACCTGTCACTCATGAGGACTACATGTCAAGTTATAATGGAAGTAGATGAGAGCGAGAAATGGACTTTCTAACAGATGTCTCTCATTTAATTTAAGAATGAGTTAGGGCTTCACTTTTTCTTTTATATGAGGCACAAGAGTCTCAGATCCATTTTTCTGAAAAATTATACAGGTCCGATGTACCGCTTTTGCCGTTATCGCAAGTTGTTCGGGGAATTTTTTCGAGTGGTGACTGCCTGCTCACACCCTCTGTTATTTCAAATCACATTTGAAACTCCACTCTAATAAGTCATTTTGGGCTAGCGCAAGGGAGATTTGAGTTGATTGAAACGCCCTACGGGCGTACCTGCTTTCAGTCCTGAAGAGAGGAGACATACAGCTTCGCTTTTGACGCTTTGAATGAGTTCTGAAGTGACACGGCTTGGCCGTGCTTAGAAAAACAGTGATTTTTGGTGTGTTTGGGAGAAATCCCATTCATTTTCAATGGGACTTTTTTCGCAGTTTTTCTAATAACTCGGCCATTTTTTTCGCGAAATTTTATAAAAGTCATAGCACACCGATCGGGACCGAGCCGCACGCTTTTGATATATAATTTGTGGGGTTTTCTCAAAGCCCTAGGACTAGATGCAAATCAAAAATCAGGCGGAATATGAAGAAAAAATAAATAAATAAACGAACGGAAGAGCATATGTGGCTCGTGGCTTCGCCACGAGCCACTCTCTCCATAGCTTTGCTATGGGAGAGTGGCTCGTTGCAAAGCCCGAGCCCCAAACTAGGCAATTCCCGCGGGAATCGTGAGTGGGGCTCGGCCGCTGCAACCGCTGTGTGGTTGCCAACCACTATGCCAAACCAGCACCCTAATACATCCCATTTCTGGGGAAATTTAGCTCAAATGTAGCCCAACCAAGATGTCATGAAGCCAAAAATAGCAGAAACACTTAATCATGATACCAAAATTTGTCAGTTCTTGGTCAACTGAAGTGAAATGTATTCCAAACAATATGATACACATTTGTAGATGGCGCTGTAAGTCATTAATCCATTCAGTTTGGTGTGCATAGGCATTGCCAATGAGCTCATTATGGGATGTTTTGATTTTATGACCCCTTCTCTCACTCTCTCTCTCATGTGTGCTTACGCGCACACTTTCGCATATATACTGGTCTAGATGAGAAAACAATATATCACACAAATACAACTATATACCATGGCACATGCAGAAAGTGTATGTGGTAGTCAACCTTGCAAAGCAGACGGATCTGCCAGGTTCTGAAATTCAGATATCCATCCTGCCAGCCTTAATTGACCCAACGGCTTCACTTGGCTAAATGCTCTATGGACCAAACACAGAAGACTGGCGGATGTGATGACAACAGGAGGTGACTGCATGTTTGAAAATAATAGCAGCTAATGTATGTTAGCCTGTGGTCATGATGGTTACTCAGGGATATTTGGTGACATGTGCTCTCCTCAGAAGTTTACTTCTTAGAAATTACTTCTGACAAGGTTCATGTCACATATTAGTGATACATATCTGAGTGGTTTAATTTAAAATGAAACGATAGTCATAAGGTTTTTAGCCCTTATCTGTTAGCTGTATAAATATTGTTAGCCATTACAAACTATATAAGGAACATCATACTGACGTAAGAAGTTCTGCTTGAAATAGATTTGTCTGTGATGAGTTAGACAATCAATCAATCAATCAATCTTTATTTGTATAGCGCCAATTCATAACAAGTGTTATCACAAGACACTTTACAATAGAGCATAAAGCTCTTCATTTTATGGATACACATATATGCATAGATACATATATACATATAGAATACACATATACATATATATACAAATATATACATCCAACACCCAACATGAATCCATATAGCCAATCATGGATCCCTCCATCATGGCGGCAAGAAACAACCGTCTGTTAAGCAGCAGGAAATCTTGAATGTGGATCCCAGTCTCATGATGAACAGCAAATCCACACGATGCTGTGTTGGGTGTGAGGGCAAAGGAAGGGAAGTAAGAGGAGACAAGTGGACGAAGTAAGAACTAAAGTTAGGGACAGGTCCATGTATCATCGGCCTGCCCCCTGATTTATTAGAGGTTAGCCTCTTGAGATGCTACATCTCATTTCTGGAGGGTCCTCATGTCTGAATGGTTGTGGTGATCATTTTCTAGAAGTATAATCTTAGATATTCAAACTGAAAATAAGAACTTATGGTAGACAAGAGAAACAATTGTCTTTGGGTAGTTAAAGCTAACAGCTATTAGCTGCAACAGTTAACGGCCATTACCTGTTGTTTATTAGCTACAACAGCTGTTGCAGCTAATAAAACAACAGTTAACAGTTAATGGCTGTTAGCTGTTATCCCTAGTAACTAACAACAGTCACATCATATGTAGCAGTGTTGCTTGATATGGATTGGTCTATGATGAATGTATGGTGATTGGCAGATGCCCATCACCTGGCATCTGATTTTCAGGTCTCCTCTTGATATATGCAAGGATGATGGCCCTCCTTATGATTTGATGTAACATTACAGGTGTAAGGGTTAAACATATCAGGCACAAAGGCAGGCTGTCCCACACCATCTCCTGTGTCTGTTACACAGACAGAAGGCCAAAGAAGCTCACTGATGTCATCAAACACCTCCTAATATCACGTTTCTGGACTTACGAAGGTCAAATATAAGCAAACCAAACCAAAATATTATGAAACCAGATGTGACGTCACCAAACACATCCTCACATCACATTTCTGGGTGAAGTAAATATTTTGTACTGATCCTTTACTAAAACGCTTATTAATGATAACTATAACATTTAAAAGTGTGTCTATAAATGTGTTATTACTCATAAGTCAGGTCAGAAAATGCTTTTACAAATGATGAAATCAGTATTTACTAATCCATTGCTAATATCCTTATTAATGATGGGTAAAACATTTACTCATCTTTTACTAATATGCTTCTAAATGATGAGTATAACATTTAAAAGTGTGTCTATAAATATGTTATTACTGATTATTCACACCAGAGAAAGGCTTTATAAATGATGATTTCAGTATTCACTAATCCTTTACTTATATGCTTGTTATTGATACATAAAACATTTACCAATCCTCTCCTAATATGCTGATAAATGATGAGTAACAACTTTATAAATGTGTCTACAACTTAGTTATTACTGATTATTCATGTCAGAAAATGCTTTATTAATGATGAATTTGTTATTTACTAATCCTTCACTAATATGCTTATTTATCATGAGTCAAACATAACAAATCATTTCATAATATGCTTATTAATGATGAGAAAAACATACTAATCCTAAACTAATATGACTATTAATGGTGAGTAAATTATTTACTAGTCCCTTACTAATAAGCTTATCAATGATGAGTGAAACATTTTTAAGTGTGTCCTTAAATGTGTTATTACTGATTATTCATGTCAGAAAAAGGTTTATAAATGATTAATTCAGTATTTACTATTGCTTGACTAATATGCATAGTTTTTGTTACTTGCCCTGTAAAATGTAAGCCCTGCGGGCTTACATTTTACAGGGCAAGTCACATACAGTTCTGTAAATGACTTGGTCCTGTGTGGCTTGATAAGCTGATCTCCTGGAAGCACCTGGCAGCAGGCCAAGTGATGATTAAGGCTCCGTTGTCATGGTAACAGGGACAGCTGCGAGGAGATGCAACACTTTGCCTGTCTTAAATCATCGCAATATGATGACTTCTGACAGTGTCGAACAGCTGCTTATATTTCAAAAACCGTAGATGATATGGGATTTCTGGAGCATATCGTGAGCGACGGGCAAGTCTTGGGATCGTGAATATGTAATTTTAATGAAGATAGTGTGAGAAATGACAGAGTTATCGCGATTTACAAACTACCTGTCACTCATGAGGACTACATGTCAAGTTATAATGGAAGTAGATGAGAGCGAGAAATGGACTTTCTACCGAACAGATGTCTCTCATTTAATTTAAGAATGAGTTAGGGCTTCACTTTTTCTTTTATATGAGGCACAAGAGTCTCAGATCCATTTTTCTGAAAAAATTATACAGGTCCGATGTACCGCTTTTGCCGTTATCGCAAGTTGTTCGGGACTTTTTCGAGTGGTGACTGCCTGCTCACACCCTCTGTTATTTCAAATCACATTTGAAACTCCACTCTAATAAGTCATTTAACGCCGCCACGGGCGCCGCTTTTCAGTCCTGAAGAGAGGAGACATACAGCTTCGCTTTTGACGCTTTGAATGAGCTCAGTGACACGAGCTTCGCCGTGCTTAGAAAAACAGTGATTTTTGGTGTGTTTGGGAGAAATCCCATTCATTTTCAATGGGACTTTTTTCGCAGTTTTTCGCTAATAACTCGGCCATTTTTTCGCGAAATTCTTATAAAAGTCATAGCACACCGATCGACCGAGCCGCACGCTTTTGATATATAATTTGTGGGGTTTTCTCAAAGCCCTAGGACTAGATGCAAATCAAAAATCAGGCGGAATATGAAGAAAAAAATAAATAAACGAACGGAAGAGCATATGTGGTCAGGAGCGAGCCACTCTCCATAGCTTTGCTATGGGGAGAGTTTGTTAAAGCCCGAGCCCCAACCAGACAATTCCCCGCTGAATCGTGAGTGGGGCTCGGGCCGCTGCCGGGATTTATCAATTTAATACAGGCCAGCCTCAAGCAACATTTCAGCTGGATGACATGCTGGAATAGTTCTGGAGATGGCAGGAGACTTTATTCATGTGTTTAAGTCATGTGTGGCCTGATTAGCTGATGATCATCACCTGGCACCTGACCTTGAGCTTTGTTCAAGATATTCCTGTAGGTGTTTGCCCTCCCTAACAGACTGATGTCACCAAGCAGTGTATGAGTGGGGGTCTTGTTTAAACTGAGCTCAAATGGTCTTTATACACATACAAACACAAAGACATGTTAAGTGCAGTTAAACACATTAACACACACTATGTGTTTATTGGTGGAGATTCGGTGTGAAGATTAAAACACACACATGCACACATTTGTGCTTCATGCGCCTAACTTCATTCTGGGCTAACTGAAGTCAAATTTTAGCTACATTATGCAGCTGGGACTGTGACATTGTTAAATAGTTAGCTAACACTGTAAAAATGGCAATTGACTTTATTCTTGTGTTTTGGTCCTGTGTGGCTTGATTAGCTAAATGACAGCACCTTTTTGGAGTTAAGAAATCAGGTCTGCCAGGCAGAAATTGTTTGATCAGAGTGAAGCATTCAAACGAAATTCAGAGACTTTGGGTCGACGCAGGGGAAATTTGAGGACTTACTGACTATATATGATTTGTGGGGTTTTTCTCAAAAGCATTTTATCAGTAGCAAGTAAAAAAACTTTCATTCAAAAACATTTATAAGTGTGTCTATAAATGAGTTATTACTGATTGTTCATGTCAGAAAAATGCTTTATAAATGATTAATTCATTACTTATTCATACTTTGCTAATACGCTTATTAATGATTAGTAAAACATTTACTAATCCTTCACTAATGCTTTAGTAATGATGAATTGAGTATTAAACAATCCTTTCCTAATATGCTTACTAATGATGAGTAAAATATTCATTAATTCTTGACTGATACACTATCTAATGATGAGTAAAACATTTAGTAATCATTAACTAAAACGCTTATTAATGATGAGTAGAACATTTACCAGCCCTTTACTAATATGCTTATTTATGATGAGTAAAACATTTACTTATCCTTTACTCATATGCTGATTAATGATGAGTAACACTTTTATAAGTGTGTGATTATTGATGATTATTCATGTGGGAAAAATGCCACCTTTATCCAGCACAGTCACTGACTGACATCACCAAACACATGCACACACAACACACAATGTCATGAAATGTGATGTGTGAATATGTTTGGTGACGTCTTGTGTGAATGTGTGAATGTGTGAATATGTTTGGTGACTGACGTCACCAAACATATTCACACATCACATTTCTGGGTTAACTGAGGTAAATTATAGCTGACAAACAATGTCATGAAAAGTGATGTGTGAATATGTTTGGTGACTGACGTCACCAAACATATTCACACATCACATTTCTGGGTTAACGGAGGTAAATTATAGCTGACAAACAATGTCAACAATTATAGCTGACAAACAATGACAACAATGTCATGAAATGTGATGTGTGAATATGTTTGGTGACGTCACCAAACATATTCACACATCACATTTCTGGGTTAACGGAGGTAAATTATAGCTGACAAACAATGTCAACAATTATAGCTGACAACAATGTCATGAAATGTGATGTGTGAATATGTTTGGTGACGCTACCAAACATATTCACACATCACATTTCTGGGTTAACTGAGGTAAATTATAGCTGACAAACAATGTCATGAAATGTGATGTGTGAATATGTTTGGTGACTGTCACCAAACATATTCACACATCACATTTCTGGGTTAACGGAGGTAAATTATAGCTGACAAACAATGTCATGAAAAGTGATATGTGAATATGTTTGGTGACTTCATCACATTTCTGGGTTAACGGAGGTAAATTATAGCTGACAAACAATGTCATGAAAAGTGATAATATATGTTTGGTGACTGACGTCACCAAACATATTCTTTTCTTTTCACACATTTCTTAGTGTGTCCTGAAATGTGTTATTACTGATTATTCATGTCAGAAAAAAGATTTTTAAATGATGAATTCAGTATTTTCAAATCCATGACTAATATGCATAGTTTTTGGAGGTTTATTTGCCCTGTTAAATGTAAGCCCCTGCGGGCTTACATTTAACAGGGCAAGTCACATACAGTTCTGTATATGACTTGGTCCAGTGTGGCTTCATTACTTGACCCTCTGGAAGCACCTGGCAGAAGGCCAAGTGATCATCAAGGCTCCGTTGTCATGGTAACAGGGACAGCTGCGAGGAGATGCAACAGTTTGGCTGTCTAAAATGACTGAAATTTGATGATTTCTGACAGTGCCAAACAGCAGCCTGTATCTTTGTCACCATTGGACCTATTTTTTTTTTGAGGACATCGAAGCGCCGGAGAGTCTTGGGATCGTGAATATGTAATTTTTATGAAGATAGTGTGAGAAATGACAGAGTTATCGCGATTTACAAACTACCTGTCACTCATGAGGACTACATCTCAAGTTAAAATGGAAGTAGATGAGAGCGAGTAGAGAACTTTCTACTGAACAGATGTCTGTCATTTAAATTCAGAATGAGTTAGGGCTTCACTTTTTCTTTTATATGAGGCACAAGAGTCTCAGATCCGTTTTTCTGAAAAAGTTATTCAGGTCCGATGTACCGCTTTTGCCAAGTATCGCAAGTTGTTCGGGGATTTTTTCAGTGGTGACTGCCTGCTCTCACACTCTATTTTTCAAATCTCATTTGAAATCTTCACTCTAAAAAGTGATTTTTGGGCGACGCAAGGGAGATTTGAGGGTTGCTGATTGAAACGGTACGCCCACGGGCGCATCCGCTTTTCAGTCCTGAACAGAGGAGACATACAGCTGCGTTTTGACGTTTGAATGAGCACTGTAGGTGACACGACGGCTTCGCCGTCGTGCTTAGAAAAACCGTGTTTTTTCGGTGTGTTCGAGGAGAAATCGTATTCATTTCAATGGGACCATTTTTCGCAGTTTTTCGCGAATAACTCGGCCATTTTTTCGCGAAATTCTTATGAAAGTCATAGCACACCGATCGGGAATGAGCCGCACGTTTTGATATATGATTTGTGGGGGTTTTCTCAAAGCCCTAGGACTAGATGCGAATCGAAAATCTGGCGGAATATGAAGAAAAAATAAATAAATAAACGAACGGAAGAACATATGTGGCTCGTGGCTTCGCCACGAGCCACTCTCCCCATAGCTTTGCTATGGGGAGAGTGGCTCGTTCGAAGCCCGAGCCCCAAACTAGACAATTCCCGCGGGAATCGTGAGTGGGGCTCGGGCGGCTGCCGGGTTGTATCTTTTTAATACAGGCCAGCCTCAAGCAGCATTTCAGCTGGATGACTAGAATGCTAGAATAGTTCTGAAGATGGCACGAGACTTTATTCATGTGTTTAAGTCATGTGTGGCCTGATAAACTGATCATCATCACCTGTCACCTGACCTTGAGCTGTGTTCTAAGAATCACAAACTATCCAGTGTCCCCATTTAATATTGTGTCCCCAATTTCAGTGTAGGTCCCCATAATGTCATAAGTACAAACACATTCAAACACACAGACCACAGAGACTAATGTCCACAAACATTTTATCAGTTGGCAGCTATAGTATGTGTCCCCAGATAATACTGTGTGTCCCAAATACTGGCATTGTGTAAAGTCAAGGTCCTCATTATATCATAAGTACAAGCACACTCTCACACACACAAACTACAGAGACTTATGTCCACAAACACTTAAAAAGTGGGCATGTTGTTAAGGCTTCAGTGTCAAAATCACACACAAACACTCACAAACATGTGTCCTTCGGACACAAGTTTGTATTTAGGGACACATACTATACATTTATAGTAAGTGTCCTCATTAATACTATGGGTCCCCCAAGTTCGGTGCTTTTAAAAGTCTAGGTCCCTGTAATATCATAAGAAACACACACACACACACAGACCACAGAGATCAAACAGCAGATGAATGTATGAACTTCAAAAGGAGAGATAGATTGTTATCAGTTACACAGGGTTTCAATTACAATGACTGTCTGTAATGCTTTTTCTTGGTTCTTCAATGGTGTCGAACATCGGCTGATATTTCAAAAATTGTTGAAGATATGGGATTTATGAGCACATTGTGAGCGCCGGGCAAGTCTTGGGATCATGAATATGTAATTTTTAATGAAGATAGTGTGAGAAATGACAGAGTTATCGCGATTTACAAACTAGCCTGTCCAAAATATTCACGAAGTTCTCAGCTTTGAATGGACCTCTATGGTACAAATTGATGTACTTTGGACCAAACAGCTGGCTCTCATTTATTTTAACAATAAGTTAGGGCTTCACATTTGCTTTAAATGAGGCCCAAGAGTCTCAGATCCGTTTTTCTGAAAAAATTATTCTGGTCTGATGTACCGCTTTTCCGTTACGCAAGTTGTTCGGAGATTTTTAAGTGGTGACATCCTGCTCTCTCACTCAAGATCTGATGATCAGATAAGGATCTCACTGAAAATCTGTGGATTTTTGATCGACACAGCAGTTTTTGAGGCTTGGTGACTGAAAACGTAAGCCCTCACGGGCTTACGCTTTTTCAGTTCTGAAGAGAGGAGACATACAGCTGCGTTTTAAAACTTGAATGATTCCTCTAGGTGAATGTATGGCTTAATCAATTTTGTTTTCTAGTTGGTCCTGTGTGGCTTGATTAGCTGAGCTCCTAGAAGCACCTGGCAGTTGGCCAAGTGATCATTAAGGCTCCGTTGTCATGGTTACAGGGACAGCTGCGAGGAGATGCAACACTTTGGCTGTCTTAAATGATTGAAATTTCATGACTTCTGACAGTGTCAAACAGCTGCCTGTATCTTTGTCACCATTGGACCTATTTTTATGTTGAGGACATCGTAAGCCGGGAGAGTCTTGGGATCGTGAATATGTTTATGAAGATAGTGTAAGAAATGACAGAGTTATCGCGATTTACAAACTACCTGTCACTCATGAGGACTACATGTGAAGTTATAATGGAAGTAGATGAGAGCGAGTAATGGACTTTCTACCGAACAGATGTCTCTCATTTAATTTAAGAATGAGTTAGGGCTTCACTTTTTCTTTTATGTGAGGCCCAAGAGTCTCAGATCTGTTTTTCTGAAAAAATTATTCAGGTCCGATGTACCGTTTTGTCGTTATCGCAAGTTGTTCGTGGATTTTTTCGAGTGGTGACTGCCTGCTCTCACACTCTGTCATTTTGAAATCTTCACTCTGATCTGAGATTTTGGGCCGACGCAAGGTAGATTTGAGGGCTCGCTGACTGAAAACCGTAAGCCCTACGGGCTTACGGTTTTCAGTCCTGAACAGAGGAGACATAGAGCTGCGTTTTGACGTTTGAATGAGCTCTGTAAGTGACACGACGGCTTCGCCGTCGTGCTTAGAAAAACAGTGATTTTGTGGTGTGTTCGAGGAGTAATCCTATTCATTTTCAATGGGACATTTTTCGCAGTTTTTCGCGAATAACTCGGCCATTTTTTCGCGAAATTCTTATAAAAGTCATAGCACACCGATCGGGACCGAGCCGCACGTTTTGATATATAATTTGTTGGGGTTTTCTCAAAGCCCTAGGACTAGATGCGAATCGAAATTCTGTCCGGAAGATGAAAAATAAATAAATAAACGCGCGGAAGAGCATATGTGGCTCGTGGCTTCGCCACGAGCCACTCTCTCCATAGCTTTGCTATGGGGAGAGTGGCTCGTTGCAAAGCCCGAGCCCCAAACTAGACAATTCCCGCGGGAATCGTGAGTGGGGCTCGGGCCGCTGCCGGGATTTATCTTTTTAATACAGGCCAGCCTCAAGCAGCATTTCAGCTGGATGACATGCTGGAATAGTTCTGAAGATGGCAGGAGACTTCATTCATGTGTTTAAGTCATGTGTGGCCGGATTACTTGATGATCATCATCAGGCACCTGACCTTGAGCTGTGTTCAAGAAATTCCTGTAGGTGTTTGCCCTCCGTAACAGACTGAAGTCACCAAGCACTTTATGAGTGGGGGTCTTGTTTAAACTGAGCTCAAATGGTCTTTATAAACATACAAACACACAAAGACATGCACGCTTCGCGTGCAGTTAAACACATAAACACACACTATGTGCTTATTGGTGGAGATTCTGTGTGAAGATTATTTCCTATTAACTCAAAACACACACATGCACATATTTGTGCTTCATGGGCCGAATCTCATTCTGGGCTAACTGAAGTCAAATTTTAGCTACATTATGCAGCTGGGACAGTGACACTGTGAAATAGTTAGCTAACACTGTAAAGATGGCAATTGACTTTATTCATGTGTTTTGGTCCTGTGTGGCTTGATTAGCTAAGTGACAGCACCTTTTTATAGTTAAAAAATGAGGTCTACCAGGCAGAAATCTTTAGAATTTCGATTGAATCCTTCACTCTGATCAGAGACTTTGGGTCGACGCAGGGGAAATTTGAGGACTTACTGATGATATATGATTTGTGGGGCTTTTCTCAAAATCATATGACTAGTAGCAAATCAAAAAAATTTCATTTTACTAAACCCTTTACTAATATGCTAATTAGCGATGGGTAAACATTCACTAAGCCTTTACTAACATGTTTATTAATGATAAGTAAAACATTTACTAATCTTTTGCTTATATACTTATTTATGATGAGTAAAACATTTACTTATCCTTTACTCATATGCTGATTAATGATGAGTAACACTTTGATAAGTGTGTCTATAAATGAGTTATTACTGATTATTCATGTCAGAAAAATGCTTTATTAATGATGAATTTGTTATTTACTAATACTTCACTAATATGCTTATTTATGGGTAAAACACTAACTAATCCTTTTCTAATATTCTTATTAATGATGAGTAACACTTTTAATAATCCTTAACTAATATGATTTTTAATGATGAGTGAAACAATTACTGATCCCTTACTAATATGCTTATTAATGATGAGTAAAATTTTTACTTAATCCTTCACTAATATGCTTCTTAATAATGAGTAAAACATTAACTAATCCTTTACTAATATGCTTATTAATGATAAGTAAAAGATTTACTAATCCTTTTCTTATATGACTATTCATGATGAGTAACACATTTCTTAGTGTGTCCTTCAATGTGTTATTACTGATTATTCATGTCAGTACAAAGGTTCATAAATGAATTATTTTACTGATCCTTGACTAACATGCATAGTCTTTGAAGCTTACTTGCCCTGTAAACTGGAAGCCCTTGGGCTTCCAGTTTACAGGGCAAGTCACATACAGTTCTGTAAATGACTTGGTCCTGTGTGGCTTGATTAGCTGAGCCTCTGGAAGCACCTGGCAGCAGGCCAAGTGATGATTAAGGCTCCGTTGTCATGGTAACAGGGACAGCTGGAGAAGCAACACTTTGCCTGTCTTAAATGATCGCAATATGATGACTTCTGACAGTGTCGAACAGATGCTTATATTTCAAAAACCGTAGATGATATGGGATTTCTGAGCATATCGTGAGCGTCGGGCAAGTCTTGGGATCGTGAATATGTAATTTTTATGAAGATAGTGTGAGAAATGACAGAGTTATCGCGATTTACAAACTACCTGTCACTCATGAGGACTACATGTCAAGTTATAATGGAAGTAGATGAGAGCGAGAAATGGACTTTCTACCGAACAGATGTCTCTCATTTAATTTAAGAATGAGTTAGGGCTTCACTTTTTCTTTTATATGAGGCACAAGAGTCTCAGATCCATTTTTCTGAAAAAATTATTCAGGTCCAATGTACCGTTTTGCCGTTATCGCAAGTTGTTCGGGGAATTTTTCGAGTGGTGACTGCCTGCTCTCACCCTCTACTTTTTCAAATCTCATTTGAAACTCCACTCTAATAAGTCATTTTGGGCTAGCGCAAGGGAGATTTGAGGGCTAACTGACTGAAAACGGTACGCCCTATGGGCGTACCGTTTTCAGTCTCGAAGAGAGGAGACATAGAGCTTCGTTTTGACGTTTGAATGAGCTCTCTAAGTGACACGACGGCTTCGCCGTCGTGCTTAGAAAAACAGTGATTTTTTGGTGTGTTCGAGGAGAAATCCCATTCATTTCAATGGGACTTTTTTCGCAGTTTTTCGCGAATAACTCGGCCATTTTTTCGCGAAATTCTTATAAAAGTCATAGCACACCGATCGGGACCGAGCCGCACGTTTTGATATATAATTTGTTGGGGTTTTCTCAAAGCCCTAGGACTAGATGCGAATCGAAATTCTGTCCGGAAGATGAAAAATAAAAAATAAATAAACGAACGGAAGAATACATGTGGCTCGCCACTCTCTCCATAGCTTTGCTATGGGGAGAGTGGCTCGTTGCAAAGCCCGAGCCCCAAACTAGACAATTCCCGCGGGAATCGTGAGTGGGGCTCGGGCCGCTGCCGGGATTTATCAATTTAATACATGGCTGCCTCAAGCAGCATTTCAGCTGGATGAAATGCTAAAATAGTTCTGGATGGCACAAGACTTTATTCATGTGTTTAAGTCATGTGTGGCCTGATAAACTGATCATCATCACCTGGCACCTGACCTTGAGTTGTGTTCTTGATATACCTATACGAGGCTTCCATGTCATTAATTCACGGGCACGCACAGTCACGAGCATGTGCGCTTCATGCACAGTTTTATTTAGTAACACAAACTAAAAATTTAAAGTAAGTGTCCCCATTAATATTATTTTTCCCCCAATTTCGGTGCTGTTTAAAGTCTAGGTCCCTGTAATGTCATAAGTACAAACACACACACACACGCACACAAACCACAGAGGCTAATGTCCACAACCACTAAATAAGTTGGCCAGCTGTAAAGGCTTCAATGTCTTTCATTCACACACATAGACATTCAAAACGTGTCCGCTTCACAAGACAGGATCGTTTAGGGGGGCATAATATACCTTTATAATATGTGTCCCCATTAATACTATGTGTCCCCAAATACGGGTGTTGTGTAAAGTCAAGTTCCTCTTAATGTCATAAGTACAAGCACACTCTCGCACACACAGACCACAGAGTCTAATATCCACAAACACTTTCAAAGTGGGCATGTTGTTAAAGCTTCAGTGTCAAATTCACACACAAACACTCACAAACATGTGTCCTTCGGACACAAGTTTGTATTTAGGGACACATACGATACATATATAGTAAGTGTCCTCAATGACAATGACTGTCTGTAATGCTTTTTCTTGGTTCTTCAATGGTGTCGAACATCGGCTGATATTTCAAAAATTGTTGAAGATATGGGATTTATGAGCACATTGTGAGCGTCGGGCAAGTCTTGGGATAATGAATATGTCATTTTAATGAAGATAGTGTGAAATGACAAAGTTATCACGGATTACAAACAGTCTGTCCAAAATATTCACGAGTTCTCAGCTTTGAATGGACCTCTATGGTACAAATTGATGTACTTTGGACCAAACAGCTGGCTCTTATTTATTTTAATAATAAGTTAGGGCTTCACATTTTGCTTTAAATGAGGCCCAAGACTCTCAGATCCGTTTTTCTGAAAAAATTATTCTGGTCTGATGTACCGTTTTCCCGTTACGACAAGTTGTTCGGGGATTTTTTAAGTGGTGACTGCCTGCTCTCTCACTCAAGATCTGATGATCAGATAAGGATCTCACTGAAAATCTGTGGATTTTTGATCGACACAGCAGTTTTTGGAGGCTTGGTGACTGAAAAACGTAAGCCCTATGGGCTTACGTTTTCAGTTCTGAGGAGAGGAGACATACAGCTGCGTTTTTAAAACTTGAATGATTCCTCGAGGTGAATGTATGGCAAATCAATTTTGTTTTCTAGTTGGTCCTGTGTGGCTTGATTAGCTGAGCCCTAGAAGAACCTGGCAGTTGGCCAAGTGATCATTAAGGCTCCGTTGTCATGGTAACAGGGACAGCTGCGAGGAGATGCAACACTTTGGCTGTCTAAAATGACTGAAATTGATGACTTCTCACAGTGTCAAACAGCGGCCTGTATCTTTGTCACCATTGGACCTATTTTTATGTTGAGGACATCGTAAGCGTCCGGGCAAGTCTTGGGATCGTGAAGATGTAATTTTTATGAAGATAGTGTGAGAAATGACAGAGTTATCGCGATTTACAAACTACCTGTCACTCATGAGGACTACATGTGAAGTTATAATGGTAGTAGATGAGAGCGAGTAATGGACTTTCGACAACAGATGTCTCTCATTTAATTTGAGGATGAGTTAGAGCTTCACTTTTTCTTTTATATGAGGCACAAGAGTCTCAGATCCGTTTTTCTGAAAAAATTATTCAGGTCCGATGTACCGTTTTGCCGTTATCGCAAGTTGTTCGGGGATTTTTTCGAGTGGTGACTGACAGCTCTCACCCTCTGAGTTTTCAAATCAAGTTTGAAACTTCACTCTAACACATCATTTTTGGGCGACGCAAGGAGATTTGAGGGTTATGACTGAAAACGGTACGCCGTAGGGCGTACTTTTCAGTCCTGAACAGAGAGACATAGAGCTTCGTTTTGACGCTTTGAATGAGCTCTGTAGGTGACACGGCAACCGCCGTCGTGCTTAGAAAAACAGTGATTTTTGGTGTGTTCAAGGAGTAATCCTATTCATTTTCAATGGGACTTTTTCGCAGTTTTTCGCGAATAACTCGGTCATATTTTCGCGAAATTCTTATAAAAGTCATAGCACAATCGATCGGGACCGAGCCGCACGTTTTGATATATAATTTGTGGGGGTTTTCTCAAAGCCCTAGGACTAGATACACATCGAAATTCCGGTTGCAAGATGATGAAAAAAATGAAGAAAAAATAAACGCGCGGAAGAACACATGTGGCTCGTGGCTTCGCCACGAGCCACTCTCTCCATAGCTTTGCTATGGGGAGAGTGGCTCGTTGCAAAGCCCGAGCCCCAAACTAGACAATTCCCGCGGGAATCGTGAGTGGGGCTCGGGCCGCTGCCGGGATTTATCGTTTTAATACAGGCCAGCCTCAAGCAGCATTTCAGCTGGATTACATGCTGGAATAGTTCTGCAGATGGCAGGAGACTTCATTCATGTGTTTAAGTCATGTGTGGCCTGATTACTATGATGATCATCATCTGGCACCTGACCTTGAGCTTTGTTCAAGATATTCCTGTTGGTGTTTGCCCTCCCTAACAGGCTGATGTCACCAAGCACTTCATGAGTGGGGGTCTTGGTTAAACTGAGCTCCAATGGTCTTTATAAACATACAAACACACAAAGACATGCACGCTTCGCGTGCAGTTAAATATATGAACACACACTATGTGTTTATTGGTGGAGATTCTGTGTGAAGATTATTTCCTTTAAACCCAAAATACACACATGCACATATTTGTGCTTCATGCGCCTAACCTTATTCTGGGCTAACTGAAGTCAGATTCGGCTACACTATACAGCTGGGACAGTGACACTGTGAAATAGTTAGCTAACACTGTAAAGATGGGAATTGACTATGGGCTTACAGTTTAAAAAACATGAATTCGGTTTTACTGATCCTTTACTAATACGCTTATTAATGATGAGTAAAACATTTACTAATCATTAACTAAAACACTTATTAATGATGAGATAAACATTTACTAGCCCTTTACTAATATGCTTATTACTGATGGGTAAAACATTCACTAAGCCTTTACTAACATGCTTATTAATGATAAGTGAAAAATTTACTAATCTTTTGCTTATATACTTATTTATGATGACTAAAACATTGACTTATCCTTTACTCATATGCTGATTAATGATGAGTAACACTTTTATAAGTGTGTGATTATTGATGATTATTCATGTGGGAAAAATGCTTTATTAATGATGAATTTGATATTTCCTAATCCTTCCCTAATCTGCTTATTTATGAGTAAAACATTAACTAATCCTTTTCTAAGATGCTTATTTATGATGAGTAACACTTTTACTATTCCTTAACTAATATGATTATTAATGATGAGTGAAACATTTACTGATCCCTTACTAATATGCTTATTAACAATAAGTAAAACATTTACCAATCCTTTTCTTAAATGCCTATTTATGAGTACACCATTAACTAATTCTTTTCTAATATGCTTATTAATGATGAGTTAAACATTTACTAATCCTTTTCTTATATGATTATTAATGATGAGTAACACATTTCTTAGTGTGTCCTGAAATGTGTTATTACTGATTATTCATGTCAGAAAAAAGATTTTCAAATGATGAATTCAGTATTTATAAATCCATGACTAATATACATAGTTTCTGGAGGCTTACTTGACCTGTAGACTGTAAGCCCTGCGGGCTTACAGTCTACAGGTCAAGTCACATATAGTTTTGTATGTGACTTGGTCCTGTGTGGCTTTATTATCTGAGCTCCTGGAAGCACCTGGCAGCAGGCCAAGTGATGATTAAGGCTCTGTTGTCATGGTAACAGGGACAGCTGCGAGGAGATGCAACAGTTTGGCTGTCTAAAATGACTGAAATCTGATGACTTCTGACAGTGTGAAACAGCGGCCTGTATCTTTGTCACCATTGGACCTATTTTTAATGTAAGGACATCGTAAGCGTCGGGAGAGTCTTGGGATCGTGAATATGTAATTTTTATGAAGATAGTGTGAGAAATGACAGAGTTATCGCGATTTACAAACTACCTGTCACTCATGAGGACAACATGTCAAGTTATAATGGAAGTAGATGAGAGCGAGTAATGGACTTTGGACCGAACAGATGTCTCTCATTTATTTTAAGAATGAGTTAGGGCTTCACTTGTTCTTTTATATGAGGCAAAAGAGTCTCAGATCCGTTTTTCTGAAAAAATTATTCAGGTTCGATATACCGTTTTGCCGTTATCGCAAGTTGTTCGGGGATTTTTTCGAGTGGTGACTGCCTGCTCTCACCCTCTGGTTTTCAAATCTCATTTGAAATCTTCACTCTAAAAAGTGATTTTGGGGCAAAGGAGATTTGAGGGAGCTGACTGAAAACGGTAAGCCCTCACGGGCTTACCGCTTTTCAGTCCGGAACAGAGGAGACATACAGCTGCGTTTTGACGTTTGAATGAGCTCTGTGAGTGACACGACGGCTTCGAAAAACAGTGATTTTTTGGTGTGTTCGGGAGAAATCCCATTCATTTTCAATGGGACTTTTTTCGCAGTTTTTCGCGAATAACTCGGCCATTTTTTCGCGAAATTCTTATAAAAGTCATAGCACACCGATCGGGACCGAGCCGCACGTTTTGATATATAATTTGTGGGGGTTTTCTCAAAGCCCTAGGACTAGATACACATCGAAATTTCGGTTGCAAGATGAAGAAAAAAAAAAAAAAATAAACGAACGGAAGAATACATGTGGCTCGTGGCTTCGCCACGAGCCACTCTCTCCATAGCTTTGCTATGGGGAGAGTGGCTCGTTGCAAAGCCCGAGCCCCAAATAAACGCGCGGAAGAATACATGTGGCTCGTGGCTTCGCCACGAGCCACTCTCTCCATAGCTTTGCTATGGGGAGAGTGGCTCGTTGCAAAGCCCGAGCCCCAAATAAACGCGCGGAAGAATACATGTGGCTCGTGGCTTCGCCACGAGCCACTCTCTCCATAGCTTTGCTATGGGGAGAGTGGCTCGTTGCAAAGCCCGAGCCCCAAATAATCATTCATTTGGTAATACAAGCACCAAATTTGGCACAAATGATGTTCAGGATGTACTTTCTAAGAAAAGTATGTTTTCCAGCTGAAAATCCAAGATGGCTGCCATTTTTCAAGATGGCCGCCATTCAGAATGGGTTCAAACAGCGTTTGACCTATTTTGATGGCTTATACATCAAATTATATGTTTTTGAGTATGAGAAATCCAATTCTGCATTTAGAATATGAAAATAATTTAGTATTGTGATGATAAAATGGGAATTAAACGAAAAACACTCTTGATTATGTTTCAGATTGATGTAAAATATACATATTGCATTTCAGCAGTGATGTGGATGTAGTTTTATTTTTTTTCAAAAAGGACACAAAAAAAAACAAAATGGTTGAATAATTTTCTAAAAATGCTTAATTCAATTTGCTTGCATGTAAAATAAATATAGGACTATGATTTTGCGTGGAAATCACAAAATAATGGAACTGCAGTCTCAAAGTGCTTTTCTAGTAATAAACACATCACCACACTCACCCCTTTAACAGATTTTCTTTACCTTTGTGATGACTCCTCACAGGAGCTGCTTCCTCTGAAGAAAACAAGAGAAGATCATCCTTAATTTATCTGTACTGTTGACCCTGAGATTCGTTCATCACTATGTTTAAAGCAGGTTTGCTGACTGAACACTTCAATTTTTAAAGCATGATTTCAGTTTAATTTCATATCTGTATCTCACAAATAGATTTTGCTTTCCAAATATAAACCACAGGTGCACATGTGAACAAAATTTCACTGCAAATGGCTCAAATGGCAACACTTCATGCATAAGTACTAAAAACAGAGAAAAGTACTGAAGTGCTAAAAGCTGCTCTGAGCAGAATCTATTTCCGGTGACATAAAGACTCTACTACCCATGAGCACGTGCGGTGACTGTCGTGAAGACGTGACCCAAGCCAAAGCGTGTGTTTGTTGTGATGCTAATGAATGCAGCTCAGACCTTCCTCAGAACTCTGCATTGCTTTACAACTTCTTTTTTCAACAACTTTCAGGATGCAAAGCGACGAGGTAATGTATCTCTTTCTAGTTACGTAGCGGTAGTTTTTAATGTGTGACAACAAGCAAATTTGGGAAAACTTAGTATCGTAGTTTTGTAGCTGGCTATATATCTCTACTTACAGCCCTGTGCTCTAAGACGTGTCTGAATACTATAAATTTGCTCTAGTTTTAATTGTCTTGTTCCTGAAGTTGAGTATCCAGGCCAGTCCAGCCCTCTTTTTATTATTATTATATTATATCCTTTAGATTCAACACCCATTACTGCTGGATGAAAAAAAGTCCACATGGACAAAAAATAGCAAAAACATGACATCGGGGTAAGAGGTCTGACCGAGGGAAACGGCCGTGATGCCTCTGCTCAGTCTCGACTTTTCAGTGCAGGAAGTCCTCATGGAGGTAAACTCCCACATCAACACTGCTGTGTGCCCTCTGCTATAAAACATCATCAGAGCTGACAGGGAGGACACAGTGGGTCCAGCATCTACACTCTGAGGTACGTACCTGAGCCTGTGATCAGACTACTTCATCTTCAGTGTCTCTGCTGTCTGTCAAATCTTTTATTTGAAATATTCTGTATTCCTGTATCAGTGTCTCTCTAACTAAACTAACTTTGTTTCAGCACAGGTCACTTCAATATTATATCTATAGAGTCTTTCAGGAATGATGTGGATGTTTCATTAAATAATCTTCTGTTAAATTTATTACATGTATCTGTAACAGGGTGACCAGATGGTCAGATCTGGACCACATTTCTTTGTCAGAAGAAAAACAAGAACACTCAAAGTTATTTTTGTTAGAAATGATAGTTTCTGCTGAGGGGCTAAGACTACCTGCTGGAGGTCAGAAACTCATTGCCTTCTCAACTTTATTAGCACGCCGATTGATTCTACTAAGGTGGAAGGATCACGGTCCCCCTACAAAATCACACTGGATTAAAGATGTGTTGTGTCATCTTAAGCTTGAAAAAATTAGATATATAATGAGCGGCTCAGAAAGAAAATTTCATCAGGTGTGGGGGCCTTTCTTGACTTTCTTTAACAGATCATCAACAAAGGGACAAGAATGAACCTTTACTTTATGTTCTGGCAGACAATGAAGGTCTATTTTTGTGTTGCCGTCTTACAGATTTTTTTTTGTTTTTGTGACAGTGAACAGGGGGGAATTCAGTTTTGGTAAGGGATAGGGTTTTTGTTTTTTTTATTCCTCTCTTTTTTGTACTTTGCTGTGCGCTCCTATATGTTATCAAAAACTCAAAATTCAATCCAAAATATTAAACACCAGAAATGATAGTTTCACTCTGACAAGTTTTGATGTACATTTGTTTTTCTGATTGGCTCATAATGAATGTGATCGGTTGATCATTTCACTGATTTGCTTTCTATACTTTCTCTGGGCTTTTTCAAGGATGACTATTGAAATAAATATTGGACGGTCTCTCTGGTGTGTCAGGTGAATTTACTGCACATGAAAATGCTCTTGTCATCAGGAGGCTTAGTTTTTCTGATCTGAATTAGTGGATTTAGTCCTTTGTGATTCTGAATAATGTTACTGACGGTTACACTGAAAAGATACAAAGATTGGATTGAATGTTTCACCTTAAATCAGTCTCTGGTTCACAGTTCGGAGCTGGTTGTGTACCTGAAATTAAATATTAACAGAAAGAATGAAGGAAGTGAGAACATTTGATTTGTGGTTAATGAATCAAAAACTGTTTAATGATCTTCAACAGTAATCTGAGCTGCTCAGAGTTCATTAACCACCTTTGTTAAAGTACTCGAGGGACTTTCCCTCTTGGTCTTTGTTTAAAATTGTTCTGACAACTTCCTGCATTCACAGAAACCAACCAAGGTCTCTGCTCTTTGTCCCCTATCGACCGATACCGACACCTGTTCACTGTCAGCTCATACGGTCCTTCGGGGTCAGTTCATGATTAAATTCTGAAAAAATGGTCAAAATATAGCTCAGAGAAGGGCTGAACATCGGTCCACAAACACCCCAATTCAATCCTTTGAGAAAAAGTGTGATTGAGGCAGATTGTTGAGGTCATTAGGAGAATTCAGCTTCCTCTGGATGGAAGACTCTCCTGGACACAGGAGTTTGTTCAGTCCAGAGGACGTCCAGTTGAAGCCACACTGACAAAGACCAGAGAGACCACGTCACTCTGATTTTAAAGTGTCTACACTGACTACCTGAGTCTTTAAATAGATTTTAAAGTTCTTTTTTTGGTTTCAAAACCCTAAATGGTCCTAGTCCCTCCTTTTATCTGATTTGCTTTTACTGTCATGTTTTTAAAAGCAAACTGAAGTCATACCTTTTAAGTTTGACTTACCGTAAAATACCAAATAAACGCTGGTTGTAGCAGTACATTTTGACAAATAGACGCCCATTCCAAATAAACGCCTGGCGTAATTTATTCACATTCTCCTCCCTCTGTATGTCAACAAATGTATGTTGGTGTGAGGCGCTCTGTTTCATGACAGTGCAGTTACACTCAACGTCCACAGAGGGCACTAGATCGCAGAAGGACAGAATCTTACATACTAGGGCTTTGAAAATTCAAAGAAGAAGACGTTGCCACTGCCGCTGTTTGTTTTTTGTCCTTAACTAACGTCAGGGAGGCCAGTCACGTCAGTTAGCGGTATGTTGCTGCTTATCTCCATGTCCCTGGTGCAGCAGAAAAAAAAAAGTACAACCTTAACTTAAATAGCAGTCATTCCTGATCAGTATTAAGAGTGTTGAGAGAGTGCTGAGTTGAAAGAAGAAGACAAGAGTGTAACAACGGTACTGTAATCTTGCCTTGAAAATGTACAGGTGATATTCATACTAGAGTAAATAAATAATTTGATAATATTTACCATATTTTTTCACTTTTTGCTAAGTAAAATTTTTGTGCAAAAGGAATTAAACGCCTGTCCCAAATAAACGCCTGGTCTGCCCTGTAATTGAAGCAAATAAACACCCCGGCTACTATTTGGTATTTTACGGTAAGCAGACTTTATTTTCTTACTCTACTCATAAATGTAAAACACATCGGCTGTCAGGGGTGCCGCCTTGGAGCACTTTTATGTCCCCACCAAAGTCAAAATCAAACCTGCACCATTGGATCTTCGAACAGTGGGCCTCCTGAGGGACTTGGGAATAAGCAGCCTCAGGAATAAACAGCTTACAGTTCAGATAATATCCCCAGGATCCAGTTGATCTCGGCAGGCCTCACAAACCGTACCTCCCAGGAAGTATCTCCAACAAAGAGGGGATGATGTTCTCAGGTTCTCCAGAGCTTGAGGGGAGTGAGAAGAGCCGGGACAAGGTATCAGGTTTAATATTTTTGGATGGTAGGAAAGGGAGTAGCTAAACATGCTGCATGGGTTCAACCTGAGCAGCAGAGGGCTCTGTGGTATTGGATGTGGAAACACAAGAGGGGAAACCTATGGGACTCCTGGACAAGCTTTCATCCCTGTCTTTTCTCTGGATCTCTCCCTCAAACAATTATCTATTTTAATACAGAGGGAGATCAAATCCTTGGGAGAGGTAGATTCATCCCAAGAAGTCAGCCCATCCTTCAGTCTGTCCGAGAGACCCTTAGCCAAACACTCATCCTCTTACCCACACTCATTCGCCAGTATTCTAAAATCAATGGAAAACTGGGAACCATGTCTGAGAGCAAGCAATCGCTTCTCTGCCTTGGAAACGTGTAACCTGACAAGCCAGATGGACAGCTCCATATATCTGCCAAAGAAATATTTCACTAGTCCATCTGGGTAGGAGCCCTTTAATTTGTTTTCAGGGGCAAAACGGTCAAAAAAACCCACTCTCTTGCGATTGGACAATCGTTTGGCTCGTCACATTCATCAGACCAATCCACATCAAGCAGGGTTGCCTCCTATAATGTAGCATACATAGCAGCTAATGTAGCGGCTATGGCTAACAACAGTTAATGACCATTAGCCGTTAGCTGCTAACTTAGCTGCTAACAGCTAACAACAGTTGATGACCATTAGCCATTAGCTGCTAACTTAGCCGCTAACAGCTAACAACAGTTAATGACCGTAAGCTGTTCACCGCTAACTTAGCTGCTAAATGCCTTATACTATCGTCTTACACTAAGTTGTACCACACAGATGATTCATTTAACACTTATATGTGACATGAACCTCGTCAAAGACAATCCCTACAAGTAAACTTATGAGGAGGGCAGATTTCCCAAAGTTTAACTGAGTAGCCATGAGGACAATAGGCTAATTAGCATATCCGTTCTCAACTTCCAGTTGTCGTCACGTCCGCATTCTGCAGCTCCCGCCTCTCTTCCCTGATTGGGCCATCTCAAAGGCATCTTAAGTTATATGTCTTAAGTTAACCACATGTATTTTGTTTGATTGACTTTTTAATAAGATTGAGACTGTTCTGTTCTTTCTTATACTTTAGATATATAGTATTTGGTATCAAATTGATCACCATGAGATTTCCTATCCAGTTGGAGTGCTTATATTGGATGTTTAATCAAAATACAACTTAATTTTGGCCAAATATAAGTTGATAAAGTTTTGTGACTCATCTAAAGGCCCTCATCTTGTGAGTAGCTTAAAACCAGAGAGACACATGCTCTGCTCCTCTCCTCTTCTTTGACTTTCATCCTTCTTTGTCTCACGTCCATTCGGCTCCCCTGTTTATCCTTAATTCTTTTTACTAAGTTTGTGACACACCCGCCGATTTTCTTTATAAGCCAGTAAGCTATAAAACTTCAAAGATTTGCTTCATAGTAAATGGACTTTCGTTATTAATTTCAGAATAGTATTCGTCTGGCCAACGAAATCTTGATTTTTGGAATTAGTTACAAATCAATTTTTTTTTTACAAAATCGAGACATCAATGGTCCAAGCTACAGCTTCACCTTAAACAGAACCCGCCAGTCCAACCTAAGACGGTAGCTACTTCTTGGGACCAGCTCACCATAGGAACATCCCTGGATCCATCGCGCTGGATAGAGTGTGGACTTCAGCCGACCCCAAACCAGAACAGTCCTTCAGGCTCTCCATAATCTCCGGATCATAATCATATCGTAAGATGCGGTTCTGTATTCCTTCAGATGGGCTTGAGTGTGTCTTGGTTTAATTTCCCCTTTATTTGACCTTTCACAAGTAGATTAATTCTTAAATTAATCCTCTATCACCACTCCATAAGCTTAAATGTTTATATCTTCTTTCCTGATTGACAGCATCATCGATTCAGTATAACTCTGACATTTATTCCTTCTTAAGTGTTTTATTTTATTTTATTTTGTCTTATATATTCATTTTAATAAATCACCCTTATATATTTAAAGTTCTGTCTGTTGGTATTCTATTTGGAAGATTGACATCACTGCATGAGAGTTCTGTCTTTAGATTTGAGATTGATTAAACAACTGAAGTTTGGCTTAATTGATTAAACTGATAAGTTTGACTTAATTGATTTATCTAATTTAAATGAAATAATTAACAAATCAGCTAATTCAGTTAATTTTGCCTTTTTTGTATAAAAAGGATTGTGCCCCTTTAATTAACGAAAGCAAAACTGGTTATGAAAGGAATATTAATTTCTTTAATTAATATCCAATAATATCCAGAAACTAATCGCTACACTGGCAAGACGGACCTGCAGGATTTCAGAATCAGGCAGGTCTGTCTGCTCTGCAGGGTTGGAAATGTGTACCGAGTGGTCAAAACTTTTGCGGAGCTCGGTGACAAGTGAATCAAACTAACCCAAAACCTGAGAACCTCCCTCCCAGAGCTCAGTTGCTCATAAAAGCGGGGTAGACACAGAAGAATTTTCTAAATCCTAAGAGATTTTTTTATGTTAGAGAGCCTACACATGAAGATAAAAAATCAGGCAAGAACAGCTTTGATCATGTGTGGTGTAATAATAATGTGTTTATATCATGTGAATGTTTCTTTAATATTTCACTTTGCAGCTCTTTCAGGCCTTGATTATTGTTATTGCTTTTTGAGCTATACTCCTTTATTTAAAAAAAAGCCTGAGAACAAAAATTAAACTAAAGGTGAACTTCTTTCAATATCTGAGCCTAGTGTTCAGTTGGACATGTCCAAAGTCTTACATTTTTTTCTTTTGTTTTCCTCATCTTGCTTCTGGGAATAACAAGGGATGAGCTGCCAGTAAAGATGGATAAGAATTTGGTGAAATGGAAATTATGTGAGTATGACGTTTATGTTTTTGTTTTATTTATTAATTTAGAGGAAGGGTTATGGACCTCTCAGTCTTCTGACTTCACACACTTGGACCCAAACTGAAGTCACAGGCGTTCCTTGACCTCTATCTCAGTCTGTATTTTGATAAATTGGGAAAGAGTGAGTTCCCTCTGTCCTTATTTCTTTATGTTGGATATTTAATTGTTACTCTTGAAACAATATGATACAAAGCGGAACTTAAGCACAGAATGTCACACGATAAGAAGTTTGATTTTACAAAAGCCAACAAACTGCTTTTTAATTGTTCTCTGAAATTTCTCCTTTTCCCTTCTTTAGTTTGTATTTAGTTTTGTTTTATATAAATACACAAATTAAATAAATGTGCTTTCAATCAGACATGATTGCAGCAGTGTGTGCGGTATATATTTTATGCTGCTACCAGAATTTGTTTATCTTGAATGTGTTTCTTGAGCCAAAAACTCAAGAGCAGGATTCCCGCCTAGTTTTTTATTTTTTAAAATTTTTAATGTATATTTTTGGGCATTTTGTGCCTTTATTAATAGGAGAGAGACAGTGGATAGGCTTGTGAAAGGGGCTGAGAGAGTAGGGGAAGACACTCTGCAAACTGGTCACAGGCGGGATTCGAACCTGGACCGGCAGAAGCATGTGCATGGGGTGCTAACCACTACGCCAAACCAGCACCCCAATTCCCACCTAGTTCTACCAGAAGCTGTGTACCTGTATTGGCCAAAACAGACAGTAAGTTGAAAACATGGATGTATTATAAGAACCGGACAGCATGGCTCCGCCTTCTACCATGTAACGGATTTGAAGCCATAATATCCCCCGTCAGGGCGCCGCCATTGTGCAGCTAGTAGAGAATCTGGACCATATTTCGACGTTGTTGTCGTAAACTGTCGCAACACTCCCCAGCATACGCCGTACGCAATCATTGTGAAACTGCCGTAAACCGCGGTTATTTTTAAAGTCTAATAACTGATGAGAAAGAAACTTTTCAGAAAAAAGAGGACTTGGAAAAAACGCAGCCCAATAATACTTTCATATCGCCACAGCATACAGGTGGGAGAAATATTTCTACGAGGTGTATTAATTTTATGAAGTTTCACTACGGCCCGTTCAGATGAATGGAGGAGACGGAGATTTGACCTATACTGCAGCCAGTCACCAGGGGGAGCAGTTTTCGTGGTGGCTTCAATTTGAGCCCAGCGACATGGCGTCCATGTTTTTTAACAGTCTATGGTTGAAAACCGGGAGCCATTTTGTTTCAGCCAAAATCAAGGCAGAAAGCTTTGGAATATGTCACAGAAAAGAATCAATTCATTTACACTTCCAGTCCATGCTTTCAGAAGTGAAAGGTCCGTTTGCCAGTTTCATGGAGACACAGGGATTTAGCTTTGCTCTTCACAAAATCACATTTGAAATCTTTATTCAGGTGAAATTTATGAAGTGAGACGGACCTGTGGCAGCAGAAACATGCAGCCACAACATAGTGAATGCACGCCCCTGGTAAGATGGACAAAGCAAACAACACCCTCAGGCAGCCAGTTCAAAGTTTCTTGCTGACATATCCTTCCGAGCTCTTAAAGGAAAAGTTCGGTTCCTGCAGCTTTTACATTGTTTATAGAATGAAGTAGAACAATATACTCACCCAGAAGGCTTTCCTGATCCAAAAGGTGCTTCGGGAGATATTTAGATCCAAAGTCGAGCAGCGGACATCCGTACAAACGTAGCACAATAGGGCATCCATTGCGCCGCTCCTAAAACTGCATTTATCGTCCAAAAACTAATTATTTCACTAATATTCCATCATGGTCCAGTCGCGCTACTCCTCCAAGACAGTCTGTGTCGCTCCAGACATATCTTTGAGCCTCTGCTGACCTCTGAGCTGACGAAGAAGACCGGGTGCCTCTGCGCATGCGCAGTACTCTCTGGAGAGCTGCCTCCGTGTCCTCCTTTCGATGAGCTCCTTATCTGTAAACTCTGGCTCGAAACTGTAAGGACACCCATCATATTCAAAGTTCTCCTTCACAACATCTTCATCCAATAGATATTCGTCCATTTTGCACAAAACTGGAGGAAGAAAGTCGTTGTGTAGCCGGTGGTCGCCCCTGGAACAATAAGACGTACTGCGCATGTGCGGAGGCACCCGGTCTTCTTCGTCAGCTCAGAGGTCAGCAGAGGCTCAAAGATATGTCTGGAGCGACACAGACTGTCTTGGAGGAGTAGCGCGACTGGACCATGATGGAATATTGGTGAAATAATGAGTTTTTGGACGATTAATGCAGTTTTAGGAGCGGCGCTATGCATGCCCTATTGTGCTACGTTTGTACGGATGTCCGCTGCTCGATTTTGGATCTAAATATCTCCCGAAGCACCGTTTGGATCAGGAAAGCCTTCTGGGTGAGTATATTGTTCTACTTCATTCTATAAACAATGTAAAAGCTGCAGGAACCGAACTTTTCCTTTCAGGAAACACCATCTATTGCAGTTAACAGATTAAATTTTAACATTTTTGAAGTTAAGTAAAGTTTCTCAGTTATTCCTGAACACCGAAGATTCCATTTGTTGGACTCTGAGTTAAAAGAAAATTGTCTACATTGTTAGCATGACTTTAGAATCTCCCTCAGTCGGCTGATTGATATTTGTCCTGTTTTCAGTCCCTGTGGGTCTTCTCCTGCTCAGCATCATCTGCAGTAACTCTGCAGCTTCCAGGTTGAAGGAAAATCTGGCCGACTGCTTGGAGGACAAAGATTATGAAGAACTGTTGAGAATAGTGCAGACCGGCCTGCCACTCATCAGCACATCCCACCATGTTGTCATCGTCGGAGCAGGAGTGGCTGGACTGACGGCTGCCAAGTTACTGCAAGACGCAGGACACAAGGTCAATGCAGAAATGCACTTTAAAGGGATATGCCAACATTTTTTCTTTTCGTGTCTTGCCTCACTCCCGAGTCCATCATAAGCAGACAGACTTCATTCTTTAGACTGTGTGTGCAGTAACATGGAGACAGACAGAGCCAGCCCACTACCATTTAGCTTAGCTCAAACACTGGGAGTCAGTGGGTAGTGTTAGCCTGTCACTACCTTTAGTCATTAGATAAACTCTTCAGCAACTCCAAACAGTCCTGTGTGCTTGTTGTGACTTTTTTTCATGTTCATGTTCAACGACACAG
Source organism: Scarus forsteni (assembly GCA_036419115.1). Classification (NCBI taxonomy): domain Eukaryota; kingdom Metazoa; phylum Chordata; class Actinopteri; order Labriformes; family Labridae; genus Scarus; species Scarus forsteni. The sequence continues at coordinate 1,112,511 of JAZDUH010000426.1, forward strand.
TTTTTGTATAAAGTTTATCTGTTAAATGTGAAATTCATTCTTTTTTAAAGGTGACCATCATAGAGGCCAGCAGCCGCGTTGGTGGGCGCGTGGAGACCTACAGAAATGAGGAGGAAGGCTGGTACGCTGAAATGGGCGCCATGAGGATACCAAGTTTCCACCAGTGAGTTTGACTATTAATATATCTTTTTGTTCTTCACAAACATAAACAGAAAATTAATTGAAGTGCATTCAAAGACATGCAACATTTGAAGAGGGACCAGTATGCAGCCCTGTGGTATCTCATGCTTTCTTACAAGAACCACTATTAGTACCTAGTAGTACCCACAGATATTGCATCCACTGGCGCTTGAATGTGCACTGATGTTCGTCAACCACTGGCCCAGTTATGGGTAAATAGCCCCAACAACAGGTAAACTGTGAAGACTTCAACTGTGGACCAGGTGGAAGATGGAGAAAGTGGGTGAACTGGACTGTGTGGAGGCTGACGGTGCACCAGTCTCCCCTTATTAAAAGATCTCACACACAGGTGTCCTCCAGAAAAGGGCTCAATTGTCTATACATGGCCGACATCCCCAAAGCTTTTGACTCCGTAAACCATCAGGCCCTCTGGGTGTTTCTGACCAAAATAGGCTGCCCACATAAGTACATCCGGACTCTGAAACTGCTGCATGATAGCATGTCAGTGACAGGACTCAGTGGGAATGAAACTGACACCTTCAGGATTGACGCAGGAGTCAAGCAAGGCTGCGTGATTGTTCCCACACTGTTCTTCATTTTCATCTCTGCCATCTTCCAACTCCACCAGGTGTCAGAACCATGTGCAAAACTGTCGTACAACTTCTCAATATCCGTAGATTCAGGGCCTAAAGCAGGACCACATCACATCCATCATGGAGCTGCAGTATGTCGATGACAATGCTGCGGTGGTTCACTCAGAGGAGGACCTGCAGTGCACTGTCAATGCTTTTGCCTATTCACATGCAGCTTGGTGTGGCCCTCAACATAAAAAAGACACAGATTCTCCTCAGCCACCACCCAATGCAACCACCCCAGAATGTTTCAGGGTGAAAGGATGACGACACCACATGCACAGTACTCTTTCACATGAAGACTGTGCGCACATACCAGGAACAACAGCAGCTTCATCGTCTACTGAGTAACATCTGAGCTGCTTACTGTGCTCGGTTTGTTATCCAGACAAAAGTATCCAGGCAGATTTGTTTTCCCGACAGACTTGATTTCCAGACAAGAAACTCCTGCGTCTTCGAAGGTCTGTTTGCCATTATTGGTCTCAGAAAGTTTTTCTTCCTCCTATATGTGTTGTAACACAGCGCTGTCTCTCTGCAAACCTCCATCACCATCTACTGGTCTGGCTGCATGCTACAGTGTTTCCAGCCGTCCTCGGGGACTAGTGAGAGTGAGGATCTTTTTTATCGCGTCTCCATGTAAACTCAGATTGCTTTTCAATACGCTAAGGAGAAATCTTTGCCGTTTAGATCTTTGTGTTGCCGTGTAAACATGGCCTCAGTAGATCAACAGTTACTAACGGACAGTCCTGTCAAGCACCAACAACCATGCCACAGTCAAAATCTCTTAAATCACCTTTCTTCTGCATTTTGATGCTTGGTTTGAACTTCAGTATGTCATCATTACCAAGTCTTCATACCTAAATACATTGAGTTGTTGTAATGTGATTGACTAATTCAGAATCAGAATCAGAATCTCTTTATTGTCCTGTGGAGGGATATTAGTTTTGCAGCAGTGCACACAAAAAACAAGGTAACAACAACAGGGTTAAAAAACATAAAAGTTATAAAACATAAAAATGCACAAAAACATTAAAAGTTTAGTTCAGAGCTCATACCAAAATGGAAAATTACCACCAAGTAATCTAAAAGTGCAATGTGCAGATGTGCAAAGGAGCAGTAAAAGTGCAAGAATAAGAGCAACCTAAGGGTTAACTGCCGTTAAGTAAATGAGTAGCACTGGGGATAAAAGAGACCTGAAGTCTTTTAATCCTCCTCATAGGAGCCCTAAAACGGCGGCCTGAGGGCAAAAGCTCAAACTCATTCCCAAGTGGATGATTGGGACAAGTCAGAATGGCATTAGCCTTTCTCAAGACTTGTCTATTATAAATAGACATTACCCCGGCCTGCTGACAACCTGAGATTTGTCCAGCAGTTTTAACAAGACTGCCAAGACGATTCTTGTTAGTCAGGTTCAGGTTCCCAAACCAAGCAACAATACAAAAGGTTAAAACAGATTCAATAAAACTCCTGTAGAAGAGAGTCATCATCTCACTAGAAACCTGAAAGGTTCTCATTTTCCTCAGGAAGAACAGTCTTTGTTGAACCTTCTTGGAGGTTGCGTCCACATGGGGTTCAAAACACAGTTTGTTGTCAAGAACCACACCCAGATATTTATAAGTCTGCACCATCTCAACATCAGCACCTTTGATAACAGTAGGTGGAGCTAAAGAGGGAGACTTCCTGAAATTGATAATCATGTCTTTGGTCTTTGACACGTTCAGCTCAAGAGAAGACTCATCACACCAAGCCACAAAATCATCTAGAGTAGGCCCATGTTCCTTCTTATCCTCCTGAAGAAGACTGACCATAACTGTGTCATCAGCAAACTTCAGGATGTGTCTGTTGCTGAAGCTGCTACGGCACTCGTTAGTGTATAAAATAAAAAGGAGGGGCGACAGACAGCACCCTTGTGGAGAGCCAGTGGAAGAGGAGAGCACACTGGAAAAAAACCCATTAACTCTGACACACTGTGATCTGTTAGTTAAAAAGTCAGTTATCCAACCAATCAGGTTAGGATCTAGATTAAAATGATGGAGGAGCCTATCAACAAGTAGTAAGGGTTGAATGGTGTTGAATGCTGAGGCAAAGTCTATAAACAGGAGCCTGGCATGTGTCTTCTGCCCCTCCAGATGCCTGAACAAAAAGTGCAATAAAGTAGCCACTGCATCCTCCACACCTCTGCCAGCTCTGTATGCAAATTGCAGTGGATCAAGATGTAGGTCAACATTCGATAAAATGTGAGTCTTTATAATCTTCTCAAAAGTCTTCATCACTAGAGAAGTCACAGCTACAGGCCTAAAGTCATTAAGTGTTTTGGGGGAGCCACTCTTTGCTATGGGGACAATAACTGAATGTTTCCAAAGCTTGGGTACCTGATGCAGCTCAAGAGACAGTGAAAAGACATATTGGAAAATACTGCTCAGCTGAGCCGCACAAGTTTTTGAACTCTACCACAAATATTGTCAGGTCCAGGACTCTTAGCCTTAGATTTCCTAAAAAGAAAAGCCACATCATTCTCATGAATGGAGAATGCTGGAGAGGGAGGCATGCTGTTTCTAAAAACACCCGTCTGTTCGATAAAATTCTGATTTTCAAATCTAAGATAAAAACTGTTTAAGTCATCTGCTAAAACTTTATCTGAAGTAAAACCATCCAATAAAATTTTATCTTTCGCCGTCTTGCGTGATCCTGTCATTGTTTTCATTCCATTCCAGGCTTTCTTTAGTTTGTTACTGCTCAGCTCAGCTTCAATTTTGTCCTGATACTTAAGTTTTGCCTTTTTTATTTCAGACCTCACTTCATTCTTTAGTTTCCTTTCTGTGAGGACATCACCCTCCTTAAAAGCAGATTTCCTTTTCTGAATAAGTCCCTTAATGTCTTTAGAGAGCCATGGTTTGTTGTTAGGGAACATTTTTACGTCCTTAGAAGGGATCACCGAGTCTCTACAAAATGAAATGTAGTGTAGTTTCTCGCTGGTTGATCTGGAGATGCGGATGAGGAAGAAGCTTCGCCGACACAGACTTGTTTGCATATAAAAGAAGTTTATTACAAAAATCAAGCAAGTGTCTGAATCAGGCACTCCGGACTCAGCCTGATGAGGTTCACAGCGGAAAAAAACCCTCACGAGCAGTGAAAATGAACATGTATATATACCCGACACATTCTTTAAAGTATACAGAGCCATGCATGCAGGGTGGACTCTCATTCGACCAGAGTATCTTAGGGTGTTTTCACACCAACCACATTTAGTGCGCACCAAAGAAGTTCTGGCCCAGGGTTTGGTACATTAGTGTCAATGTGAATGCAACCACCGCACTTTAGTGCGCATCAAACCAGCCGGTCCGAGACCTCCATGAAGGGGTGGTCTCTATCCGCTCCATCTCCCGACATTTGGTTCGGTTTCACTGGTGTGAAACAACGTGGTCTGAACCGATCTACTTTTGATGTATTACTTCCTGTTAATCCCGCAGGTGAATCTTCTCCTGACTCAATTTGTCGTTTTTTTATTCTGGTTGAGGATTAGGATGATTTACGAGGGTCCAGAAGGTCGCTGACGCCGTCTCAAACACGATAAAAAAACACATTTGAAGGAAAATGTAGAACAGAGTGAAACGTAAACATTGGCTGTCCTGTGTATGAAATGGTTACCATGGTAGTCTCTTCTTCGTTCTCCTTCGTTGCAGGTTTGGGACCCGGTTACGTACATATCGCCCCCTGCTGTTTAAAATTGAGTAAATACACAAGTGGGTCCGGGCATGGTTCGATATTGCAAGTGTGAATGAAAGCCAGCAGGGGAGGGGGAGGGGGCAAACCCAGGGTGAACCGCGCCGCAGTACGGTTCGGAACAAGTGGACCTAATGTGAAAACGCCCTTAGATAAATGACCAGTGACCTAAATGTTGACCCATGATAGTCTGAAGTGGTGGCCTTTCACCTTTGACACAGGGTTCATCCCTTTAAGTATCAGTTTCAAGTTCTCAGCTATTTACCTAGTCACAGGAGTCTGGTTTTTGTTTAAGAAAAACAGATAAAGAATGTTCTTCGTGAAGCATTTTGGTCATAACATCCTGAGTGAACAAGGACACCTTCAGTCTAATCATTTGCCAACCTCTAAGGCCACCTATTGTCCATCTACAACATTCACATCATATACTTCAGCAGCTGCAGACAACATCAGTGAGTTCATGGATGTCCGAACTTTTCTCCTGAAATAAAGACCAGTCTGTGCAATCAAAGCACCATTGGAGGGCAAGTGAACTGACGTTGCTCCAGACTTTAACCTGCTTTATGTGCGTCTTTTCCCTCCTCAAGACAGATCTATATGTGGGAAGGAGATGGACAATATTGTGGTCTGAGAAGTCCAGGGCAGGTCCTGCCTTAGATGTATATGCCCCCTTAATAGATCCGTAACATAGACCTAAAGTTTTGTTGTGCCTTGTAGGACAGGTGACGTATTGGTAAAGACTGTTAAGTGATTTCTTTTTTTTTTTTTTTTTTTATGTATTTTTTGGGCATTTTGTGCCTTTATTGATAGGAGAGAGACAGTGGATGGGCTTGTGAAAGGGGGTGAGAGAGTAGGGGAAGACACTCTGCAAACTTGTCACAGGCGGGATTCGAACCTGGACCGGCAGAAGCAAGTACATGGGGTGCCTGGTTGCTAACCACTCCGCCAAACCAGCACCCCTGCTAAGTGATTTCTTAAGATTAAAATGATTAAAATCACCCAGTATAAAATTAGGAGCATCGGGAGAAACAGTTTGCAGATCCTGCGTCACTTTAAAGATAGTGTCAGTAGCAGATCTGACGTCAGCTTTGGGGTGGATGTGGACAACTGTGACGAATATTTGAAGAAATTCCCGTGGGAGGTAGAACGGCCTCAGTGACACAGATAAAAGCTCAACATCAGGTAGGCACAGCCGCTCACGCACAGTTACATGACTGCACCATCTGCGGTTTATGTACAAGCATACCCCTCCTCCCTGAGATTTACACGTCACATCATTGTCCCGATCCAAACACACAGGGACACCAAAGACGGCAATCTCCAGAGAAGAGTCAGAGTCCGAGTCAGAAAGCCATGTTTCAGAAAAGGCCAAGATACATGCATCCCTGAATTCCTGTAAGTGCAAAACATTTCCTTGAAGTTCATCAGTCTTATTTATAAGAGATTGGACATTTGCCATTATTATAAAGGGAAGAGGAACACGGATTTTACTTTAAAGCTTCCTGATGCGCCGACGCACACCGCCTCTGCTTCCGCGTCTCCTACTCCGCGGCTTCTTAAAGTTCTCCAGAGGAATAAAAGATACATCCTGTAGAAAGCTTTTGTCCAACCAAGAGTGTGTGGGATCATCCCCGGTAAGATAACTCCATCTTAATCCCATGAGAGCCTCCCGTGTGTACGTCATTGTTTGGGGGTGCTGGTAACTCCAGGCAAAGTTCACAAAAAAACAATGCGAATAAGAGGTAGATAATCTCCATTTCGGCAGAAACCTGTGTAAAACAAGTCACAGAATGTACAAGGTCCAGATCCGACACTTAAAACAGGTAAAAAACAGATATAAAAACAGTCAAAACACGAGGGACGCAGAGCAACAAACACTGGCTGCATGTCGCCACAGGAGCAGCACCATCAGGTAATTAGGTAATTAGCTTTGTGCCTGTGCCTAATCAGGTGGTTGCTCAGGATAAATTAATTCAGGAACATGGTGTCCACAGGATCGTCCTCTGGTTTGCTCAAGAACTTGGGGTCAACCTAAATGAATTCATCATGGATGACAATAACACTTTTTACCATGTCCATGGGCTACTTGAGAGGACGCATTCAGTGAAAGAAAACCCTGACATCCTGAAGTACAACCTGCCAGAAAACGAGAGGGGCAAGTCTGCGGACGACCTGCTCCAGCAGCCTCTACAGAAGGTACTGTATGGTGGTTAGGAGGGAGGAGGAGGGTGCACGATGCTCTCCTGGAGAAACTACGCCTGAAAAGATGCACCAATGTCTTTAAATGATTCTCTGCAGGTGAAGGATTACGTGGAAGCACATGGATGCCAAGCAGCGCTGCAGAAATTTGATCGCTATTCTGTCAAGGTAAATATTCAAGATTTGTGACAACGGGGAAACAATACTTTTTCTTCATTGTCGAGGTCGATCAAAGTTCACTGTGTTGTCTCACAGGAGTATCTTAAAGAGGAAGGTGGTTTGAGTGCAGAAGCCGTGGACATGATCGGGGACTTGCTGAATGAACAGAGCCTCATGTATACTGCTCTGACGGAGATGATCTATGACCAGACTGACATCAATGACAACACCACGTAAGCTTTTATTTGCACTCACATTAACCCAAAAAGATGTTACACTGATCTAAGCTGTGGTTAAAAGACAGATTTTGCCCATAGGGACTAAAATGGCTGCCAGTACTGAGAGATGCCATCCTGTTGTAGTTTCTAGACATGCCCCTCGCCCAGATTGTTGGGAATTTGTTGCAGTCACCAATTTTAAAGTTAGAGAATATTTACAAAAAACAATTAACTTTATCAGTTAGAACACTAAACATTTTTGTTATTGTCGTGTATTTAATCAAACATAGTTCAAAAACAATCACAGAATCTTTATATTCTGTTTCTGTTTTTCACAATGTGCCAACTTTGTTGGAAATATGTCTTCTAGCTAAGTCACACCACGAAAAAATATAAACACAAATCTATCACCAAATGTTAATTTCAGTTCTGAACTTCTTGCAGATATTATGAGGTGACTGGTGGAACCGACCTCTTGACCACCGCGCTCCTCTCTGTCCTCGATGTCCTGATCCTCAATAACTCCAGGGTCAAACGGATCAGTCAGTCCAAAGAGGGAGTGACTGTTTCATACCAAAAAGATGGTCAATCATCTATGACAAACTTATCTGCTGACATCGTCCTGGTCACCACCACAGCCAAAGCTGCCCTCTTCATTGACTTTGACCCCAGACTCTCCAATAAAAAAATGGAGGCTCTGAGGGGGGTTCACTATGACAGCTCCACTAAAATCATCCTCACCTTCAGTGAGAAGTTCTGGGAGGAGGACGGCATCCGTGGAGGGAAGAGCATCACAGATGGGCCGTCTCGTTACATCTACTACCCGAGTCACAGTTTCCCAAACAACACCATCGGCGTCCTCCTGGCTTCCTACACCTGGTCTGACGACTCCCTCCTCTTCTTGGGTGCAAGTGATGAAGACCTGAAAGATCTAGTTTTGAGAGATTTGGAGAAAATCCACGGCCAACGTGTCAGGTCTCTTTGTACAGGGGTGGTTGTGAAGAAGTGGAGTGTGGATCCTTACAGTTTGGGGGCCTTTGCTCTGTTCACACCCTATCAGCACTTGGAGTACTCGAAGGAGCTCTTCAGGAGTGAGGGGAGGGTGCACTTCGCTGGTGAGCACACAGCCTTCCCTCATGCTTGGATTGAGACATCCATGAAGTCCGCAATCAGGGCCGCGATGAACATCAACAAAGCTGTGCAAACAAAACCAGCTCAATAGAAAGAAGAGCTTTAGGGTCTAAAGATGAAAGTTTTCATGATGCTTCCAGGATGGGGCATCAATGTGAGTCCATCTTTGACCGTGAAACCACCTGATCCAGCCGGTCATGGTGTGGACAGGCACTGCTGAACTTTTACAAATATCATTAGAAATAAGATTTGGGGTATAATCCAGGAAACTCTTTCCACTTTGCTTACATAGCAGGTTGCGGTTGATGATCTTTGGTGGTGCAGGGAGTCTATGCAACTGCTTCTTATTGAATTTCTTCAGCTTTTAATTGTATTTAACCAAGCGTTTTAGCAGATCTACTCACCAGAATTTTTAACTTTGACCAGGGTTTACTCTGTCAGTTTGTTATTGCTTGCTGTTTTATTTCTCAACTCTGCCATGGAAGTTCTATATCCATCTGCACTACTTGTTTTTTCATCTGTTTGTGTGTTCATGTGCAAGATAACTCAGTAAAGTATCAATAGATTCTGATTTAATTATCTGGGAATGTTGGACAAGGGGCATGAAAATATGATCAGCACTGTTTATTTGTTGGAAAGTTGTATGTGCCTGAGACATTAAAGCTGATATTGGACTTCCTACGCCTTTCGTCGGATGTTTTGATGATATTGAACCAATTCACACTGTTTTATGATTCCAAGTTTTATCCAAATATGATACTTGAACAGCATATTACAACTATTTTTGGTCATTTTTTAATTTGTTTTCTATATTTAATAAAGAAAAACAAAACTGCTACTGAAGCTGCTACAGTTGTGAGAAAAAGTATATGAACCCTTTGGGATTACTTGGATTTCTGCTAAAATTGGTCATAAAATATGATCCAGTTGTCATGTAAGTCACATCACTAGACAAACAGTCAGTTTTAACTAATTCCACAAAGAAATGATACATTTTCATGTTTTTATACAACACACTGTCAACATTCACAGTGCAGGGTGGAAAAAGTATGTGAAACTTTGGATTAAATAACTGGTTGACCCTCCTTTGGCAGCAACAACCTCAACCAAACGTTTCCTGTAGTTGTAGATCAGACCTGCACAACAGTCAGGAGGAGTTTAGGACCATTCTTCTGTACGAAATTGTTTCAGTTCAGCAATATTCCTGGGATGGCTAGTGTGAATCGCTCTTTTGAGGACATGCCACAGCATCTCAATTGAGTTGAAGTCAGGACTCTTTTCTTCTGTTAAAGCCGTTACATTGTTGATTTACTTCTATACTTTGGGTCGTTGTCCCGTTGCATCACTCATCCTCTGTTGAGCTTCAGCTGATGGACAGATGGCCTTAAGTTTTTCTGCAAAATGCCTTGATAAGCTTGGGAATTCATTTTTCCGTCAATGACAGCAATCTGTCCAACCCTGAGGCAGCAAAGCAGCCCCAAACCATAATACTCCCTCCACCATATTTCACAGTAGGGATGAGGTCTTGATGTTGGTGTGCTGTGGCTCTTTTTCTCCACACATAGCATTGTGTGTTCCTTCCAAGCAACTAAAATATTGTTTCATCTGGGCAGCTTTGACCAACACATCTTATCTAATCACATTGATTGGACTCCATGTTGGCTGAGTCCTGGCTCCAATTAGATCTTGGAGAAGTAATTAGCATAGGGGTTCACATACTTTTTCCACCCTGCACTGTGACTGTTTACATAGTGTGTCAATTAACACCTTGAAAACGTATAATTTTTTGTGCAGTATTAGTTTAAGCAGACTGTGTTTGTCTAGTGATGTGACTTAGATGAAGATCAGAACATATTTTAAGACCAATTTATGAAGAAATCCAAGTCATCCTAAAGGTTTCACATACTTTTTGATGCGACTGTATGTCAATCTTCGTATAAGCAATCAATTTCTGCTGAGGTCAAGAAGGGCCAAATCCAGGACGAGTCTCGGTACAAACCCATCTGCAAGACGTACAGGAACACGAGACGGTTTGTGACAGTCTACACTGTAAGTCCGGATAAGTTGAATCTACTCAAAAAACCTGAGGAAAGTGGTTGCCCTAAAAAAATTCAGTAATGTACAATGAAAACTTAAGTAAATTAAACTTAAATATGTGAAGTTCTGGAATTGGTAATACTCAAGATTTTAAGTTAATTCAGCTTGACATTAAGTTTATTGTACTTTAAAAAAAAAGCAATTCCAGAACTTCACATATTTAAGTTTAATTTACTTAAGTTTTTATTGTACATTACTTAATTTTTTTAGGGCAACCACTTTCCTCAGGTTTTTTGAGTAGATTTAACTTATCCGGGCTTACAGTGTACGAAACCAAGAACAGGATCCCTGTGTTCTCTGCCTACAAGTTCAAAAAGCCTGGAGGATTTAGCTGCAGGTATGTTTACATTCTTTTCTTCAGGTGACAGACATGCCGAGATCAGACAGCACGATTATTTTTTTTAGTCTGTTTCAAGTCAGGCTGACCACAGAGGCCTAAGCTGGAGGTAAAGTTTGTGTATCAAAAATAAATTTATGCCATGAAATAAAAAATAAAAACATTTGTTTGTGTGTGGTGGAGCAACAGCATTGAAACACAAAAAAGATTTTTCTCTGAATATTTCATGGTGATATTTGAGATTGTTTAAGAATTTAAGAGCATCCAAAAACTTTATTCCACTACTGTGCAATAGATTTAGTTCATCAAGAAGAAGAAGTTGATGTCAGCTTTTTTTTTTAGCTGTGCATCGAATCACAGTAAAAAATAAAATATCTCTTTTGACTTAAAGTACTTTGTCCTGGTCAATACAAAGTCCACCTTGAAGAGGTCCCACAGAATCTGCATAGATCATGAGGCAGATGCCTCATTACAACATGAACATGAACATTTGAAGGGTTTAGGCTGAACATGAATTAATGTTGGAATAAAAAACTACCCATGTGGACTAAAAATACTGAAACATGAAGGTAGGACTCCTCCAGAATACAACAACAGCAGTTATGTTTGTCTTCCTCCTGACCTCAGCTGTGACGCCTTCACTCGGTCTCAACATGTCTGTGCAGGAAGTCCTTATAGAGGTAAAGTCCAACATCCAAACTGCTGCTATAAAAACCTCATCAGATCTGAGCAGGAGGACACTTTGGGTCCAGCATCTAAACTTTAAGGTATGTACCCGAGCCTATGGTCAGACTACTAAAGGAGAAGTTTGATTCTTCTCTTTATCTTCAGTTTCTTTGCTGATTTTGAAATCTTTTATTTTAAATATTCTGAATTTACATCGTCATAGCTCCTTCATTCTTTCCTGTATCAGTGTCTTTAAAGAAATCACCTTGTGTCAGCACAGGTAACTTAAATATTGTATTTATAGAGTCTTTCAGGAATGGTATGGATGTTAAATTTAATCATCTACTAAATTAATTACATATATCTATAACAGGGTGACTAGATGGTCTGATCTAGACCACATTTCTTGATGTTTTGATAATTGTTTTTGATTGTCTCATAATAAATGTGGTTGGATTATCATTTTGCTGATATGCTTACTATGCTTTCTATGAACTTTTTCCAAGATAAACTGGTGAAATATATATTGGATGTTCTATCTGGTGTGTCAGGTGAATTCACAGCACAGAAAAATGATCTCATGTAATCAGGAGACTTTGTCTGATCTGTTTTTCTGAATTTAGTCATTTGTGATTCAGAATAATTTTATTAACCTTAACACTGAAAAGTTACAAAGATAAGTTGAATGGTTCACCTCAAATCAGTCTCTAGTTCACAGTTTGAAGCTGACTGTGTACCTGAAATCAAATACTGACAGAAGGACTGAAGGAAATGAGACGATGTTATTTATGGTTAATGAAGCGAGAACTGTTTAATGATCTTCAACAGAAGCAGCTCAGAGCTCACCTTGACGTCTTTGTTTAAGTGTTCGGGGGATTTCCCCTCTTGGTGTTTGTTTTAGAATTGTTCTGAAAACTTCCTGCTTCCACAGAAAAAAACCAAGGTCTCTGCTTTTTGTTCCCAATCAGCTGATACGTCTTTACTGTCCATACAAACAAACAGTTTGTGATTCTGAAAAGATGGTTCAGATCACTCAAAGGCAGGTTAGTTCCAAGAGGAGCTGTGACATCTGTCCACAAACACTCAAATAAAGACAAAAATCAGTTTCCTTCATTCATTTCATGCTCTGTCTTTGAGAAAAAATGTGATTCCGACGTTTGTTGATCCCATTAGGAGAATTCAGCTTCCCCTGGATGGAAGACACTCTAGGACACAGGAGTTTGTTCAGTCCCAACTATTTATCTGGTTTGCTTTTACCATCATATTTTCAAAAGCAAACTCAAGACCTACCTTTTTACTCTCACTTTAGCTGATTTTGTTTTATTCCCTCTTTCTACTTTAGTTTCAGAGTTACAATTTTGTTTTTATTACCTCATTTTATTAATTTCTTTAATTTTTCTTGGTTTTAAAGAGACTGTAAGGAGTTTCTAAGTAATCACAAAAAAGTCTCACTTTTAGATATATGCCTGATGGAAATACACACTTTAAGATGAGTTTTATAGCACCAAAATAGGTTATCTATAAATGCTATTCCTTAGCTTCATGGTCGGGTCGGACAGGGCTGGACTGGCCTGGATACTCAACTCCAGGAACAAGACAATTAAAGCACCGGGCTGTAAGTAGAGATATATAGCCATCGACAAAACTACGATACTAAGTTTTCCAAAAAATTGCTTGTTGTCACACATCAAAAACTACCGCTACGTAACTAGAAAGAGATACATTACCTCGTGGCTTTACATCCTGTAAGTTGTTGAAAAAAGAAGTTGTAAAGCAATGCAGAGTTCTGAGGAAGGTCCAACCAGCATTTTTATTAGCATCACAACAAACACGCGCTTTGGCTTGGGTCACGTCTTTTGGTGCGTTCCAGTTGTAGTCAGAAGTAGGAATTTCCGAGTTCCGAGTAGGAAAATGTGACTGGAACGCCCCCCGAAGTCGTAATTTCCTACTTGGTGAAACCTCGCCATCCCCAAGTTGACAATCGAAGATGGATGCCCCCAGTGTGAACAGTTATTTAGCTCCTGTAATAATCAATTTATTTGCACTTCTGACTGGGGTGTGTCGCTCTAGATCAGCTGTATACATAGTATTGTTAGACTTATTTACAGAAATGCTGCCATAGTGATAATCACATTCTTCATGTGATATTTGTGAACAACAACACAGGGCGTGCTAACAACAGCTAACAATAGCCTGGTAGATCGGCATGTTTTTTTCAACTGGACCACCAATAAGTCAGAGATGATGTCACTCCCAGTTCCAAGGTTACCGGAACGCAGCATTACGACAGTCGCCGCATGTGCTCATGGGTAGCAGGGTCTTTATGTCGCGGGAAACAGATTCTCCTCACAGCACCTTTAAGGGATAGTTTAGTTTTTTTGAAGTGGGGTTCACTAATGGTGTGTTCCAGTTGTAGTCGGAAGTCAGAATTTCCCACTTCCGAGAAGGAAATTTTATCTGGAATGCCCCCCCGAGGTCGGCATTTCCTACTAGGAACTTGGGGAAACCTCGCCACCCCCGAGTTGACAATCGAAGATGGATGTCCCCAGTGTGAACAGTTATTTAGCTCCTGTAATAATCAATTTATTTGCACTTCTGACCAGTGTGTGTCATTCTAAGTCAGCTGGACACGTAGTAGTGTTAGACATATATTTACAAAAATGCTGTCATAGTGATAATCACATTCTTCATGTGATATCTGTGAACAGGGCATGCTAACAACGACTAACAATAGAATGGTCGATTGGCATGTTTTTTTGTGGACTTCAACCGAAACGCTGATAAGTCGGAGATGATGTCACTCCCATTTCCCAGTTCCGAGGTAAATGGAACGCAACATAAGTACATTAGATACAGTAGAAAGTTCTCTCCTCTCCCTCAGTAAGCCACAGACTGTAAGAGTCTGTTAGGCAGAAGCAGCCAAAACAGGGAAGTATTGTACCAGGAACAAAGGGTATTCGAAGCACTCCCAACAAACAATAATACCACAGTTTAAGAGGACGCTACATATGCATGTTTTAAAGTGCATTAATTTGTCAGAAATATAAAGTTTATCTGGTTTAAAATAGCAAAAAGCAGACTTTGGTTGGTTTCTGAAGAAGCAGGAAGTTTTCAGCACAATTCTAAAACAAACACCAAGAGGGGAATCCCCTGAAAATTTTAACAAAGATGTCAAGGTAAACTCTGAGCTGCTTCTGTTGAAGATCATTAAACAGTTCTCGCTTCATAAACCATAAATGACATCGTCTCACTTCCTTCACTCTTTCTGTCAATGTTTGATTCCAGGTACAGTCAGCTTCAGACTGTGAACTAGAGACTGATTTGAAGTGAACCACCCAAACCTTCTTTGTGATGTGTCAGTGTTCAGGTCAATAAAATTATTCTGCATCACAAATGACTAAATTCAGTAAAACAGATCAGACAAAGTCTCCTGATTACATGAGAGCATTTTCCTGTGTGGTAAATTCACCTGACATACTAAATACATGTAGACCATCAGATAAATGTTTCACTTGTTCATCTTGGAAAGAGCCCATTGAAAACATAGAAAGCATTGTTGTCATGGTTTTATCAGTTTGGTCTTAGCCCCTGTGCTTCCTCAGTTGTCTGTGGTTGTTTTCATGTGTGTGGTTGAGTGTGTTGAATGTGGGTTGGGAGGGCGGGTGGGGTTTTGTATTTTGTTCGTATCCCCTGACTCTTTCTGCTCTTTTGTTTTTTTTTTAAATATGTTTTTTGTACAACATTTTTTGTTTGAAAAGTGCTTTATAGGTAAAGTTTGATTGATTAATGTGTATTTGCGTCAAGAGTAAACATTTGAGCACAACTCTGGAAAGCCAGAGCTACACTCACTTTTGGAGTGAGCTGTGGTTAGACACACTAAAACAACCTGTTCTGAGCAGGGCTGAAACTGAGGGGTTTACATGCATGTCAAATCTGATCTCAGAGTAAACGTTCCTCTCTTCTCTGATTAAATGTTTCAGGGCAGGATGATGACGCCTCAGCAGAGATGGCTCCTCCTGGCCTCCACCGGCTTTCTCCTTCTTTCCATCAGTCCTCCTGCTGCAGCTGAAGTGATGGATTCAATACTGAACAACGACTGCACTGACTATTTTCTCAACAAGGCTCCACCACAGGTCCCAGGAATCTTGAAGGAGGGAAAAATCCAGGACCCGTCTCGGTACAAACCCATCTGCCAGACGTACGAGAACGAGAGACGGTTTGTGACGCTCTATGACACCGAGAACAGGATCCCTGTGTTCTCTGCCTACAAGTTCAGAGGCAAAACCAACAATCAGGGGGCAAAACGTCGCTGGATGATCGAGCCGCAGGTATGTTTACGTTTCTTTTCTTCATGTGACTGTCATGCCGAGGTCAGACAGAACAATCATTTCTTTAGTCTGTTTGATGTCAGATTGGGAGACCATGGAGCCTCAAGCTAAAGGAGGTGTGGTTTGTGTATCAAAAGTAAAGATGCACTTTTCCACAAAAGAATAGCTCACAGTGTGCACAAATACAGACTGATGAGTTAGCATGTTGTTAACAAATGCTTACTACATAGTAGCCTACTTATCCTTATAATTATGTAGATATTGAAATGTAGACTTTGACTCTCCTGTTTGCTCTCCAGAACAGTGGATTGGTAAAATAGTGAAGCCAACCCTCAGAGGAACCAGACAGACTTCATGAAGCTGGTCCATTGTGACTAATTTTTGTTAGTGGGTATGGGTAGGCCACTGGGTGTCTGCTCAGGAGTAAATATGTGAGGATAAATAATTACCTGACTGTTCATTTCTGTTTGACTTTCACTGACTTTTCCCTTTTGTTTCTCTTTGCAGCTTGAAGACAGCAGAGACAACAGGAACATGAGGGTGGACAAAAAAAACACAGCTCACCAGGCGGCAATCAATGATTATACAAACACTAGTAAAGAATACAATAGAGGACATTTATATCCAATGTGTCATGCATTTAGTAAAGAGGACAAAGAGTCGACATGCACCCTGACAAACATCGTCCCACAGGCTATTACTTTCAACGGTGGCAGCTGGAACAAAATGGAGGGGCGCGTTTGGTGTGTCCTGGATAAATACTGCAAAAACAACAACAATAAGGTTGAAGCTTTTGTCATTGTTGGGGCTCAGCCAAGCGCTAACAACAAGCTCAATGGGAGGGTCAATATACCTGAACTTCTCTGGACAGCGTTCTGCTGTTACAGTAGCACAGAGGGCAAGTGGCTGGCAAGTGCACACTGGGGGGCAAACGTTCGTGAAAATTCTACGTCTGGAGATATGCTGACGAAGACTTTAGCAGAACTTGAGCAACAACTGAGCACAGATGGATCACCATTTAAAGCTTTTCCTGGGTCCATGTGTCCTCCAAATGAAACAGTCACTGAGTTCTACACACAAATTAATGCTAAGGACGATCAGTGCCAGTGCCCGGAGGAAGAACCAAACTCAACTACAAGCATTTACACTTTGAGCACCACTCCCTTTGTTGCCACAATACTAATATTACTACATTTTACATAAAAGAGCCTTTCATGACACTCAAGGAAACCGTATAGGATTAAAAAACAATAAAATCAACATTAGAACAAAGAAACAGCATAAAACAACTGACATCGACAGGTAGGGAGAAGTGAATACGTAAATGATGGCAGATATGAGACAGAGGATTTGACAGGGACTTGAAAACTGGAGATGTATTGGGGTGGTGGGAGAGAGGTTGGTGGTCAAGCTTAGATGCTGGTGGATATAGTAAGTTTTCTCACTGAAGAAATAAATAAAGGGTGTACAGGTGTCAATGGAGTACTGTTCAAATGGGGGAGGGAGTTTGGTAACTGGAGGATTTAATTGCACAGATTAAACAGAGATATGGTGTTTCCGTCATTTGAGATGATGAGGATGATGATGGAGTGGTATTGTGATTTAGTGTGGAAAAGGAGAGTGTGGCATTAAAGGTGAGGAGGAAGTGATACCATGAGGATCTACCATTTAACATGACCAACCAAACGCCAACAACAACCAGTTCAATAACTACTGATGCACAATTAAATATGACCAACCAGTCGCAAACAACAACTAGAAAGCACTCGGAGAGCGCAGACCTCCGCCAGCGCCACAGTCCTCAGCCATATTGTCATTTTGACCATAAATATTACTCCTACTTTTATTTCATGGAAATATTTAGATTCCTTGACCATGAAAACATACTATTAGCAACTGGATTCATAATGATATCTATTTTAGTTCATTAGTTATTCACAGGAATCACATTTCTCGCCATGGCGTCCAGACACTGATCCAGATCAACACCAAAATCGAATCGGTTCTTCCTTCTCCCATGCTGAACATTTCCTGAAAATTTCATCCAAATCCATCCATCACTTTTTGAGTTATTTTGTTCACGGAAGGACGGACAGACAGACAAACGCCCCCGAAAACATAACCTCCTTGGCGGCGGTAACAATAAAGCAACTGATCCACCATTTAACAGGACCAAGAACACATCAACAACCCCTCCAAAAACTACTGATGCACACTTTAATAGGTCCAATCAAACGCCAACAACAACTAATAGAGCTACTGATCCAACATTTAACAGGACCAACCAAACTCCAACATCAACCGATCCAACAGCTACTGATCCAACATTTAACATGACCAACCAAACTCCAACATCAACCGATCCAACAGCTACTGATCCAACATTTAACATGACCAACCAAACTCCAACATCAACCAATCCAACAGCTACTGATCCAACATTTAACATGACCAACCAAACTCCAACATCAACCAATCCAACAGCTACTGATCCAACATTTAACATGACCAACCAAACTCCAACACCAACCGATCCAACAGCTACTGATCCAACATTTAACATGACCAACCAAACTCCAATATCAACCAATCCAACAGCTACTGATCCAACATTTAACATGACCAACCAAACTCCAACATCAACCAATCCAACAGCTACTGATCCAACATTAAACATGACCAACCAAACTCCAACATCAACCAATCCAACAGCTACTGATCCAACATTTAACCATTTAAGACCAACCAAACTCCAACATCAACCAATCCAACAGCTACTGATCCAACATTAAACCATTTAAGACCAACCAAACTCCAACATCAACCAATCCAACAGCTACTGATCCAACATTTAACCATTTAAGACCAACCAAACTCCAACATCAACCAATCCAACAGCTACTGATCCAACATTTAACCATTTAAGACCAACCAAACCCCAACATCAACCAATCCAACAGCTACTGATCCAACACTTAACATGACCCACCAAACTCCAACATCAAACCAACCAACAGCTACTGATCCAACATTTAACATGACCAACCAAACTCCAATATCAACCAATCCAACAGCTACTGATCCAACATTTAACATGACCAACCAAACTCCAACATCAACCAATCCAACAGCTACTGATCCAACATTAAACATGACCAACCAAACTCCAACATCAACCAATCCAACAGCTACTGATCCAACATTTAACCATTTAAGACCAACCAAACTCCAACATCAACCGATCCAACAGCTACTGTTCCAACATTTAACATGGCCAACCAAACTCCAACATCAACCAATCCAACAGCTACTGATCCAACATTTAACATGGCCAACCAAACTCCAACATCAACCAATCCAACAGCTACTGATCCAGCATTTAACATGACCAACCAAATTCCAACATCAACCAATCCAACAGCTACTGATCCAACATTTAACATGACCAACCAAAATCCAACATCAACCAATCCAACAGCTACTGATCCAACATTTAATATGACCAACCAAACTCCAACATCAACCAATCCAACAGCTACTGATCCAACATTTAACATGACCAACCAAAATCCAACATCAACCAATCCAACAGCTACTGATCCAACATTAAACATGACCAACCAAACTCCAACATCAACCAATCCAACAGCTACTGATCCAACATTTAACATGACCAACCAAACTCCAACATCAACCAATCCAACAGCTACTGATCCAACATTTAACATGACCAACCAAATTCCAACATCAACCAATCCAACAGCCACTGATCCAACATTTAACATGACCAACCAAACTCCAACATCAACCAATCCAACAGCTACTGATCCAACATTTAACATGACCAACCAAACTCCAACATCAACCAATCCAACAGCTAATGATCCAACATTTAACATGACCAACCAAACTCCAACATCAACCAATCCAACAGCTACTGATCCAACATTTGACCATTTAAGACCAACCAAACTCCAACATCAACCAATCCAACAGCTACTGATCCAACATTTAACATGACCAACGAAACTCCAACATTAACCAATCCAACAGCTACTGATCCAACATTTGACCATTTAAGACCAACCAAACTCCAACATCAATCAATCCAACAGCTACTGATCCAACATTTAACATGACCAAACAAACTCCAACATCAACCAATCCAACAGCTACTGATCCAACATTTAACATGACCAACCAAACTCCAACATCAACCAATCCAACAGCTACTGATCCAACATTTAACATGACCAACCAAACTCCAACATCAACCAATCCAACAGCTACTGATCCAACATTTAACCATTTAAGACCAACCAAACTCCAACATCAACCAATCCAACAGCTACTGATCCAACATTAAACCATTTATGACCAACCAAAATCCAACATCAACTGCTACTGATCCATCATTAACATGACCAATCACACAACAATAGAAACCAAACCAGCAACTCCTGAACCACTATCTAATTTGGCCAATTAGATGTTTGCAAAAGACATTTCAGAAACCTTTGATCACACAACCTAAACAGAACTATGGGGTCATGCGCAACAGCTGTTTCTTAAACTAGTGAACTCCAATTAAAGAAAACCATTCAGAGTGTTGTTAACTCAGCTGAATGAGTTTGCCTCTGGAACCTCTCAGCATAGAGTTTACTCCCTTAAACATCAGCAAACAATAACACTTACATATAAAATAGACTGGCAAATGAATTTAGTCTTCCCAACAGGCTGCCATTATTTTGGACTTTAATCTCACCTAACTTGTTTTGTCTGGCTTTAGCATATTTCAGCCTCTTTTTTTACATTTATACTTTTATACATTTATTCAAAGGGATCATGTTATATTAAAACTGCATGGAAGTGATAATCATTTGGAGCTTGAGCAATGCCTGCTGCCTTTCATAATAAACATGCATTAGTTTACACTGTGTGATGTTATTCATAATAATCTGTCAGGATCTGTCGTCCTCTTTAGAATAAATGATCTAATTAAATTCAACTGTTTGATTTTAGCAGCAGATTCAGTGACACTGATCAGGATCACAGTTTGTTCTTTAATGATCTGGAATTCTGCACAAACAAAAATCACTGTATTAAAGACGGTCTTTGTTTTCAGAGTGACGTATTTGAAACATTTTTAATAAAGTTGATTCAGAAGTCAATGCTTGTGTCCGGACTGACTGTTTATCAAACAGAAAATTAAAAGGTCATATACGTCACTCCTTATCACCAAGTTAAACCTGCACCAGCTGAACATTTTTATGAAGATAAATTATTTTTGGCATATCTCTTGTTAACCCCTCTGTTTCAGCCATGCTCAGGAAAGACTGTTTCAATTAAGGAATATAACACAATAAACACAAATTTATTCATACATTTTGTCATATTATGGCACACAATTCATAACTGGGCTCAGCAAATGTGAATATTTTTGTTGATTTAACAACCACATAATATCAGCATTTTCCTTATGATTAATGGGTTATATCAACAAACATAAATGTACAACAATGCAGTAATAAATGTTTCTCTCTGAATGGCCAAAGTTAAAAAAACCAACAGGCCCTTGTGTCAGAAAATTTAATTTAATTTTTCTTGCTTCATATAGAGATTTATGAGAAAACAAAAGCAAACTGTAATAAAAACAGGAACAGGACAGTATTAGCAGAGAAGGACCTTTGGCTTCTAAACTACTAAATCTATTTGTTATTGTCTTATAGTATTTATAAGTTCAGAAACATGAATAAATCTGATATTAATTGAAAAATAATTATCATGCACTAAGGTTGCTTTTTTAAATTTAAGAGATTTTATACAAGAAATAATTTAACTTTGAATAGATTTATTTTAATCAACTTAAAAAGATCAGATTTGGGGTTCTGATTTGAGACTCTATTGAATTTTGATCTTTTTTGTAATTTTTTAATTTCTTCTCATTGTTTTTCTGACTAAGGTAAAAAAAATTAAGTCGAAATTCCAGAAAATATATTATTTTTTTACATGACTAATTTGGGGGGTTTTCCTTTAAACTTTGGTGTCATGTAGAAATATTGTGGGTGTTTTCTTTTGCTGTTGTTGTTGTTGTTGTTTCAAATTTATGACTTCATCACCCCATTCCAGAGTTTGGTTCTTAAAATGTTAAAGCTTTTAATTCTAAAAAAATTCTATTCGTCTTTCAAAAGTACAAGATTTTTGAAAGATGGATGGATAAATGACAGATAAATGAACAACTGAAGTGTAGGATGAAACACTTTAAAGTGTATTTGCTCACAACCTCTTGAATAATTGAACACCTGCCCTCAATGCTTAATTTAATTTTTAGCATTTTATACAAGAATGGATGGACGTGTGTATGGATGGACACTTGAATTTGATGAACATTTTGAACACACAGACATCAGCTTATAAACCTTGATTTGATTTTTATTTCATTGACTTTTACAAGGATAGAAGTGACCAACACCTGCTGACAATAAAGAGATGCTGACCAAAGTTTATAAGCATAAAAGTGTGAGAGTATCTGGTTATTTTTATCTGATAGAGCAGTAATCAAACAAAGCATCAAACTTCATTTAGTCCATCCACCTTACTGCTTAACTCATAAAGCAAAAGGAGTCCAACCTGGTACCTGTGAAGTGTACCTAATAAAATGGCCTGTTAGCAAAGACACAGTAAGTAGAACAATTAAAGTTCAAGCACATGTTCAAGGCTTAATGTTCATGGTAAAACTTCCCTTCACATCCCTGAAGGCGCTGCAGTCAAAGTCGGCCACCACGGTCTTCAGCCCGGCCTTGTACGGGATCGTTATAATCCGGAGTCTCAGGGTAGAAAAGGGGTCCAACTCCCTGGTGTTCCTGAAAACAAAGATGTCCACCATTAAGAATTTAGTCAGGATTGTCCTGTGTGTTTGGGTTCTCAGACTGATAATCAGATCCCTACCCCTCTACATAGTCTGATTTGAAGAGACCAGATCCAATGACGGTCAGGGAGCAGTTCCTCAGCTTCTCGTTGAGGGGGTTAGTAAATTCTACCTCCATGGTCATTGGCTGGAAGACACGAGCTTCATTCAGGACCTGAAACAAACAGAGCATCAGACAGTCTGCCTCACATTTTAAACATGCTCCTTCACACTTTAGCAACGGCACAATAGAGTCTAAGGGTGTTTACACACCAACCATATTTTTGGTGCTCACTATATCTTGTGAGCACCAAAGAAGTTTTGGCACGTTAGTATCAATGTGAATGCAACCACCGCACTTTGGTGCGCACCAATTCAGGAGGTCCGAGACCTCCATGAAGAGGTGGCCTGATCTGCTCCATCTCCCTACATTTCACTAGTGTGAACTGCACCGCAGCACGATTTAAAGCAAGTGCCCTTAGACAATTGATGCTCAGTTTCTTGTCTTTGGTCCAGATGAAAATAAACTCACCAGTATGTTTATGAAAACCACTTTACTGGGACCAGGTTGGACCACTTTTTGCCTCCAGAACTGTTTCAGTCCGTGGTGTCTTATGCCTAAGTCACACATTCCCGTTTTTCATGGTGACTGTGCACGACTGTACACGACTGACGAGGCTGGTGTGATCGCTATGATACGGGATGAAATGACTGTCTCACCCCTGGATACACCGTGTAAGTACACCATCAGTAGCCCTTCTACAGCGCCTTGGGGGCGTTCGTCCCGCTCCAGTAAGGTTAATACAGCGATATGACGAGGATTCCATGAATTTTTCATCCTGCTGACACGTTGTCAGCCCCGCTCAGGCTAAGTTCGGGTCACGTAAGCCCTGACTGAGCCCCGACGCTTGTGCCGTCTTGAACGTGATACAGTCAGGGCACAAACAGATACATCCTTGTCAGTCGTCCTCATAAAGCTGTCAGGAATGAGCCACAATCAGCCCGACTGAGCTCCGTACATGCCGTGCTAACACCATTAACCTTAGGACAGCATTAGGCTTCCATCCCACTATACTGAGAGCGGCAATTCTCCATGACAGTTTTGAACAGTTCAAAACTGTCGAGACCCTTCCATGTTCCCTGCTGTTCATCCACGACTATACAACGGTGATCCAGACCAAGTAGCGCACCAAAGCACGTTTCATCAGGATTATGACAATCGTGCACAATCGCCATTAGAAACAGGAATGTGTGACTGGGGCTTTAGATTCAACAAGGTCTCTCATCTCAACATGTCAGCTCTGCATCCATCATGACAATCTTCTTCAGCTCTCAACAGCGGCCAATGCTTTTTCTCCTCAGCCCTACTGCTGCTCTCCTGTCTTTGTCTGAACTACTGCAGCCTCTCTCTACATTCATCTCCAAAATCTAAATCAGGAAACTGATCAGCTGGTCTCTCAACGCCATCGACCAAATTTTCTCGACGAGAATAGTGGGTAAAAGGAGAAACTGCCTGTCTGAGCGGCACTTTCTCTGCAGGCTATGTGATAGACTCCTGGGAGAAATGGAGGACCATGTGCCCGTTGATTCTGTCTGTTGAGAATGTGGAAGTTGCCTACGTAATTGGATTTATGATAACATGCTTCTTGCTGTTTGGAGTTAGGAGTTTCCTGATTTACCACACAGTTAAGAAGACGATGGCAGCACTTTTGGCTCTTGAGAAGCTGCCCGTCATGACTAAAGTAATATGCAGGGCTGTCAACACTCAGACTTAAGCGATTTGTGAGCTCAATCGCAAACTTGATGCGATTCTTTTAAACACTGTTCCTTTTCTTCTTGGGTTCTACCAACCTTCATGGTGATGGGCGGGTCGTCCAGTGTGATGTCAGTCTCTGCTTCGTAGATGTCGTCTTCTTGCTGTACGTCAAAGGCCACAGCTGAAACCTTGATGCTGTCGCAGTTCACCATGTACTTACTGTAGAATGAGGCCGAGATCTGAACAGGTACAACCACAGCTGTGGGGCAGGAAGAGTCAGGAACTGAACCCAACATCAGAAAAAGTCCAAACTTGGAATAACACCAAGAACACTCTATTTTGATATTCAAATAATATGTTCAGCAGTTAATCTGTAATATGTCAAAGTGTTAGTGAAAATCCACAGACCTTGCCCCGCGAGCAGGCTCTTCTCCTGGACCAGGCTCTGAATGTTCTTGTCTGGTCTGCCGTTATACCTCATGGCCTGAGCATTGATCCGGATGGACATCAGCTTGTTTGTTTGATCTTTGTTTATCAGCTTCAGATTCAGCTTTATGTCCTGTCCATTTAAAAACCTGGGCTCCTATAAAGGTATAAAGGTGAGTGCTTGAATAAAAAGACTAGAAAGCACTCAGAGAGCACAAACCTCCTAACCTGACAAGCCAGATGGACAGCTCCATATATCTGCCACAGAAATATTTCACTAGTCCATCTGGGTAGGAGCCCTTTGAATTTGTTTTCAGGGGCAGAACGTTAAAAATAAACACAAGCTTGGGGTTTGACAATCATTTGGCTCGTCACATTCATCACAGATCAATCCACATCAAGTAGGGTTGCCTCCTAGAATGTAGCATACATAGCGGCTAATGTAGCAGCTAATGGCTAACAACAGTTAACAACAGTTTATGGATGTTAGGTAACTTAGCTGCTGACAGCAAACAACACTTAATGACCATCAACCCTTAGCCACTAACTTAGCTGCTATACTATCATCTTACACTAAATTGTACCACACAGATGATTCATTTAACACTGATATGTGACATGAACCTCGTCAAAGACAATCCCTGCAAGTAAACTTCTGAGGAGAGCAGATTTTGCCAAGTTTTACTAGGTAGCCATGAGGACAACAGGCTAATTGGCATGTCCGATTCTCAACTTCCAATTCTCAACTTCTGGTTTTAGCCACGCAGCATTCTGCTGCTCCCGCCTCTCTTCCCTGATTGGTCCGTTAAGAATTCAGCCGAGTGAATTTGTTGGACAGCGGAGGCTGGCAAGACGGACCTGCAGGATTTCAGAATCAGGCAGGTCTGTCCATGCTCGGAGTGACTAATCAGGATGACCGGGACAATTCCCGGTGGGCTGGCCTGACGTTTGGGCTGCGAGGGCCGGTGTTAATAGACATTTTTTAATATTATCATAATTTTTTGGTTTGGTGTTCATTCATGGCACTGAGTGAGTATTACTTCCGTGCTGTTACTGCCACGTCTGTGCAGGCTAAAAACAATTAGCTCCGCCAGTCGGAGTCTGTGAGATGAACCAGCTAGTAGCCGCAGAGCTGGGCTGCCAGCAAGACGGATTCCTTTTGGTTTGTTCGGTCTCCATCTGCAGCAGCTTGTATTCTGTGAACTCTGGTACATACAGGTATCTTCTTGACTCAAAGGGAATGGAACTTCATCAGCGCTGTCAGAATCACCCCTTTTTTAATTTCCTGCATTGTCTCTCCTCACATCGCAAACAGTCAAAACAAAAAAATAAAAATACTTGATAAAAGCTACACGAAGCTACAACTGGCATCTGAAGCTGCTAACTTGAATGTTTTGATTAGCTGAGAGGGGGAGGCAGAGGGGCACATGACACGAGTTGGCTTAGGTCCAGATGAACTTTATACTTCCGAAATGTTAATGCCCTAAAAAACAATCATATATATCACACTCTTAAACTGTGGTGTTACATTTTGAAAGGAGTGTTAAAGGAGTGATCCATGAGGGATATCACATAAAAAACAGAACATTGTAGATCCTGGCACATCAAAATATTGACCCACAAGGATATTTCTAATAAAATCGACACAAGGTCATTCTTACCTCATCAAAAGTCATCTCCAACTTCCATGGTTCCTCCTGGGTGCCTCCCTCATCTTCATCTGAGTTCAGCCTGTTCAGAGCCCGTTTGAAGGATGCTCGCTCCTTTTTACTCCCTGTTTGGAGAACACAAATCATTTAGTGAAAGAAATCAGAATTATTTTGGATACTTATGAAGGGACAGTAAAGGCAACAGAAAACACAAGTCTAAGGCCCTCCTCACACGGCCCATATTGTCTTGGGGTCGGCATCAAAACATGTATCGCTGTTTACACATCATATTGTACATAGGCCTGTGCATTGACATGAAAACTCTGTCGGGTTGCCCGTCTGGTTCCGCTCCGAGGTGGATTCCACGTCAACAAGTGCTCATGCGCGCCTAACATGATTTGTCTCTGCATGAGCACTTGTTGCTGTTGTTGCCGTAGCTGGTGTTGTTGGTGTTCTGTGAGAAAATGTTGTTACAAAAGTCGTAGCAATATTTGTAGCTGCTGGAACAACAACAATAACAATAGCTGCTGCCATTGTTATTGTTGTTGTGTGTGACAACGTAGGTTGGGGCTCGGGGAGGAGGAGGGGTGCTATGAGGTCACCGTCTTTTCCGGACTTATCTGCTTATGCCAACTACGGCATGAAGACGAATACCCAGATATCCACCTGCAGACCCGTTTTCAAAAAAGATGCAGTGTCATGGACAAATAAGCATCTCCTGTCACAGTCTCAGTCTCAACCTTCAACCTGCCACATTCCTGCTGCAGCCTAATCAGCTGAACTCACCTCAACTGCACTCCTGCTCACACCTGCACCCCATCTGCTGCAATCAGGCCACCTATTTAAACCACAGCTCCACATACAGCCAGTGTCAGACTGTCTTCATCTGAGACCTGCTGAGAATTCCAGACCTGTCTTCTGGATGTTCCTGGTTCTGCCTTCAACGCCTGACCCTCGGCTTGACTGCAAGGTATCGACTAGCTTGTGTTCCTCACTTACCCGTCTGCCTGAGTGCCGGCTGTCGAACTCGCCTTTTGTCTTCGACGCTGAGTATCTGCCTGTGTATCCTGATCTGTGGTGGCCTGCCTGGTTTCCGGCTTTCTGGTGCATCCCTGCTCACCAAGCAAAGAGTGAGTCCAGTCCAAGTCTTCCTGAATGCTTCTGAGTCACCGAGCGAGAGAGAGTCCAGTTCAAGTCTTCCCGAATGCCTCTGCTCGCCAAGCAAAGAGTGAGTCCAGTCTAAGTCTTCCTGAACGCCTCTGAGTCACTGGGCGAGATAGAGTCCAGTCATAGTTTTCCTGATAGTCTCTGTGTTGCCAAGCGAGAGTGAGTCCAGTCCAAGTTTTCCTGAAAGCCTCTGTTCCCCAAGTGAGAGTGCCATCAGCATGGTCTTCTCATCGGTCTCCTGTTCAAAGGCTCGCGGGTTCAATTCCCGCTCTCACCTCTGCTGTTTATCTGCAAAGACTGTGTTTTCCTGTCGGCTGTTCAGCTCCAGTGTGGTCAAGTGGTTAAAGGACAAGACTGGCAAGACAAGGCTCATGGGTTTGATCCCTGCTCTGAACTGTGTTTCTTTCAAAGATCTGTCAATAAAGTCTGGTTACTGTGTGCTCAACCGCTATTTCGCTTCTGGGTCAGGATTTCAGGATGTTTCATGATTTCAGGATTGATTCGAGCAGATCCAGCTGCACTGCAGGGTCAAAGGAAGAACCTGGTGGATTCAGATTCAGACTAGAACTTTTAGTGTTTACCTTCTTTGTGTTTGTAGTTGTTTGTGATGTCGTCTCTCACGTCGTAGCCAACAGCCTTGGTGGAGATTTTCTGTCCGACTGTTGTGGTGTCAGAGTGCATCTTCCTCTTTAAACCTTGAGAATTAACCTGAAAGACAGTCAGACCAAAGATCATTCATGGATGTAAGTAGAGACAGAAACAATGAGAATTTATGTTTGTACTTTCAAAATCTAACAACTTTAACCTTCTGTCAGAATGGATGTCAGGTAAAGTCTGATGGATGTTTCTTGGAGCATTCTTAAAATACCATATTCACAAGAACTCTGACCACAGGACATGACCTAGACCTTTGGCCAATGAGCTCCAAAGTCTGAAAACACCATCCTTGAGTGAGCATAAACATCACTTCCAAGTTTGAAGGACATCCCTTGGAAAGTTCATGAGTAGTTTTCAAAACAAAATGATGGCCTCTGTTTCCTGAGATGATTATTAAACTCTCCAATCACCTTTTTTTTTTCTCTGATGCCTCAAGCCTGCTATTTAAATCAAAGTCAGGCATCTGACTCTGCTTCAGTCATGAAGCCCTGAAGGATTGCTCGGCCAGTTTTTTTGAGACATTGTTTTCAAATTTTAGAGAACACTTCCTATTCTGCTGTCCCTCTTTCATACATACATACTGTAGGAGTCCCTAAGGAGCACTGACCATCCACTTAACGATGTCAGCGTTGACCTCAGCAAAGACAAACGGCACATCGTACTTGAGGTCAGCGTCACCGTGGAGGATAGCGGTGACCGGAGCTGGACCGCAGCAGAACGAACCTGAGAGAACGAAACACAACATTTGACTTTTGTGAATATAGAGCTGAGCAGGAATGAGTCCTAAAACCAGGGGGGAGTTAGCATTTCAATCCTTTCTGCTATCATTTTTAGATACATACCTAAAGTAATGTCTGCGATTAACATTCAGAAAATGACACATTTGATTTTTCTTTTTTTGGTGAAAAGAATTATGCTTTGTGCCTAAGTTTAGGATACTTAGTTCTGGGGTTGGTTTGGTTTTCTTTCATACTGCTCTTTGTCAGGTGTCTACCAAATATTGCAGAATAGAGTCACTTGCCAGTGGTTGGGGTGGTAATGGTGGTTTTGTTCCCACCATTTGGCCTAACGTGACGATCGGCTTTGAGCAAACACATTTTGGTTGAGCTAAGAGGTTTCTTAGCCATTAAATAAAAATAAAGCTCGTATTGACTGCATCAGGAAGCACTTAAAAATTTGTTTGAGTGACAAGGAAACATTCTAGGGGGGTGGCGGTGCTAGCATTGCTAACATTAGCCACCCTCTGCTTGATATCAGGGAGAGCCAGGTAGGCCTGTAACGATAACAAATTTTGCTAGCTGACAATTGTCTCACAAATTATTGCTGATAAACAATATCATTGTCAACATTATTTTGGACCATTTTAGATATAATGATAATATATGGCATAAGAATAAGTATGCCAAATCAAAGCAATAAATATTAATTTCTCAAGCGTATTTAAGATTGTAATTTGAATGCCAAGTGCTTATAAAATAAATAAATTAAATGAAAAACATAATAAATTAAATGTAGTTCAGAAATTGCTGTTTGTGAGGTAAGTTCTTCAAGGCAATTTGTACTATCTGTCAATTTTTTTTTTTTTTTTCTATTGAAGGGCTGCATTTCTTTTGCAATGTAGCAAATGACACTGTCTGTGAGTGCGCACAATTTTGCGCTGTTTTATTCATATTTACTTTGACAACCAAATGCCTAAGTAAGCGCAGACTGCCGGGACGAAAGTTCCACTGCACTTTGAGCAGTTGTTGTTGCCAGTTGGGAAAACTGGACTGGTTGGCTGTGTTTGAGTCGTAAGTTGGTTGTATTCCCCTTCTTTATTGCCTCTGCTTTCAAACAAATGCAACATATCAGCTCGTCAGTGTTCATGGGCTTACACCCTTCTCATTCTGTTTACAAAACCAAAATATTCCCACACTGTCCCTATTCATACTTGAGTTTGCTTCCTTCTTACTTCTCAAAATGCTCATTTAAAGATTAAATGACTGGCAGGAGAGTTCACTCTGTTCATTCCCCGATAGAACCACCGCACCCAGGTGTTGAGACACATGCACAGAGTGAACCCTCTTGTCATCCAGCCTGTTTGGTAGAAAGAGGGAATGAAAACAAACATGCATACACATGTCAAAATATCAAGGACAGCAAAATTATCAAGTTCGTTCTTATTTATCCTGCGGTTAATTGGTTTATTGATACCGTGAGAGGCCTAGCGCTACATTAGCTTGCATATTATTGTAAATCCATTCAAATTAAAGCCAAGACTCACTGCTTCTAGGTTCACCTCCCTTTTTTGGTTCTTGTTTGTTGCAGCTAGCTTTTCACACCAAATGCGAACCATACTACAAGACATCTGGTATCAAGTGATCCTGAGCTCATAGAAGCTTTATCGACCTAACTTTACAAACAGCAAACCACAGTTTACGTGGCGCTTGGCAGGAAAGTGCACTTAAAAGATGGCTGCTAGCAATGACTACAGAATTGGCTAAGGATCCTGAAGCAATCATTACTTATCCTTTTAATTGATTAACATCATACATGCACGATAGATCAAAGAATATTCTGTAACAAGAAACTACAACACGGAATTATTCATGGAAAATATGGGAGCTGTTTTAAGTCGAATCGCCATGTTGTGGTTCCATGATAGCTTTTTGCTAACACTGATGATGTTTTTGACTAAAATTTTTTAAAGTTTTGTGTGAGGTTTATCATGATTGATGAAACATGTAAGCTCCATGAGCTGTTGTTCTGTAGCGATGATCCAAAAACACCACAAATAATCCCACAGGCATTCAGTCAAGAACCAGTACCATGCTAACTTTTGAGTTAGCCTACAAAATCATCTATTTCGACAGACCTCACATAGTTTTATCATACATTTCTGAAGACTACATTCAAAACATATTTTATTTACCTTCACTGAGCTCCTGTGGTGTAGGGTCCAGGACCTGCCAGCCGTCATACTTGTCTCCTTGTTTGAGGTCTGGACGTTTCATCCATCCCTCCACCCACACGTGGAAGTTCCTGCATCAGATAGACTAGTCAGGCTATACTGCGATTTTTGTGATCGTCATGATCAACAGACAGGATGCAGCTTTGACAGTTTTAGATATGCACCCAGTTCAAAGTCTTAGATAAGATTTGACAGAACTCTGGTAACAGTTCCATACATCCGCCAAAGAAATGTTTCACTAATCCATCAGGGAAGGAACTGTTCAAAAATGTTTTCAGGGGCAGATCCTTCAAACACTACAGCAACTTGTGATTGGACAATTGTTCGGCTTGTCACACTCATCACAGAACAATCCATGTCAAGCAGTGCTGCTACATATGACCTAGCATACATAGCGGCTAACAGCTAATAACAATTAACTGTTAGCTTAAACTACCTATCATCTTACAACATATTAAACCATACAGATGTATCATTGAGCAGTGTTTTGTGACATGAACCTCGTCAAAGACTATCCCTACCACGTTTTCAGAGGAGAGCAGATTTCGCTGAGTATCACTGAGTAACCATAACAAACCACAGGCTAAATGTCATGTCTGTGGAGGATTTCCACATTCTCTCATAAGAAAAAAAACATAAGAAAAAGTGAACTATTCATGTAGAAATACAGTCATGCTGCACATACAATTAAACAGGAAATTTTATGCTACACAACCGTATTTTACACACAACAAATGTAACTTCAACACCAAGCAAATGAATTTTTAAATATCCGAATCTGTTTCACTTTGATTCAAACTTGAGTTGCTTTGTATGGATTTCTTTGAATATGAAAATGTAGAGAGTTCTGGTTGCCTTTTTCCAAAAAGAAACAAAAAATGTTGTTTATTAAGTTATTTATTTTCAAAAACAGCCGAAACTGCCACAGATAAGCAGAAGAAGATTTAAAAAATATTGTAATTGGGTGTTATGAACACCAAAAGTGACATAAAAGTGAAATACAAAGTTTGGTATGTCAGAAATTTCAACTAATGGAGCCAAACTGTGCCAAGATTGGGCCTGACCACTCTGTAGTAAAACCTCTCTAACTTTGCTCTGCATGACTTTTAAGACTCAAACTTGGCAGAAGTAATGTTCACATATTTTGACATTCATTCATAGAGTTCTAAAGCTGCAGCTGCATCATTACAAAGAGATATTCACAATAAAACCTTTTTTTTTATTTCTGACTTCTATTTTCATTTACTCTGTCCCAGTAACACATATGCTGATAATTACACATCTGGACAAATCTCTCAAGTGTTACTTTTGGTATGACACCAGAATAGCTCAAATAAACCTGTGGTTGCAGAGATACACTCTTTTCTTTATGAGGATGTCATTTTCGAGCAGAAGACTTAAAAAAGGGCGGAACAGGTTAATGAGCATTAGCTGTGGCTAATAAACCGCTAAGACGGGTGTACCTTTTTGATTTCTGGTCATGTTTACTAACCTTGCATAGCAGATGGGCCTGCCTAATTCAGTTCCTGAAATCCTGCAGATCCCATCTTGTAGCGCTTCGTTGACCAATGGATTCAATGGATTCCCTCGGCTAAAATTTTAACGGCCCAATCAGGGAAGAGAGGCAGGAGCTGTAGAATGCGGACGTGACGACAACCGGAAGTTCAAACCGGAAGTTGAGAACGGAGATGCCGATTAGCCTGTTGTCCTCATAGATACTGAGTAAAACTTGGCGAAATCTGCCCTCTTCAGACGTTTACTTGTAGGGATTGTCTTTGACGAGGTTCATGTCACAGATAACTGTCAAATGAATCACCTGTGTGGTACGATTTAGTGTAGGACGATAGTATAAGGCCGTTAGCCGTTAGCTAAGTTAGCGGCTAATGACTAACGGTCATTTACTGTCATTAGCTGTTAGCGGCTAAGTTAGCGGCTAACAGCGAACAAAAATGTATGCTATTTTTTTTTATTCTTTATTCAGCCATTTCAAGTAAGAAAACAGGCACATTTTGCATCATACAGTCTTCAAAATCACTGAGCAGCATCAGCAGCCAATATAAACAAAATAATAAAATAAAATGTTTATGTAAAAGAAAAAAAATAATGACAAATTCAATGAAAACATTGCTACATTATATGAGGCAACCCTGCTTGATGTGGATTGGTCTGTGATGAATGTGACGAGCAGAACGATTATCCAATCACAAGCTTGTTTTTTTTTTTTCTACCCAGATGGACTAGTGAAATATTTCTGTGGCAGATATATGGAGCTGTCCATCAGGCTTGTCAGGTTACATGTTTACCCCTCAAAAGAATCCACTTTGACGTCTTGCTTCATCTCTGGACCACTCAAACTCACCAGATGCTGTCCTGACTCTCCGAAGATCGAATCCCGGAGTCGTCGTAGTACTCGTCAATAGTGAGGCTGCAGTTTGTGTCATGTGCTGACTGGAAGTTTGTGACCACTCGGCATGGAATCCCCAAGAAGCGCATCACTGGAATCACAAACGCATTTCAGTCATGTGTTTGTGATAATCATGAGGTTCACACAACGGTGACGCTCGTTCATACCTGTGCACATGACACCAGCAAACACCCAGCACTGTCCGTATTTGACCGGGTGGCAGTTTTTCTGATACCAGCGCTGAAGGATGCTCACGCTTCCAATCCAATGCGTGGGTCGTACTCCATCAGCGTAGTCACCAGACCAGCGCCCTGTTAGCACGCCTCGATCGCCGTTACTGTTGATCTGATGATGAAAAATAATCACTTTCATTTTTACGATTGAAATACAAAAATCTCAGCGTGTCTTTTACTGAGTTTGGTTTTCACCATGAAAGATGGAGGTATGAGCAAATCATTTTGACCTAAAGACGGTCTTGTCCTACCATGGCGCTGACCACACGGCCCACATAGATGGGGTTACAGCGAGCAGACACGTCGTCAGCCGGATCTCTGATGTGTTTGGGGTTGATGTCCAACATCTTCAGACAAATGTCCACCATTTCTTCTTCAAACTAGACCATAAGATACATGATAAGGTCTTAGTATACCACTGCAGTTTTACTTATGAGAATAAGGGCATTTTAAAACCATTGAGGAAATTATTAAACAGCTCAAAATTAAGGATATTTAAGACATTATCTTTAAAGACATAGTCACTGACATTTTGAGGATTTTTGTCAAATAAAACTCTGCAATGAACACATTTAATTTGGCGGCCATGTTGAATGTTTTGATTGTGCCACATGCCAACAGCGTGGGCTTTCTGAATGGGGATAATTAAAAAAAAATCTAAATTTGAAAAATTGAAAGATGTTAAATTTAGCAAAGACACGACATGGTGTGAAAGTGAATTCTACTGTTTCCAAATTCAGAATCATTCAATATATCCCAGGCTCAAACCTTCTACCTAAAACATTGCTAGTTTTTAGGGAATTTAAAAAAAAAAAGCTCCCCCCCTGAAAAAAATGTCCTGATTACAAGACCTTTATTGTACTTTGAGTTGGTTACAAGTTTATACAGCCCCTCATCAACATGGGGAGTGACCAACAGCACAGTTTCTAAAAAAAATGGAAATTGATTTGTATCTGACAGTGAAGACACTTTCTCTACCAGCAAAATAAAGCTCTTGAGTGAAACTGATGCTTTAATTATCCAAACTAAAGTCAAGTTTCAACAGTAAAGCCCCGGTCTGACAGATGAAAACACTCAGCCTTACCTGTCCAAAGGCCCAGGCCATGGGGCGGGGATACCCAGAGGTCCCGTAGTAGATGACTCCCTGTTCGTTCATGACGTACTCCTGTCTCTCCTTCTCGTCAGGAAGATACACCCAGTCATCTACAAACAAACAGTGAGACAAACAAAGTATGATGGTGGAAGGTTGATTGCAGCAGGTCGGAAGGGAGTGCAGGATGTTGCTGCATTCTTTGCTGGGGGCTCATCCGGGATGTTGTATTAAACTTATTATGCAGATGTTTTGATAAAGGCGAAAACTTCTACGGAACTGTGACCTTGTTTTTGAAGAGCTGGGACTTTAACACTAACATGTTTGCTGGATGTTTGTTTATTACTATGTCCACTGTGTTGTCATTGCTGTCAGTCCCCATGTCACTACAATGATGGAGAGTTAGCAGGTGCAGCTTATTTTAAGGTGTGAAAGTGTTTTGTGGCTCCAGGTAGATTTTTTTGGCAGGCAAAGTGGCTCTTTCAATTGTTAAGTCTGCAGATCCCTGCTCGAGAAGAATCTGATTAGTCTCTGGACTAGACTGAGTTTCTGCTCCACCGACCTGAGCACCAGGGGTTGAAGAGCACCACCAGGGGCCCGACGGTTTTCCTGTCACGCTCCGTCCTCACAGACAGTGAGTATCTCCCCACAGGAGCGTCAACCGGCGGCGTCACGGACAGGGTCACGACCCCCCACTGCAGGTTGGAGCTCCGGTCAATGCTGTACTTCCATATCGCCTTGGCCTCACTGGAGTACACCGGGGAGGGGTTACCAAACTGTGAGCGAGTCCCGAGCTTCTCCGATGGAGCCGAACCTGGAGGGGAGGAGGTGGGGAATAAGGACTGAATTTTAAAGTTAAAAAGAAAGAATTCTGAAACATGTCAAAGTTCAGGGGAAAAGGCAGATTAATCAATCTCAGATTTCTGATTTTTCAGCTTTGTTCTAAGATTTCTGTTTGCCACAGTATTCTGGGTTTAATCTCAGAATTACGACTTTTTGTTCTCCCAGGTTCCCACAACTTTTAATTTAGTATCAAAATCAGATGTTTACCTCATAATTGTAAATTTCCTAAGATTCGAATATGAATCCGGAGTCCTCCAAGTATTTTTTTTCAGAATTCTTGATTAATTCCCAAGATTTTTTTTGATGTGTGACGACAAGCAATTTTTGGAAAAATTAGTATTGTAGTTTTGTAGCCGGCTATATATCACTACTTACAGCCCAGTGCTCTAAGACATGTAATATAAATAATAAAATAATATAAATTTGCTCTAGTTTTAATTGTCTTGTTCCTGAAGTTGAGTATCCAGGCCAGTCCAGCCCTCTCCGACCAGACCACGAAGCTAAGGAATAGCATTTATAGATAAGCTATTTTGATGCTATAAAACTCATTGATAAGTATGAATTTCCATCAGGCATATATCTAAAAGTGAGACTTTTTTGGAATTACTTAGAAAATCCTCACAGTCCCTTTAACATTCAAACAAACTTCTGCAGCCCCTTTTCCTCTTTCCTTTTCTTGAGTGTGATGATCCAACTTTTTACGAACATGGAAACATGTTTGATTTGTACAGACCGTATGAGGGACAAGGTCAAATTCAACATGAAATCATAGGATGAAAACAGTTCAAACACTCCAGTAAACAAACCACCTGAGTATCAGACTACATTCACTCATGATTGGACTCCTTCAGCTTTGTCTCAGCTGATGAGGTTTCATTGAGAAATCATGAAACAAACTAAAGTATATTGAGTGGTAAAAACAGAAACATGAACCTACCGGTCTCCACCGTCAGGACGAGGACATCGGAGCTGCTGAAAGCTTGGGTCATCTCCAGGGTCAGCAGGAAGGACTGACCCCGCCTCACGATCAGCTGATCGGACGTGATTTCATCCGTGTGATGGGCCCTGTTGTTGGCCTCACAGTGCAGCTCCACTTTCTTGATCACTACATCAGAAAAAAACACAAATTAGAAAAAGGAAAAGAAAGTTATGATCAGTATGTTTGATTTACTGATCGGTTATTCACCAGAACAATCAGATCTGATCAACTCCTGAAATTAATTTGTGCTTTTTAGTAAAACAGAACAAAAATGGCTTTAAAAAATCATCAACCTACCTGTTTGTGTTTTACCTGCATTTAGAAAAGATTTGATGATCTTTGATAGTAAAGGCCTCGTAATCTTCTTACAGAAATATTGATCACAATCAGGAACATGTCTCACATTTTGACCTCCACCAAGGAGGTTATGTTATTGTCAGCGACTGTTTGTTTGTTTCTCTATTAGCTACATAACTCCAAAATTTATGGACCCATGTTGATGAAATTTTCAGGAAATGACGGGATTGGGACATGAAACGAATGATCAGATTTTGGGAGTGATCCGGATCACCGTCTGGATCCAGGAAGTTTTTTAAGGATTCTTTAACATTGCGGGATCGGACCATTTTCGGCATTTGAGCATATTACTCCATCAAAATAGTCAGGGCATCTGGAAAAAAAATACAGGACAAGTTTCCAACAGGTTCTACAAGATATCAAAGACTGATCTGAATCCCGGCAAAATTCTGGATTCTCTGATCCAGAACAAGAAAAATGTAGATACCCGTGGAATTTTCGTTGTAGCAAGGGAACAAATAAAAAAATAGACTTGCAACAAACGCCAAAATAAAGCCAAGATATTTGTTGTATCTTCAAAAACTTTAGAGATAGATCCAGAAGTAAACTGCCATGACAAAAAATGTGATTTTCATGAACAACTACTGATCTAATATCGATATTATTATGAATCCAGTTGCTAATGGTATGTTTTTATGGTCAAGGAATCAAACTATTTAGATGAAATAAAGGTAGGACTAATATTTATGGTGAAAATCATGAAATAGGTGAGAACTGTGGCATTTTTTTAGTTTATATTGTTTTTTTTTCTCTCAAACAGAGCCATTGGTCAATTTCCATGTTGATAAAAATGTAACCAAATTAAAGTTAAAAATAACAATTTTTGTCGTCAGGACAAAATAGTATTTAGTCCTTAAAGAAGTTACAACTCTAGGAGGAAACACTGCATGGTTGATCATTTCTTCCTTTAATAAAACCAGCTGGTATTTTGTTTTATATCGATGTAAAGCCTGATCAGTTAACTTCCAACGAGGTTCAACTTCTAAGGATCTTCTATTTGTGAAATGACCATCACAGCTGAACGAGCTGGTAGCACTACATCTCCTTTCCTCTTAAAGACCCCACAATTCCTCTGTGAAATAAGGTCTATAAACTGGTCTTCTTGGGTTGTTGTCTTCCTGGGGCGTTGCACTTTACGGTCTGTCTTTGTCTTCTCCTGTCTCATGGTCCTAAGTTTGGAAATGGTACCAGGACACCAAATAATCCAGACACTCTGAGGATCAGAACACCAGTCGAGGAGATTTTGACCTAGTGTTGATCTTTTCACAAACCCAGATCTTTACAAGTTGAACCTTGTTGAAAAGATGAATACTCAGGCTTTTCGAGGGTGCAAAAAAACAATGTTTTTGTCATTAAATGGAATAAATAATCGTCTAAAATGATTCCAAACTTCTTCAATAAGAGTATAAATGAGTAAGGAGTATAAATAAGGGGGCGCAACATGTCAGTCCAGCTGTCATTTCACAGGTTGGTGTTTAACCTGAAAAGCCAGATGGACAGCTCCATATATCTGCCACAGAAATATTTCACTAGTCCATCTGGGTAGGAGCCCTTTGAATTTGTTTTCAGGGGCAGAACGTTAAAAAAAAACACAAGCTTGTGATTGGACAATTGCTTGGCTCGTGACATTCATCACAGACCAATCCACATCAAGCAGGGTTGCCTCCTATAATGTAGCATACATAGCGGATAATGTAGCAGCTAATGGCTAACAACAGTTAACAACAGTTCATGGATGTTAGCTATAGCGGATAACTTAGCTGCTGACAGCAAACAACACTTAGGCTGTGTCCGAAATGGCATACTAACATACTACATACTATGAACCCATTGTGTATATACTGTATACTACATACTATAAGTATGATTAGAATGCCAACCGTTCACACTGTAGTATACTACTAAGTTTCCCATGATGCATTTCAAACCTCTGACGACAAAAATCAGAAGCACACCAGACTATGAAATATCTCTGTTGATTCACCACATTTGAAAGTTCAGAGAGCATTTTAGGCAAGAAAGTCACCACGTAGAATACCAAAATGTGGTAATTTGAGCCATAAAACGTATGGATACAAATTTCATTTCGACATTTCGGACATTCCGCTATGCCGCTATTATGCCATCGACGAAACTTCCGGTCGGCTCCAAAACAAGAGCCCATTTACAAAAGCGTTAAAGAACTAAAAGGAGATCATAAAAGACGCATTTATTTTGAAAATGGGAAGTTTGCTAGTGGCCGATTTTTAGCTGAATGCCGGTCGGTCGTGTATGGCGCAATGCATTATGGGGCACGCAATGCATTATGGGGCGTTTGAGTGTGACGAGTATGCCCACCTCACATACTTAAATTTTTTTCCGATATAGTATACATCCGGGTATTTCTCACACACTCAATCTTTTCATACTATCCAGTGTGAACACAATACATACTCATTTTGACGTCACACTTCATATGAGTAAGCGTTAGTATGCCATTTCGGACACAGCCTTAATGACCTTTAGCCGTTAGCTGCTAACATAGCTGCTAACAGCTAACAGCCTTATACTATCGTCTTACACTAAATCGTACCACACAGATGATTCATTTAACACTTCTATGTGACATGAACCTCGTCAAAGACAATCACTACAAGTAAACTTCTGAGGAGGGCAGATTTCGCCAAGTTTCACTGAGTAGCCATGAGGACAATAGGCTAATCGGCACGTCTGTTCTCAACTTCCGGTTTTAGTCACATCCGCATTCTGCAGCTCCCGCCTCTCTTCCCTGATTGGGCCGTTAAGAATTCAGCCGAGTGAATTTGTTGGACAACGAAGGCTGGCAAGACGGACCTGCAGGATTTCAGAATCAGGCAGGTCTGTCTGCTCTGCAAGGCTAGGTGTTTGTAGCTGAAGATAAAAATCTTATCTTTAACCTCGAGCGTGTTTATGGGTTAAAGGTGATCAGACCTGAAAATCAGCATGTTTGACATTTTCAGTGTCTCCCTGGATAATCTTTCTTAAAATACACATCACTGAATTTAAACATGAGCAGACTGAGTGAAGGCTCAAAGCCAGATGCTTTTTCATTCATAGTTCTTCAATGATTGTTCTCCCCAATGTAGTTTAGTGATTTTTAAAAAATAAAATCTAGACTTTGCAAACTCTTTTAAGATCAAATTAAAGCACCTTTTAAGCACTT
The DNA here is from genome assembly GCA_036419115.1 of Scarus forsteni. Lineage (NCBI taxonomy): Eukaryota > Metazoa > Chordata > Actinopteri > Labriformes > Labridae > Scarus > Scarus forsteni. The sequence continues at coordinate 1,152,780 of JAZDUH010000426.1, forward strand.
CAAGAAACAGATTTGGAGTTATAGCTTTGTTAAATCACTTTTAAGTACAAATAATACAACTAAAGATAAAACTACTTTAGCTGAGAATTTATTGAATCCTATGAGCAATCCCTGTGTTTTTGATTTTTTAATTGTTACTTTTCCCTAAAACTGCTCCACTGTAAAATTTAGTCAATCCCTTGCCACGAGTCGACTCTTTTGAACAGCTCTTTTAAGTGAACAGTGAGCACCAATTTGCAGTTTTGAGTAAGAAGTATGTGTGAAACAGCTGACACAACAGCTCCTGGATCAGTCAGGAGTGCTGCAAAAAAATTGCAGCTTTGGTGATCACATTGTTCCAAATTGCAATTTTGATACAAATATAAATCTTTCAGCCCTATGAGGAGATATAGACCAACATCTTTGAGGAAAGACTCAGGACCTTGTTGAATTTGAAGGTCCAACCTTGAACTCGCAAGGTCTACCCAATGTAGTGGCCCAACCTACTTTACTGCTGTCACTCAGCCTTTCATTATCACTAAAGCTCGAACAAACCTTAATATTCACAGTTATAACACTGGGAAACAGAACAGAGAGAGTAGTATGAATCATAACAACTTACTCTTGGCCATCTCCACGGCGTTGCGCGCTCGTCCGTCTGCGCTCCGCTCAACGCTGCACCCAGTCTTTAATACACAAGTCATCTTTGCTTCCCCTCTAAGATAAAATACCTAAAACTCCTCTTATCAGCACGCAATCACACCCATGGATCGCTGAGAGGCATGAGCAGAATTCACCTTTCACTTCACAGAAAGTTGAATGAGGGTAAAGAAGTATTTGCCAAACAGGATTAAAGTCTTTATCAATTGTCTTCATGCTAACCTAGCGCCCTTATTCTAGCTCACATTATCTGATTACTCTCTAGGTCAGAGAGTTCAACAGGTGTGACGAGGTCAGAGAGTTCAACAGGTGTGACGATGTCAGAGAGTTCACATCTGCTGTTGGAAAAGCTTTGCAGAATAATTTCGAGGTCAAATATCATTCACATGATTGATTTATTTTAAAATGTGGTTTTAAAAATGATACAGTTTTGAATGAAAGGACAGTGATAATGTGACATCTTCCATTTTTATTACCAATGAAGACCCAAGAGTGGCGCTACGTGAATCCGATTCATTGTGATTTTTGGCGTAGATTCGTCCATCATTCCTGATTTGATATGTATCCGTTTCTTTAAGTTCATGTTGGAATCAAAGTCATTAAATAACAAAAATAAAACTGTTAAGTAGATCCAACATGCGCAGCAGCATCATTTTTTTCATCCCCAGTCCAGCTGTGCTCCCATTGGTGTATGAGCAGAGTCCAGGTGTTGCGAAGCTCAATCACTTCCATGTGATTCTGAACAAGGGGCCAACATAGCGGGCGCACCTGGTTGGTCGATCTGTCAGTTTGATGGAGGCGCATCGCCCTCAAGACAATCGCAGATCCTGAGGCAGAGCTGAGCGAATGTCGAGCGGTCTTCTGCTCTCTGAGAACGAGGAAACACAGAAACAAGAGGCTTCTGTTAAAAGAACAGGTCACTCAAATATCACACATAAAGAGAAAGTGTTGGAGGAGTTAGAATTGTGGAAAGGAACAGAAAATGAAAATTTATACAATGTGTACAATGAAAACAACAGGGGACCCAAAGTTGAACCCTGTGGGACGCCACTTCAAGCAGAATATGTAGAACAACTTGCTGAAGATGTGCTGGAAGTATTAACCTAAGATATATCTTCAAAAATGTCTTCTGAAGCCAATTTGGAAGGTGAGAAGGAAATCCAAAACCAACTCCAGTTCAGAATCGTTAACAGCTCCATCAAAGAATTGATATTCTGAGTCTTTTTGCAAATCGATTCCCTTATCAATTCCTTTAACTTACAGGGTTCAGAAGCATCAGAATTGTGGCTTAATTTTTTACAAAAGCGCCTACTGCACAACCTTAAGGGAGTGGAAACACCAGTAGCTTGCAGAAGCAGTTATCTTTGCTGTGACGTATGTTTGACATTGTTGACACTGAAAATCTACAGGTCAACATTTGACCACACGGAAAATCTGCAGGAATCAATAAGGGAATCATTAAAGAATTGGACTGCTTAGCAGGATTGTTAATAGCATTTGTATCAAAAAAATCACATCAATTCCCATCCCTATTTGGATTGCTCGAAATCAACTAATAATCTGTAATTGAATACGATGAAATGTTTCTCAATAAGCTTAACAACCAAGCAAGTCAATGCCAAACTTTTCCTTTGTATTTTACTGAAGTCATTTCTTCCAATTCCACTTCCTTTTATAGCCCGAATCACATCTACACGAAGCAGGGCACCAATACATTTTAAAAACTCTCTACTCTAGACCCTGGTTTCAAAGTTTGCAGATTCTGGCACTCCAGTCTCGTGTAAACAGGATGTGAAAATGCAATGAAAAATCCTGGTTTTTGGTTAAAAACTTTGTATTAACACCACCTCACTTAAATGCAGAGCCCTGTGGCTTCAAGTTACAATGATCCCCTTTGCCATGAAACATTTTAAAAGCATCAAGCAGACTTATCAGTTCATCAACACCCTCATGTAAACAACTAAATGTTGTTACAGATCTAAAAGCACTCAAATGCAAGTGGCCGTACAGTTTGAGGGATTAAACTGTTCAGCCCCCTTTTTAAGCCCTCTGTTGAAAATAACAAATTCATGAAGAAAAGAGTGTACCTCTGCAACAACAAGGTCTTTTAATAAAAGAAACACCTGGGAGATTTGTCCAGATGTGGAATACATTATATAGTATGTGTTACTGGGACAGAGTAAATGAAGATATAAGGCAGAATAATTTGAAAATTCCATCCTCGTCTTAAATAAAACAACTTTTCATTGGTAATATCTCTTTGTAATGATGCAGCTGCAGCTTTAGAGTTCAATGAATTGAATGTCAAAATATGTGAACATTACTTCTGCCAAGTTTGAGTCTGATAAAGTGATGCAGAGCAAAGTTAGAGAGGTTTTACTACAGAGCGGTCAGGCCCAATCTGGGCACAGTTTGGCTCCATTAGTCCCATTTGACATTTCTGATATACCAAACTTTATATTTCACTTTTTTGTCACATTTGGTGTTCATTACACCCAATTACAACAGTTTTTATCTTCTTCTGCTTATCTGTGGCAGTTTTTGACTGTTAAAAATATAAACGAAAAAATGAAAAAAAAAATACATTTTTTGTTTCATTTTGGAAACAAATCCAGCAGAACTATTTTCATTTTCCCATTTAAAGAAAGATATGCAAAGCAACCCAAGTTGAAGATAAAACCAAATTGAGTTTTTTGGAAGGAACACAATGTCATGTGTGGAGGAAAAGGCACAGCACACTAAAATCAAAACCTCATCCCACCTGTGAAATATGGTGGAGGGAGCATTATGGTTTGGGGCTGCTTTGCTGCCTCAGGACCTGGACGGATTGCTGTCATTAATAGTAAAATGAATTCCCAAGTTTATCAAGACATTTTGCAGGGAAACTTGAGACCATCTGTCTGCCAACTGAAGCTTAACAGAGGATGGGTGATGCAAGAAGACAAGGATCCAAAGTATAAAAGTAATTCACACCAGACATCCCAGAATATTGTTGAACTGAAACAGTTTCATACAGAAAAAATGTCCAAAATTCCTCCTGACCGTTGTGCAGGTCTGATCTACAACTACAGGAAACGTTCGGTTGAGGTTGTTGCTGCCAAAGGAGGGTCAACCAGTTATTAAATCCAAAGGTTCACATACTTTTTCCACCCTGCACTGTGACTATTTACATATTGTGTTGAATAAAAACATGAAAACTTATCATTTTTGTGTGGTATTACTTTAAGCAGACTGTTTGTGTAGTGATTGGACTTTGATGAAATTTAGAACATCTTTTATGACCAATTTAAGCAGAAATCCAAGTAATTCCAAAGGGTTCACAAACTTTTTCATGCAACTGTATATGGTTGTCTTGATGAAAATATCCTGTTTAATTTGATGTGCAGCATGACTATATTTCTACATGAATACTTCACTTTTTCTTATGTTTTTGTTGGAGAGCATCAAGCATTCCTGAAACCAGGTACTTTGGGGCTGAACAGGTTAAGGTTATAATTTACTTGATTTAATCTGAAAAGTGTGAACTGAATTAATATTTAACATGAAGAGATCGCTCCTCTCAGCTCTTACATGATGCCAACACTCCTGCATGATGTCATAGATGGCTGGCGTGGCCAGTTTAGGCCTGAAGGGTCTGTGACCTTTGGTGACCATGGTGACCACCTCTTTGTTCTCATGTTGCTCAAATGGTGTGGATCCCTCCGAGAACACCTCCCACATTAACACACCTGAGAACACAAAGACGATAACTCATGAGGAATGAAACAATGAAACTCTGGAGATCTTCTGGTACGAGTTTTAGAGTTTACCCACCGAAGGACCACACGTCAGACTTGCTGCTGAACTTGCCGAAGTGGAGGACTTCAGGAGGAGACCACTTCACAGGGAACTTAGTACCAAAGGAGCTGGTGTACTGGTCATCCAACACATACCTGAAAAAGAGACATCATTAAAGAAAAAGGCTCAAATTTCGTTAGCGGTAAATCATGGTGGTTGAGCTTGGACTGAATCTTCACCTGGCCATGCCGAAGTCAGAGACCTTCACCACCAGAGAGTCGTTCACCAGACAGTTCCTGGCAGCCTGCAGAGGAGAGGTACAATATTCAGCCATGCTCTAATGTTCTATATGCCAGATTTCTACCACACCATCCAACATCTACAGGCACTTTAACTGATCATCAGATTACCACCTTATCTTTAACTCTGGTGTTGTTAGCTTATCTTTTGTGTGCCCTGCTACAAAACTAAATTCAATGACAATAAAGAGATTCTGACATTGGGTGAGGGGAGCCCATGGATGTATTATAAGAACTGGATAGCGTGGCTCCGCCTTCCACCATGTAACGGATTTGAAGCCTAAATATCCTTCGTCAGGGCGCCGCCATTGTGCAGCCAGTAGAGAATTTGGGCCATAATCCGGACGCAGCTGTCGTAAACGGTCGCAACACTCCGCAGCATACGCCGTACACAATCATTGTGAAGCTGCCATAAACCGCGGTTATTTTTAAACTCTAAGAACTAATAAAAAAGAAACTTTTCAGAAAAAAGAGGACTTGGAAAACACGCAGCCCAATAATACTTTAATGTCACCACAGCATACTGATGGGAGAAATATTTGTATGGGGTGTAATAATTTTTTGAAGTTTCACTTCGGCCCGTCCAGATGAATGGGGGAGACAGAAATTTGACCTATACTGCAGCCAGTCACCAGGGGGAGCAGTTTTCGTGGAGGCTTCAATTTGAGCCCAGCGACATGGCGTCCATGTTTTTTACAGTCTATGGGGCAGCCCTGTAAAAGCATAGTCAATGTTAACAATGTTCAGGATACCACTGCACCGCTCCTGAAAATTCATCCAGAGCAGTGGATTAAGTCGTATCTACCAGGTCTCTATGGATGAAGCCGTGGGTCTCCAGGTGCTCCATCCCCGAGCAGACGTCCAGACAGATGCTGAGCTGAGACCCCTGACTGAGGGTACCCCGCCTCTGCAACAGGAAGGCCAGCAGAGAGCCGAGAGGCATGAACTCCGTCACGATGAAGATGGGCTTCTGCTGGCTGCAAACGCCGTACAGCTGCACCAGGTTCCGATGGGAGAGTTTCCTGGAGACAGACGGAGACGAGGAGGATCATCAGATCTGAAACGTGAAACATCATCAACCCTCATCGTCCCCTCCCCCTCCTTACATCATGACCTTGGCCTCCTCGATGAAGTCCTCCTCATACATGGCGCCCTCTTTGATGGCCTTGACAGCCACTTTGTGCTGAGCCCTCCACTTTCCCAGCCTCACCTGGCCGAACTGCCCGCTGCCGAGCTCCTTCATCAGGGTCAGCTCGCTGCGGTTGATCTCCCACTTCTCTGCAGAGACAGGAGAGGGTTAGACGATGGTGGAAACCAGTTTAAGGGGGGACGGGGTGGATGTGTCCCCCTCAGTTTTTGTCAGGGGTCATTCTGACTCAAATCCTTCACTTGTAAGTAATTATAACCCCAGTTTTTTCAGTAATACAGAACATTCTGAGGCTCCTGAACGCACCATCAGCATTTGTCCAAGAGTTGCAAAGACAACAGACCTGGATTAAAAAAAACTGCGCAGCTGCAACCAATAAATGTGCTTTTTCTTCTGATGATACCTGTGGTGAGTTAGAAAACGTGTTTGCTTGTGTAACCCTGTTCATCCCATGGAATAGCACCACAGAAGAAGAAATCATGACCCAGATTATCCACCCAAGGCAGAATTTTACTTGAATGATTAAATAAATAAATAAATATGACTCTAATAATAATTATAATAAGAAGAAGAAAAAGAACACAAAGACGAAGAAGACAAAGACGAAGACAAAGAAGGGAAAGAAAACAAAGGCAAAGATGAAGAACAAGAAGAGAAGACGAAGAAAATAAAAAGAAAACAAAGAAGAACATGAAAATGAAGGAGAAAAATAAGAAGATGAAGACAAGGAAGACAAAGTAGAAAAAGAAAAGATGAAGTAAACAAAGATGAAGAAGACAAAGAAAACGTAGAAAACAAAGAAGAAGGAAGGCAAAAGGCGAAGAAAAAAGAAGACATGAAGAAAACAATAAAGAAGAAGAGCGAAGACAAACATGAAGACAAAACAGAAAAAAGAGAAGAAGTCAAAGAAAACAAAGAAGAAAAAAGATAATGAAGACAAAGAGGAAGCCAAAGACGAAGAAGAAGAAGATGAAGAAAATGTAGATGGATATGAAGATGAAGACAAAAAGAACAAGATGAAGAAAAAGATGAATATGAAGAAGATAATGATAAAGAAAAAGACAAAAAAATGTGTATAAGCACATACAGTAGATGAAGAAAAGGTAGACTGACATGAAGACGAAGAAGATTAAGGAAAAAAGAAGACAGGACAAGACAGAGAAGAAGACAAAGAAGAAGACGAAGGAGAAGAAAACGTAGACGGACATTAAGATGAAGACAAAGACAAAGAAAAAAAGAAGAAAAGAATAGGACAAAGAAGAAGAAGAAGAAGAAAAGATGAAGACAAAGAAAATGAACACAAAGAAGATGAAGAAAACGAAGAGAAGACGACAAAGAAGAATAAGGAGAAGAAGAAATGTTTCCAGCCTGAGAGAAAGGTAAGCTAGGAAGGTTTCATTTTGTGATTTGAAGTTCTTTTCCCGCTACTGATTCACTGCATTCTTGTTACAAAGTCTGAGTCAATTAATTATCATCATCATCTCAAGCACTTCTCAAAAGCCACTATTGCCAGTAGCCATACCCTCTATCTTTAAAACAATGACGCCCTGGGTGGACACATAAAATCAGGTAAAAAAAATAAAATCAAACTCACCGTAGCTGAAACCAGCAGTGGACGGAGCACACTTGTCCTTGTCCCCCACAGGGTACCGCAACCTGGAAACAAGTCCTAAAACAAGAAGACAAAACAGCGACATTTAGACCACATGTATGACAATCACAGGGCTGCATGGTTGTTAACATATGACCATGAATTCCGGCAAACTTCTGATCAACCTCGGAGCAGCAAAGTCACGTGTTTTTAGTATGTTGTTTTCCTCACTTGTCTTCAGAAGCAGGTCCAGTTAACATGGCTCAGGATAGCTCATGGATCGTTTGGGAGAGTTGTTGTGGTTCAAAAGGACGCTCCATGTTTATTTGAATCTACAGTCGATTTGAGTTTCAGTATAAACGATGGCACCAAGATCATCTAAAAGAGGTGAACTCAGTTCACTTCCAGTTGGCCCCTTGAGTTAGAAGTGAGGACAAATCATCCCTTTACACAACCAGGGTGACGAGTTACCTCATCACACCGCTGTAGAATAACTGAATTAGAGCAACCAGGTGACCAAGATGATAAAACTAATAACAATATTTTGATCCAACAGTGTCACTTCTGTGGTCATGCTTAACACACAGAAAAAAATGTTAAAAGAAAAAAACTTCAGTTGTGTTAAAATATGTAGGTCGTGCTCCTTTGGGATTACTGTACAGTTTACTGAAGTGTTTGTGTTTTAATGTGAAAGTACACACATTAATGCATTCTGTCAAACTAAGACATTAAAGGTGTAGTCAGCGATCTTCTAATCTTCTAATCTAATGCACAATTTGTCATATTCACCGTATTTCTCCTCTCCATCCACAAGATGTCACCACTGACAGCATGTTGAAAAAAAAGTCAGGTTTTAACACACAGCCTTGGCTCTGAATTTCAGCAGGTAAATACTGGGGCTCGGCCGAGTTACCAAAACAGAGTACACTCCCCCCACATCCAGGGGGCGATCATACTCATGCGCAGATCAGACAGAGGGGGGCGTGAGAGTTTGCAGTAGCAATGGCTGAAAAGAGCCAAAAAGAAAAAGGTTAGAGGAGTGAAAAGTGAAAAAGAAGGGCCATGACCATGAAAGAGCGAAGACCCAGGTCAACATTGGTGTTGCTTTCCAATGGTGGAGGGAACTCCGCGAACTGAAAGACCTGAAAACGGACGTGGATGTCGCCGTCTTTCTGCTGGATAGGTAAGCAACATTAGCTTTGTGGTGCTTCATATAGCAGTAACAGCCGTCGGGCATTCATCTTATTGTCTAATCTGCCAGAATGTACTGTTGTTATGTTTTCAATAACGGCAGTCGAGTTGTCTGACGAGTCGGGGTTACCTTAGCTATGCTGGTCAGCTACGCAGTTTCTACAGCCGTTTCCATGACGATGCACATCCATCAGCTTTCGGGAGGCAGGTCTAAATTCGAATATCAACAAACACTCCACTCATTTTCTCCCACATCGCTGACCACACCTTTAAACCTTACGAGCTTTACTCTCTGTTTTTTTACCACAAGGAAGTGTTTCTTTGTGTTTGCTTCTTTGTGGGGATTTCTTTTTTGCATTTGTTTGTTGTCTTGTAATATTTGTTTTTTCATAGTCTGCTTTTGTTGGTTTTGTGTTTTTTTTTTGTTTAGTTCTTGTTTTACTTGATTTTTGGTTGTTTAGTTTCTTTTCTTGTTTTGTGTGGACTTTTCTTGTTTGTTTTGTATTCCATTTAGTTTTTGTGTTTTTGTCTTTTGTATTTACTTGTTTTGTTTTGTTTTTTTGATCACTTTTGTTTTGTGCATTTGTTTTAATTTTGTTAGTTTTCAGTGTTTTAATTTGCAATTTGGTTATGTTCATGTATTTGCTGTGTGTTAGCTTTGGTTTTTGTGTGTTTTTTTATTTGGTTTTTGCTTGTTGTTGTGTGTTTCTTTTCTTGTTTTTTGTCTTTTGGTTTGTATTGTGTCTTTTATTTCTGTTGTTTTTACTTTTTTGTGTTTTTTGGTCATTCTTTTGTGTTTCTTTCGTGATAATGTTTTGTTTTGTTTGTTTTGTTTTGGGCAATTGTTTCATTTTGTGTTAGCTTTTAGTGTTTTTGTTTGTAATTTTTGTTTCTTGTTTGTTTCTCGTATTTGTTGTGTGTTAGCCTTGTTTTTTTTTCTTGTGTTTCATTTGTTCAGTTTTGTAAGTGATAATGTTTGGTGTGTTTGTTTTTTTCTATTTTGCTTGTTTTCTGCATATACTTTTTGTGTTAGTTTTGAGTGTTTTTGTTTTTTATTGTGTTTCATTGTTTTTATTATGTGTGTTTATGTTGTTTCTTTCGTGTATGTTTGTTTTGTTTTGTGTTGCCTGCTTGTTTTTGTACCTGCAGCGTTGTGTTTGTGGTACTCGATGACTTCAGGGATGGAGCTGAACAGGTGTTTCTCGGCCAGGTAAAACTGTGGAGGTGAGGTCGGAGTCTTTTTGATGTGATAATGTCTCGTAGCTGGATGTCCCATCCTGAAAATACACAACAAACAGTTTTTACCAAAGCCAAGGACAACAAAACACAAGCCACACACACTGAAGTACAATCATGTTTATAAACGCTGGCAGGACGACTTTAAAAGGCATTCAAGTGATTTGATCTAAGTAAATAAATACATACACACACATATATAACTTTATTTTCATTTTTTACGGAAGATCACAATATTCTGTTCAGAATATCAGTTCATTAGCATAATAATTAGTAGTTTTATAGCTGCTTATTGGACAATAATCACGGCTTATTAATACCTTATTCTCTATGATCATGAAAAGCAGTGGGTGAGCTATTAATAAAGATGCTTTTTTTAATATAAAAGTCTCTGAATTACTGCTTGCTGATTATAAGATAAAGAAGTTGTTGCATATAATTAAAACCTTCATATACCCCTTTTCCACCAAGCTGGTTCCAGGGCTAGTTCGGAGCTAGAGCCAGACTTAGCACCAGTTCTTTGGTTTTCCACAGACTAAGCACCGGTTGCTGGCTCTCAAAACCGGTGTTTGGCAAGCACCAACTCTTTGTTGGGCCAGCAGAAAGAACCACGTTACGTCGGGGGCTACGGGCTTACATCAGGGGGTGGGGGCGGGATTATTGACCAACCAAAGCAGAGTAAAAACACGGAAGCACTCTTACCCGTCTTCTCAAGCGTGATTGCTGTGATCGTCGAGCAGCATTAACTTCCTGGATCGCCAATGTTTGCTCTCCAAGGAAGGCTCGAAAGCCAGCAACACTTGAACCGCAGTATAGTCCTCCATCTTTGTTGTGCCAATTGAATTTGGTGCTAGTTGTTATGGGAAACTGGCATGACGTATACAGACGTATATATTGACGTAATGACGTAGCTCTCTGGCCAGCACCCGTTTGTGGAAAAGCAAACGGTTCTTAACCGGTTTGCACTTGAACCAACAGCGAAACGGCTCAAGCCTCAGCACTGGCACCAGCCCTGGAACCAGCTTGGTGGAAAAGGGGTATTAGAGAGACACCTTTAGGAATAGCTATGCTTCCTTAGATCATCTTAGTAAGTTTGGCTTAGTCTTATGAACATAAATTGAGTTTGAGACTTAAACTGAAAGAGTTTAAAAAAAAAACCTACAAATTATTTACATTTAACTTAGACCAGAAATTTGTGATTGCAGCAGTAATTATGAGGTTCTTATGAAGAAACTCCTCATTAAAAAAAAAAACACCCACACACAAGCACCGACATAGAAACATAGCTCCCTCCTTTTAGAATTTGCTCTGTTTTATTTTTTCAATTTTTTTTGCTTTTGTTTGTTTTTTTGTTTTTGTTTGTTTTACTTGGTCTCTCATTTTGTTTAGTCCATTCGGTTTTCCCTCAAACAGTAAAACCCATCCACTTGTACGTTATGTAACCTGTCTTGTATACGTTTGTGTCGTGTGTACTTAGTGGTGTGCGATATGACGATATCAAATCGTTAACGATTATATCGTGTGGATGATCTCATAAAGCAGAAAGATCGTCAGATCGTCTGTGTGGGCGCAGAGACTTTGACGCACACCCGACTAGCCAATCGTAGCACATTACGCGCAGTGCATGGTGGGATCTCCTGTTTGGTTATGTAGCGTGAAGCCATGGCAGAAAGAGAAAAGGAGATAAAAGCCTGAAGATGTCTGAACAAAAATTTGTTCTAAAGCAGCTGTATTATTCACTCAGATTATAGACATTGCAGTTAGAAAACATTTGTTTTAAATTGTTGCACTTTAAGAGATAACCAGTTACTTAAGTTTGCATTTATATTTGACCCTTTTCAATAAGCTATTTGGTGTGTTTAGTTTTTATGGTACAAAAGTGCACTTTATTGTTGCTGCACCTTTTATGTTTACATTAATTATACATTTTTGTAAAAAACACACTATTAAAAGGTGCTATGAGTAGAATCTATTTCCGGCAACATAAAGACTCTGCTACCCATGAGCATGCGCGGCGACTGTCGTAAAACGTGACCCAAGCCAAAGCGTGTGTTTGTTGTGATGCTAATGAATGCAGTTCGGACCTTCCTCAGAACTCTGCATTGCTTTACAACTTCTTTTTTCAACAACTTACAGGATGCAAAGCGACGAGGTAATGTATCTCTTTCTAGTTACGTAGCGGTAGTTTTTGATGTGTGGACAACAAGCAATTTTTGGAAAACTTAGTATCGGCTATATATCTCTACTTACAGCCCGGTGCTCTAAGACGTGTCAGAATAATATAAATTTGCTCTAGTTTTAATTGTCTTGTTCCTGAAGTTGAGTATCCAGGCCAGTCCAGCCCTGTCCAACCCAACCACAAAGCTAAGGAACAGCATTTATAGATAACCTATTTAGATGCTATAAAACTCATCTTAAAGTGTGTATTTCCATCAGGCACATATCTAAAAGTGAGACTTTTTTGTCATTACTTATAAACTCCTCATAGCCTCTTTGAATTAAAACCTGTTCAGAAAGTTTATTTGGCTTAAATTGCAATTTTTTTTCTTTTAGGGTTTTAAATGTTTTTTTGTTAAACATAGGTGAAAAAAAAAAGGTCAAACATGCAAATAAGTCCAGAAAAATCAGAGAAAAAAGAATCGTGATAAAATCGAGACCGTGATTTTATTTTTAAAAAGTCGTGATAGGATATTTTTGCCATATCGCCCACCCCTATGTGTATTATATGTTTTGGCAATAAACATTTAAGTCTTTGTTTCTTCCTTCTTCCTCCTTGCTTATTTCTTCTTATTTCTGTCTTGTATTAAATATTTTATTGTACTCTCAACATCATGGTGAACAAGAGCATTATCTCAATGGCCTTGCCAGATTAAACCTCGTCATATCTGCCTTTCCTTTTTAGATCTTTATTGTAATTTATGAATTGAGATTAAAAAAATATCTATCTAACAGAATCATTGAATTATTGGGTTTGGACTAAAGCTCTAAAGCAACCGTGAAGATTTCAACATCATGTTTTTATTTACCTTGTGGCACTCCTGCTGTACACGGACACGGTGTACGCCTTTGCTGTGCTGGAGTCTCTGACAATGAAGGCGCCTTCTTTGTCCTGCAGGGGGGCGACACAGAGAGAACGACAGTTCATACGTCTGTTTTTGTAAAACTGTTTAACTCCCAGAAAGAAAACTTACATTTTTAAACACAGGAAGATCGTAGGATTAAGAGAGGGGCTGGGAATCGAAAACTAAGAATAAATAACAAGGAATGTTTATCAACTCCTTCCACTCACAGGTGGCAGAAATGGTCAAAATAATGGGCCTGATCCACAGAGAATGCTTATAGCGCTGTTATATGTGCAGAATTAGCTCACGCAATCTGCCCTGTTTTAGCGCCTTATCCTCAAAAAGACTTTGCTCTAGTCAAACGCTGGTGCTAACATACCCACACAGTTTGGCAGCCAAGCGCAATTTGCAGGTACCACCAACTCAGTGGAATTTCCAATCATTTGAAAGAGAAATTGCGCTGATTAAATACAAGGGTCTCACTGGCATTAAATAGCACCGCTTTACTGCCTGTGGTCCTTGTGGATTAGGTGGTATTTGCAGTGAGGCTCATGTGCATGGGAAGGGGCAATTTCGCATTTAATTTATGAATATTCCCTAATTTACATGCATGCAAATTGGACCGGCGCAGCGAGGAGCGGCAGTGCAGTTTGGGTTCAGTTTGCATGCATTTCACTCTTTGCGTATGCTCTGTGAATTGCACGCTATTTTGTTCTGTCATCTGCACAGATTTAGCGGGCGCAAAACAGTGTAATCCTTTTGAGGATCTAGCCCAGTGTCTTCTTTTTGATTAAGAGACACTTCACTTACTCCTGTAACTGAAAACATCAGCAGCTTGCAGAATTATTTATCAGCACAGCACGTCCTTAAACATCAGGACTGTCATGTGTTTGATGTTGTCAACACAGAAAATCAGCAGGAATCGATAATGGAATTGACTCAACAAGTGAATCATTAAAGAAGCAGATCAATCAACACAATTTACAATGGCATTTGTAAGAATAAATCTTATAAATGTTAACCCTTAATTAAGAGGCAAAGCAAGTCTGATGAGGATACGGCATAAATGATGGAAACGGATTCATAAGGAAGTCATTTGTTTTGTTCAGCAGAAAGTGATGAGACAGTTTCGAGCAGACTCACCTCCTTCCTCAGCAGCTCCTCTGCCATGTTCCTGTTCACCTGTTTGCTGTACCAACTAAAAAAACACCAAACTTAATAATCATGAAAAAATCTCATGGTAACAGTCAGTCTGTACAGTTGTTTAATGGCTGTGTGATTTAAAAAAAGAGTTTTTCTCAGAATATCCAGTTAAAATACACAAAAGATTGAGTGTTAGAGGTAAACTACCTCAGAATTTAACGAAAAGTCACTCGATTGTTTACACAATATCAGAAAATTTAAAATTGCTGTGTGTCACTGATTTGTAGAAACAGCTGCTGAAACTTTTCAAACTAAAAATAACGCTCTGTTATTGGTTTATGATGAAGTAATTAAACTCACACAAACTGCTCCAGGTTTCCTGACTTCTTCTCTGTGACGTAGTTACTTGGGATGTAGCCTTCCTCTCTGTATAAAACAGTAAAAAAAAAACACAAATAAATGCATGTTAAAGTCATTTCCAGCACTGATATGTAACTACATTCATCATTAATATCTTTATTTATCTATTGTTATCATTACTGCTGTTACTATATTCATATTTCCTTCCTTTTACCATTATTGTAGTGTTCATTTTTGTAATTATTATTACTTATGTTCACTTGGCAGATTTTTTTTACTATTTAAAATCTTTTATTTTTGTCCCTAGTTAGGCCTTTGAATAAACTAATCATAAAAAACAATATTTAACAGCATAAAATTACACAAAAGTTTACAGAATAATAAAAAAAAAATACAACTTCACATAAAAATCAAGTGATTCTGCAAACGAGTTAAAAGCAAGTACAAAAAAATGTCAGACTAAGTGCTTTTCGCACTTTACCTTAGCAAAGAAGGTTTTTAAATCTGTGGTTAATTTGATTTTGGTTGGTAATGAATCCAGAATTTTAAGTCTTTAAAAAAAAATGTTGACTTACATTTTTGTTTGTTAAAGTTTTCAAAATGTGGCAGTGATGCCAACAGATGGGTTTTTGAATATTTATTGTATTTATTTGTCTTTCTGAAGATCATTATTATTATGATGATGTATACAATTTTTTTTATTTGTAACACTCTGGCTGTTAATTTAGAGTTGGGGAGTTGTTGCTGTAATTGTATTTGTCATGTGTTATTTCAAAAAAATAAAATACATTTTACAAAAAAGTCATTTCCAGTGCTGAAAGGTTGAGGTTGAAAATTCCAAAATATATGGACTCTTTTTAGAGCACTACATTTTGTACAATAATGTCTAAACTTTGTGGATGGAAGGTGAACAAAGACAAAAACAAGCCGGGAGAAGAGAAAGTCAGCAGGTAACACGGTAACTAATTAAAGTGCTACACCAGTCCTTCTCAGCCTGTGGGCCATCGCCCTCTGGTGGGCAGAGGAGGTAATCTCGATCAATTACAGGGCTGAAACAATATGGCCTAAAATTAAACACACTGATTGTTTTACACAACATTCAATTTCCAATAATATTTGATATTTCCCTCAGAGAAAAAGATTCCCAGAGACACAAACGACCAAAATCAAGTTTTGCCTTTTATGTTGCCAAAATATATTCCCAAACCAAACAGAACTTTCCTCTACAAGTAAAGTTTGTGCTTTAAAATGTTGATTATGTCGTTTTAACATCAATCAATTAAACTTTATTTGAAAAGTGCATTCAAACTAAATTTTGTAGCACAAAGTGCTTCACATTAAAATGAAGAAACAAAAAAAATGCAAATAAATAGAAGTAAAAAACTGAATACAATGAAAAATACAACACAGAAATCATAAAAAGAACACTACTGGAGCTAAGACTAAAACAACAACAAAAAATCTTGATAAGAAATTAAATTAAAGCAAATAAGTAAGCATACAAAATGAAAATAAATAGGTAAATAAAATTCCAGTTTAAATAATATATTCAAATGTGATAAAATGTACTGAAGTAAGATAGTGGAAAGAAAGTCAATGAACAAAGGATGAAATTCCAAACAATAAATCTGAGCTGAAAGTGAGAAAAAAAATGTTTTAAGAGGGTTAAAATTAAAATATAAATACGATTAAATAATAATATTAATAATGAATATAATTAGGTAAAAGCCAGACTAAAAAGCCAGACATATCTTTTTAAACATAGGCAGGTTTATCACATAAACTCTGGTTGGGCTATTTTCACAGCATATTAACACAAAACTCTCTGATTAATATTTAATCTAATTAAAAAAAAAACTACAAGCCTATCAAAAGTGCTAACAAGGCCTACCATCACGAAAACTAAATTTTCAGTATTTATACTTAACATTGCAGCATCTTATGATTGAAGTAACTTAATAAAAGAAGATTTTAATTTTTATTTTGTAGATGCAGAAAATAATTTGAAAAAAAACATTTAATAGATAGATCGCCAGCCCTAGGCACTTATTTACACTCATCAGTTGTAAATGTTAGCGGTAGAAATCAGTTTATGGAACAATCTGAGCAAAAAACCCAAAGAAGCTAAAAATTAATTTGATCTTCTCAAAAAGTATCAAAGTCAGAATGTTGAATAAATACAGGAAACTGTGTTAATCTAATTCTTACTATGTTTGCATCATGGAAAAATGTCAATTAACGTGGTCTTTTTTGATTATTTTGTTTTGTTGGTTAATTTTGATAGTAAGAAATAATGAAATGTATAAAGACATGCTGACCTGCAGCTCTTGCTTATTTGTATTATGTGGTTAATTAATAAAAATTTTGTGAGAAAATATATTTTATTATAAAATAATGCAAATTATGTTCAAAGCAAAACCAAAAATGCTCCCTGACTCAATACAGAGGTCCTTTTTAAATCAAAATTTATGTTGGAATGATGCCAACATAAATTTAAAAACGTGTCATACTTTTTTTTGTTTTTAGAAAAATGGTTTGTAAAACTATTTTTGAAGCTTATAAGTGCTATTAATTTTCTGTGTTGTTGCTTCTTTGCTTTTTTGTAGGTTGGTAGCCTAAAAAAAAAAAAAAGTTGACAATATAGGATAGGTTTTTATAAGCAATTTGATTCTGCCAATGCCTTTCAGTCATTATTCAACACATGATTCTTGGTTTTGTGATTTTGTGTCAAATGTCAGTATTGTGTACAATATTTGGTGTTTTCATGACTGAATAAACACAATAAATGAATGAATGAAAATGAGAAAGAGGCAGACTCAAGATTTTTCTTTATTCGGCTCCTTTTCATTCATGTTTGAGGGCTAAAAACCATAAGTTTAATAAAAACACATTTTAAATTATTATAATACTGGATTACACATAATATCCATGCAGACGTGATCCAGCATATTTAAGACATAAACTGCACCACACTGTGTTTTTACTACTCAGTAATTCATCCATAAACTGATTTCATGTTTTTAAGAAGAAAAGCTCTCTCGGGGTGCTGGTTTGGCGTAGTGGTTAGCACCCCATGTACATGCTTCTGCCAGTTTGCAGAGTGTCTTCCTCTACTCTCCCCTCTCGTTTCACTATCCACTGTCTCTCCTCTCTCTCATCAATAAAGGCACAAAATGCCCAAAAAATATACATTTAAGTAGAAAAGCTCTCTGGACTTTTATATCTAGAAACAGTTTTTAATTATTCCTGCACACTCACCCGTACTTGTTGCGAGCTTTGTACCAGTTGATGTCGCATTTATCCAGGATCACGTACTCTCCTCCTTTCACCAGGCTCAGGTCGTGAGGCTCCAAACCTGCAAAGTTGTACAACGCCACCACCGTCTCTTCCTCCTCCTCTTCATCTTCATCTTGGTAATCCTTACTGAACTGAGGTAGGGGTGGGGCGGGCCGGCGCTTCAGTTCCCAGGAAAGAGAAAAAGAAACTTTAACCAAACCAATTTCAGGGAGAAATCCTCTCTCTCTCTTTAAAGAAACGCTCTGTTTTCACTTCCTGGTTTTTGTGATGTCATAGCCACACAGGCTCCTCCTCCATAAATGTTTTTTTGCTCGTCATCGACAGACACCATGACTGTTTTGAACTCCTCTCTCTAGTCTGCAACTCAGGTGTTGGGCAACTTTGATTACTAAGAGGGCCGCACACATTTTTATCCAGGGCCTGAGGGCCACACTGTGACATACATGTATTTACACTCTCAAAGTAGAAAAAAATCAATAAATACACACAAAAAAATAGCAAATATAAAGCTTCAAAAAAGAAAATACCATATTATCATATTTTAATTTAAACACAATCAAAAATTCACTATTTATTGAGCATGGCACATAGGCCTGTCATGATAACAAACTTTGCTGGACGATAATTGTCCAAAAAATTATTGCCGATAAACGATATTATTTTGAAACATCATTTTTTTTCAACAATGTAATTATATGTCATAATAAAGTGAGTACACCATATCAAGAGCAATGAACTTAAATTTCTTAAGAGAATTTAACTGTAATTGAAAGGCCAAGAGCTTTCAAATTAAATAAATTAAACAAAAAAAGGGGAAAAAATCCAATAAAAATGAAATGGACTCTTTTGGGAAAAACTACATGTAAAAAAAACATTCTCATAATAAAAAATCTGTCTCTGTTCAGAAAAAAACAAACTCCAAATAAAAACACACAACAAAAACAATTTAATAAGTTAAACAAATAAACCAAAAGAGAGAAAAAAAAACCCTGAAAATAAAATGGGCTCTCTTTTAGGGAAAAAAATGGATGTAAAAAAAAATCATAATAATAAAAAAAACAAAAAAAATAGACCCTGTCTCTGTAAAGAAAAAAAACAAACATAAAATAAAAACACAAAATAAGAACAATAAAAAAATGAAGTTCATACAGGTCCTGAATTGTTTGCGACATGTACTTTCTCCCAGACAAATACACATGCACATCAATTTTTGAGGCCGGCAAATGTACCCAGGATGTTTTTATTTATCGTTCAGTTAATTGATTTATTGATTATCGTGACTAATGGCTCATAACTAAAGCCAATTTAAGTTCTTATAAATGTACTATAAAATAGCAAATATAAAGCTCCAAAAAGGATTATACCAATGATAACATATTTTAACTGAAACACAACTTAAAATTCACAATTTATTGATTATGACACATAAGTAGAGCCAATTTAAGCTTCTTGTTAATGCAATAAAAGAGAAATATTTCCAGTTTGTGAAGCACAAATGTATTAACTTTACCATTGTTTTAAAATATAGTTTGTACCAATACTTTAGATTATATTTTCATGCCTGATAAAAAAGATACTCAAAGACAAAACTACAACAAATTAAAAGAAATATTTTATCACCTATCTCCGTGTGTGCATTATTTAGCACTGGTTACTCATGTTAAATTAAATTTAGCAGGTGTTATGATGTTTTCTCCAGATTTGCAAAGTGTCTTTTAATTTGGAAAATCAAGTGAGGTGGCCCTCAGGCTCCAAGTTGCCCTCCAGGAAAAGCCTGATCACGACATCCATACAATTCCAAATAAAGTCCAAAAAAGGCCAATGTCATGTTTTAAGTCAAGTCAAGTCAAGTCAAACTTTATTTATATAGCACATTTTAAACAACCATAGTTGACCAAAGTGCTGTACAGTTTAAAACACAAACAAGTAAAAAACAAATGGCTAAAAAATACATTAAAAATTATTAAAAGCAACAACTACAATAAGAACAGTAGATATCAGAAAAAAGAATAATAAATAGGAAAAGTTAAAATCTGTATGTCCTGCTCAGCCCCTATTAAAAGCCAGCGCAAAGAGGTGTGTTTTAAGTAGAGACTTAAAGCTCTCAAAAGTCTGAGCAGGTCTGATATTAAAAGGCAAACCGTTCCAAAGAGTGGGAGCAGCCACCGCGAACGCTCTGTCGCCTCTAGTTTTTAGCCTCACTCTTGGGACATCTAGGAGTACCTGGTGTGTTGACCTGAGTGCTCTGACTGGAGCATGCACTGTCAAACACTCCCTCAAGTATGGGGGTGCTAATCCATGTAAACTTTTAAAAACTAACAGGGCAATTTTAAACTGGATCCTGAAGCAGACAGGAAGCCAGTGAAGAGACGCCAGGACAGGTGTGATGTGGTCGCGTCGTGTCTTCCCAGTAAGCAAACGTGCGGCTGCATTCTGAACCTGCTGGAGGCGCCGGAGGGACGACTGCTCAACACCAACATACAAAGAGTTACAGTAGTCAAGCCTAGATGTAATGAACATGTGTACCACCCTTCAAACTCACAAGGAGGGAGATAGGCCTTGACCTTACTCAGAAGCCTGAGCTGGAAGAAGCTTGTCTTTACAACAGAGCTGATTTGTTTATCGAATTTAAAAGAGTTGTCAAAGATGACACCAAGGTTCCTGACTGAGGGACAGCAGAGAGACACCAAATTACCAAAAGCACTGTCAATGCCATCCAGCAGATTGGGGGCACCAAAGACAATAATTTCAGTTTTCTTTTCATTAACACTCAAGAAGTTTAAAGCCATCCATGATTTAACATCTTCCAGACAGGTCAGCAATCCATTCACTGATTCGTCATTTTTTAGAGACAGATATATTTTTAGAAGAAATTGAAGAGGTACGGGTACAAGCAAGATAATTAAACAGGCCTTCCCTGCCTTCTTTTCAATTAGGTGTACCTAATAAAGTGTCCTGTGTGTTGGTGAGCGTGTGTGTGTGTTAAGGTTGTTACCCTCTCATTTTCCTCCTTCTGTCCAGGAATCAGGGGTAAAGGTTTTCTAGACACTACAGAAGAAGGAACAGAAATAGAGAAACAACGTATCATTAAAACGTTTCTTCACACGTTTCCTGCTGCAGTGACTCTTTGACACACTTTTGTTTTAGTCTGACCCAATCCTGGCCGAGGCGAATGAATCAAATGATATTAAGACATCGAGCATTACTTCCTGTTTTTCTGTCACACTAGGTGGATCAAATTTCTGTTTTACACTGCAAAAAATAAACCTGAATTATATATTATACATATGTGCATACATATATATATAATATACAGTCCTGTTCAGTATTATTGGCATCCCTTCATTATTTGCATTACTTTAACAATGTCTTCAGAAATAAATTGAAATGTACCAAATTTATGTCATCAGGATCTTTTAATTGAAGGTACATCTTTAACAAAAATATATATATATATATATATATATATATATATATATATATATATATATATATATATTCATATATATACATATATACATATATATATATACATATATACATATATATATATATACATATATATATACATATATATATATATATACATATATATACATATATACATATATACATACACATATATATATGTGTGTGTGTGTGTGTGTGTATATATATACATATATATATATATATATATATATATATATATATATATATATATATATATATATATATATATATTTAAAAGGTACATATTGTAATTTTAAAGAGGGAACTGAAAAAAGCATGAGCAGCAGTAATGGCACCCCTCTTCAGTATTTTGTTGCACACCCTTTGGCACTGATGACAGTCTCCAAATGTTTCTTGTAGCTATCTATAAGCTTCTTGCACTTCTCAGCTGGTATATTCTCCCACTCTTCTTTTGCAAATTGTTCAAGCTATTGAACATTTGCAGGTTTCTTTTCCCCAATGGCAGATTTCAGACGTACCAAAGACTTTCAATCGAATTGAGATCATCGCTCATTGCTGGCCATTTTAAAGCAGTCCATTTTTTACTTTTCAACCAGTCCTGCGTACTTTTGGGTGTGTGCTTTGGGTCTTTGTCTTGCTGAAGGGCCCACAATCTTTGACTCAAACTGAGTGTTTTTACATTGGGTGGGACATTTCGCTCTAAAATTTCTTGATAATTCTCTGATTTCATGATTCCTGTGATAAGGTCAAGGCCTCCAGTACCCGATGCAGCAAAGCAGCCCCAAACCATTATGGAACCTCCACCATGCTTAATTGTTGGTAGGGTGTTCTTTTCCTTGTAGGCTTACGTGGTTGCAATTAAAACTGCCTATTCTAAATATGTCTGCATGATCATAGTAGCTGATGAAGTATGATTTAAAAACCTTAATATGTGAACATTACTTCTGCCAAGTTTGAGTCTGCTAAAGTGATGAGGAGCAAAGTTAGAGAGGTTTGTAAAGAAGCTGTTTGTACTGTAACATTGTGTACTTAAACTTCATGGGTGCCAATGATGATGAGCAGGACTGTATATATTTTTTTGCTTCAAATTGGATATGAATTTATTTGAAAATATCAAATCCTGTGATTTAGTTTTCAGTTTTGATGTTTCAAGGTTATTTAACTTTTCTTTCACACACAAGTATTGTCATGAAACCACAAACCAATAAGTGGCTTCTTCTGTAGATTAATAGTCTACACCACACCAAAACCACAACCATTTATTCCAAGGCTGAGGGCCGTTTTACACAGTCAAGACTGGAAAAAACATTTGTAGGTAAATAATCATATGTATACAAAAATGTTAAACTGTCATAAAAACATACTATACAATTTAAATGTTATAAAAACAAATTAGCTGGTTAACCCATAAGCCCCCCTTAAGTATTCACCACTCTTAATCATAAAAAAGTGCCTCTAATAGAGCACCTACAACAATGCTTTATATTAATATAATTTCCAAGTTTTCCCAAATTGATTTTTGTGACCAACATCAGTCCCGATCAGTCACATCAACTATTCATATTTTTAAATAGTTTAATACTTTAAATGTCAGGTTTTTACATGTTTTTAGTTGAAAAAAAAAAACAGATAAAAAAGAATAATCTACAATATTATACATGCAAAGACAGATTTTAATTTTGTTTTTCATTATTACAGCCTGGGATATGTCAAAGATTAGCAGTGACATTTATTTTAACACATTAACTTTAGTGCAGTGTCAAACACTCACTATCATATGGTCAAAATGGCGCCACCTGGTGGAGAACAGTAAAATGTATCCATTTATCGGGAAAAGCCCAAATTGAGCAACAGAAATAACAAAACGCTTGCATTATGCTTTAATGGAAGTGAGATCAAAAGCTGCAGTTTGAATGGGTTCCATGGGGCTTTTTTTGCCCTGAAGGTTACGAGTGTCACACTTGTTTGAACACCGTGTATTTAACAGAGACATCTCACTGTTAAAGGGTTTTTTGTGTGTATTCTTGTTTTCAGCAGGAATCTGGTGAGTGCAGTCTTTGGAGGGAGGTGTTGAGGTGTTCTCACCGTTTCCAAACAGGTTGTACTCCTCACAGCCCAGAGCCTGTTTTTCTGTCTGACGGCAGCAGAGCCACTTTCCCTCCAACCAGAACTGAGGATGGAACTTTGACAGGACCACCAAGTTGTCTTTAATCTCTGCAAACAATATATATAGTAAATATATATAATAAAAAATAAAGTATCATTTTTGGTATAATTAAAATAACAGAAGTTTGAAATTTCCGTTTATTCAGACCTTACGTATCTGTTTAGCCTTGAGAGGTGAGATCAGTCCCTATCACACACACTGCTGCCACACACTTGGTGCAGTATCCTGACTGCGTCTCTCTGGAGACATTCTATGTTAATTCCTAAAAAACTCCTGGTTGTAATTTTGGCTAAAAGTGGAGCTGATGAAATCTTAAAATCTAATTTTAAATCCAACAGGTTTAGTGATTTAACGCCAAAAAAAAACCCTTAAAATAGGGCTATTCAATTACAAATTCAGTCAGGCTGGATATTTTTGTCAGACAGTGAGCAAATTTAACCACTTAAAAGAAACACAAATAGAAAACAAACACAATGGATGTTTAATATTTTATTGCCATATCCAAAAGGGCATAAACTCAATAAAGAGCAGTACTTAAAGGGACTGTGAGGAGAATCTGTTTCCGGCGACTCTGCTACCCATGAGTACGCACGGCGACTGTCGTAATGCTGCGTTCCAGTAACCTCGGAACTGGGAGTGTCATCATCTCTGACTTATCGGCGTTCCAGTTGAAGTCAGAAAAAAACATGCAGATCTACCAGGCTATTGTTAGCTGTTGTTAGCACACCCTGTGTTGTTGTATGAAGAATGTGATTAGCACTATGGCAGCATTTTTGTAAATATAAGTCTAACAATACTATGTATACAGCTGATCTAGAGCGACACACCCCAGTCAGAAGTGCAAATAAAATGATTATTACAGGAGCTAAATAACTGTTCACACTGGGGGCATCCATCTTTGATTGTCAACTCGGGGGTGGCGAGGTTTCACCGAGTTCCCAGTAAGAAATTCTGACCTCGGGGGACCTTCCAGTTGCAGTTTCCTACTCAGAACTCGGAAATTCCTACTTCTGACTACAACTGGAATGCACCATAAGCCAAAGCGTGTGTGTGTTGTGATGCTAATAAATGCAGCTCAGACCTTCCTCAGAACTCTGCATTGCTTTATAACTTTTTTTTTAAAGGGGACATATCATGCTTGTTTCTCCTTTTCACTATGCCAGACTAGGATGCCTGTAAAGCATTTCTGCCCTCAGTACAAGTCATTAAGTTCCTTCATTGCCCCACAATAGCGTTCTCAATATCCTCATTTTAGGCCATTATCAAGCTCTCGTTGAAACGCTCGGTCTCAAGGCTGACCTAAAGTTACCTCGCAATGTCACAGCCCTTTGTGCTCTGATTGGTCAGTTCTATCGGGGGTTGAGCCAGCCTGTCCTTCTTCTTCTACTGTATTTTCCGGCAGGCTCAATGCAGCGACCATGTATTGAGTCCCCCTACAGGCCAGAGCTGGTAATGAGTGAATGTGAGCTAGGGATCTGTATACTGCTGCTGGTGGATGTGTTCCTCGGTGACGGTTTTGTGGCTAACGGACATCACAGAGGAGGAAGTTTTATCAGATGACTCCAGTAAAAAGAAATGTACTTCATGTCGTCACGACGTTTGAAATCTCGCGGACATCTCGCAATGACCTATTTTCAGAGGCATCAAATCTCGTTCTAGGATGTCAGAAAAAATATCTCATTTTTTGTAAATTAAGGGGGTGTATGGTCTTGTTTTCCAATTTATTATATGATATGTAAGTAGTAAATCATGCATCAGCATGATATGTCTCCTTTAACAACTTACAGGATGCAGAGCGACGAGGTAATGTATCTGTTTCTAGTTACGTAGCGGTAGTTTTTGATGTGTGACAACAAGCAATTTTTGGAAGACTTATTATCGTAGTCTTGTAGCCGGCTATATATCTCTACTTACAGCCCGGTGCTCTAAGACGTGTAATATAAATAATAAATAAATAATAAAATAATATAAATTTGCTCTAGTTTTAATCGTCTTGTTTCTGAAGTTGAGTATCCAGGTCAATCCGACCCGACCAGACGGCTGAGGAATAGCATTTATAGATAACCTATTTTGATGCTATTAAACTCATCTTAAAGTGTGTATTTCCATCAGGCATATATCTAAAAGTGAGACTTTTTTGTAATTACTTAGAAAATCCTCACAATCTCTTTAAAGTCTCTTTACAATTTAAAAAAAATGTATTACAAAGGTAGTTGATGAGATATCTGAACCAGATTTGTTTTATTTTAATCAGATTTTATTAAAGTTTTTATTTACATTAAAATTTTATGTTTCAGATATTCTGTTAATGGAAGGAAAGCTGTTAAATGAACCCCTATGAAATGGCTACTCCTCAAGAGAAGGCACAATGTACGCCCAGGTTTATTGGGACAAAATCAGATGTGCACTCCCTTGGACTTCTTTCTATAAGGTTATGTGAAAGATGTCATGTATTGAACAAAGATACGGGACATTACTGACTTGAACCAAAGGAAACCTAGTGCCACTGCCACCACTGATGAGGCAAACCTGCAGCAAACATGGCTACAAATAGAGTACTGTGTTGATGAATCTGATTAAGATATCTCAACAACTGCCTTTGCAATAATTTTTTAAATTGTAAAGAGACTTTACAGACACCCTGTATTATCAGGGCCAAATGACACCTGATGTGGCCTGGTGATAAACTAGTCTATGAGATTTTTGATTATTTTTTGGAAAATAACTGCCTGACATAAAGTCCATGGTGACAACATTCATGGAAGGTTTTACTTTAATGGTCTATTACATAAGATTAAATGCATCTATGATTATTCTACCTGTATTTTTTTTGTTTGATTAAAATTATGCTTCTGATCCATTCAAACATGTACAAATGCAGAAATACAGACAGACAGACACAGATAGAGAGATAGATAAAAAAAAAAAATGCTCTTTGAATCGAAAGATAGAGACAAGCACGTCTTGGTCCTACTCTACTCGGCCCTACTCGATTTGCAGCGTGTTTCCACTAGCCTGGTACCTCCTAAAACAAGCTAGTTTTAGTACCTACTCCGCTCTGGTTCAAAGCGAGTTGAGTGGATAATAAAAGATGACGTCACTGACTGCCGGCTACTGATTGATAAGACAATGTCGTCATCGATGAATCTTGAGCGCCACGACCTAGCATGCTAGCAGTAGCTACCGTTAGTTTACTGTCATACGTCTTTTCTTTGCAGCTCGATTGCTCTCGTCCTCGGCTTCATTCTGTTGTATAGCTTCCAAAACTCTCCTGTGCTTCTCAAGGGGTATTTCTTCTTGCCACCTGCAGCCTTCTTCTGCTTTCCTTTTTTTTACTCAGTTTGTGACAAAAAGCACAGATTGTTGTGTCGCGCTCAAAATGACGTCACCGCAGTGCCGCTCAGCTGTTAACAGCAACACTGCGCGCCGTTGGGCAGGCGACTGGGGCTAATGGAAAAGCAGCACAAGGCGAGTAGAGTAGAGGAGGGCGAATGGAAAAGGGCCAATAGACAGATAAAAAATAAAGCTCTTTGAATTGAATTGAATTAACAGATAGATAGATAGACAGACAGACAGACAGACAGACAGACAGACAGACAGACAGACAGACAGACAGACAGACAGACAGACAGACAGACAGACAGACAGACAGACAGACAGACAGACAGACAGACAGACAGACAGACAGATAGATAGATAGATAGATAGATAGATAGATAGATAGATAGATAGATAGATAGATATTATTAATGGCAAACTGAGGAGACATTATGGCAATTACAACAGCTTTTTCATAGAGAGTAATATCATACAAACTAAAAACAGACCAAGGATTTAACAAAATTACTTAGGATTTTTTTTTTTTTTAAGTTTTTTTTTGGGCTTTTTATGGCCTTTTTTATATAGGACAGCTGAAGAGTGACAGGAAAGCGGGTGAAGAGAGGGGAGATGACATTCAGCACAGGGCTGTGGCCGGGATTCAAACCTGCAGCCGCTGCTGGGGGTTGGCAGCCCCCGTACATGGGGCAGACGCTCTACCAACTGAGCTAATGTCCGCCCCAAAATTAATTAGGATTTTAACAAACTATAACATACAATATATACTAAAAAACAGAAATAAAACAAATGAAAAAATAAGTTAATAATTAGGGCAACAGGAGTCCAATGTTAATTATATTTTTTAGGATGTAGATAATAATGACAAACAAACTTTATTATCAGCAATCCAGAAACAGAGAAAAACTCCAGAGGCTTTAAGGTGAGGGGACCAGAGCAAAAGGACATTTGTGTCGGCCTATGCATGTATGTGATATGTGAATATATATATATATTACAATAAAGCTCATTATCTGCTGCTGCTGCTGTTGAGCTTGACAAGTGCCCAGAATTTGTTGCATTGTAAACTTTCTAAAGTTTCCTAACACCTCCTCTGACTTCCTTTCTGTCACCTGCATCAGTTCAAAGTAAAACCAGCAGCAGAAAGAAGTGAAAAGCCTCTGAGGTAAGAGTCACAGAAGTATCTGCAGACACCAGTGGAAACATCAGGGGCTGACAGGCCATTTGGTTCAAGTGCAAAAACCACTTTCATGAGCGGTTAGATGTGTGAAAA
Organism: Scarus forsteni; assembly: GCA_036419115.1. Classification (NCBI taxonomy): domain Eukaryota; kingdom Metazoa; phylum Chordata; class Actinopteri; order Labriformes; family Labridae; genus Scarus; species Scarus forsteni. The sequence continues at coordinate 1,180,751 of JAZDUH010000426.1, forward strand.
CGAGTCTGCATAACTTTGAAACCTAATCCTGTTAAAAAAACACCGGACTTAGAAAAACTCAGAAGAGCAGACGAGGACACAAACCTTCTTTGAGGATCTGGATCCATGCAGCCTGTCTGTCGGAGCGAACACGTACAGAGTGTTGGTGTCGTACGACCTGGACATGAAGACAGAGTGGTTAAAAAAGCACAACCCAGGATATTTTCTCTTTCTTTATATGCTGCAAACACAGCAGCAGCTTATCAATGTTACGAGGGTATAATGGAAAATTCTGTTTTCACACAAAAGCAACAAAAATGCTGATGCCTTTTTCATGTCCATGGATTTAATTTCCCCCTCTATGAGTGCATTGATATCCCTTTATTCTCACACATCTGTGCTGGTGCTCCTGTCACTTTAAGGCCAAACCACTTGGATTGATAAACCTGTTCAGCCCCTTCTTTAAGCCTTCTGCTCTAAAATGACATAAAGAAAAGAGTGAGTCTCTGCAATAGGGATGTAACGATATGAAAATTTTGTATCACGGTTATTGTGACCAAAATTATCACGGTTATCATTATTATCATGATATTGTTGCAGTGTGCTCAAAATGTTCAAAAAGTACTTTTACACACAATTTAATCACTTAATCCCTTCAATATTATCATCATAATGGTTCTTTTTTTGTCTTTTTTATCAATAATATGTCAAGAAATGCCCTTTGAGTACATTTGTATCCTATTTTCATGAGAAATAAAAATAAACAATCACGGAAAGTATTTGTCATTATTATGTTATAAAAGGTGTGATTACAAAAAAAGAAAACAACTGATCTGAACTTCAAACAGGATTCTCTTTATAAACAATTGCAAATGAACATGTTCAAAGTTTTGAGATGACAAAAAATGACCTCAAACTATTTTGTATACACTCACACATTTTTGTTTGCCTACAGCATTAGTGTCCATGTTACAGCTCATTATATTAGACCATGTCCAGGACTTTTTTTAAATGACGATGGTCCCTGAAGCAGTTAGCCCCCTTCATGATTCTCCTCTGGTCTCTCCCCTCCCTGGCAGATCTCCTCTGTATTTTCACCTCTAAATATTTCCAAATAACGATCAAAACAGGAATTTTGACGAAAAAAGACGATCTATGTCAAAATACGGCGAATACACTGCAAATCAAAGGCAAGAACACAGACCAGAATGATACTAATTCTGTTATTTATAATATTTATACATTTTTGGATAAAATTACTGATAAGTCACCTGTTATTCTCTCAGGTATGGCTCACTGAATCCTCCCCCTCTCTCCCTCTCTCTCTCTCCCTACGGATCCATCCGTTCATTTACTCGAAGAGTTCCTGCTGCTGAAATCGCGCATGCCTTTTTCTTTCACTGCAGCTTTGTGTTTAGACAAGGAGACTGTCATGTATCAGTTTCTCCACAGCATCCTTGTAAAAATCCAAAATTCAACCTGACTCTAGAGAGTCGTTTAGAAGAAAAACTCTGCTGTGGCTCGAACTTGGCTCTCTCAGACTCAGAGGCCAAACAATGCAAGCTGCGCTGCGCGGCGCAAACTGCGCATGCTGCGCACCGGCAAACTGTTTAATCAGGACAGAGACATAGGTCGGCTACCGACCAACAACAGCATCACGGGTATGTTACTGACACACAGGGTGCTGATCAAACCGCGATACTTATTAATTTTAAAAAAGTGCTGATAATGATTGCAAGTGGGAAATTTACATGAGTTTACCGTTTTACTGGTAACCGTTACATCCCTACTCTGCAACCACAAGGTCTATAGCAATTATTCTGGTGTCATAATAAAGTAACACTTGAGAGATTTAACCAGATTTTGAATTATGTTACTGGGACAGAGTAAATGAAGATAGAAGTCAGAATCATTAGAAAATTTCATCCTCGCCTAAAATAAAAAGTTTTTATAGTTAATATCTCTTTGTAATGATTCAGCTGCAGCTTTAGAACTCTATGAATGAATGTGAAAATATGTGAACATTACTTCTGCCAAGTTTGAGTCTGATAAAGTGATGCAGAGCAAAGTTAGAGAGGTTTTACTACAGAGTGGTCAGGCCCAATCTTGGCACAGTTTGACTCCATTAGTCCCATTTGACATTTCTGATATACCAAACTTTAGATTTCACTTTTATGTCACTTTTGGTGTTCATTACACCCAATTACAATAGCGTGTATCTTCCTCTGCCTATCCATGGCAGTTTTGTCTGTTTTTGAAAAATAAAAAATAAAAAATATAAATAAAAAAATATTTTTGGAATTGCAACCCAAGTTTGAATCAAAGTGAAACAGTTTTGGATATTTGATAATTAATTTGCTTAGTGTTGATGTTGTGTTTGGTGTGTGTAAAAATGCCTTATATGGTTGTGTAGCTGAAAATTACCTGTTTAAATTGATGTTCAGCATGACTATACTTCTACATGAATAGTTCACTTTTTCTCACGTGATTTTTGGAGAGCATCAAGACTTCCTGAAATCAGGGACTTTGGGGCTGAACAGGTTGACGGGTTTACTCTGTGGTAATTGGTCAGTTCAGATTGGTTTGGCACCATTTTCAACAGCTCTACATTCATTTTTCAGTTCAAGTTTCGGTCGAGGGGTCTGTTCAGGGTTTCTGGCAGCTGCTGCCGCTGGTTACAGAAGAGGGAGGAGTCCTGATGCTGCAGACATGTTTTTATTTCACACATTAATCTTCTAATGAGACACTTAAAGGGACAGTTCAGTATTTTTGAAGTGGGGTTGTATGAGCTCCATATGGTCACTAAGGATAGTAGATACAGTAGAAAGTTCTCTCCTCTTCACCAGAAAGCCACAGACTGTAGGAGTCGGTGACTAAGAAAAAGACGCTAATAGAAAAGTACCGTACCGGAGTTGAAGGCTGTTTTCTCCGCCTACAAGAACTCAAATCAAAAAGTAATACCACAGTTTAAGAGTACGCTACATAGACAATTTTTGAAGTGCATTAATCTTTCGGAAATATAAAGTTTATCCGGACCTAAGCCGACTCACGCCGTGTGTAGCTCCGCTAAATCACTCCGCCGTACTTAGCTAGCTGCTTTTAATGGCTGTTTTAGACTAATTTAAAGCACATTATAAGACAAATATTGCTGAGATGGGTTTTTGTGATGCTTCCCTGAACCCACCGAGAGGAATAGAAAGGAAACATCCATGGAGCCTGGACATCAAGATAGAGACGTAAATAAACAGTGGGGCGAATGTTTGACCTGGGAATATGTGATATGGACGACAGAATTACTCGTCAAACGGACTTTCCTTTCCCGGAGTTTTGTGGACATATTTCAATTTCCCGAAGATAAACTGGAAAAACGTCCCAAACCTGAAGGACCTAATGACAGTTTCTGCTCAAAGTAAGTAATAATGATCTATCAGAGACAAATAAGCAGAGTAGAGGAGGCTGTTTGTTGATCATAACAATCTGTCAGGTAACAGGTAACAGAGATGCATTCACTATACTGTGTAACCGAATGCCCTCGTTACGCAGAGGAATACGGTGAAAGCTGAGTTCTCCATGATGCACATCTGTTTCTGAATCAAGGGAAGCATCACAAAAACCCATCTCAGCAATATTTTTCTTATAATGTGCTTTTAATTAGTCAAAAACAGCCGTTAAAAGCAGCTAGCTAACTACGGCGGAGTGATTTAGCGGAGGGAAACACGGCATGAGTCGGCTTAGGTCCGGATAAACTTTATATTTCCGAAAGATTAATGCACTTCAAAAATTGTCTATGTAGCATACTCTTAAACTGTGGTATTACTTTTTGATTTGAGTTCTTGTAGGCGGAGAAAATAGCCCTTAACTCCGATACGGTACTTTTCTATTAGCGTCTTTTCTTAGTCACCGATGGTCACAGGCTGTGGCTTTCTGGTGAAGAGGAGAGAACTTTCTACTGTATCTACTGTCCTTAGTGACCATATGGAGCTCATACAACACCACTTCAAAAATACTGAACTGTCCCTTTAAGGGTGAATAACTCAGGAAAAAGCACAATACGACTTCTTTACTTGGACCCCACATTTTTCATCATTCCTGCTTCCCTCGGTAATTACAGGACATTTATGTACCTAACTCAAACATGCATATGCACATATGAGGAGAATATAACTTTGCATCGCCCCTGAACAGAAACTGTTCTCAGCGCCGTGGCTCAGAGTCACTTCCTGTCTGTGGCCTCTTTCTCACACTACGTTTCCCCAAAGTTCTAAATGCTCTCCACTGTCCTGAGTCTTTAAAAAAGGCATAAAACGCTAAAAAATAATCTTAAAATCCAAAAACATAACCAATATTTTAATTGTATAGTTCAGGCTTAAGTTTTTTTAATGATTTACTTGTATAAGGCTAAAAAGAAATGATTCATGATAATATAAAACATTTCTGTAGCTGATTTAAGAAAGCTGGCATTTTTTGGGGGGAGGGGGGCAAAAGTGTTTTTTTTTTTTCAGAAAAAAATCAAATGTTTCCTCCAATCAGCAACCCATCTCAAAACATAAAATACTTCGTGGAAATGATTTTTTTTTTTTATTGACAAAGCGGTGGAGTTGTTTAAACACGCAGACCTGTATACAGTCTATATCCAAAAATATATAATCTATTTTTGAAGTTTATTTTATGCTCAAATAGTTTTTTTTATTAATCTGGCTTTTGAAATGGAAAAAAAGTTCAAATATCATATTTTTACAGCTGATTTAAAAAGGTGGAATTTTTTGTCACTTGGGTCGCGAGTGTGTTTTTAAGTCTGACACCACAAAAAAAAATAAAATCAAAATCAAAATCAATATTACTGCCAATCACTGACCATCTCAGGCCCTGGTTATAATTGTCATCAAATACTTCATGAACAGTTTTTGTGGAAATTATCAAATTTTATATATACATACACATATGTAACAAATAAAAGAGAAATTATGTGAACATACTGACCCTTTATTCTCAACATTTTGACTTTTACCACAAAATTGTTATTTCAACTTTATTCTGGAAATTTCAACTTTTTGATGAAATTTCCACTTTGTTAAAAAATGCAGAAATTTCGACAAAAAAGTTGCAGTGTTGAGAAAAAGCGAAAATGCTGAGAATAAATTGAGAATAGATATGTTGAAACACATTGTATGTCAACTTTGTTTTGGACATTTTGAGTTTATTCTCCATATTTTGACTATACCACAAAATTGTTATTCTACTTTATTCTTGTCATTTCAACACTATTCTGGAAATTTTGACATTAATGTCGATTTCCCCAAAATTATTTTCTCCATCTTACATGGCCCTAATACTCTTCAATCAATCAACCAAACTTTTTTTGTATAGCACTTCTCATACAAACATTTGTGACTCAAAGTGCTTCACATAAGAAATAAAATAAAGTAACCATAAATGACAGAAAATTGCATACAAATCAAAACAATTCTGTCGAAAGACTGACTTGTTATAAGGCAAAAAAATATCAATACAAATGATTTTTTCAGTGGTTTTGAAGAGCTGACACTTTATGCCATGTTTTGGAAAGAAAATCTGCACAAATTAATCTGTAAGGTTCAAATTTGCAAAGCTTGAAAGTCTAACGAGTGCACACTTCAGTTACAGTGTTCAACGTTTGAGGAAAAGAATAAAAAGGATTAGATAAAGGAATCAGTATATTTTGTGTTTATGCTTCACAGTCTTCTTATCTCTTCCTGTTTTACACCAAGGTCGTCACGTCCTCATCAGATGCTGTGAGCAGAAGTGATGACCGAGAAGTTTAAAAATTAATCACACCTGACGGGAAACAGGAGAAATCTGCCAATCAGCTTTACAGAGAAGGGTGCAAAGTGCTCCCAGTCCGGCTTCAGTGTGATTTCAGGGAAGACACTAAAAACCTTTGCTTGTTATCACGTAAATAAAATTGATAGCAGCGGGCAAAACAATGAAGAAAACTGCATCCCTAGTCTCTATTTTCTCCACTTTCTAGACTCTCTTCAGTCCATCCTTGAGTCTGTAGATGTTTCTGCAAAGTTTGTCAATGACCTCGAGCTTAGGCGTACAAACCTGGTGATGATGTGTGATTCTTATTGGTCTAAACTGAGGCTCAGAAAAGAGCACAAGTGTTTGTACCTGAAAGGAGTATTTGTTCTGACAGGGGATCACCTCTCCTCCATTCTTCACCACCTCCACACACTTGATCCGGTTCAGGTCGATCCAGCCTCTCCTGAACCTCTTCTGTGGACGGACACGAGACGACAAATTGTTTACTCAAATATGACTTCACATTAACACTTAGATACTGACCTTTGTGTCAAAACAAAGGCATCCGCGCACTTTTAAAACAGCTGTTAAAGACCTGCTCTGTTTTATTTCTGTTTTATTGTGACTGTAACTGTTCTGTCTTTTTGGTTTCACGTTTCTTTTTCACATGATGGACGAGGGATAAATCTGGCATATTTACAGCAACCTCGTGCAGGGATGTCCCGATCCGATCCAATATTGGATATCAGTCCGATATCAGCAAAAGAACAAATATGGGATTATATCGACCTGTATCTAAAATATCCGATATAAGCAGTCCACCCTAATTTAATTTTTATTTATTTATTTCAGTTGTACAATATGCTTATGTTTATGTTAAACACAGTGGTTATTTTGCAATTTAAAAATATATATTTTGTTTTTATTGGATTTATTAAGGTTGCTTTTCAGGATCTTCTAATTTATTTGTTATTTTGTTATTTATTTTATGTAATTGTACTATAATCTTATGTTTAAGATAAAATTAGATTAAATTTATTGAACCAAACAAATAGACTAGCACACAACAGATGAACAAAGAGACAAACAAACAGATAAACAAATACAGAAACAAATAAGACAAACAAACAAACATATGGACAGATAAACAGACAAACAAAAAGACAGACACACAAATAAACAGATGAACATTTGGACAAACAGATAAAAAAATAGACAAATGCAAGAACAGACAAACAAACAAACAGACAGACACATAAACAGACGAACAAAGAGACAAAAAAAGATTAACAAATAGACAAACACATAAACAAATAAGACAAACAAACAAATGGGCCAATAAACAGACAAACAAATAGACAGACACACAAATAAACAGACAAACATATAGACAAACAAACGGATAAACAAATAGACAAACGCACAAACAGACAAACAAATAGACAGACACACAAACAGATGACCAAAGAGACAAACAAACTGATAAAAAAATAGACAAACCCACAAACAGATGAACAAAGAGACAAACAAAGAGATAAACACATAGACAAACACACAAACAAATTATACAAACAAACAAATGGATGGATAAACAGACAAAAAAATAGACACACAAACAAACAGAGAAACAAATAGACACACAGACAGACAAACAAACAGACACACAAACAAACAAACAGACAAATAGACACAGACAGACAAACAGACAAACAAACACACAAACAGACACACATTAACAAACAGACAAACAAATAGACACACAGACAGGCAAACACACAAACAGACAAATAGATACACAAACAAACAAACCATAAACCTCCTTGGCTGAGGTAATGATGATCTTAACTGCTCATAACAATCAAATAAATCTGTTCACAGTCACCTCTGCTTTTCCATCATAGTACGTCAGTCGTTTCTTGGTGAGAACGAAAAGTCTCTCCTTGTAGTTCAGCGGAGACGCAAACTTTTTCTGCTGGGAGCGCTTGATGAGCCTCTCCTCCAATAGCGTCTCTTCACTCATCTTGGCCCCGCCCACTACGTCAGCTGACAGGAGGCTGGAACAGAGCTGACAAAAGAGGTGCAAAGTTAAGTTTAAGGTACTTTTAAAGAGAAAGACGGGGCAGATGTGGGATGTGGAGGAACAGGAGACTCTCATGCATGTAAGCAGCAAGGCCGAAAACCAACACTGAATGCCTGTGACCTTCAATCCCTCAGGAATTATAAAGCAGCATCATTGTGCAACGGATCTAACCACATGGGCTCAGGAACTCAGAAAACCACTGTCATTTATAGGGATGGTTACCGAATTAGGTACTTTAAGAGGTACCGACCGAATTCTGTTGGTACTACCGAGTACCGATTCACATAAAGTCAAACGGTGCCATGTTTAGGTACCTAAACGCATCCTTGTGACTGTGAGGGAGTGGAAGAAGTAGGCATACTATCGGGGAGAGTAGGAAATTTCCATAACGGACTTGAACACAGCACAGCAACAGCGTAATGACAAATGTTGTTTTGATATATATCTGTTCAATTTTATATATTGGGAAATAAATTTACATTGAAAAAATTTGAGATCTTAATATTAAACAAATTAATATTTATTACCCCATAAACACACGCAAAAGTACCAAAAATTGGTTTCATTGAGTACCAATACCAATTTCCAGGTACTAGGCATTGGTTCGGTATCGGTTCAAATGTGAAAGGTACCCATCCCTAGTCAGTTAACACTAGGGCTGGGACGATTCACTTTTCTCCTGATTCGATTTATTGCGATTTTTAGGTGCCGATACGATTTAAATTGCGATTCTACAATATTGCCGATTTTTGCAATCTTTAGTTAGCTTTTTTAAAACCAGTGAAAAAGATGAACAATGATGATGCCTACAGACTATATCAGGAAAAATACACATCACATGTGAGTCTGTTTTTTGGACTTATTCAGCAATATATATTAACCACTACGTCAGCTGACAGGAGGCTGGAACAGAGCTGACAAAAGAGGTGCAAAGTTAAGTTTAAGGTACTTTTAAAGAGAAAGACGGGGCAGATGTGGGATGTGGAGGAACAGGAGACTCATGCTTGTAAGCAGCAAGGCCGAAAACCAACACTGAATGCCTGTGACTTTCAATCCCTCAGGGAATATAAAGCAGCATCATTGTGCAACGGATCTAACCACATGGGCTCAGGAACTCAGAAAACCATTGTCATTTATAGGGTTGGTTACCGAATTTGGTACTTTAAGAAGTACCGACCGAATTCTGTACTACCGAGTACCGATTCACATAAAATCAAACGGTGCCATGTTTAGGTACCTAAACGCATCCTTGTGACTGTGAGGGGGTGGAAGAAGCAGGCATACTACCGGGGAGAGTAGGTGAATTTCCATACCGGACTTGAACACAGCACAGCAAGAGCGTAATGACAAATGTTGTTTTGATATATATCTGTTCAATTTTATATATTGGGAAATAAATTTACATTGAAAAAATTTGAGATCTTAATATTAAACAAATTAATATTTATTACCCCATAAACACACGCAAAAGTACTGAAAAATGGTATCATTGAGTACCAATACCGATTCCCAGGTACCAGGCATTGGTTCGGTATCGGTTCAAATGTGAAAGGTACCCATCCCTAGTCAGTTAACACAGTTCATCTCTACATCTTCTAGGTCTAGGTCAAACTTCTCTGGGCTGAGCTCATCTGAGATGGACTGAGGCAAAGTGGAAAAGTCTGCTGAGGTCTGAGTCCACATTTCAGACTGTTTTTGGACATCATGGACTAAAGAGGAAAGGGACCATCCAGACTGTTATTAGAGCAAAGGCCAAAAGACAGCATCTGTGATGGTATGGTGGTGTATTAGCGCCCACGGCATGGGTAACCTGCACATCTGTGAAGACTCCATTAAAGCTGCAGTAGGCAACATTGTTTCGGTATAACTGAGTGAGAGAGAAGAAAAATCTGGAAACAGTGGACAGGAGCTTTAATTTCACAGGGTATGTGTCATGACTTTGTAAAGTCTAAAGTGCACAAAAGAAAAAATCTGTTATGTTGTGTGCAGTAGAACATTCAGCAACAGATATGGGGTTCTGTCCAAAATAGAGTAACGTAAACAGTTACTTTTCATACAGGGTAAATAAGTAAAGTAACCAGCAACTTTTTTAAGAAGTAACGAGTAACGCAACACTGGTAGAGTACAGCTGAAGCTACATTCTGAAAGGTACATTGAGGAGCAACACGCTACCATCTATACTATATTACTAAAAGTATTCGCTCACCTGCCGTGACTGGCATATGAACTTAAGTGCCATCCCATTCCTAATCCAAAGGGTTCAACATGATGTCGGTCCACCCTTTGCAGCTATAACAGCTTCAACTCTTCTGGGAAGACTGTCCACAAGGTTTAGGAGTGTTTATGGGAATTTTTGACCATTCTTCCAGAAGAGCATTTGGGAGGTCACACTCTGCTCTAATTCATCCCAAAGGTGTTCTATCGAATTGAGGTCAGGACTCTGTGCAGGCCAGTCAAGTTGATCCACACCAGACTCTGTCCTCCATGTCTTTATGGACCTGCTTTGTGCTCTGGTGCACAGTCATGTTGGAAAAGGAAGGGGCCAGCTCCAAACTGTTCCCACAAAGTTGGAGCATGGAATTGTCCAAAATGTCTTGGTGTGCTGAAGCATTCAGAGTTCCTTTGACTGGAACTAAGGGGCCAAGCCCAGCTCCTGAAAAACACCCCCTCACCATAATCCCCCCTCCACCAAACTTTACACTTGGCACAATGCAGTCTGAGAAGCATAGTTCTCCTGGCAACCTCCAAACCCAGACTGGTCCATCAGATTGTCAGATGGAGAAGCGTGATTGGTCACTCCAGAGAACGCGTCTCCACTGCTCTAGAGTCCAGTGGCGGCGTGCTTTACACCACTGCATCCACGCTTTGCATGTCACTTGGTGATGTGAGGCTTGGATGCAGCTGCTCGGCCATGGAAACCCATCCATGAAGCTCTCTGCACTGTTCTTGGGCTAACCTGAAGGCCACATGAAGTTTGGAGGTCTGTAGAGATTGACTCTGCAGAAAGTTGGCGACCTCTTCTCACTATGCGCCTCAGCATCCGCTGACCCCGCTCCGTCAGTTTACGTGGCCTACCACTTGGTGGCTGAGTTGCTGTGGTTCCCAAACACTTCCACGTTCTTATAATCCAGCTGACAGTTGACTGTGGAATATTTAGGAGTGAGGAAATGTCACGACTGGATTTGTTGCTCAGGTGGCATCCTATCACAGTTCCACGCTGGAATTCACTGAGCTCCTGAGAGCGACCCATTCTTTCACTAATGTTTGTAAAAGCAGTCTGCATGCCTAGGTGATGATTTTATACACCTGTGGACATGGAAGTGACTGGAACACCTGATTCTGATTATTTGGATGGGTGAGCGAATACTTTTGGCAATATTGCCTATCTTCTTCAGGGACGTCCTCGCTTATTTCAGAGATGATGAGGACACGTTCTGCTCAAGTTACAACAGCATGGCTTGAGAGTAAAGACGAGGCCAATTCTAGCTGAGAATCAATAACAACTCCCTTAAGGAACTGATATCTGTTCAATGTTGCTTATCAATTCTTCCACTTTATTGATCTGCATGCTTTGGAAATCAAAGATGCCACACACTCATTAGAGGGATCAGAAGAAATCACAACAAATAGGCCAAAAATCCTGGCAGAAGTGGTCTAAACTGTGTCTTATTTTTGACAATAAAACACTTACTGTCCATCTTTCAGTAAGTGGAAATACCAGCAACTTGTAAGACCATTTTTCATAACTTAAGTAATGAATATCAGAGTGTTTTGTTTGTTTTTCCAACAAGAAAATCAGCAGGAATGGATAAGGGAACTATTGAAAAAACAGATCAGATTGTCGGTGTAAAAATACGGAATTTCCAATCACAGGACTTAAAAGGTTGTGCAGAGACTCATCAATTTAAAAAAATGTACAAATGCAAAAAAGTGAGTCAATACACACTAGAAAATTAAATTGGATGTGATGCATGTTTTGAGATTAAAATTTGTATTTTTTGGGTTCTTTTTTATTGTACTTATTTGTTTTTGTTGTTAAAATCGATGACAGGTTAATGTAGGCTGTTGAAAATCAACTGTATGTGATGTCAGACCATCTGTTCTTCTTAAAAAAAAAATCATTCAAGTAGGGGCAGACAAATAAGAGATATTTCTCTTCTTGCTGCTCCTTTCCTATCATGAATGTGTTTGTTTTAGGGTGTAATGTGCACCTGTGTACGGATTTTGTTGTCAGCTTTCATGTAAGGAACAAATGAATAAATAAATAATAAATAAAAATAAATAAAATCAGTTAGGATTAGCTAACAGCATTGCTACGAATAAAATCACATCAAATCCCATTTCTAGTAAAGACTGCAGAAACTTGAGCGACCTGCAGCAGTCCTGGATGGAGAGTCTAGACTGTTGAGCAACTGAAGTCAAACATGACGCAAGAGTAAGAAAGCACTTCACCTACAAAGCTTTAACAATGAGTGTTCTCAGTTCACAAACAATCAAAGTGTTGAAAGGAAATGTGACGTACCAGTGTTAAAACGACAAAACCCTGTTCCTGCTCTTTTAGTGTGTTGTAGGTAACAAATTCAAAATGAAAGAATATTTGCAGAACAAAGTTTATCAGTTTGAACATTAAATATTTATTTTTTTGTGTGCATATAAGTGAATAAAGGCTAAAAAAAAGACTTAAAAATCATTGTATTCTGTTTTTTATGTTCATTTTACACAACGTCCTAACTTAAAAAATCAACCATAGTTTAAACATTATCACGTTTGTGTCCTCTTGGGCTCCCATTACAGTCCATTTAAGTGTTACCAATGATAACAAGCTAATCGAGTCCTGCTCACATCAGGGAATCTACACATCAAAGTGTTTCATTAATAAATCACCACACTTTTCCACAAGGGCCTAAAAACATTATAGTCAGGTTCCCACTAGTGTTTAAAGATTTATTTCACTTTATATACAATAACAAATGTGTTTTTTCTTCTTTCTCTAATGAAATGACACAAATAAAAATCACCATTTTTTGCCCTATATTAAAAAATCCAAATGGCATTGAAAACATCTTTAAAATTAATAAAATTTAAAAAGCACAAAAATGTATAATCAGTGCAAGTTCAAAATTTTCAACAGGCTACAAGATCAGAGAAACATGTGAACTGATCACATGAACATGTAAAATACATAAAAATGGCTGAAATTCCAGAAATTTACATCAAAACCATAGCTTTATTTGTGTTTTATCATTGGGTTTTATTAATTTTCTTGACTAAGTTGTGTCTTTACACAGTTTAACATGGCTGTATTACTTATTATTGTTTCTTTAATACTCTTTTACTTATTTATTTATTGAATAGATAGCAAGTTTTAAAAACTGTGCTGAGCTGGTTTGGGTCTTAAATATCAAAAAGACCCTACTTTTCATTTCCATTTATGCAGTTTACTGTCCAAATAGCCATTAACAATATCTGGATCTTCAAATAACAGGTTTAAAATACAACTAATGTGTAATTAGTTTAAGTTTTATAAATCTGACTGAATTAAAAGATAAGAGAATCATGATAACTGATTATAAATTTAAAAAAAAGCATAACAACGGTCCAAATGCTGGAAAGTTACTCAAAGAGACAGATTAATTTACCATTTATTTTTTTTAATTGTATCTTTAACTGACTAACTTTGCTGTACTATGTTTTCTTCATTTGTATTTTGTTATTTATTAGGTTAATATAAACTTTATCTGACAGACAGTGCTGGGCTGGTGTGGGAAGGGGTCCAATGCGATACTTTGTCCAGGGGCCTTAAATTTCATGCAACGCCCCTACTTTTCATTTCCATTTATGCATTTTGCTGACCAAATGGCGATGACCAAAGTCTGGATCTTCAAATAACATGTTTAAACAACACATTAATTTATAATCAGTTGAAGTTTTAAAAATCTAACTGAGTTAAAAGATAAGACTATCAGTTTGGCTGATTATAAAAAGCATTAGCATAACAAAGGTCAAAATGCTTAAAGTTACTCATAGGACAGTTTGATTCACCATTTATTTTTTGATTTTGAAGTTGTATTTATTGCCTGTTTTACACTGGGTTGTATCTTTAACTGACTAACTTTGCTGTACTGTTTTTAGTTATTTATTAGCTTAAAAGACACTTTATTTGACAGACTGATTTGGGAAGGGGCCCAATATGATAGCTTGTCCAGGGTCCCTTGGATTTCTAGCATCGTTCCTGCTTCCACTAAACTAAACTGTAGTTTATAAAGTCGTTTTTGTGACTTTAAGAGCTGTTGATGACATTTAACACGATAAACCAAACGCTGAGTATTTTAGGCAGGTCTGTGGTGAGCCTGAAGCTGTGAGCCTCACACATGATGACCTGTGGTTTTATCTGAGCGGCAGAAATTCACACAACAGCTCAGAAACGAACAGAAATCTAACAAAACTCAATCGACGACCAGCTCACCTTCAACCGCCATTAGATCCACCAGAGATGCATTTACGTGCGTTTGATTTCCACGTCGATATAAATCCAAGGAGCGGGATTAAGGAAATGAAGCTCGGGATCGAAACACTCTCACGAAACTTCCTCCCTGCTCTGCCGCAGAGTGTGTAGTGTGTGTGTGTGTGGACACACAGAGAGAGAGAGTTTCGTTTAAGCCCACGGACCAATCAGCATTCAGCCTCAGGTATGTCCCACCTTTGCTCCAGCACCTGAACGCGTCCTGCTCAGGATTCGGGAAAGGCCGCCACTTTCACTTCCCAATACTTCCACATCTCCGAGTTTGTGGATTAAAAGTTCTATTTTTCAGGTAATTAAAGCGATACTGACATATCAGTCAATATCTGACCAGAAAATTTATCAAAGAGGAAATGTATAAGCAAGTTTTAAAAGACAGAGCCAAAAAAAGGTAACACAAACTTAAAAACTAGCAAAAATTTCAGAAACAAATCAAATTTAAGTCCAAACAAACAACAAAACAAAAGAGATACAAAACAAATCAATTAATAATCATACCCATGATGAATAATAAACCAACGTTAAGTTAAAAACAAGGTACAGAATGACAAAAGCAAGCCAGGAAAAATGCCAAAAACAGAACAACGCATGAAACGCAACAACAAATGCATGCTCTAATGAAAAAAAGCAAAAATGCAAGGCCATAAAACAAAAACAAGATTTAAAATAAGAAAAAAACTTATAATTAAAGCACAATCAGACCGAAAAATACATAAAAAGGCACAGCGAATAATTTTAAAAACATGCAATTTAAGAGTGCTACAACAAAAGATAAATAAAATACTAAAAATGACAATTATATTGATATTAAAAAACAATAACCACAAAAGAGAAAAAAATCAATAGCAAATCACAAACATATGTACAATTAATAAATTAAATCAAATACAAAAGAACAATCAAATTCAAACTATTAACTGTTTTTCATTGGTTTTTTTTGTTATTGTTTTCTCCATCTTTTTCTTTTTTTTATTTCATGTCCTTTAACACTGCAAAGATTTGCGTTCAGTTTTACAGTAATTTACAGGCATCTTTACAGTATCATTACCGTACTTCAGTTTGCTGTATGTTAATATACTACATAATTACTGCAACATAATTACTATTCATTTGTTCACAGCATTAACACCGCATTTTAAACTAGAGTTTATTTGTTTTTTTTCACTTACATCTATTTACTGTATTTTCAAATATTTAATAACTGCTTTAAACAATATCTTCTTTTCGAAATATTTTATTTTTAATCCAATTAATGACAATTACATCAAATGTCGTATTTTTTAAAAATATATAATCATTCAAATAATTACAGTTACATATTACACCTCAGTTCATCATTAATCATTAAGATCCCCATTCACAGATACTTACTGTGAAGACCTTTAAACAGTAAGTAACTGTAGATGTTATAAAGTACTGTTAATTTTACAAACATCAGAGTATTTAGTGGTTGTTGAGTCATAGCATGTGGCTACATTTAGTTTCTGACTCTTTAACTGGCTAGAAATTACTCTAATGAATGTGACTCCTCGCTTAGTCAGCTGCTGGTGTAAATCAGGGGTGGGCAAAAAGTGTCCCGGGGGCCAAATGCGGCCCTCCACATCACTAAATGTGGCCTGCCATTCATTCCCAAGAACCAGCAGTTGTAAATAAGAAGAAAAATCAGATATCCAATAGAAATAATTCTATATAATCTAGACTGATATTTTACTTGGCTTATGTAAGTTATATACGACCTTACTTTGCTTTAATAGTGTCTTTAAAAATGCTATGAGAAGTTTCTAAGTAATTACAAAAAAAGTCTCACTTTTAGATATATGCCTGATGGAAATACACACTTTAAGATGAGTTTTATAGCATCAAAATAGGTTATCTGTAAATGCTATTCTTTAGCCTTCCGGTCGGGTCGGACCGGGCTGGACTGGCCTGGATACTCAACTTCGGGAACAAGACAATTAAAACTAGAGCAAATTTATATTATTCAGACATGTCTTAGAGCACCGGGCTGTAATTAGAGATATATAGCCGGCTACAAAACTACGATACTAAGTTTTCCAAAAATTACTTGTTGTCACACATCAAAAACTACCGCGAAAGAGTTGTATATCTAGAAAGAGATACATTACCTTGTCGCTTTGCATCCTGTAAGTTGTTGAAAAGAAAAGTTGTAAAGCGATGCAGAGTTCTGAGGAAGGTCTGAGCTGCATTCATTAGCATCACAACAAACACACGCTTTGGATTACACACGTCTTTTGGTGCGTTCCAGTTGTAGTCAGAAGTAGGAATTTTGAACCCCCAGTAGGAAACTGCAACTGGAATGCCTCCCAAAGTCGGAATTCCCTCCTGGGAACTTGGTGAAACCTCGCCACCCCCAAGTTGACAATCCAAGATGGATGCCCCCAGTGTGACCAGTTATTTAGCTCCTGTAATGATCCATTTATTTGCACTTCTGACTGGGGTGTGTCGCTCTAGATCAGCTGTATACATAGTATTGTTAGACTTATATTTACAAAAATGCTGCCATAGTCATAATCACATTCTTCATGTGATATTTGTGGGCAACAACGCAGGGTGTGCTAACAACAGCTAACAACAGCTAACAACAGCCTGGTAGATCAGCATGTTTTTTTCCGACTTCAACTGGAACAGCGATAAGTCGGAGATGATGTCACTCCCATTTCGCAGCATTACGACAGTCGCCGCGCGTGCTCATGGGTAGCAGAGTCTTTATTTCGCCGGTAATAGACTCTCCTCATAGCACCTTTAAATCTCTTTCATGAAGCCTTTAACATTAAATCAAGTATTATTCAATACTATATTTAGAAAATGGCAGCAGCAAAATATGTGAGCTTTAAAAATTTGAAAAACATCTTTTTATTGATTTGAAAATGGCTTCATTGGCTTTAGTTATGTGTATATTGGCTTAATTTGCTTGAATTCTGTATCTAGTTCATTTGATAAAGCATAATAATTTGTATTTTTGTTGTAATGTATGAATACTGGTATTCTAGTTTTATGACAAGTTTATATTCTCATATGTTGTTCATCCAACATTCTTTTTCCTCATCGAGAGTTTCTGAAAGTTTGTAACAACGTGGCCCTCAGGCTGGGAAAATGGTTTTATGAGGCCCTCTTGGTAATTAAAGTTGCCCACCCCTGGTGTAAATGGTCATCTGTATCTACATTTCAGCCCTGTGATTGGCTGGCTTTAGAGTGTACCACATCTGGACCACAGAAGAGAAAAGCAGGTTTTTTAAAAAAAGGTAAGTTAAAAGCTCAGACGGAAAAAATAACTTTTTTTTGTTGTTTTTCCTTTTTTCTGTTTGTTCTTTTATTTTGCTTTTTGTTATATGTTTGCATTGACGTTAAAACAACCTCACCTGTCTGTCTAACTGCTTTTCTCTTCTGTGGTTATTGGTTTATTAAGTTTATTTGTGCCATTGTTGACTGATCAGGATGTTAAAATGATTTATTTTTGGCTGTATGATGCTTGAGGTCCGTAATGTGCTTTTTTTGAGTGCCTTCTTCCTGGACTGACGGAGACGGATGTTCTGTGGTTTGATCGACGTCATGCTGCCACTTCCTCTCTGTCTTTGTCTTAACTAACTCCCTCCCTCCCTCTCTCTCTCTCTCTCTCTCTTTATCTCACCTTTATTTAAGAGATTATTTTCATTTTTACTCAATCGCTGTGGCCAAAGCGTAACAAATAACAATCTCTTACGTCTTCCGTCCCCTCATATCTTCTTCTGTATTTTGTTCTCTCTTGTTCATGTCTTCATTCACACCTTCTCCACATCCTCCACCCACCTGCTTTGTCTCTCTTTCTTTCTTTCTTTCTCTCTTTCGTTTCTTTGACACCTGAAGCATCTCACCAGCTTCCCTCCATGCAACAGAGCTACCAAAAAACTCTTCAAAAAGGTAGAAAAACTAAAATCTGGAGGCCGGATTTGGAGGACGAAGAGGCAACAGAAGGAATCGACCATGATTCACTCAAGTAAGTACAAGAAGCTGATAATCAAACGTATTTAGGAAACAAGAACCCGAGCATCAGACTGGAGAATAAGGAGATTCGAGTGACTGTAAATGTAGCATCATTGTTGGTTCGCCTAAAACTTCTGGGATTTTTGTGCACAACCATCTCCAAGGTCCACAGAGAGTGGCCTAAAGTCTCAAAGTAAAAATGTGGTGGTGGTTCAAGAAGATAGAAAGACAACAAACCAAACAAAGTTTTCTTTAGACCGTCTCTGAGCATCTACAGCTACAGAAAACTGAGGCTGCAACTCTCACAGACTCATGGTGGTGTCGTGGTGTTGTTTCGGACCATGTCCATCCCAAAAAATCATCTAAAATAGTGTTAATTTTGTTGACCTATTATTTTCGTCATAGTTTACGCCAACAACCTTTTCTCCTCTGATGGAAACAAGACAGTTAACTAAAAAAAACAACAGCACATGGACAAAAACTAAATTAACTGACATTTTCAACAACAAATAAAACTAGACTAAAATGTCTGACAGACTTAATCCAATCATATAGAGGAGTATTAAGGCCATGTAGATGGAGAAAATTATTTTGGGAAATTTTACAATAAAGTTGAAATTTCAAGAATAAAGTTGAAATGACGAGAATAAAGTTGAATAACAATCTCGTGATAAAAGTCAAAATTTCAAGAGTAAGGTTGAAATGTCAACAATAAAGCCAACATACAATGTATTTCTACTTTAGACTCATTTTTGCATTTTTCTCTACTTGCATTTTTCTTGATAGTTCGACATTAAAGTTGTGATTTGTTGTGATATGGTTGAAATGACGAGAATAAAGCTGAATAACAATTTCGTGGTAAAATTGGAAATGCAAAGAATAAGGTCGAAATATCCAAAACAAAGTCAACATACAATGTATTTTGACTTAATTCTCAACATTTTCAACTTTATTCTGGAAATTTCAACTTTTTTGTCGAAATTTTAAAATTTTTCAACAAAGTGGAAATTTTGACGAAAAAGTTGAAATTTCCAGGATAAAGTTGAAATGACAATTTTGTGGTAGAAGTCAAAATGTTGAGTATAAAATCGAAATGCAGAGGATCAAGTCAAAATGTCCAAAACAAAGTCAACATACAATGTACTTTAAGTTTAATAACAATTTTGTGATAAAAGTCAAATGTCAAGAGTAAGGTTGAAATGTTGACAATAAAGCCAACATACAACGTATTTTTACTTTAGACACAGTATTTTTGCTTTTTTCTCAACTTCCACTTTTTCCTTGAAAGTTCGACATTAAAGTCATAATTTTAAGAATAAAGTTGAAATGGCGAGAATAAAATTGAAATAACAATTTTGTGATAAGAGTCTAAATGTCAAGAGTAAGGTTAAAATGTCGACAATAATGTCGACATACAATGTATTTCGACTTTAGACTCAACATTTTTGCTTTTTTTCTCAACACTTGGACTTTTTCCTCGACATTTTGACTTTTATCTCAAAATTTTAGACTTCCTCAAAATTATTTTTTCCATCTCATACTCTTCCGTACAATCGGATTGACAGGACAGAAATAAACAGATACCAAGATGGCCAAACAGAAGCTTTAAACACTCTACAAAAAGTCAAAAAACTTGGCATAAATTTGACCACGTGGAGTAATTTCTGATTAAATGTGTCATATTGTACACCTCTTGCAAATTCTCTAGCCATGCAGTTTAGGTGCCTTTCCCATTTTCCACATCATGTAGTTGCCATTTTAACGTTGTATGCTCATGTTAATTGTTCTAAAACACAAGGTCCTAAACAAATGTTTCAAAATGATGACAGTATAGGAGGCAACACTGCATTCTGGTTACATTTAGATAAGAAAACTAATATTAGATAAAGGTTGGGTACAGTGATAATTTTGTTAAATAATTATTTTTATCATAATTTTCAGCAACAACCTTTTTCTTCTGATGAAAACTAGACAGTGACAAATAAAAACAAAAGCACATGGACAAAAACTCAAACTAAATTAATTGACATTTTCATGAACAAATAAAAACTAGACAGAAATGTCTGACAGACTTAATCCAGTCAGACCTAATATGGTCATGTAGGAAGTAGAGACAAGTGATGAATCTATCCAATCACAGCTACTTTGGTTGTGTTAAAGGTTGGATGAGTTCAGAGGGACATCCAATCACAGCTGCCTTAGCTTGGTGGTGGTGGGATAAGTTGTGGAGCGATCCAATCAAAGCTGCTCTCTTTATGAATTGATATTCATGTAGAGCAGGTTCACTGTTTGTTGTCAGTTCTGGTATTGTAACTGAGATGCTCTGCCAGGTAGTCACAATTTTGTGATAAAGGTCGAAATGTTGAGAAAAGAGTCAAAATGTTGATAATAAAGTCGTAATACATTGTATGTCGACTTTATTCTCAATGTTTGGCTTTTTTCACGACACTTTAACTTAAATCTCATCTTTTTGCCTTCTATCTTAAAATGTTGCCAGTAAGTTCGTCATTACGAACTTAATCTCAAACTGGCGAAAATTACTTTTTTCCATCTAAAATGGCCCGAGTACTGTTTCGTATTAAATTAAGGTCACTGCAAATTTACACAAAAGTTCAATTTGTTTCTGTTTTATTTATATATTAAAACTTTACTAGCTTTCAATAAAGGGTTATTAGATGTTTGATCTTATCCAAGAGGAAAATATGACTTTAGAAATTCAAGGAAACATAAAAAATACCGTACCAGGTAGCCTAAATTACCAAAAAAGTGTAAGGGCCATGTTTGATGAAAAAAATCATTTTTGAGAAGCTGAGATTACAGTCCAAATTTCAAGATTAAAGTCGAAAAGATGAGAACAAAGTGGAAGTCCAATTTTGCGATCAAAGTCGAAATGTGGAGAAAAGAGCTGAAATGTTGAGAATAAATTTAAAATACTTTGTATGTTGACTTTTTTTTGACTTTCAACTTAATTCACAACATTTTATCTTAAATTTCTTCATTTCAACTTTTATCTCAAAGTTTTGCCTTTATTCTCATAATTTTGAAATTAATCTCAACCTGGCAAAAATTATTATTTTCACCTAAAATGGCCAAAATACTCTTTCGTACTAAATAAAGGTGACTGCATTTCACAAAAAAGTTCAATTTGTTCCTGTTTATCTATACATTAGCCTTCAATAAAGGGTTATTAGATGTTTGATATCTAAGTGTAAAACATGACTTACTAAATTCAAGGAAAAATAAAAAAAATGCTTTGCCCTTTACACTTCATATTTTAGTCGACTAAATTTAAAATAGATCTCATTGACTTCAACTTGACTTAAATTAAACCAATGTAGATGACTAAATTCTGACTAAAACTAAGACATTTTAGGCAAAATACTATAACTCAAGCTCAATCAAAAGTGTTGACAACATTAACACTGATCTCAAACTGGTTTTTCAACAGTGGCTCCAGATCTCAACCCAATAGAGCACCTTTGGGACGTAAACAGGAGATTCTAATCATAGATGTTCAGTGAATAGAGTGACCTGTAGCTTCTCAGTTCTCCTTCCACAAGGCACATTGCTCTATGGGATGTTGGTATACCACAAAAACCAGCAGACTTCACCGCTTCATGATGGCATCAGATTGTCTTACTCGAATGTTTTAATCTTTCTTAAATTCTTGATTTATAAACACGACAGTTCGAAGCTTTGTTCTTCAGTGATGACGTAAAGATAAACAGGAAGACAACCAGCAGACAAAACTGTGAGAAGCTGTTTTACCCACAAAAGTCAAACAGATGTACAAAATGGCCGACTTAAAGAGAAAAACAGAGGAAGCTCGACTTCCTGACAAGGACCTCCCACTCAAACCACAAGGACTTAAAGTAAATCAAAACTGAGAGGCGAGGAGGCTCTCTGGCACTTGAATTATCTATAAATGAATCAGTTACGCTGATGCTAATTAGCATTTAGCTTGTCTTAATGTGTTGTTTTGGCAGCACAGTTGACTATCGCAGTTCGAAGAAGCTCGCAGATGCAGATTCAAACCTCACAAAGCAGGGAGTCTAGCAAAGCGTCATGAAACGATCGGGTTCAATCCGGCTTTACAGTCGAGAAGAGACTGCAAACCTCTCGACTAGCCTCCAATGAACATGTAGTGGCTTCAAGCTTCCAGAAAAACACCACTGAGTGGGTCTAATACACAAAGTAAAAACAAAAAGCAGATCCGGCATCACTTCCACGGTTTATTTACCAAAAAAAAAGTCAAGTTTGTAGTCAATAATCTTTTCTGCTCCCACTCAATTGTCTAGCCAGGTGCCACTTATTAAATTAAATTACCTAAAGCAGGCAGCGACTTAGGTACATGAACTACAACTGATTTTTGTAAACTTTACAGCATTTTATTGTAATATTTCCAGCTACCTACTGTGAACAGCTTTACGGTAAATTACTGTAAATGGCACAATATTGTGAAAAAATTATATTTGTGACTTTACAGCATTTATGGTAAAATCAACAGTTATTTACCATTTAATATGTATACAGTAAATACTGAAAATGGCAATGCAGGAGAAAAAACACTTTTTCCAGGAAAACTGACCAGTAGTAGGTAACATTTTTAAGGTAGTGTTTCAAATGTTTGGGTGAAACCATTGTTTGAGTAAATGTATTTTATAAGATATAAATGATGTATTTTTTTACAAAATTAATGTTTCTAATAAATGGTCCTTAAAATAGTTAAAGATATCTTTAAATGCATATGGCAAGTTCACTGCAATTTAAAATACATTAAAAGTTGTAGAATAATGAAACTGTGAATGTAAAAACTGTGAGGATGCTTTTTTTGATATCGCAGTAATAGTGCTGTAAACTGAAAGACTGTAAAGATATCTTGAATAAAAATACATAAGTTAGAAAATACAATAATATTCCTGTTAATTTCAATAGGGTAATGTTACCGTAGACATTTACAGAAATTAACTGGCATCATGTTTCCAGATAATTACTGTAAAATTGACAACAACCTTTATAGCGTAGAGATGGGAATAACGGTGAAAATTAACTTGGCCAATTTGTCATTACAAGCAAACAAAAAATTCGATCATTTTACTTTTTACAAATTAATTTAAATTCAATTCCAACTAAAATATTAATAATCAGGCAGACAAGAAAATTCATAGCAACAGATTATTTAAATGAATATTCTTTCCTTGATTCAGTTTAACATAAACTAAACTCATTATTTAAATTAGATTTTCTTTTTGGCCCTAACAGAAAACAAAAGATGAAGAATCTGCTCGAGCACCATCCAGCGTTTCTTAATCTATCTGTGGCTCTTTAAACAGCAGATAAAGCATGATTTTCATGTCTAGTTATTATGTTTTCATAACTGACTGTAATTTATTTTCTTCTTCAGAAAACTCCATACGCTCCATCTTCTGCTGCTGCTGTGCTGTACAAACAAGGTAAATTAATTTTTAATCTTTTTTTTTTTTTCATTTTATTCACCAATTTGTGCATACCAACAAATATAAGTGAACAAAGAGGTATGTGCGTAGCAAGTTATAGTGTTGGTTTACAAAATTCTGTGTACAAGCAATAGACTGATCTGGTGAATGATCTTGACCTATGACACACAAAGTCTGATCAGTTCATCTTTGAGAACTTTGACGTTTGTGCGAAATTCAGAGAACATCCCTCAGGTTTCCACCCAATAATGGTTGACCTGGACCACTTAAGGAAAAGCGGATGGATGGTGGGGAGAAATTTTACTCAAAATGCACACAAAATATATCCCCAATTTTCAAATGTGTTTTTCAGATCCACAAAACTATACACGATTTTCCCGTATGTTTTTCAGGTCCGCAAATACAGTTGTGGTCAAAAGTTTACATACACTTGTAAAGAACATAATGTCATGGCTCTCTTGAGTTTCCAGTTATTTCTACAACTCTGATTTTTCTCTGATAGAGTGATTGGAACAGATACTTTTTTGTCACAAAAAACAATCATGAAGTTTGGTTCTTTTATGACTTTAGTATGGGTTAACAGAAACAGTGATCAAATCTGCTGCGTCAAAAATATACATACAGCAATGCTAATATTTGGTTACGTGTCCCTTTGCCATTTTCACTTCAATTAGGCACTTTTGGTAGCCATCCACAAGCTTCTGGCAAGCTTCTGGTTGAATCTTTGACCACTCCTCTTGACAGAATTGGTGCAGTTCCGTTAAATTTGTTGGCTTTCTGATATGAACTTGTTTCTTCAGCATTGTCCTCATGTTTTCAATGGGATTTAAGTCCAGACTTTGGGAAGGCCATTCTAAAACCTTAATTTTAGCCTGATTTAGCCATTCCATTACCACTTTTGATTTGTGTTTGGGGTCATTGTCCTGTTGGAGCACCCAACTGCGCCCAAGACCCAACCTTCGGGCTGATGATTTTAGGTTATCTTGAAGAATTTGAAGGTAATCCTCCTTCTTCATCATCCCATTTACTCTCTGTAAAGCACCAGTTCCATTGGCAGCAAAACAGCCCCACAGCATAATACTACCACCACCGTGCTTGACGGTAGGCATGGTGTTCTTGGGGTTAAAGGCCTCACCTTTTCTCCTCCAAACATATTGCTGGTCATTGTGGCCAAACAGCTCGATTTTTGTCTCGTCTGACCACAGAACTTTCCTCCAGAAGGTCTTATCTTTGTCCATGTGAACAGCAGCAAACTTCAGACGAGCCTTAATGTGCCGCTTTTGGAGCAAGGGCTTCCTCCTTGCACGGCAGCCTCTCAGTCCTTGGCGGTGCAAAACTCTCTTGACTGTGGACACTGACACCTGTGTTCCAGCAGCTTCTAATTCTTGACAGATCTGCTTTTTGGTGATTCTCGGTTGACTCCTCACCCTCCTGACCAATTTTCTCTCAGCAGCGGGTGACAGCTTGCATTTTCTTCCTGACCGTGGCAGTGGCAAAACAGTGCCATGCACTTTATACTTGCAAACAACTGTTTGCACTGTTGCTCTTGGGACCTGCAGCTGCTTTGAAATGGCTCCCAGTGACTTTCCTGACTTGTTCAAGTCAATGATTTGCTTTTTCAGATCTGTGCTGAGCTCCTTTGACTTTCCCATTGTAGCATTTGTGGGCATTGGATCCAATGAGCCCTATTTAAATGACCTCAGAGGAGTCACCAGCTGTAATCACTTATAATTACTCACAAGAAGGTAAGGGGCCATGCTATGAAGCTCATTTCATTGACCCAACTTTCTAAGTCACCAAAATTGCTAATTCATGTTGCTGTATGTACATTTTTGACCCAGCAGATTTGGTCACTTTTTCTGTTAATCCAGAATAAAGTCATAAAAGATCCAAACTCCATGAATGTTTTTTGTGACAAAAAAGTATCTGTTCCAATCACTCTATTAGAGAAAAATCAGAGTTGTAGAAATAACTGGAAACTAAAGAGAGCCATGACATTATGTTCTTTACAAATGTATGTAAACTTTTGACCACAACTGTATATCCATTATTTTCATGTGTGATTTTTAGATCCACAACTACATCCACATTTTTCACGTGTTTTTCAGATTCTGAGTCCACAATTTTCATTTGTTTTTCAGATTCACAGATATATCCACGATTTTTAGGTTTTTCGGATTTAAAAATGTAACCACAATTTTCACTCCTTTTCAGATTCACAAATATATCCACAATGTTCACCTTTTTCAAATTCACCAATATATCCACGTTTTGACGTGTTTTTCAGATTTACAAATGTAGGTACGATTTTCATGTTTTTTCTTATTCCAAAATATATCCACGCGTTTTAACACGGCTTTGACATTTGTTGTACAAATAAACAAATATTTCCTCAATTTTCATATGTTTTTCAGATTCACAATGATTTTCATGTGTTTTTCAGCTCCGTAAATTTATCCATGTTTTTCATTAGTTTTCAGAATCACAAAAAATCCACGATTTTCACGTTTTTCAGATTCACAAATATATCCTTGATTTTCGCATTTTTTTCAGATCAACAAATATATTCACAATTTTAATGTGTTTTTCAGATTCACAAATTTACCCACAATTTCCTCGTTTTTCAGATCCTCAAATATAGTCAAAGTTTTCACGTGTGATTTTTAGATCCACAATTATATCCACAATTTTAACGTGTGTGTTCTTCACATTTACGAATCCATGATTTTCACATTTTTTCGGATTTAAAAATGTAACCACAATTTTCCCTTTTTTTCAGATTCACAAATATATCAACAATTCTCACGTTTTTCAGATTCACAAATATATCCAGGATTTTCACGTGTTTTTCAGATTAACAAATGAAGCCACGATTTTGACATTTGTTGTACAAAAAACAAATATTTCCTTAATTTTCATATGTTTTTCAGATTCACAAATATATCAGTGATTTACATGTGTGTTTTTCAGATCCATAAATTTATCCATGTGTTTTCAGAATCACAAAAATATCCTAGATTTTCGCATTGTTTTCAGATCAACAAATATATTCACGACTTTAATGTGATTTTCAGTTGAACATATTTACCCATAATTTTCATGTGTGTTTTTCAGATTCACATATATATCCACATTTTCCTCATGTTTTTCAGATCCTCAAGTATACCTAAAGTTTTCACGTGTGATTTTTAGATCCACAAATATATCCACAATTTTCACGTGTTTTTTATACACGATATTTACATGTGTTTTTCAGATTCACAAATATATTCATGATTTTCACGTGCTTTCACAAAACATATATATTTGCGATTTTCACGTGTTTTTCACATCCACAAATATATCCACTATTTTCACACTTTTCAGATTCACAAATATATCCAGGATTTTCATGTGTTTTCAGATTCACAAATAGTTGTACGATTTTCATGTTTTTTCTTATTCCAAAATATATCCATGCGTTTTAACATTTTGTGAGTCCATTGATCACGACTTATAATTTGTAAATCTTCAATTTTGCTTGTGAACTGTTGGAAGTGCATTTGCGGATCAACTGACACCTGCATTTATTTTAGAGACAATGGAACACAGTTTCCAAGAAACACACACACATTTTGGTAATAGCTAATTCTGATTGGTTTAATTCAGGGAGTTCAGCACCCGCATGGAGCTGGAGGGCCGCACCACGCTGTGTTTCCAGAGCAGGAGGTACCCGGGGTACTCGGTAAGACCCAGTGGTTGTGTGCTTAAGTACCTGAGCTGTTACCTGGTATTCCTGTGTTAAAGTTTCTCCATGATGCAGGTGGACAGGTCGAGGAAGAAGCTGCCCCTCCCTCCTCCAGATGACGTGGATGGACTGGGCGGCGGGTTGCTGATCGTTGTTGCCATGTATGACTTCAGCGCGAAGGAGGACAGCGACCTAACACTCAAACAGGTACGAACACACGTTACAACCCGGCATGTGTCTTTATGACGCCATGACAGTTTTGAATGTCTGCTCATCAGCTTGTATCCCCTGCTCCCACCTCCCATAAGACATCAGCACTGAGCTCTTTATCATCGCCTCCCTTAGCTCCCCTCCTCCATCCTCTAAGATCCTAATGTTTCTGAAGGGGAGTGAAAAAGAGCCACATCTGACCAAATTTTTCAAATTCTTGCTTAAAAGACAAACACACCAGGGCATGGGACCTTTAGTTAACTAATTTTAGGTACTTCTGGACCTTCTGCGGCACCGGGGATGTTTTTCTTTTATGTTTGAAACAGCAAAGTTTTCTCCTGGTATGTTGGAGAATCCTCTCCCTTACACCAGCATATTTGTACCACACCCAGATTTTATATAACACAATATAATCACCATAATGCAGGATCAGAGGAAGGCACTGGCTTGTGTCTTAAGAGACATTCATGAGGACTCAATCTGTTTTAATTTTGGAACCCAGTCGGCTAATGTTCACCAGTTGATTAATGACTAATCAAACTTTTGAGTTTGCTATAAAGACGACATTAATATGGTCCTGCATGTGTGTTTCATCCATTGGTCAGAGTTGATCTGATGTTTTTATGGATTATTGATCAGCTGAACTTGTTAGTTTTGACCTCTCCTTGGAACCTTCTACATGGGATTTTATTTACAGCTACATCTAGAACACAAGGTTAAACAGTGAGTTTATCTCGGTCGTCAGCAGCGACAGAGACAGAGAGCCTGAGTGTCAAGTCTGCAATGTCAGAACACGAATATGCGAGTTTCCGTCATCCTCCAGTAGAATTCAGGCTCTTCGTCAGTTAGTGAATCAAATTAAAAAATAACCATCATTAAAAATAAAGATGAGAATTGAAATCTAATTCCAGTTGAGAATCGTTAACAGCTCCATCAGATAATCGATATCATGAGTCTTTTTGCAAATCTATTCCATTATCAATTCTATACACTGACAGGGTTCAGAAGTGTCAGAATTGTGGTTTAATTTTTTACAAAAGGTGTCTACTTCACAACCTTAAGTGAGTGTAAACACCAGCGACTTGCAAAAGCAGTTATCTATGCTGTGACGTGTGTTTGACATTGTTGACACTGAAAATCTACAGGCCAACATTTGCCCTGCAGGAATCAACAAGGGAATCGTTAAAGAATTGAATCGAATAGCAGGATTGTTGACATCATCGGCATCAATGAAATCTTATAATTCTCATCCCTCCTTACAAATAAATTGAAATAAAAGGTTGAAACTCACCCAAGCTGTTTGGTGTGTTTGTTTTGTTCACAGGGAGAAGAGTACATCATCCTCCACAAACAGGACCAGCTTTGGTGGAGAGCGCAGGACAAACACGGGTACGAATGGAGTTTGTCAAAAAGTTTGACACTTTAATTTGTCTGAATCTGAATTTTTGATGCCACACTCTGTGTATTTGGGCAACAGTATTGCTTAGTTAGCAAGAGCTTGGGCAGGGGCCAGGGCCGGCTGGTTCAAGTCCTAATCAAAACATTCTAGGAAGTTGGTTTGGTGCCACAGCTTATGACAGTTAATGCATCTGAAAGGGGTTGTTGCCGCTTTACCTCTGAGTCTTTGGGTGTAGGGTTGGGTTAGACTGTTGCGTCCTTAAACTTCAAGAGAACCGATGAAGGGAGGAGGTTATTGTTGCTGATGGTGCAGATGGGTCATCAGGATTGAAGAACAGCGAAGTGCTGACCTAGCATGAAGCTCCCAAACATGACCCGTGTTCGATCGTACAATTTACTACATAGACTTAATCAACTTAATCTATATTAGATATCCAGACTGTGGGTATGAATTTGTTTGACATTTCACACAATTTTTAAAACACTGGTACTTAAATATTTTCAAGTTTTGATTAGTAAATACCAGAAATGACCTGGTTTATGACCTGACCTGACCTTGTAATTTACAGGTATGAATGACCCAGCCTTGGTCACCTCAGGCTTTTACTTATATTAAATCATGACTAATATCAGATTAAAATTCTAGTATGATTATCACCCTTTGACTTCCAAACTAAGAAATACATGTGCAGCAAACAATTTGTTGGTGAAATTGTTTTCCTTCCTCTTCATTTAGCAGCATTTCAGGTTTCATTTTTCAGGTTACCCAACCAGGAAGCAGATATGTTGGTCAACATGCCAGTTAGCTTGCCCTGGCATAAATAGGTTCATTTATTTCTGCAACATGTCTTTCATTTTTTGCAAAAAAAAACATCGCAGAGAGCGAAATTTGGATATTTAGTGGTTGACCCAGTTTTCTGAAGAATCATATGTATATATTTTTCCCCCCAGTGAATACATATTGTTGTTACAAACACAATTCAGAGAGATGAATAACCAAAACCAAGAATTTTTAAATGCAGTGGTAAGGTGACTGAAAGTTAACCACATGGTTACAAAGCCAGTCAAAGGGTTAATTATTTCATACAGTAATTCGAGTACCTTGATTACTTATTCCAGTTTCAGCAAACCAAACTTTATAAAATGATTTTGTCTCTACTTGTTTAGTAACATCAACTTTATTCTCCAATTACTTGCAAGATCCAACTGATACAGAAGTGAAAGTTTGAAATGTGCTTCATTTAGCTACACTAATATTCAAAAGTCTTTAGTTGTTCACAAAGACGAAAAGGAAGGGGAAGAGTTGTTCTGTTGGAGACTAAATGAAATAGGATCATTGTAAGTAGAGTAAGAGAAAGAGTTTTAAAGGATTCAGCCCTGAAACAAGGTCTTTGCAGCTTTGACTTACTCGTCTAGTATAGTCTAAATATTGGCTAAAACAAGGGCTAACAGTGCATATCGATCATATCTCCCTTCTTATCTCTTGCAGGAATAAAGGCTTCATTCCCAGTAACTACGTCACAGAGAAAAACAGAATCGAAGCAAACCCGTAAGTAAAATGTTTTAGTTCCTTATTACCTCTGCCAAGGAGGTTTTGCTTGTTTGTCTGTTAGTCATGACAGAGAGGGAAGCGATTAGATTTTTGGTGGTGATCTGAATCTGAATTTAGCAGGAAGTTGGCTTCTGCAGGAAATGGCAAATTTTTACTGATAAGAATGTCCAAATGCCCCGAGGTGCCAGAGATAGGAAGGAGGCCGAAGTCCAGATCTGGCCTACACTCTACTCTCTTTCTGAGCCTATCCAGTCTCTCCGCTGTCAATAAAGACGAATAAGACCCTAAAATAGAACAACAAGAAAACGGACGGACGGACGGACGGACGGACGGATGGACAGTTAGATAGATAGATAGATAGATAGATAGATAGATAGATAGATAGATAGATAGATAGATAGATAGATAGATAGATAGATAGATAGATAGATAGATAGATAGATAGATTAAAATGCAGTGCTTGTTACAATAAGCATTGAAAATAAGTAGAAACAAGTTTTTAAAAAATTAATAACGACAAGAAGAATTAAACATGAATAAAAGCGGAATAATAATAATAACAAATATGAAACAAGAAGAAACAAGTTAAGCTAGAAAAATTGCATTTCCTTGCAGCAAATGCGTTGAAATGCTGCGTCTGAACGCTGAAAATGTGAAATGAAATAGCTAAAAGTGGTGCCAACAAATGTGAAAATGTGACATAAGAAGTTGGAAGCAGTGAAGCAAAAGTTGTGAAAGAAAGCTAAAAATGAATGAATTTGTGAGGCCTAAAAATGACAAAACTGTAATCATTAGCAAAAGTGTTAAATATGTCATAAATTAGCATTATAAAGAAAGACATTGATTATTGATACTTTACTTCTGATGTATGTGTGCATATTTATGGATGAATACATTTATCTGTTTTCTATATATGTATCTGTGCATGTATGTTTCTATATATTTATTTATGTATTTACCTGAGTATGTGAGTAAAAAGCTATATTTATTTATCAGTATATATCTGTTGATGTGAATGTATGTATGTATGTATAAAAAGTATTTATCTGTTCATGTATGTATGTATGTGTGCATGCATCTATAAAATAATTGAGGATCAATGAATCTGTTAAAGCAAGAATGGAGTCTGTAGGTGGAAGTATGCTGAATCTGTAGAGCTTGAAAGTTGAAGCAGAACTGCAGAACTCTCCCATTCATTTCCAATGCAAGAAAGCCAAAATTATTCTTACAGAAAAAAAAAAAAAAAAAAAAAAAAAATATTGATACAGTGCAGCATGTTGAGCAGAATTGTGCTTGTTTTTTTTTCACATGTTGTAGTTTTTACAGTGAAAATTTTTGCAAATGTGAAGGCTGTGAAAAGTGCCAAATAGTGTACGGAAGAAAAAAAGAAAACACCAGTCTCTTATCTGTTAAAAAAATAACAGATAAGAGACTGGTGGCAATAAATAAGCTGTAAAATTTTACAAACATTATATATCAATTGCAATAAAATAATGACTTCGACTTTTAAAAAGAGATGTGGATGCTGGGAGAAAGGAGAGTTTGTTTTTGGTTTGCTTGTATCGTCTTCCTGAAGGCACAAGTTCTTTTTCCTGAAAACTTACATGAGGAGAATTATTCAGAATTTTATGTGCCTTGTTAAAACCGACACTATCGAAGACAGACTGGAGAGAAGGGTGGTCTTTTTGACCTCTCATCTTCATAGCAGATTTCATCAGTCCACTTGTTTTTGATTTACTCTGGATGGATAATGTGCCGAACCAAGCTGCCAGTCCATATCTCGTATTCTAGTGTAAAGGTATTGTCATAATCTTTGTCAAGAACTGAAGATGAGTTGGAGAGTCATTTAAAGCCTTTTTGGTCACATGAAACACTTTTCATTACCTTGTTTGTTTGTTTCACGAACTTGAAAAGTTTGGTGTGGATTTTGAAATTTCCTGGGAATGTTGGTCATGGCACAAGTACAGTTGTGGTGATCTGAAGGGCAGTTTTCAACAATTTCAATAATAACTCAACTTACGAAATCAGAAAAGCCCAAACAGTTTGGTAGTCTCTGTGCACTTTTACTTTTTTGTATAAATCCACTTATCCACATCTTTGTCACGTATTGAAATGTCAACTGTAACTTTTATTTTTTTCCTTCTTTTAGCTGGTACTGCAAGAACATCACCAGAA
This sequence comes from Scarus forsteni, assembly GCA_036419115.1. Lineage (NCBI taxonomy): Eukaryota > Metazoa > Chordata > Actinopteri > Labriformes > Labridae > Scarus > Scarus forsteni. Next base: position 1,213,610 of record JAZDUH010000426.1, read on the forward strand.
CAGAAGCTGAACAGCTGCTGAGACAAGAGGTTCGATATTTGTCTGCTTTTGAACATATACATAGGCGTTGTATTCAGGGCCGGACTGACTATTAGGCAAACACAGACAATTGCCTGCAGCCCCAAGATGTCCAGTGGACCCCAAACATCTCACAAAAGTGTATTATTAAAGTTTTCTTTGATTCAGAGCAGTTATTATTTTAGTCTTAATTCACACGCTGTAGTCTGAAACAGAGGAGATCAACATCCATATTTTATCATCATTTTGTCAGTAGAACTCATACATTTGATGTCATTGACTTTATTATCAATCATAATATCCTGTAAAATACTTTAATTCATAACTTTTCAAACTACTTGACACTTATTATAAAAAACTTAAGGCCCATGCTTTGGACAATTTTGCGTGTGCACAATAAACTTCTTATTTATTTTTGCCGATGTCCCTTCAGGGGCACCGTAATCATAAACATTTAGATTCAAAATCTTTTTTTGGTCATCAATATTATTCCCTGGATGTGGAGGACATATAAACATGACTAAACATGACTTGTAACTTGTAACTTAAGCTGTCAGATAACTGTAACAGATTTCAAAAGTAGGACTAATGAACACACTCGCCTTCTGTCAAAATTAAACTAAACTAGTTTTGTAATGATACCTGGTACAAGACTAAAATAATATAAATCTATCAGCATGCTGAAAACCAATGAAATACTAAGTTACTGACTCTGTTTCTTTTTGTATTTTTATTTAATCTAATTTAATTTTAGTTATTTTTTATTTTTATTACTACTCTATGGGATCAGATTTGTGCCAATAGAATAAAGCAAAGCTTTCTTTCACGACTTTGAACCGGATGTTATTTAGAGGGCAAAGCGCAGTGCGGAACAGCAAAGCAAAACAACCAAACGTGAGGAGTCGTGTGTCGTCCTGTGTTCGTGTTCTTCAAACATACCTTACTTTACTAAAACTGCTTTACCTTTCTGGATACCATGCAGTGAACAATACCTACCTAAGGTATGTTTGAAGAACACGAACACAGGACGACACACGACTCTGCCTTTGCCCTCTAAATAACATCCGGTTCACAGCCGTGATACTCAAAAACTCATCAGCCAATAGGAACGCGCCCCTCATAGAACCCGCCCACACGAGAGGTTTGTGTCAGAAGAATAACCAAAGAAGCTGGAATCAAAACCAAAAAACCGAGAAGCGAAACCAAAAGATAGAGAGAGGAGAGAATGAAGCAATGGAAACGATTCAGAAAAAAGTCAAACAGTTTTCACAATGAGTGATGAGTGATTTTGCTTTTGACAAGATTTTTTTGGTTGAGTACGTTATATTTTTGATTAAATCCATTTTATTCGTTTGAGTTTTAGAAAGCTTTGCTTTATTCTATCGGCACAAATCTGATTCCATACTACCCTCCCTTCCTTCTTCTTCTTCCACCTTTTTCCCTCCTCTTCTTGTCAAATCTTCCCACAACTGTCCGTCCATCTATTTTGTCTCTTGTGGTGTGAATGAGTAAGACTGAATGAGTTATCTGAGTAGGGATGGGAACTTTGTCTCTAACATACTGTTTTTTAAGGAGACATTATATTTCACTGTTAAGGTTTATTACAGTCTGGAGACGACTCTTGTTTGATATCTGTAAGTTCCTTGTTTATTTTTTGTCTGCACCCATCCCATAAGTTGGAAAAATTAATAAAAATAATAATAAAAAATGTATCAGCACAGTACAGTGATATGAAGGGGCCCAATGACTGGGTTTGCCTTGGGCCCCCATATGACTAAATCCGCCCCTGGTCGTATTCTAAAAAGACAGAGTAGGGTCCTGAAACAACCTCTGATACGTTACCGATATTGCCGCCTTGAGTATTGGCCGTTTCCGTTAACGATCCGATACAATATCAGTAGGAATCAAACAGACTTTTATTACTTATTTTGTAGTATGGACTGTAGGGATGGGAATTGATAAGATTTTATCAATACCAATGCTGTTAACGATCCTGCTAATCGATCCAATTCTTTATCGATTTCAGCAAATTTTGCATGTGGGCAAATGGTCTGATTTTCGGTGGCAACAATGCCAAACATACATCACAGTATAGATAACTGCTTCTGCAAGTTGCTGGTGTTTCCATTCACTTAAAGGTCCAGTGTGTATTATTAAATGCTAAACGAAAAAATATAAAATAACAGACTTGGTAAAAATGGAATATATTATTTTAAAGTATATTTAAAGTAGTTTCTAATCAGCCTTAAATAATTAATGTTTTGTTTTCGTTACCTTAGAAAAAGTCATTTATATCAATCTAGGAGTGGGTCGCCCGTTTATGGGGGGCTCCATCTTGCGTCGCCATCTTCTCCACCGTAACCCAGAATGGACAAAAATACGCTTTCGCGTTTTTTTTCCACCCCTACCGGAAATGCACAGTTGTGAAATAGACGAAGAAGAAGAGAGTGATTACCAAGCAGCTGTGCTAATACAAACAAACATGGAGGACCACACGTACAATTTACCATCAGTGGAGCATGAAACTTTGTCAAAGAAACGAAAACGGGATGAAGCCAAACGCAATCGGGACAGGATGAGACATAAAAAACAGGGTCAACATCGGCGCTGCCTTTCCCAGATGGAAGTCCCTGAAGGATAAGTTTGCAGACAGACGGAGTAAGATGCAGAGAATGTATCTGCTATGAGAGGCTTATTTCACGGCCACAAGCAATTTTCTGTGGACAGAAAACATAGGCTGATAACTAAGCTATATAGCGCTGTTGATGAGACAAAGATAAAGATTTTCACCGTACTCCTTAATTTTATTGTTTGCTCCTAATTTGTTATTTAGTAGCATATGTACACATTGGTAAGGTGTATATTTTAGGACATCCTCGGTCTCAGGAAAACCTCTGTGTCATTTCTCAGACCAAACTGCATCAGAAAAACCCCCCTCAATAAAACCTCCGTCAGATAATACGGCCTCAGGCTTCAAAATGAAAGTCATCAGACAAAATGCTGGAAAAACGGACTCAAATTAAAAACAGCCTCAGGTCGTAACAATATCAGAATCATCATCATATCATACATGTCAAGTCGTCTTGAGACGGCATTCAGCTAAAAAAATCAGCTACTAGCAAACTTCCTATTTTCAAAATAAAAGCTTTCTTAATTATCTCCTATTAGTTCTTTAACGCTTTTGTAAATTAGGCTCTTGTTTTGGAGCCGACCGGAAGTTTCTTCGATAGCATAATGGCCCGCTTAACAGAATGTCGAAATAAAATGAAATTTGTATCCGTGCGTTTTATGGCTCAAATGACCACATTTTGGTATTCTACGTGGTGACTTTCTCGCCTAAAATGCTCCCTGAACTTTCAAATGTGGTGAATCAACAGAGATATTTGATAGCTTGATAGCTGGAAGCACTTGTTGACGACGCCATGTTGAAAAACGCTTTTAGTGCTTGGAGGGCCACCGTAGCTCAGGGCTTCTCCCAAAGGGAGGGGGGATTGCCGGAGTGCTGCAATCTCAAACCTCACCTTTAGATGTCGCTAAAAACTACACACTGGACCTTTAAAGGAACACTACACCCAAACAACAATTTGGCCTCATTTTCTACTCACCCTCATGCACTGCAGAAGCACGCTTATAGCACTGTTCAGGCTCGAAAAATGTACTAAATGACCTCGCTTAATTATGGACGCAACATACTTCCACTCAGGACACTTGGATTACAGCGACGAGCAGTATGAAGGAAAATAGGCACGCTTTTTGTGGACTTTATGGACTCTTTTAATCTTACGGGCGCTGCCCCTGTTAGATGGAAGTCATGTTGACAGCGAAAATCCTCAGTGCTGCATTCCGCATTTGAGACATCAAAAAAGTGCTCCAGAGTGTTGCTCAGCATGAGGGTGAGTAGAAAATGAAGCCAAATCGTTGTTTGGGTGCAGTGTTCCTTTAAGGTTGTGCAGTAGGTGTAATTCAATTAAGCCACAATTCTGATGCTTCTGAACCCTGTCAATTGAATAGAATTGATAAGGGAATTGATTAGCAAAAAGATTAATGATATTGATTCTTTGATGGAGCTGTTGACGATTCTCAACTGGAATTGGTTTTCGATTCCCATCCCTAATGGACTGTAAAAAAAGACTTGATCAGGAGAGATTACTCAAACAGAGAACAGCAGTCAGCAAGAGTAGGTATGAGAAAAACTGACCAATGGGTTCAATAAATTTTAACGTTAAACATAAGAATATAGTATGATTAAATTACATAAATAAAAATTAATCAGAAGACCCTGAAATGTGACCTCAATAAATCCAATTAAAACAAGAACATGTATTTTTAAATTGCAAAATAACCACTGTGTTTTACTTAAACATAAGCAGATTCTACAACTGAATTGAATTAGTATAAAATAAATTAGAATGGACTGCTTGTTTTAGATTTTAGATGCAGGCTGATATAATGCGATGTTTGTTTTTTTGCTGATATCCGACTGATATCAGTATCTAATCAGGACACTCCTACTTTAAATGAGAAGGAAGGAAAAGTTTTGTTTTTGATGATAAGTCTTTATTCTTTTAAATAGCTCCAATGCCCATGTGAATGTTTGATGCTATCCTTGTTGAAGTCAGAAAACTAATAATCAAATGGTTTGAGACTTGCAGTGATTTCAAACCTGAAAACTTAAGATATTTTCCTAACTTCTGACATTACGAAGCCTTAAAAAGCCAATTAGCTTAGGATAAATTTATAGCTTTATTGATGAAATACAAGATGAAAATTTTCTTTTCCATCCTGTGAACTAACTGCGGTTGTTTTTCAGGACAAAGAGGGCGGATTTGTCGTCCGAGAATCCAGTCAAAAAGGAGTCTACACCGTTTCGGTCTATACCAAAACATCAAGGTGATCACTGTTAGTCAAGCTTAAAATGCACCCCAAAGTTTGACAGCAAATCACTGTGTACCATAAATTAACTTTGAATCCTAACTTTCTCTGTTTGTTCTTCTCAGTGCTAACGGGGATGTCCGTCATTACCAGATCAAACTCACCGACAGTGGACAGTACTACCTGGCGGAGAAGCACATATTCAGCACCATACCTGAGGTCATACAGTACCACGAACACAACGCAGCTGGTACGTACACTCAGGACTTTTGTGACTGTTTTTACAAAGATAGAAGAGGTGAAACGTCTCCCAAACTTGGTTTCTGGTCTGCAGGTTTGGTGACGAGGTTACGTTACGCAGTTGGGCCGATGGGGAGGTGTGTCCCCGCTACAGCCGGATTCAGCTCAGGTGAATAAAGACGTATAAATCAGAATCAGAAATACTTTATTAACACCCATGTGGAAATTCTGCTGTTTCAGTTGCTCCTATACAAAATATATACTCAACAAAGATATGAACGCAACACTTTTGTTTTTGCTCCCATTTTTCATGAGATGGACTTAAAGATCTAAAATTCATTCCAGATACACAATATTACAATTTCTCTCAAACATTGTTCACAAATCTGTCTAAATGTGTGATAGTGAGCACTTCTGCTTTGCTGAGATAATCCATCCCACCTCATAGGTGTGTCACATCAAGATGCTCATCAGACACCATGATTAATGCACAGGTGTGCCTTAGACTGTCCGCAATGAAAGGCCACCCTGAAATGTGCATTTTTTTTTTTTTTTGCTTTATTGGGGGTCTGGGGACTCAGAACCAGTCAGTATCTGCGGTGACCACCTTTTGCCTCATGCAGTGCAACACATCTTCTTCACACAGAGTTTATCAGATTGTCAATTGTGGCCTGTGGAATGTTGGTCCACTCCTCTTCAATGGCTGTGCGAAGTTGCTGGATATTAGTGGGAACTGGTACATGCTGTCGTATACGCCGGTCAAGCACATCCCAAACATGCTCAATGGGTGACATGTCCAGTGAGTATGCTGGCCATGCAAGAACTGGGACATTTTCAGCTTCCAAGAATTATGTTCTGACAATTTGTGCAGAAATTCTTTGGTTATGCAAACCAATTGTTTCAGCAGCTGTCTGAGTGACTGGTCTCAGACGATCTTGGAGGTGAACCTGCTGGATGTGGAGGTCCTGGGCTGGTGTGGTTGCACGTGGTCTGCGGTTGTGAGGCCGGTTGGATGTACTGCCATATTCTCTGAAACGCCTTTGGAGACAGCTTATGGTGGAGAAATGAACATTCAATGCACAAGCAACAGATCTGGTTGACATTCCTGCTGTGGGCATGCCAGTTGCACGCTCCCTCAATGCTTGCGACATCTGTGGCATTTTGCTGTGAGACAAAACTGCACATTTCAGAGTGGCCTTTTATTGTGGGCAGTCTAAGGTACACCTGTGCACTAATCATGATGTCAGATCAGCATCTTGATGTGGCACACCTGTGAGGTGGAATGGATTATCTCAGCAAAGCAGAAGTGCTCACTATCAAACATTCAGACAGATTTGTGAACAACATTTGAGAGAAATGGTAATATTGTTTATCTGGAATGAATTTGAGATCTTTGAGTCCATCTCGTGAAAAATGGGAGCAAAACAAAAGTGTTGCGTTTATATTTTTGTTGAGTGTAGCATAGCAAATCAGACACTACAGTTTTCTAGAAATGCAATTATGGAGGGGAAGCCAGATTTCTTTAGTGAACAATTAATAAACGCAGGTCTAAAACATAGTCAAAAAACTAGACAAGTAAGCTTGGGTTATCTGAAACTTCCAAAAACAAATTCAGAATTACCTAAAAAAAACTATTTTTTATTGAGCAATCCAGCAATGGTACTTATTACCTGAAAATATGAAAAGAATAAAAGCAAATACTTATTCAAATGATCTCTTAAACAAATATTGATAAGAGAGACCACACACTTAGAACAATTGGAATAATCAATGTTTTTTTTGTTTTGTTTTGTTTTGTTATTGATGTTATTTCGATTTACACTGACGAGTGTCAGTTTTGTTTGTATGATTATTGTATGTTGTTTATATCGTGATGTTTTAGGAAGATTAGCAACACTGACAGAGGAAGTTAATGGAGATCCGAATAAGAATAAAGAATAAAGAGACTGGAATAAATGAATAGATAAAAGTCATTAAAATAGATAAGCTCATAAAATGAAGTCAAAATAAGAAAGCAGGTTGCCACATGCAGAATCTAGAAGTTATTCTTTAACTTCCTTATGAAGGAAATAGATAAAATAAGTAAAGTGAGACTATGAACAAGCCAAGAAATTTGCACTGTTAACATTAATAATATGTACAGTATGAATATAACAGCACTGTGTGAAAGTAAACGACCTTAGATGAGTATTGCACTGGATATTAACTTTTTTTTTACAATATAAACAAATATCAGGGGTGGCAACAACAGTGATAAAACACTTATTATTGTTTAATGTTAGATTTTATAAACAGCCTCTCTCTTCTCTTTTCTCTTCTTTTCGCGGCGTGCAGAGAAGTGGGAGATCAACCCCAGCGAGCTGACCTTCATGAAGGAGCTCGGCAGCGGCCAGTTCGGTCTGGTGAGGCTGGGAAAGTGGAGGGCTCAGCACAAAGTGGCCATCAAGGCCATCAGAGAGGGCGCCATGTACGAGGAGGACTTCATCGAGGAGGCCAAGGTCATGATGTAAGGAGGGGGTGGGGTCACGGGAACCAGTGGACCAGTGGTGGATGATTTTATTACCTCAACCAAGGAGGTTATGTTATTGACGGCATCTCTGTTAGCAACATAACTCTAAAAGTTATGGACGGAGTTCAACGAAATTTTCAGGAAATCATTTGATTTTGGGAGTGATCTGGATCACCGTCTGGATCAAGGAATTTTTTTAAAGGATTCTTTAACATTTTCGCCATTTGTGCATATTACTCCACCAAAAATAGTCAGGACATTTGAAAAAAAATATACAGGATAAGTTTCCAACAGGTTCTACAGGATGTTAAAGACTGATCTGGATCCCGGCAAAATTCTGGATTTTCTGATCAAGAACAAGAAAAATGTTGATATCCTTGGAATTTTTGTCATAGCAAGGGAACAAATAAAGGCATAGACTTGCAACAGACGTTGCAACAAACAAAATATAGCCAAGATACTGTGGAATCTGGAGTGTTCAATCGATTTGTTGCATCTTCAAAAACTTTGGAGCTTGATCCAGAAGAAAAACGCCATGGCGAACAATGCAATTTTCTTGAATAACTACTGAACTAAATTAGATATCATTATGAATCCAATTGCTAATGGTATGTTTTTATGGTCAAGGAATCTAAATATTTAGATGAAATAAAGGTGGGACTAATATTTATGGTGAAAATCAGGACTGTGGGAGGTGCTGGTTTGGTGTAGTGGTTAGCAACCATGCACATCCCGCCTGTGACCAGTTTGCAGAGTGTCCTCCCCTACTCTCTCTCCCCCTTTCACAAGCCTATCCACTGTCTCTCTCCTATCATTAAAGGCACAAAATGCCCAAAAATACATTTAATCAGGACTGTGACGACTGACGAGTGCTTTTCTAGTTTAGTTATTTATTACGATGTTGCAGTCCTGTGGTTTTTAAGGAGTGACTTGCTTTTATTATTTTCAAGTGGAACTTTGCACCTGAGCACTTTACCTTTACTTTTACCTGTTCATGTGTGTACTGTGCATCTGCACTCTGTGAGCTTGTTTATTATATTGAATTGTAAAAAACAACTCTTCCTGCAACCAAATCTATTTATGAATAAAAATAAAGTAACCTGAACCTGAAGCTGTGACACAACTAAATTTAATTTTCGACCATGAACAGTCATGAGTCATGTCCAAACATTGCAGTGACGGTTCTGCTCACAGTTGTCCCTTACGTACTTGTGTTTTATCCGTCTCAGTGTTGTATCTTGAATTGTGTGATTGTGTTTTTCATGTTTCACGTTTTTTACCCACCTGCGAAGCAAATTTCCAATCAAGTGAAGTCGAGGTTGAGGGAATGTGGAAAGTGTTCAAAGGACTCCCTCGTCCTAATCTGAGGTGAATCTCGTGTCTTCCAGGAAGTTGTGCCACCCCAAGCTAGTGCAGCTGTATGGCGTCTGTCTGCAGCAGCGCCCCCTGCTGATCGTGGCAGAGTTTATGGAAAACGGCTGCCTGCTAAATTTTCTACGGCAAAGGGGTGGAGGTCTGGAGGTGAAGTGGCTTTTGTCCATGTGCCAAGATGTCTGTGAGGGGATGGAGTACCTGGAGTTGAACAGCTTCATCCATAGAGACCTGGTGAGTAAAGCAGGAAGGAGAAGTCCTCACATCCTCTGCTCCACTAAAAAATAACTTGATAATCATGAGGGCTTGTTGTTTCTGTCATATAGGCGGCCAGGAACTGCCTGGTCAACGAGCACAAAGTGGTGAAGGTCAGCGACTTTGGGATGACCAGGTATGACCGCCAAATCTGTCTGGGTTTCAAACTGATGTTGTGTTTCCATCTTTTTCTTAGACCTGGGTCACTTTCCCAAGTTGATGGTGGAAATGCAAATAATTGTACAATTATTTATTTTCTGAAGTGATGTTTTGAGACAGCGTTCATTTTAAATTTAGTTTGTCTTTTGCCTAAAACATCTTGTGTTTAATTTTAGTCCAGTTTTAGTCCATGACATCTACTGTAAATTTAGTTGACAACAATATATCTAATAACCCTTTAGTAAAGTCTGAATGTCTAAATGAACAGAAACAAATGTTCCTTTGTGTGAAATGCAGTCACCTTTATTCAGGCTACCTGGCAGAGCATCTCAGTTACAATACCAGAACTGACAACAAACAGTGAACCTGCTCTACATGAATATATCAATTCATAAAGAGAGCAGCTCTGATTGGATCGCTCCACAACTTATCCCACCACCACCAAGCTAAGGCAGCTGTGATTGGATGTCCCTCTGAACTCATCCAACCTTTAACACAACCAAAGTAGCTGTGATTGGATAGATTCATCACTTGTCTCTACTTCCTACATGACCAAATTCGGTCTGATTGGATTGGAGACATTTTAGTCTAGTTTTTATTTGTTGATGAAAATGTTAGTTTAGTTTGAGTTTTTGTCCATGTGCACTTGTTTTTATCAGTTACTGTTTAGTTTTCATCAGAAGAAAAAGGTTGATGACGAAACAGTGGCAAAAATAATAAGTCAACAAAATCAACACTGGCCCCAACCCATATCTTATATTATTTTTCCTATCTAAATGCAACCAGAATGCAATGTTGCCTCCTATACTGTCATCATTTTTAAACATTTGTTTAGTACTTTGTGTTTTAGAATTATTAACATAAGCATACAACGTTAAAATGGCAACTACATGATGTGGAAAATAGGAAAGGCACCTAAACTGCATGGCTAGAGAATTTGCAAATTACTCCACGTGGTCAAATTTATTCCAAGTTTTTTTTTTACTTTTTGAAGAGTGTTTAGGGCTTGTATTTGGCTTTCTTGGTATCTGTTTATTTTTGCCCAATAAATCTGATTGTACTGAAGAATATGAGATGGAGAAAATTTTGGGGAAGTCTACAGTTTCGGGATTAAAGTTGAAATGACAAAAATAAAGTCAAATATGATTTTGTGATAAAAGTCAAAATGTCGAGAAAAAAAGTGAAAATGTTGAGAATATAGTCAAAATACATTGTATGTCGACTTTATTGGCGACATTTCAACTTTTATCAAGAAATTGTTATTCAACTTTATTCTTGAAATTTCGACTTTAATGTCAAACTTTCCCAAAATTGTTTTCTCCATCTAACATGGTCTTAATACTCCTCTGTAAGATTGGATTAAGTCTCTGTCAAACATTTTAGTCAAGTTTTTATTTGTCAGTGAAGATGTCTGTTAATTTAGTTTGAGGTTTTTTGTCCTTGTGCTCTCATTTTTATTGTTTACGGTCTTGTTTTCGTCACGGGACAAGAGGTTGTTAATATAAACTATGATGAATATATTTAGTTGACAAAATAACACTGATTCAAGCTACTTTTAGACATCTCTGTCTTCAGTGACTCAGCTTTTGCTCACTTCAGTCTGGATGTTTTCTGTTTTTTCGTAACATACCAAAGTGGAATTGACTGAATCGCCTGGTGTAAACTAATCGTGATTTTTATGTGAACGTTTTGACATAAAAATCAGTCAGTGTAAAGCAGACTGAAAAAGCCTTTAGGCTCAGAGTCAGTGTTTTATCTCAGATTCACTCGTGTTTGCTCTCAGCCTGTGCTTCTAAACCATGAGCCGTTAATTATTCACTCGTGCAGTTTGAGATAACATTCTTCTATGACATTTATAGTTTTAAAGGGGACATCTAACCTTTATACTACCTACCTGCTCAACTTTATCGGAAATGTTTAATTGACCAATTTACCAATTCTACTGTATCAAGATTTGTATTTTAGCACCAATGAGCACAATTATGTAAGAGGGAATGCTACTGAGGGTGGACTTACACTGCCTAAAGTAAAGACAAATCACCATAAAGAGCTTTACTACACTGCCCTAGAAAGGCAAAGGGCAGTAACTACGCAAACACTGAAACAGAGAAAAATGCCTTTAAAGAGTTTGGGTCGGCCAGACAAATCTGTTGTTGGTAGATCAACGTAAATGTAAATATTTGATGTCTTCTCCTAAGGATTTTTTTATGTACAAGAGCTGTCCCTATAATGTGACTCATGAAAAAAAAGCAGATACTGCATTTCACCGTTGAACATGTGAAACAACTCTATAGTTTTTACAAAGCCAAAGTGCAGTATGACCATGCAAATGTGTTGTGATGGTTTAAAAACCTTTATCTTAATCACATTGCCGTTTACAATGTTTCATATACAGAGATAACTTTGATATAAGATGATAAAGAAACAATTGCAAGAATAACCATTGTTTTAGTTAAATGGACTTGAGCTTATATAGCGCTTTTCTAGTCTTTTTGACTACTCAAAGCTGCTTTACACTGCAGGTCACACCTACCAATTCATACCCATTCACACCCATTCGCACTCACATTCACTCACTGATGGTTCAGAGTTTCTATGTTAGTTATCCATCAGTATCTCTAACACATTCACGCCCTTTCATGCCCATTTACACGCCACTGACGCAGCAGTGGGAGCAACTTGGGGTTAAGTGTCTTGCCCAAGGACACATCGCCATGTGTAGCCCGGAGCTGGGCTTGAACCTGCAACCTCCCGATCACTAACTAAGCGCACTATCCAACTGCGCCACCGACGCAGTTATTACAGACACCGCACTTGAACATTTGCTTGCTTATTCTATTTGTCCAAATTGTCTCCTTGGTTTCAAGATATTAAAGAAAAGGCCTGAATTGCTTGTAATGGTTTGAAATAAATGTGCAAGTGGGGAAAGAAAATTTCATCCGAAGATACAGTATGTATATATATATATATATATATATATATATATATATGTACAGTCATGGAAAAAATTATTAGACCACCCTTGTTTTCTTCAATTTCTTGTTAATTTTAATGCCTGGCTCAACTAAAGGTACATTTGTTTGGACAATTATAATGATAACAACAAAAATAGCTCATGAGAGTTTAATTTAAGAACTAAGAACTATTCATTTTCCATGGTTTTCTTGATAATAACCAAAATTACTTAAATTCTTACATCAATAGCTATGGCATTGTACCACAAAACACTACTTTTAAGCATTCCATGTTTTCTTTTCTGTTTGCTTTAAACACATGATACACACAAGAGTTAATACTTGATTGCATAACCATTGTTTTTGATGACTGCAGCCATGCGTCTTGGCATGCTCTCCACCAGCTTCTGACATTGTTCTGCTGTCACAGCAGCCCATTCCTGTTGGACAAATTCAAACAAATTTTCTTTGTTTTTGGGCTTGTGGTTCTCCATTTTGAGTTTGATGATTTTCCACAGGTTTTCAATTGGATTAAGATCTGGTGATTGAGCAGGCCAAGGCATGGTGCGAATGTTGTGGTTCTCCATCCAGGCTTTAACTGACCTTGCCGTGTGTCAAGGGGCATTGTCTTGTTGGAAAATCCAGTCATTCGAGGCAGGAAAGAGTTTTCCAGCTGATGGAAGAAGACTGTTTTCAAGGGTAGTCCTGTACATGACCTGGTTCATTCGGCCTTCACACAATTGCATTTGCCCTGTTCCACTCAGACTTGCCCTGTTCCACTCAGACTGAAACAACCCCAGATCATGACTGATCCACCCCCATGTTTTACTGTAGGGGCAAGACAGTCTGGGTTGTAAGCTTCTCCAGGCTTCCTCCTAACCAGTAAGTTGGCTGGAGTGGGCATCAATTCAAAATTGGATTCATCACTGAAGAGAACCTTAGCCCAATCATCAACAGTCCAATCCTTGTGGTCTCGAGCAAAGAGTAACCGGGCCTTCCTCTGCCTTTCATTGATGAAGGGCTTCTTGCGTGCTCTGTGTGACTTCAAACCAGCTTCAACAAGTCGGTTTCGAACTGTCCTTGCTGAACAAGTCACATTTCTCGACAGTGCCCACTCATTTTAAGGGCCCTGGAGGTCTGACGACGATTCCTGACACAGGAGCGGATGAGTGCACGGTCATCTCGTGGGGTAGAAAGACCTTTCCTGCCACGGCCAGGTAGCAATTTGGTAGTGCCATGTTCAGCTTGTTTTTTTTTGTTGTAATGAACGGCTGTCTTGGAGATCTTCAGTTTTTTCGCTACCTGTCTCTCACTCATGCCAATTTCCAGCAGTGCCAAGATGGCTGCCTTTGTGGCTTCACATAATTATTTTGTTTTAGGCATTATGTGAGAGCTGACAACTTCTGAGTTGTGCTACGGCTTGAATGTAAGCAGGAAACCACTCTAGGCCTTTGCATGTGCAGTGCTGCTTGTGACATGAAATGGCCTCTTATATACCCTGGGAATCAATTAAGCTTAAGAATGTCAAATAGGACATAAAGTATTATGTGACCAGCTGCATTTTTTGTTGTGTTCATTGTATTATACGTTTAGTGGTACCAGATATTAGAATGAACAAGAAATTGAAGAAAACAAGGGTGGTGTAATAATTTTTTCCATGACTGTATATATGTATATATATATATATATATATATATATATATATACATATATATGTGTGTGTGTGTGTATATACATATATATATAGTAGAACTAAACTTTTTCTATACAACTTTTCCCTTTCAGGTTTTTTTAAAAATACTTTTTAATTAAGCAGAATGCCTGAGCCATGTCAATGTTTTTCTCCCATGAATGACAATGTGGCTGATTTGTGTATGATCAAACTTTCTGCCTGAATTTTTTTTTTTTTTTAAGGATTTTGTGGTATTAAGTCATCGTCTCCACAGTCTATCACTTTTTATATGTCTGAGATAGATTTTAAATCAGTAGCTGGTTTGCTTTGCTTAGTCTGACATTGCAGAAAGACCAGGAGCAGACATGAAGTTGACTCAACTTTTATTATTTTTTAGGTACGTTCTGGACAACCAGTACACAAGCTCTAGTGGTGCTAAGTTTCCAGTGAAGTGGTCTCCTCCTGAAGTTCTACATTACAGTAAATACAGCAGCAAATCTGATGTTTGGTCATTTGGTAAGAAACATACTCTCACTCATCATCCATTCACTCTTAAAATATTGTTTTGATCCTCCTTCAGATCATTTTAACAGACTTGTTTTTTGCTAAAGTTGTCATTATAATACTTTTTATTTTGGATGTGGATTACAGATTAATAAATTACATTTATTTAACAGTTTGGCTAAAATACTTTGGTGAATATTTGTGTCATTATGTGCAATTTAATTCTGCCTTTAACTATGTACAAGTTGGTCAAGAATTAATAGCTGTAAGTTAATTTGTGTATCCCAAAATACCCTTTTTCTCTCATGACATGACTATTTTTGCATCCCAACATATTACTAGGTTGATCTGAGCAGATTTTCAACCAAAACATTTTAGCTTAGCCCCAAAGTGCTACAGCCGTGTTAAAAGGCAGTGTCTTTGTATGCAGATGATCTTGTGATTTATATATACCGGATCCCGAAAATCTCAATGAAGATGGAATAAACAAAATATTAAACTGAAAACTTGTTTAAAGATTGTTGTGTGTAAATGCTGTACTATCTGAAAGAGAAGCTTGTTTACAAGATAGTGAACTTGCAGATTCCTTGCAGTTGAGATTCAAATAATAGTTATAAAAAAAGATATGCTCAAAAGTCTAGGTTAAAGTCTTCTGGTGTGATATTGAGGCTATTCTAATGAATCTTTCCCTGCTCTTCACCCCCTTTCATGTCCCTACAGTTTATTCCCAAAAAACATATATTGTTAAATAAACAAACATAATTGCTGATTAATAATTATAGGTTTTCGAAAAACTATTATATTCGCAATCAAAATTCTATGTTTTTCTATTTTTCCTAGCTTTTATCAACAGGTAGTTGGATTTTCAGTGAACAAAATTTAAGATTTGTACTAATAGAGAAAAAAGAAACTTTAAGAAGGTTTTCTGTGCATAAAGTTACTTTTTTAGACAATGTTAGTTAACATTTATCTTTTGGCTAATTAGCCTGTTTGTGTGTCTTTATTCCAAACGTGTGCAAATGTTTACCACTAAAATCAGAGTAAAATCTAAAGTACCACCAAGGTTGAATATAGTCTTTTGAATATCTGTGTGTAGGTGTGGTGATGTGGGAGATCTACTCAGAGGGTCGGACGCCATTTGAAAACCGCACCAACGCCGAAGTGGTCAGTGACATCACCAGGGGAGTCAGACTGTACCGCCCACACCGCACCGCGCAGCCACTGTACGCCATCATGTACCGCTGCTGGCATGAGGTGCTCGAACTCTTTCATCACTGAAGTGTTATTTTATTAATTTTAAAGTTTATGAGCTTCATCTAACATACAGGATCATTTTTCATAGTTACAACCACACTAACTGATTTTGGGTGCATTTTACATCATAAAACAAGGAAAAACGTTTTTATATGTTTGTGAAATCTAATCTTTTCTCTCCTCAACTATGTAAATATATCCTCCCGGTCTAACCAAACTTTTTTATGTTCCTCTTCTTTGCTGCAGAGGCCTCAGGGTCGACCTTCTTTCTCAGAGCTGCTGGAGGAAATCAGAAAACTGGCTGAAAATACAACATGAACAAACCAGAAGATTTGGATGTAAATATTAAATGTAGATAAACTGTAATTTTATCACTGTAAATAGATGTTAATACATTGTCAATAAACAAAATTTTGTAAAAAAGAAAATATTCTCTCTAACTTTCAAGGAGGAACGCTGTCAATAACAGAGTTTTTTTGTTTATGTTTTCAATGCCAGATTGAAAAAAAAAATCATACTTTTTTGATCCATACATCCAAACTCATTCTTTAGGAGTCCATCTTTCCGACTGATTTGTGTTCTGTCTTACTGTCTTATATTTTAATTCTGTTTACTTTTAATTTATGAATTTGTAACAAACAAGTGGTAGACTGTCTTCTTTAGTTATGTTTTACCTTGTCTTTATGATGCTTTAAAACTACCTGATTTTGTTTTCATTTTATCGTTTGTTCAGCACTTTGTGTATTATTAATATTATGAATATTATCCCTATTATGGCCACTCTTTAACTTTCTTCAAGTTTTTTTAAAATCCCAGCATCTGTTGTACTGTATATTTTGTACATATTTCTTCACTGGTATGGAAAAATACTCAATTAAGTGGAAATACTGTGGAGTAAATTTAACAAGAATACCAGGATGTTGTTATACAACCATGACACAATATAGTATTTCTGTGGTATTAAAGTTGAATATAAGCTTATTTGAATTTGAAATCATCATTAAAATGATCAAAAGTTGATTGATTTATTGCAGGAATTTTCTATGAGTTGATAGACAATAATGAGTGTCTTTCTTTACAAAGACAGTAGATGGAGGTAAAGAGTCATTTTAAGTCTCCTTCCACTGAGGATAACATGGTAAACACAATCACTATATCTGTGCAGTTTTATTTGTGTTTATAGGTATGGACCTCATTGTACTAAAATCCTAAATTAAATCAGATTTCATGAAAAGAAATAATTAGGTGGTTGTTTTATCAAGATACAAACTTAAATCCCAAGTTGTCACATGTGTTTGGCTGTTTCTTGAGATACTACAGAGTCCTGAAGGGGCCATAAATGAGGAAAAAGTAGTAACAGGAATAAAACAGACTTTTGCAAGCTTGCAAGCTCACGAACAAATGTGTTTGCTCCACAGTTTTGGTTTGACTGACAAAGACGTAGAATACTTCTATATCTCAAAAATTTATAGAAAAAGTAAAGATACAGACATTTGTGAGATCATGCTAAGCTTTATATGAGCTTAAACCTTTTATTTCCCCCATCGCTCCCTCTGGACCAGCTGTCCAAATTCAACACTTGCTAAGTGCCAGCTGCAGATTATTTTTTTGTTTGAGGCTTAATTTCAATGGTAAATTTTTTTAACAAGCGCAAATACATTTTTAAAGCACATCTTCAGTTCCTAATATGATGAAATGATTCTGTCTGTGGAATGTAACACCAGATAATTTTATCAAGTGCACTGAACCATTTATGTCTGTATTTTTCCGTTGTGTTTACACTTTGATATTTGAAAATGTATTTGTGGGCTGTAGCTACTAAGTACATATCCTTCTATTTAACATAAGATGTCATATTATAACATACATTAAATATATTGAATATATTATATTGTTTAAGATGGATAGATTAATAGATAGACAGATAGATAGATAGATAGATAGATAGATAGATAGATAGAGCCTCTGTTGCTGCCCCCTCTCTTTGGAACTCACTCCCACAACACATCCAGGACACCACAGACCTTACCGCCTTCAAGTCTAAATTAAAAACACACCTGTTTTGCACCGCATTTAACTTATAATTTCTCCAGTTTTATCTCATAAACATTATTTTTTAACAGTTTTTTTTTGGTTGTTGAAGGCCCTCTTGTTGGCTCTGTATTTTCTTGACACCATGTTTTCTTTGTATATTGTTTTTAATTTGTACTTTTATCCTTTTATCCTTGTAAAGCGTCTGAGTTTTTGAAAAACGCTCAATCAATAAAATGTATTATTATTATTATTATTATTATTATAGATAGATAGATTTTATATTTTCTAATTGTTTTGTACTTTTTAACTTTTTGATATCCTGTGCTCTTTTATTGTACAATACATCGCAACTCGAACCTTTGTTTTCTTGAAAGAATACATTAAGTTCTATCTAATCTAATCTAGTTTGATTAAATGCAGTAAGAGGTTTTGTGAACCTGTTAAGGTCTGACATTTTCATCCTACCAAAAAGAAAAAGATGGGCTCACATTTTATGTCTAAAGACTTTGGGGCTGCTGTACTCGTCCCCGGCTATTAAAATGATCAAAATGGCCTCCTAAAATGTCCTTACGACCGTTATTTTGAATTACGGTGACGTCACGTTCTCTTTCTGCGTCGGACGTGACGGGAGTCGTTGCCAAGGCGACGCGTGAGGACACAGAGGGCGCCACACACGGACGGGGGCGGGTGGTCTTCTCCGGTGACCCAGAGTACAAACATTAGTCCAGTGTTTACGGTAAGACCGAAGGCTCTACCTGACCGGGGACCGACGGAGGAACTCTCCAGAGACGTGAGTGAGAGACTGAAGTTTGTTTACCGTAATTATGGGGATATGAGAGCTGAACGACACTAAGGTAATGAAGCCCTTTGGTTTGCAAACCACTGTAGCCTGCGTGAAATATTTCTGTTTGTAACATCTCTAATCTGTACTTAATCTAAATGTCAAGAGCTTTACGTTAGACTGTATACTTTCTCATATTTAAATCCCAATTCCATTAAAGTAAGCACAAAGTCTAAAATGTAAATTAAAACAGAAAATCTTTTGCAAATCCTACATGACCTATCCAATTGAATACACTCCAAACACAAAAAATAGATTCACTTATTTTGAATTTAATGTCTGCAACATGCTCCAAAAGAGCTGAGACAAGGGCAACAACAGACTGGGAAAGCTGACATACCTGTTCGGACAGTCCACAGGTGAACAGGTTAATTAGAAAGCTCAATCTTCCACGAGCAAAGATTGAGTGAGGTTCACCACTTTGCATATAACTACCTGAACAAATAGTCCAACAGTTTAAAGAAAATGTTTTTCAGTGTACAACTGCATGGATTTTCAGGGATTTCATCATCTCCAGTCCATACTTTAATCAAAAGATTGACAGAATCTGGAGAAATCTCATCATAAAAGGACAAAAAAACTATGACTGTCAACCTCTCAGGCATTAGAAATATTGCATGATGCATGATATTGGATTTTTTGTAGCCTTAATTATAATTTAATAAAGTTAATATTGTGACAAAAAAATAAAATAAAATGATTACACAAGCCTTGAGATGTTACAAACAATGACATGCTAAGCAGAACATTTTCCCAACTTAAGCTGCTTTAAATAAAACATAATCGTACAAAATAAATTTTTCTTTTTTTGTATTGTATGATTTTCTTTTCTGTAGTTTAATTTTTAAAAATGTGGGTTCATATAATTATCCCCAGTTGTAGTTTTACATACCACATTCACACTAAAATTAGCGCGTCGACCTGTTTTTTTTTTTTTTTTAACACGGGTTAACCAGCTAATATTTGGCAAGTGACTCTTTTTCTAGTGTAAGCAGACCCGGGTCTAATCGGCACTAGTTGAGCTGTGTGGCTGTTTTTTTTGTTCTTACGAATCAACCTGATGTTCTGACGTTGATGACATCATCAGCGCAACAAAGCCCCTCCATGTAAACAATGGAAAGGAGCATAGAGGCCGTGGACATGGTTTTCTGTACTTTGTACTTTTGTTCCTCTTTAAAAATCTACAAACTCAACGCTGATGATACTAAGGTGGATGGAATTTGTTCCTGAGACGGCAAGACCCACACAAGTAACAGAGGGGACTGGCGCAATGTTATGCTGTAGGGATGTTACGCCAGTGTCATCCATAAATTAGCAGGTTGACCTGGGTGTGATGTTCCTACTGAAGCCAGTTGGAGGCGAGCCGATTAAAACGTCGCTTTTTGCAGGGTCATTAAACCTTGGTTGAAATGCAGATTAGACCCTTTCAAACTGCCAACAGGAGCTGATTGTTACTGGGTTTAAACTGTTTTCTTTGGCCAGTCTGAATGGGGTATAAGAGTGTGCTTTTCTTTTCAATATCATTATTTTTTATTTTAACAATACCTATTAATATCTTTTGATAATTTCATTAATTGTTGTTTGTCCCAGTCATACTAAAGAAATGTTCTGTTACTGTTTTTTTCTTACTCTGCTGTCAGATGGAGCGTTATGAATCTCTGGGTTTGGTTGGGGAGGGCAGTTATGGCACGGTGCTAAAGTGCCGTCACAAAGAGTCCGGCCGTCTCGTCGCCATCAAGAAGTTTATGGACTCAGACGATGACAAGACAGTGAAGAAGATTGCCCTGAGAGAAATCAAGCTGCTGAGGGTACCTGTCAATCAATCCATCAGCCAATCAATCAATGAGTAACTGAGCAGCGAGCAGCCTGTTTAAACCTGAAACCTGAGCGACTGTTTACACAAAAGCAGCCTGTCAATCACTGAACAAACAAAGTCAGAACACTTCAGACCCATCCTCTCACTACTGATTCACATGACATGACAGGAAACAGCAAATAATTATGGCCTTAGGAAAAATGAACAAGATGGAAATGTATTTAAAAGATTAAGAGTCTCTTATCTTGTAGGGGTATTTGTAATAATAATAAAATTAAAATAGTTTGATTCTTGAAAGTGTGACTTACAATATGCAAATTATCTCACAGCAACTACGTCATGACAACCTGGTAAACCTTCTGGAAGTATGGAAGCGTCGCCGTCGCTGGTATCTGGTGTTTGAGTTTGTGGAGCGAACTCTTCTGGATGACTTGGAGCAAAAACCGAATGGACTGGACCTGAACACCAGCCGGCAGCACCTGTACCAGATCCTGAGGGCTGTTGCTTTTTGTCACCAACAAAATGTAAGGACACATTATTTTGTTTCTCAGATCTGTCCTTAGCCGATAGCCATATTGAATTTCTGTTTACACCCCCTAAAAACGGATTTTCGTGACATTATAAATTACAGAAAACATGACGGAAAAAAAACTCAAACCCAAGGAAAAAACAGCTAGACTGCTGTGGTAAGAAGAACTGTAGCTACAAGCTAGCTGCTTTAAATGTCAATAATTACAATTTCCTTAAAACTATCCTGCTGCTAATAAGAGTTAAGAGAAATAACACATTAAAAGCACTCATAAAGGACAGTGATGTCATGCCTACAAACCAGAGACAGGGACTCGAGTCACACTTAAGCTGAACCCAAAGGTGACTTCAGACTCTGACTCAAGGTTTGAGGCTTGTGTCCAATCATTATTTTGGTAGATTTGGTTCACTGTAAACAAGAGCCGCCTTTCAATCCCACACATCGTCCGTCCCCCTCCAAATCTGATGCCAACCTCAACAAAGACAGGCTTACAGCTGCCACGGCTGAAGACTTTAGCGATAGTGGGTGCCATGCTCTTGTAGAGAGCTGCCCACAACCTGGACTTTTTACCCCAAATATTTTCAAAGAAAAGCACCTACACAACAGTAAAGATAGTGACAGTTGATCTCTTCTCTCCTTGCTAATTACACCTCAAGAGACTTAACTAGCATGTAGCTGCAATCCAGAGACTTGATGCTTGACTTGGACTTGGACTTGGCCTCAAGAAATTGAGACTTTTGGACTTGCAACAAGGGACTGGTGCCCCTTTCTGCAACATGCTAAAGCAACTGGTTTCCTGAGGCTACTTCTGTTACATTTCTACAAGACAGTAATGGTAAGCTGAACAAGATGAAATAGTTGATGACTAAATTGGAACTATTTATTTCAACTTGGTCTGATTTTACTTTTTTTACTGACCAACTCGTCATCCAAAAGTTTAATATATATTTTCTAAAAATAAAGTTAGCCAGCAACTGAATGACTGTTGACATCTTTAGTTGAAAGCTTCATATCATTCAAGCATCAACTAAAAGAAGTATACGGAACAATAACGTTTGAAAAATCTGCCTTTTTGTTTATTTTATTCATTCTTTCCCTTCGAGATAATCCATCATGACATCAAACCAGAGAACATTCTCATCTCACAAGGGGATGTAGTCAAGCTGTGTGACTTTGGTTTTGCGCGGACAATGGCTACACCTGCAGATGGAGGTGCCTACACGGACTATGTGGCAACTCGCTGGTATAGAGCTCCTGAGCTGTTGGTGGGAGACACTAAGTATGGCAAGTGAGTGTTCATGTGTATGCTACAGAATATTAGGGTAAGGTTATCTATTGGTGAAAACATAAATATTACTGTATATATGTGTATGTGTAGACCTGTCGATGTGTGGGCTGTTGGTTGTCTGCTGTTGGAGATGCTGACGGGTCAGCCACTGTTTCCTGGAGACTCTGATCTTGATCAAATATACCACATCGTCAGGTGCTTCGGTGAGTATGTAAGTTGATCAAACATTTGTATATCTTCTCATGTTGCTATCTTAACATAACAACTCATAGGCTTATGATCTTTCTAAATCAGGTAACTTAACAGCTCACCATCAGGAGTTGTTCTACAGGAATCCAGTCTTTTCCGGAGTCCGACTGCCCCAATGTTCTAGCAAAGTCCCACTTGAGCATCGCTTCCCCTCAGTTGCAACCAACGCCCTGGATGTTGCACAGGTAGAGTGCAGTTATTTGCCTAAGGGTTCAAACCCAAGAAATGCAAGATTATAAAACATAGATATGACTGTTCCAGAAGTGCCTCCAGCTTCTCTGCAACAGTATCTAACACGATTGGCTTGTCTCTTAAAGAGCTGTCTCCAGATGGATCCAGAGAGTCGAGCTCATTGTTCAGAACTTCTAGAGCACGCTTTGTTCACGCAAGACTCTTTTAATATCAGGTAACTCTGCTTGGTTGAATGCATCGCTGCTTAATAAGCCACTCTTTTGATTTAACTTAACCACTTAAGACCTTTCAAATGAGATACTAATTTGCTGCTTCTATCTTATCATTTGTCAAAACAGGTTTCTCGATGAATTGAATGCCAAGATCCAAAAAGACCACAGGGAAAATTCCACACTTCCCAAAATAGCCAAAACCCAAAGGCGAGACGAGGACAACGTAAATGATAAGGACCAAAGACGCAAAGACAAGAAACAATCGGAAGATACGGAAGTGAAAGTGAAAAAAGAAAAGGAAAAGGGAGACAAGGACGACAAAGACAAGTTCACCAAAACAAAAGCAAAGCAGCCTCCAAAGCCTAAACACATTCACAATACCCCAGGGCCTTCAATGTCCAATAAACAATCCAAAACACAATGCACTGAAAAAATGGCCAAAGTTGACCGGAGCCAGATAATCACAAGAGGCAAACCTGGAAAAGTCTCAGGTGTTGAGCTTAAAACGGAGCCAGGCATTTCCATACCATCTAAAACTTACACTCCTGAATCATTGGAGGCTTCAAAGACTGCAACTTACCTGAATAAAACAGAAGATATCAAACACAGGAATGGGGAAGTTGCATCTGTAGAGCCAAGAGAGAGCAAACTGAAACGGGCAGATACAAAAGAGATAGGATTTACCGGCGTGCTTTCAAGTTACTCAGACAATTCTGTGCCAAGAGTGGCTGAGAAAAGTATGAAGGAGATCCAGATCCAATCCAAAGTGGAGCCAGTTCAAAACTCAAGAAAGAGCAAGAACTTGAATGCAAAAGCAGCTAAGATATCAAACTGCTCAACCCAGAATCTTTCAATTAAAACATCTTCAAAACCTCCTTTAGGATCAGTATTCAGTTGTTCAGAGTCAAAGTCAACCCAGAAAATGAGTCAAATTTCCTCTTTAGAAAACCCTGATAGAACAGGAACTGCCACAAGTTATAAAATTTCCGACACTGACCAGAAAAGCATCAGCACAAAAGTAGTTAAGGTCTCCACCCCAGTGATCCCATCTGTAACCAAGCAGCACAAGACAATAACTTCAAATCATCAGAGGGATTGTTCTGACATGGACACAGAGCAAAGATCAACCTGTGAAAGTGTAAAGGTCCTACCTCCAACCACCAAGTCATTTACGACAATTTCAAAATCTGGCTTTGGAAATACCAAAGAAAATACTAATGTGCCAGACAGTCCCTTAAAGAATCTTACCACAGATCCTTCAGTGCAGTCTTGTGTGGTTTTCATAGAGAGGAATCTTTCACACAGTGTCACATCCATAACTGGATCATCCTTGAATGCTAAACCCCCTAACACTGCCATATGGGGACTTGACAAATCCCAAACAGATCTTCAAGCAAACAGGGACCTCGAAGTTTTGATCACTATGGCATCTCAGCAGGAAAGCACTACTTCAAGAGAGGACATCAGGGAGAACTGTGGATGGTCTCCAATGAGCTCTGTGATCAACACAGCTGCGAAACCCAATGAGACAGATGATGTTCTAAGTGTAGATTATGAGGAGAATCCTGGGTACAATGGGTCCAGCGGAATCCATCTACAAAGCACAGCCAAGTGCAAGATCACCAAAGAATCCAGAACATCAACCTCCTCCCTGGATGGCATAACCAAACTCAAAACGCCAGTTGGTACGTTTGTTCCTAAAACTTTGAAAGCTGCAGATAAAGAGAACAGAGAGGATCTTGCACTTTCAGAGACCATTAGCCCAACAACACAGTCTCCTCAGGTTGATCCTCAAGCTTCAAATCCTAAGCAGACAGAAAACAACATGAAGTCCTTGCAGTCTTCACATATTGAATTTTTTACAAGGGAACCAAAAGCAAAGCATGGATCTTTTGGCAAACCCACCAAGTCTCCCATGACAGTGACCACAAAGACTCAGAAACCTACATTTCCGACTGAGGCAAAAAATAAAAGAGATGATACAGAAGGGGACAGGGGATTGAATGGACCTGCATCTTTAGATTCTACTTTATTTATCTCCTCAGCAAATCCAGACCACAACGCCACAGGACAGATCCTCTACGACATTCATACTGAAAATGCCAATGACTGTACATGCAGTGCTTCCTATTCTCCACCTCCCCCACCACCTCCTCCTTCCTCCACTCCTCAGCTACTCCCTCCATCTTCCATGCTCCTCATCCCCTCCATCTCTGCGGTTGGTACCACAAACCCTAACAGCAGCAACCTGTTTACAGTGGGAATGGGTCTCCAGTCTGGGACTAACAACCTAAGGTACCTCAGCTACAACACTGGACAGGAACTTGGGATCTTATGTTTGATTTGGCATGAGACAGAGGGTAAATTCCAATTTTACCCCTTACCCCTTGTCTTACCCTTACCCCTTCATTTTGCGCTTTCACGTCGAGTGAAGTGATGGCCCATTTCCCCGTAGGGCTAAGGGGAAGGGCTAAGACCAAGGGGTACACAGCCCTCATAACAATGACAGCCTGGGACCTCACTTGAAAGGAAGGGGTACAAATAATTTCAGCAAGTAAATATTACGAGATAGCTTTCACAGCTGTAGCTACGGCTGTTGTTGCATCTGCTTATGTCACAGCTAGCGAGCGGCTCTGGGTGGTGACATAGCGGGAATGGGGTGGCCTCTGGCTTCTCAGCAGTGTGTTTTTATCCCTTCCCCTTGACCCTCAAAACAGGGGGCCGAGGGGTAAGGGGTAGAATTGGGATTCACCCAAGCTAATGGCTCACAGACAATATTCAGAACCTACATTTGCCTATTACTATTTTCCTGTACACTTTTGTAGTGCTGATTTGAATTAGCGCAGAATTAATGTGAATTAGTACTTTAACAGTCTGTCCGAAGCAACCTGCATCTTACGTTGGCTTGATAGCCCAAAGGATCTTGCCTTAGGGTCCACCAAGGATGACATGCCCTGACAGGGACTTAAACCAGACCTCCTGTTTAGTGGATAAGTCAAAATTCTTAGATTTGCCAATAAAACTTTTACTGCTGGATGTTTCACCAAACTTCTAAACATGTTTGTAGATAGTTTTGATTTCGAGGTCAGAAGTATCACAATGCCTATGACAGGATTTTCTTGCTTTAACTCCACACTTTAAATCTTTGCATTCCCCAGGCCGTTGACCAGACTACACAATACAAAGATCAAAGGTGTATTTGAGTATTGGTGTGATTTCAGATGTCCTACTGAAGGAAGTATTTTAAGTTAGGAGAATTCGCAACTTGCCATGTGGTCTACTGTGTTCTTGTTTGTTCTTCTAAGGCGTTCAGACAAACCAAAGTATCAGAGTGGCATCTATAGTCGACTGACCTATCAGGCCGTAACAGGACCACAGACTAATCAGGTAACACACATGTTCAGACGATAACTATACTATCACATTTGAGCTCTGTCCAAAGTTGACCCATTCTTTCTTTTCAGATGCCAGAAAATAGTCCAATCTGCGAGCACTCCTTCCTGACTGACCGCTGTAACCTTGGGAACAGCAGTGGTGGTTCGGTGCCCAGAAAGAAGTCTGACATCTATTTCCCGGATGTTAGACATTCTGTCCTGCCAGAGCTCAAAGGAAGAGACGGTAGGAACACTAAAGTAACACAAATTAATCAAATATTTCCTCATGTTGACGAAAGGCTACCTTTGTCAAATGTTTGGCCTGAACCCGAAAGCCAGGAACAGCAAATACCCAGACATATTTTGATGCCATGACCTAAACTTAATGCTACAATTTGTCTAGAAATATCTATAAGTTTTGGTTTCTTTAGTATTTGATGGTTTTAGTTTGAAAGGTTTACCAAAGCTTAATTACCTCTGCCAAGGAGGTTATGTTTTCGGGAGAGTCTGTCAGTCTGTCTGTTTGGCATGGGAAAATGAAGAACTGATTCAATTTTGGTGTTGATCTGGATCACCATCTGGATCCGCCATGACGAAAAATGCAATTTTTGTGAATAACTACTGAACTAAAATAGATATCATTATGAAACCAATTGTTAGTGGTATGTTTTCATGGTCAAGGAATCAAAATAATTACGTGAAATAAAGGTAGGACTAATATTTTGGGGTAAAAATCACAATATGGGAGAGGATTGTGGTGCTGGCGGAGGTCTGCGCTCTCCGAGTGCTTTTCTAGTTCATACTAAATTTAAGGTCCAAACCTTTTTCAATGTAACAACTCGTCACTGATCATTAAATTAACAAATATAAGGATACAAATTAAACTTACAGAAAACACAAACTTTAACTTTTAACTATCAACCTGGAGAGAAAATAACCAAACTTAGTCAATTTAAGTGGAATAAGACCCATATCAAATATTTGGGAGTACAGATACCTAAAGATCTGGCTACCATTTATGAACACAATTATACCCCCATCTCTGCAGAAATCAAAGCAGACATGAATAGGTGGTCTCTTCTACCAATGTCTATGTATAACAGAATAGAAATTGTGAAAATGAATATGTTACCCAAGCTACTTTTTCTTTTCCAGTCACTGCCGGTAACAATACCCCCCAAACAATTTACCGAATGGAATAGAGTTATTTCATCCTTCATTTGGGGAGGAAAAAAAACAAGGATAAAATTCCAAACACTACAACTCCCAAGAGACAGAGGTGGGTTAGCTTTACCCTGTCTAGAGGATTATTACAAAGCAGCACAGTTGCGCTATTTAGTGTGTTGGTGTGATGATACATACGATGCTAAATGGAAGACAGTAGAGCAAAGCCAACTAAATATACCTCTCTCTTCCCTATTAGGTGACACAAAACTTCTGAATAAATACTTAAATAAACTTTCCTCTTGGATAACCGTGCCTTTGAACATCTGGAATAAAATATTGAAGGATAAAGAGTTTGCAAAGAATGTCCGAATACTACGCTGGATAATACATGATACAGAATTTATACCTGCTCAAATAGACGGCAGATTTAAAGAATGGAGTAAAGCAGGAATCACCTCATTTTCAGTAATCACCAGTAGTAATGGGTTGTGGTCTTTTCAAAAACTTAAAAAAAACATACAACTTACAGAAAAGTGATTTTTATAGATACCTTCAAATAAGAAATTACTATGATAAAAACATAAAGTCGGCCACAGAAAAGGGATTAATCCTGATAAAAATATTTATGGAAGCTTTCAATGGTAACATAGGCAGAAAACTGATATAAAAAATTTATAATTCATTACAAGAAGAAAGAGGTCATTCCACAAATTACGTGAAAAAAAGATGGGAAAGAGAAGGTAATTTAGAGATTACTGAGGACGACTGGCTAAACATTTGCAAATCATCTTCCTCCACTACCAGCTCTGGTCTATGGCGTGAGTTTGCTTGGAAAAATATCATAAGATATTTCATAACCCCAAAGATTAAAGAGTCCCAGACTAATAGACCTGCACTCGGCTGCTGTTGGAGATGTGGACATAGATCCGCAGGACATTTCCATACTTTTTGGGACTGTCCTGTACTTTCATCATTTTGGAAAAATGTATTGGAAGAAATGAAATTAATATTTGGTTCAGATATAGTTTTTTCTTTTAAATTTTTATTTTTAGGTGTTTTATCTGCAGGATTAAAGAAAGGAGACAGATACTTGATACAAATTTTGTTAATCAGTTGTAAAAAGGTGATAACAAGAAAATGGCTCAGCAAGCAACCCCCATCTCTTATGGAATGGAAAGAGATCATTGGGGAGATTTATTGTATGGAACGTTTGACATTTTCTCTAAGATGTGCCAGAGATAAATTTGAAAGATACTGGGAGCCCTGGAAATCACACATAAACCTAAAGTGATGTTGATGTTTGTTTGGCCATTATGAAAAAGTAATTTTATTTTTATTTATTCATTGTAATATTTATGTTTTTCTTTATTATTATTATTATTATTATTATTATTATTATTATTTTTATTTTTATTATTATCATTTTTTTATTTATTTATTTATTTATTTATTTCTTTTAGTGATTACTATTACTATTATTAATACCATTACTATTATTATTATTTTTATTTAATCTTGTTTATTATTATTAATTTTTATATTATTATTATTTACTTATTTATTTTCTTAGTTTTGTCTTGTTTTTGTAGGGTAGTGTTTTGTTACAACTGCTAAAGAGGTGAACTGATATATTCTGTAACACAGTGTTTTGTCTTAACTACGAATTTTAACTGCATCAGAAGTTGATCTGAATCCTTGAGATGATGTCTGATGAACCTGTAATGACCCTGTCTGCTAACTGTTTTGTTTGTTTTGTTTGTTTTTATTATGTTCCATAAAATATAAATAAACATAAAGTTTAAAAAAAAAAAATTAACAAATATACACATGTCTAAGGGTTGTCCATTTCAAAATGTTACCTGCTCGTAAAATATTGTGATCTTTCTTTTTGCAAAATGGGTCGGCTAATGAATTTATGACAACAGCGTTAGTATGTCAGACCGAACCAGGCACAGGACTCGCTCAAAAGGGGAAACCACCCATAGCAAGTCTTTGGGAATAGGAAGGGCCTTTCAAAAACATATTCAGCAGGTGATTGGACAATCATTCCATCAAATACATTCATTACAGCCTATCAGACAATGAAGTAGGTGGGCGCAAGTACCGCAGAACTTAGTACAAAACTCAAGACGAACAAACTCTTGCTAAAACATGTCAGAATTGGTGCAGAAATATCCTTCTCATGGATAAATGCTGGATAAATATCTTGATGAGTTATTTATCATTCAATAAAAAATGTGGTCCACATCTGAAGAACTACTGCTGAAGATGTTAGCATGTATGCTAATCTCTGTATGAGTGGTCACACCCTGCTTGTGGTCCCCGCCTCTCCCTGATTTAAAGGATGATGATTAGGCTGTGCCACTTCAGGCCAAGCACAATCCTTTTAGATCAGAGCTTGTCAAGATGGACCTGTACATGGACAATGAATAAGTCAGATTTAGTTATTTTAGACCTGCAACAAGCTTTTATCCCGTCAGCTCCTTAAATGACTGGAGCCAGCGCTGGAGAAGCTAATGCTACCAACAAGAGATACAGTGTTTATATCATGAAATGATGGGTGGGGCCAACCGACAGGATGTTTTAGGGGCCCAGAAATTTCTGTGTGCTGCCCTGCCTGTAAGTCCATCTCAGTCTGTTGGGGGCTCAGAGACAATTGAAGCTAAAGTCTCAAACAATTCTTAAGAAGCCCATTCAGCAGCATTTCCTCTGTGTTTACAGGTAAACAACATATCAAGGGCCCCTCCAAAGACCAGAAGAAAGACAAACAACCGGTCCAGGCTGTTCACCCTTCAGACCAGCAGAAGCTCGGGAGCAACAGTACTGATACAAAAACACACTGACAGAAGTAGCAGTCAATTACAAGATGTTATTCTAATAATAACTCAAAGTGAAACAAACAAAAGATTCTTCATTTGTAATCCTCACTATGGACCTGTGTTGAATTCTCTGTCACGGATTTCAAATTACTAACATAAGGCTTCATTATGTGCACATGGGGGCACAATTTAGAGATTTTTATGTTTACCGCATGTTTTAAAGAGGAACACAATGTTTTATGAAACAATACGCTACACTTTTTCCAAGCGGCAAAAATGTTATAAGATGTAAGATATTTTTTTACAATTCTGAGAAAATCCTACAATGCAACATCAAAAATGACCACAATGGTACTGAAGACATTTAAAGAAAAGTGTGATGTCAAAAAATTGATACAAATTGTATTTGTTACTTATATTTGTTTTCTTGGACCATGAAATAGCCCATATTATGCTTTCTTTACTCTAATTTGCCCTTAAGTGTGTTTTACATGCCCCCTTTATGTAATAGAGTACTTCTGTGCACAAGAAAAAATGGTGCAACATCAGTACTTCTTTCTTTCTCCTGTAATCCTGAACAATGACTGAAACAGCTGATTCCAAAAGCCCCCTTGAATATATCTACCACTGTGATGTCATGCCATTGTTTTGTTAGCAGTTCAAGCCCATTGGCTCAGAGTGGAAAGCACAGTACAGGGCATAAACAGTGGAAGATTGCTGAGCTGTTGAAAACATTACAAGCAGACTGGACCCATAGGGAAATGGGCCTTAAAGTGACAGGAGCGCAGACAAAGTATCATAGGCGTACTGAGAATAGAGGTGGATCAGGGGTACTTCATATGTGAAAACAAGAAGGTTTTTAAACATAAGTGATACTGAAAATACTTAAGCAGTCATCAAAATAAATTAAATGAACCAGAGTTAAGGCACAAAATGACCTCATATTTGAAAACACAATATTTAATAAAAACAGACACAAATCAACTGACAGCAGTATGTACTTACAAGTAAACCAACATTATTGTTGACCTGCCATAAAAATGTTTAAAAAACATATTTGTTCAGTTTTTAAATAAATTTTCTCGAAAGATTTAAATCAAAAAGGGCCAAAATAAAAACAGAAAAATTATTTCAGACTAGTCGGTTGATTCCTCAGAAGATTCCTCAGAACCGTTTTTCTGTCTCGTCGTCTCTGCCCTCGTGGCTCCATTCAGGACTGTTAAGGGTAATTCATCACTCTCAGATGAACTCTGACCGCTGTGAGGCTGAGAGATTGAAGTTTTGGACCTTGTTGAAGAGCCACCCTGACGGCGTCTGCTGTTGGTCAGAAGGTGATGCAGAAGCTTGAGGGAAAGTCTGGAGTGGTTTTTGGTGACTGGTACCGATGGTGCTGGCTGTGGTCTGACTGGTGACCCATTTTTTCTTGATGTTGATTGGGCGGCAGGTTTTTTGGTTATGACCACCGGCTGCTGGATAATTAAAGACACAAGATTAAAACTAATCTTTTTTTTTTTCACAACTTAATTTAATGTTTTCAATAATGAAAGAAAAATTATTTTCTCTACAAATGTAAATTTTCTAACAGTTCCCTACCCGTTTTAACAACATAAGAGAGAAAAAAAAAAAAAAAAAACGAGATTAAAAGCAAAGGAAGAAATGTGTATCAATACTTATAATATTAATAGTACAGCAAAAAAAAAGAAAAAAATTACAAGAAGGAATGTAGAAAGTAATAGTGGACAAGAGAAAGCTTTAAGGAAGAGAAAGAAAATAAAAACAAGAGTTATTAATTCATAAACATGAACAGTTCAGACAAGAAAAACAAAAGGGGGTGCGTGTGCAGTCACCAACAAGCTGTCCTTACAGATAAACTTGCAATATAATTATGCTATATCTGCTCCAACAGATACAAAATAAAAGGTTGCCAGATATGGAGAAACTTGTCCTTAGATCCTTGCCGTGAAAGACATATTTTTTCTAGCTTCATGTAGTATAACGTATCCCTAACCCAGTGTTTGAATGAGGGGGGGTTGGGGTGTATCCATTGTGTTAAAATAAGCCTTCTGGCTAGTAGAGTGACATATGCTATAGAGTTCGACTGAGTCTTTGGCAGATTGCTGTCCTCAGGTTGGATTCCAAAAATGGCTGTAAGAGGGTTTGGGGTAATTGGTCTTCCAAGTATTTTGGACAGTGCATTAAAAATGGATAACCAGTATTCTGAAAGTCTTGGGCAATGCCAGGAAGTATGAGCTAAAGTTGCAGGAGAGTTACCGCAGCTGCTGTTCAGGAATTATTGGAAATGATCTGGTATGGTTGCGAAGCCAATCACGAACTTGCAAGTATCTTAGGAAATGAGAGTTTGGTAAATTAAATTTTGCTCTAAGCTTGTCAAATGAGGCAAAAATATTTGCTATGTACAGATCTTTAAATGACACCATTCCTAAGATTAAAACTAATCTTAAAGAAGAAAAAACAGAGCAAGAAGCATAATACCTAAACTTACTTCAGTCACTATTTTAGAATTTAACCCTTTAATGCCTGTTTGAAAAGTACAAACAAAGATGTTTATAATGAAAACATTTGTAAAAAGTCTATATTTTTCACATTTAAAGTGCACACTGGAGTTTTTTACATTGCATTATTACAGCCAAGATTATGTTACTAATGAGAAATAATTCAAATGACAATGTTTTGTTTTTACAAGGTGAGATTTTAAAAACTCACACCGAGCTCCCTCATGTCCAAAATGATCCCTGTGCAAAACTTGCAATTAAAATAAAATAAAATAAAAATATTCCCATTTTTTGTATAATTTTTAGACGGACTTCAGTCCTGATACCCACATTAAATTCTGATATATTTTACACAATTTAACTCTTTAACCCTCGTATGACCCTTGGACATTTTTGTCCATTTCCAAAATCCAAAAACCCTTCACAGACAATCACCCTCTTCACCAGAGTTGATTTTTGGTGAAGGAGTGTCATTGTGGGTAAAATTTCCAAAGCCCAACTTGCAGTGTGAAAATCCATTATTTGACCCTGTAATGCATTTTTAACCTATCCATGACCCTTCGTGGACAAAAATGTCCTATTCTAGAAAGTGGTTAAAAAAAGGTCACAGGGGCATAATTTTTGGCAAGCGGGGGTAATTTGGGGTTAAATTTGAGGATGCCAAGTTTCAGCAAGAAAATCCATCATTTGACTGTGTAATGCACTTTTCTCCCATCCATGACCCTTCGTGGACACTATTTTTAGACACTATCTACAAAATGGACATTTTTGTCCACCTGAAGGGTCATGGACGGGAGAAAAGTGCATTACAATCTGATGATTTTCACACTGACAAACTGCATTACACGGTCAAATGATAGACTTGCATGCTGAAACTTGATATCCTCAAATTTAACCCCAAATTGCCCCCGCTTGCCAAAAATCATGCCCCTGTGACCTTTTACTGGACACTTTCCAGAAATGGACAAAAATGTCCACTTGAAGGGTCATGCGTGTAACTTTTTTGAAGGGTCACTCAAGGGTTAATGCCAGTTTAAAAAGAAGAAAGATGTTTGTAATGAAACATTTGTAAAAAGTCTATTATTTTCACATTTGAAGTGCAAAATGGAGTTTTTCACACTGCATTATTACAGCCAAGAGTATGTTTATAATAAACAATAATTGCAATTACAATTTTGTGTTTTTAGAAGCTGAGATTTGAAAAACTCACACTGAGCTCCCTCGTGTCCAACAATGATCACTGTGCAAAACTTGCAATTAAACAATTTTTTTTAAATGTCCCCCTTTTTTGTATATTGTTTCTGACTTACTTCAGTACTGATTACACACATTAAATTCTGATCAATTTTTCAGAATTTAACCCTTGATATGCCAGTTTGAAAAGAACAATAGAAAGATGTTTTAATGAGGTTAAACGTAACCAATCTCAACTAAAACTCCAATCCTTTCCCTTTTTATTTTACGAGCATATTCAGGAATCTTCAAAGATGTTCAGTTTGTTGTGAGATGCACACCAGCAGATGTTTAGTTTTAACTTTTGAAAGTGCTTTAAATGTTGAAGTCCTTTAAAACAGGAGCTTTGTGTTTAAAGAAGCACAAGGTACTTGTAGCAAAATGAAAGGTGAAGTGTTTAGTGA
This sequence comes from Scarus forsteni, assembly GCA_036419115.1. Lineage (NCBI taxonomy): Eukaryota > Metazoa > Chordata > Actinopteri > Labriformes > Labridae > Scarus > Scarus forsteni. The sequence continues at coordinate 1,248,089 of JAZDUH010000426.1, forward strand.
AGAGAACTCTAACCCCACAAGTATCCCTGTACATTTTCTGCCTTATGGCCACAACTCATGAATTTATTTAATAATATCAACCCAGTTCTTTATTGTTGGGGGATCTATCTGTAACCCTTTATAGGTGATGGCCTTTTTTGCTGTTACTGTAAATATTTACCTCCTCCAAGGAGGTTATGTTGTTGCCAGCGGTTTGTTTTTGTGTTTGTAAGTTTGTTTGTTTCTCTTGTTAGCAACATAACTGGAAAAGTTATGGACGGATTTCGATGAAATTTTTAGGAAATGTCCGGATTGGGACAAGGAACAAATGACTAGATTTTTGGAGTGATCCAGATCAGCGTAAAACCGTCATAATGAAAAATGTGACTTTTTCTGATTAACTACTGAACAAAAATAGATATCATTTTGAATCCAATTTATAATGTTGTTTACATGGTCAAGGAATCTAAATATTTAGATGAAATAAAAGTAGGACTAATATTTATGGTGAACATCTCAATTATGGGTAAGGACTGTGGCGCTGGTGGAGGTCTGCTCTCTGAGTGCTTTTCTAGTTTCCACAAGTATCCATCAGATCCCTTTTTTTCCTCAGGTAGATCCCCCAAATAAAATGTTGTATAGGTCCGAGGAAACAACTGTTCAAGAATTAAAAAAAAATGATTAGTGTGTAGTCACTGATATCCAACGGAGAAGTTACATAAATGCAAATTTTGTAGTTTTATAACTTCTTAACTTTGCCTTTGAGGGACGTAATGGGTTGTGGGTTGGGGGGAAGGAAACTATATTAATTTTGAGGGCTCTGGACGGGCGGGCAAGACAAAATAGAACTTTAAATAACCACTTCAGCTGATGTTGAACCAACAAAGACAAAATCACAAAACCCTCCTCACATTAAGAGTTAGCAACTTCACTTTGTTTTCAAACGTTTAAACAACGAGAAAACGAGTCCAGTTGGTGCAAACCACCATCACGTTCAAAGACGAGAAGTTAATACTAACTTTGCACCTTTGTTTGGGCTCCACCCCTGAAGTATGACTCTACTGTGAACAACCCCGAGAATGGGTTTTATATTCTTCTCATATGCGTAATGATGGCGTACGGTCAGGAACAGTACGGTTTCTCTTTGTCTTACGCCATTTTTAATTCTTTGTAAACACTTATGTGCTCCAGGTGCACGTAAGAAAACAAATCTTTTCTTCAGTCCTAATGACGACAGCTTGCTTTCAGGGCTTTAATTACCCTCTGTTTGACGGCTGTGGTTTTAGTTGTGGTTGCAGGAGGTGTAATTGTGGTTGCAGCACTGTCAGATGTGAGGGCAGGAAAAATTTGGCAGGTGTTCACAGCTGAACCATCGATCTCTGGAAAGTCATAATCCCACGGAGAGGAGGGAGACTGACCTGTGAAAAGGAAATATGTAATAGATTACTTAATATCTTAAACTCAGAACTGACAGCAGGATAAAACATGAATGTTTAGATAGTGAAAAACTTTGTTTCAAAGCACATTAAAAGCCCAAATGTCAGAGGGTTGAAGCGATTTTTTATAAACTTAGAATAGTTAAATTAAAATACTGCATTTACCCTTAACCAGGGGAAATGGTTGTACCAAGTCAATGACATGGAAACTGTTTTAACCATTTGACGTCCACATTGTTAAGTATGTTTGTAAAAGATTACTTGTCGGTAAAATTGCCTCAGCTTTAGGAAACATTTTAGGATTTATTTTTCACCTCAACCAGTTCAGGGTTATTCTTCAAAAATGTAATTTTTTTTTTTCCATTTAAAGACATCACAGCAGATTTTGTTAAAATTACCATTGCATTGATCTTGCTCTGTCAGTCACTTCCATTTTTTTCCCACAGTTTTAAGACAATGATATTTAAAAAAACAAAGAAAGGTTTACAGAGTTTTAAATACAACAAATGCCAGTCAAAGGGTTAATCCAGTACCTGTCTGGTATCATGTGAACTACCAACATCTTAACTTAAGGATGGTTAAGCGCAAAAGAGAGGTGATAACTTATTAGCGATCCTTTGGATTTCCTTCTACTTGTATTCAGGTGCTTACAAACTAACGCAGTCCAAAAACAGCAGAGAGACTCTCATATCCAACAATCTCCCTGGTTCTGTCGCTTTAGCAAATCTCCTCTCCTAAAGAGTTCAATTTTGCAATATACAACACATACAGCAACAACACATACGAATAGGGATGGGTATCGTTAGGATTTTTATGAATACGATTCCGATTCCGGTTCTGCTTATCGATTCCGGTTCCAAACGATTCCTTATTTCGATTCCAAAATATTAAAAAAATAGAAGGTCAATAGTTTATTTAACTAAAGTAACTTTATTCCTTTACCTTTAGGAAAATTGTAAACAAAAATAAAATGTGCTAGAATACTAAACTGCATTGCATTCACTGTAAGACAATAAATAAATGACAAAAAATAAAGTGCATTCAGTAAATAATAGCTGCTTACTGTTAGTAGATATCCCTGAGAAATAAACTGTGAAATAAAAACTAAAGTGCATCCCGTGGTAGAGCTGCAGCTATCGATTCTTTTTGTTATTGATTACTCTATCAAATTTTTGTCGTTTAATCGAGTAATCAGATAACGGTTACATTGCGCTCACTGCTATTTTTTTTTTTTTGCTACATTGAATCACTACACATTATTATTAGTAACACACAAAACAGAAAAGCCAGTTCACTTAAATAAAAAAGTTATTTTTCTTATTTTGAACATTCTGAGCATAAATGGAATCTCAAAATCTATACTCTGATTTTTACTCTGGGCCATATCTTGCTTTTTTCAGTATTTTTTTTTTAAAGTTTGATTATTTTTATTTTATTTGTATTCATGCTTGTCTCATTTTGCTAAATTATTTCCTTTACTACTTTACCATATTGATGATCTTATTTTGCTTACTTTATTTCTAGGACCAAATTATATCATACTTAGATACTAAGACAATTTAACTAGCTAATGTACATTTCTATAACATATGAAAGCATTCCCTACACCTGCTTCCTCTACTCACTGTCAGTGTTTCCTCTTCTACTGTTCCACTACCTGTTTTGAACCAGCCTTTACACGGAGCCATAATCAAAGTAGGTTATTTACTCACGCATATCTCAGTTATTGATCACATTAGCTGTTTCTGTTGATGTATCATGAGAGTCTCATCCTGTTGTGTCGCTCTGCGGACATGACGCGCGCAGACCGGATGTTTATGTTGACGAGCTGCAGCATTGACGACGTGCTATCACGCTAAGCTACGTGCTAAGCTAACTCCGTTTGACATCAGACACACTGTACTGTGTTTCTTTTCGTCCCTTCTTATAGAGACCACACACTTGGGACACTCTCTGCCATTTCTTCTGTGGACTCTCCTTTCTTTCCCTCTCTTTTCTCTGCCTTTACAAGCCGTGCAGCAGCGGATGTAGCAGGCGCGCTGTGCCACAGAAATGACCGTCCGTGTCAAACACCGTGTACTGTATAGTAGTACAGATATTGATTTATATGTATAATTATATATTAGCAGTAATGAGGTTAACAGCTAACTAAAATAAACGTAAAACATCCATATATAAGTCCGTCTAAGAACCGAAAAGCAGAACCGAAAGTCAATATTTTTTATGGGTACCCGGTACCCGCCGTTTTTTATTCGGTTCCTACTCAGAACCGAATTTCGGTACCCAACCCTACATACGAAACTCCAGTGGTCAAATAAAGCAGAGACGTAAAGGAACACATGAATCAAAGCCCCGTTTCCACCAGAGGGTTCAGTTCGGTTTGTCTCGGTACGGCTCACTTTTTGTAGTGTTTCCATAGCCTAAAACCGGGACAGGACCCCTCATAAGTGAACCGTACCGTCCTTCTTTTGGGACCCTTCTGTTGGGGTGCTAAGCATACTGATCTGACCCCAGAGGGTAGAGCTAGAAGCACTGCAGTCCGTTGATTGGTCTAGGAGACGTCACCTAGTGTGTGACAGCGGAACGACACATAACCCCGCCATGTTTAAATCTCCACTCGTCTTCGTGAAGATAACTCTAACAGCACACAGCCTTCTTTGAAACAGAGCTTGGTTGCGCTTCGTATCAAAAAGCCACATGCTGATCACAAAAAGAGAAGAATTGCTGGATGTCTTCCATCGTTGCTCTTTGTTTACGGTGTTGCGTTTTCTTCTTTGTTGTATTTAATAGCCGGGTACACGGTGTCGTGCTGCTATGATGTCATGCTACAGGCATCTGGCTTATACACCGCCTACCAAGTTGGGTTTGGTTGGCTGTAAAAACGCAAACAGGATTAGGCTTTACCGATCCGGTCTGAACCATACCGTGCCGAACCATTTGGACCACTTGGTGGAAACGGGGCTTAAGGGTGTTTTCACACCAACCACATTTACTGTGCACCAAAGAAGTTTTGGCCCAGGGTTTGGTACGTTAGTATCAATGTGAATGCAACCACCGCACTTTGGTGCGCACCAAATCAGCCGGTCTGAGACCTCCATGAAGGGGTGGTCTTGATCCACTCCATCTCCCGACAACTGATGTGGTTTCACTGGTGTAAAACAAAGTGGTCCAAACCGATCTACTTTTGATGCATTACTCCCTGCTAATCCCGTGGTTGAATCTTTGCTTACTCAATTTGTCGATTTGTTTATTCTGGTTGAGGATTACGATGATTTACGAGGGTCCAGAAGGTCGCTGATGCTGTCTCAAACACGATACAAAAAACACATTTGAAGGAAAATGTAGAAGAGAGCAAAACGTAAACATTGGTTGTCTGGTGTAGGAAATGGTTACCATGGTAGCCTCTTCTTCATTCTCCTCCGTAGGTTTGGCAACCGGTTACGTGCATATCGCCCCCTGCTGTTTCAAACTGAGTAACTACACAAGTAGATCAAGTGGGTTTGATGTCGCAAGTGTGAATGCAAGCCAGCGGGGGAGGGGGAGGGGGGCGAACCGCGCCGCGCCGCGCCGCAGCACAGTTCAAACCAAGTGGGCCTAATGTGAAAACGCCCTAAGTCATAACCAAAAAAACTCTGATACTATTAGATGTAAAATGTGCATTAATCGTTTTTATGATCTTAACAGCTCTATAATCTCTTAAATATCATCCCCTGAAATGTCAGATTTTCTTTTTATTTCACTTTAACCTGTTCAGCCCCAAAGTACCCGATTTCAGGAATGCCTGCATGCTCTCCGACAAAAAAGTATAAAAAAGTGCAATGTTTTTCAAAGTCCTCATCTGACCATATTGTTATAAAACCTCTCTAATTCAGCTCTGCGTCACTTTATAACAAAAGTTGTTTGCAGAGATAATGTCAAAAAATTTTGTTACTCATTTTTAGAGTTTAACAGTCACTCCAGTACCATTTCCAAGAGATATTCAAAATAGAAAATGTTTTTTTTAGGCGAGAATGAAATTTTCAAATGATTCTGACTTCTATCTTCATTTACTCTGTCCGGGTAACACCTGTACTGAAAATTACCCATCTGGACAAATTGTTCCTTTTCTTATAATGCCAAAATAATTCAAATAGACCTTATGGTTGAACAGATAAACTGTTCTCTTTATGTCATTTCCAAGCAGAAGGCTTCAAAAAGATGCCATAGAGGTTAACTCTTTATAGAGTTGGTATCTTGATCTTCTAACCTTGAGGAACTGGAGGCTGTCAGAACAAACAGGTCAGCGTGTGCAGCAGCCGTCATGTCGGTGTTTAAGGTGTCTGAGCTGCCATCCAATCTGTCAGCCCGTGCTGCATATTTCATGAGGAGGGTTTAAGGTGTGTTTTTCTCTCGTCTTCGTCTATTGTTTGCAGCAAAGCTAGTGTGAAGGCGACATGATTAAAATGTGCCTCGTTCCATTACAGCCACATGATTCAGTCATTTATATCTCCATCCTGTCCTGTCTGACAATCAAGAGTAACGAGATAAAAGTAAGAAAATGTCTTTACTCACCTTTAGTGGAGCCAGTGACCTGAACTACGAAGAGGAGAAAAAGAACAAAAAGAGCTGAAAACCTTCGAATCATGACAACGGCAAAGATGAACAGGGAGTGAGGAGAAGGTCAAGAGAAAATAACAGTCTCCAGGAGATGGACTGAGGAAATGTTTTATATGGAAAGTGATGAGGGGAAAAAGAGGGAGGGGAAGCACAGATGATGTCTAGACTGAAGGGATCATCCTGAGCTGACTGTGGCGAAGAGTTACAACAGAGATAAACCCGTTTCTGTAAACTTGACTCAGTCAAAGGAGGAGTCATGGATCAACAACAGTATCACTGTTACATGTTTACTGAGCTTTTATGTTTGGGATAAAAAGCACATTTGTCAAATTATGAGTGGAGATATTAAAAAACCCAACAGGGAAAACACACACACGACAGCATAAGTTGACTTTTTGACCCTAAAATCTTATAAGCTTGCCCAAGTCAAAGTAAACATTTGTTCAAAGTTTAGAGAAAAAGCTGAAACGCTGGGTTTGCACTGTTTTATAACCATGAGGCTCAAAGTTTGACCATGATACAAGTACCAGTGGTATCCGTTTATCCTTGAATCAAGGTGTGCAATGAAATCCCATAGAGCTCTTCTCCTGGTGTTGCTTTTAAAATATCACATTCACTATCAGGGTATTATGATGAGTCTTATGAGCTTAAACGTCAACCAATAACCTCCAAAAATGAATGAATCAATTCTTAGAATAAGGCTGAATTTTACAAAGTTTTAAAGGTGTAGTGTGGAGAAGTTGGCAGCATTTCGTCATACAGAAACACTGAATATCAGATATAATGTTTTTATTTATATGTAAAGTCCGTCAAAATACTAGTACAGTCATCCTCATAAAACTTTGGTTTTCTTTTTACAAAGTTAGTAAAATCTTTTTTTTATCTGTGTACCGCAGGTCTCCCATCTGTGGAGGTTGACATAATGATCCGGGTGGGTTTTGGGGACAAAAAGGGTGAAACGAGATTTTTTAAATACAAGTCTATAAAAATAATGGTTACAAATATGAATGAAAAACCCTCACCTGGTAACTCTTGGAAATGATGCCCTGTTCACGATCCTTTTTGGTCTTCACCGGCTCGTTGCTTTGTGATATTTTAGAAACAGACTGGCTCATTCCAAAATCTGAACACTAGATGTCGCTAAAATGCCAATTTCTACACGCTGCATCTTTAAGAGAAACCCCTGAAAAGTTGCGAGGGATTTTGTGTTCACAAACAAAGGAGGACTTCTAGATTCCCTGTCCTTGACTTTTGATTCACAAAATCTCATCAGTCCATCCTCAGATCAGGTTGACGTTTGGTCAAATAATTTTTGACATATTACATCCACAAAGGATCTCCAATCTATAGACTAAAGGTGCTTACACACCGCACGCTACTTGTACTACCTCGGCGATCACTGTCCGTGCAAAGTCAATGTACTGCCGTGATGGGGCGGGGCTAACCCTCCCGCGATGCGACAGCCGCTTTTCACACTACCACATAGCTTGTCGCGCGATGTAAATGTAAAAAAAAGTTAATCTTTTCAGATGATGTAGTGTTGCTGTGCAGCAACAGCCAATCAGCGGTGTGTGATGGTACCTGTGACAGACAGTTTTTCATCCGAACTACAGAGGAACAATTTATGTTAATGTGGGAAACATTAGTCAGTGAGGACATTAGTTCCACCTTGACGGACAGGAAACTCACAGATAATGCTGCTGCAGGGCATCAGCTGCAGTGTTTTGTGGTTGATAATTGAGTGAAAAGGATACAGCTGGATTAATGTCCGCTTATACATCATATGATATATGATATGATCACGGTGAAACTCAGACGTGACGTCAGCTAGCAACGGCTGATGGCAACAGTGACCTAAATAAGGTATTTATGGCAACGATACATCAGTGGGCAACGAGATTTGGTAGATGGGTCACTTGTGGTGTGAACGCAGTATTAAGAAGGAACCTAAAAAGACACATCAAAACTTGATTTATATTTTTCAGTCTCATGGAGCATCCTTGTGAAATCTTGTTCATAATATCAAATTAACTAGCAAACGATGATGGTCAAGGTCAAGGTTTTGACCTTTGACTCATGTCTTTAAAGTTTCAAAAGTTAATTCCCCAGAGAAAGAGACCACTTGTGCAGAGTTGTATGAAAAATCCCTTGGAAGTCTCAAGAGAATTCAGTCCTCTATAATGACCGTTGCAACCCTGGATCTTGACTTTTGATCTATGCCAACCAAATTTAAATCAATTTACCTTATCTGGGTTAACTGTTGTTTAAAGTTTGAGAAAAATCTCCTGAAGAGTTCTTTAAAATGATGCCTTCAGCCACAATACAGCTTTCCTGTGAAGAAGCTGCTCTTGTGGCTTTTGTTACTTTATTAGCAAGACACATGATTTTGTTGAAATGGAAGTCAACAATTCCTCCTTCATAGACATCATAGATTAAGAAAGTTAATCTATAATGTGTATGAAGAGGAATTTGTGATCTTTTCTAGTTATGGAACTAGAAAAGATCTGGTGTGTTGTGAGAGGTTCTCTAAGGGAATTTTATAAGGCACAGGACCTTTTTTTAATTCATTCAAGAGCTGGATTTTCCCAGTTAATCCCAAGTGACTCAGCAGGTATCTCACTGACACTATTGGCCCTTTTCCACTAGCATGCCTTAGCCCCACTCTACTCGGCTCGGCTCTACCCGGTTTGCGTCATGTTTCCACCAGCCCGGTACCTCCCACGACCAGCCAGATTCTAGTACCTGCTCTGCTCTGGTTCTAAGCGAGCCGAGTCGATACTAAAAGGTGACGTCGACCAGCGGCTGGCTACTGATTGATTAGACAATGTTGTCACCGATGAGTCATGAGCTTGACGACCTAGCATGCTAGCGATAGCTACCATTAGCTTACCGTCATACGTCTTTTCTTTGCAGCTGGATTGCTCTCGTCCTCGGCTTCATTCTGTTGTATAGCTTCCAAAACTCTCCTGTGCTTCTCAAGGGGTATTTCTTCTTACCACCTGCAGCCTTCTCCTGCTTTCCTTTTTTACTCGGTTTGTGACAAAAAGCCACAGATTGTTGTGTCACGCTCAAAATGACGTCACCACTATGCCGCTCAGCAGTTTAAAGCGACACTGCACCCCGTTGGGTAAGCAACTGGGGCTAATGGAAAAGCAGCACAAGGTGAGTCGAGTAGAGCTGGGTAGAGTCGAGTAGAGTAGAGTAGGGCTAGTGGAAAAGGGCCATATATTTGACATGACAGATCCTGGACTGACCAGCAGTAATTTATTTATTTTACTCATTTTTATTTCTTTATTTTATTTATTACTATTATTAATACTTTTTTAATTCACAATAATTTAGTATTATTTGGAAATCTCATTTTATTTTATTTATGTCGGTGTTATAGATTTGATTCCTTGATTTCGAACATTTGTCCTGTCTTTCCCTTTTCATTTGGTCTTGTATTATCTTTGTCTTATTTTTGTATTGTCCATCCGAAACCGTTAATAAACAAATTGTGGAAAAAAGAAAAAAAAAAGATGTTGCCTTCCCAGTAATCTGTCTTTGTGGACAGAAGTAAAGACTTTGCAGAAAGAACAGAGCTATCTCTAAAAGGATGGCATCAATCAATTTTATTCTTACCTGCTTCTTGTCGCATCAACCCTCAGCTGACTGCATCACTGCCCTGACTTAGCTTAAAATGCTATCTTCCCAAAATCGTATTTTGCAATCAGCTGTTCTCATCTCCTTGTTTTCCCGTCATTTTGTAATTTCATTCTAAAATTGATGACTTATTTATCCTTTAATCTTTGTTTGATGCCAGACGGATGATTTAATATTTGATAATGTCTGCTGCAAAGAGACGTGATTACCGTAACGTCATGATTCATGAGCGTTCAGCCCAGAATCGGTTTGGACTCGGATTTGAACCTGGAAACTTTGGAGCAGTGAGTGTCAGGGGCGGAGTAATGATTTTCTGGATTCAGTTACTCTTTTTCAAAGATCACGCCCAAACTCTGGGTGTGTGAAAGTCTTAACTTGGGCTGATGTTACTCAGACATTTCCCAACATGCCATGCTCACACTCATGCAACCACTGTTTCAGGCCGTGGTTTCCATGGTTTCAGGGTGACACTCACACCTACCGCTCAGTCCTCTAAACCCTTTAATCCCACGACTTGGTGTTTCTGATCCTCTCAAGTCATCCTGTCAAATCTCAGCAAGGAACATTTTGTTTCATCCCATCAGTGGCTTTGTTCCGTGGATAAAAATAGGACTTAGTTTGAGTCAAGCTATGTCCACATGCAGGCGGGTATTTTTGAAAGCAGCTTTTATTGTGTGTTTTGTCTTTCTATCTACAAAAGAGTCTGATTTTAGTTTAGTAAAAAGCAAAATATTCAGGAAAACTCTTAGCAGAGAATATTGAAAAGGGTTTTCCCCTTTTAGCTTTGCAGAGCAGACAGACCTGCCTGATTCTAAAATTGTATATATCCACCTTACTAGCCTCCATTGTCCAACAACTTCACTTGGCTAAATGCTAAATGGCCCAATCAGGGAAGAGATGCGAGAGCTGCAGACGTGACGACAACAGGAAGTTACTGCATGTTTGAAAACAATGGTGGCTTCTTTTTTCTTTAAAAGAGGAGGAAAGAACGTCACTTGGAGCTTGTCTTAGGAGAAATCATGTTTTTGCTCTTCACCTGACTGGGGATCACTGCTGGGAATCTGGGGGAGAACACGGAAATCCTTCGTGGACATGCCAGTTAGCCTGTGGATGTCATGGTGGTCTCCTCAGAAGTTGACCGGGAAAATTTGGTAGAGATTGTCTTTGAGAAGGTTCATGTCACATGTAGGTGTTAAAAGATTCATGTGGTATAATTTAATTTGAAACAATAGTCTAAGGTAGTTTAAGCTGACGGCTAGCTGTTGTAAGCCGTTTGCCGCTACTTATGCTACGTCATACATAGCAACATTGCTTGATATGGACTGCCGATTGATCTGAAGGATCGTCCAATCACAAATTGCATTTGTTTTTGAAAGTTCTGCCTCTGAAAACATTTTTGAACAGCTCTTTCCCTGGTGGATTAGTGAAATATTTCCATGGTGGATATATGGAACTGTCCATATACCCATGTTGTTTCAGGATAGTTCCCTATGTGGACAGGAAAAACAGAGTTTGGGCTTAAAAAGTCACTTTGTGCCAAATTCTCCTCTGAGACAAGGCTTAATGCTCAATTTTGGTGACCAATGGGATCCCTACGACTGGGGTGTGGAGCATGCAAAAATGTTTAAAGGTGCATTAATGTATTCTGAAGTCGTTATTACTCAAGAACTGATGAGCTCAATTTTGGTGGCACAATTATCACTTTTACACGAGAACTTCAAGTCCTCTTTAATTCCAAATAAAACTTAAATCTTTAAATGATCAAAAATGACCATGTAAACACCACAGTGATCAGTTAGAAATGAATTCAGAGCGAGCACTCATCTACCTTTTAAGATCAAGTCAAAGAAGCCCAGCAGAGTGTTCTTGAACTTTTACTGTTGAAAAATAATGGCGGGCATTAAATGGCATGACAGGTAAAAGCATCTGAAACAGAACTATTTAAAAATAAACTCATGAAACTGGCCAAAAATGATGGTACCCTTAACTAAATATTTTGTTGCACAACTTTCTGAGGCTGTCGCTTGTGGCTAGGCAATTTCTGTGTCTCTCAATGAGACTTCAGCACCTGCCCACAGGTGTTTTGGCCCACTCCTCATGAGCAAACTGCTCCAGCTGTCTCAGATTTGAAGGCTGTCTTCTCCAGACTGCATGTTTCAGCACCTTCCACAAATGTTCAACAGGATTTAGATCAGGGATCATAGAAGGCCACTTCAGAATAGTCCAATGTTTTGTTCTGATCCATTCTTGGGTGTTTTTAGCTGTGTGTTTTGGCTCACTATCCTGTTGGAGGACCCATGACCTGTGACTGAGACCAAGCTTTCTGACACTGGGCAGCACATGTCACTCCAGAATGTCTTGATAGTCTTGAGATTTCATTGTACCGGCACAGATTCAAGACACCCTGTGTCAGATGCAGCAAAACAGCCCCAGAACATAACTGAGCCTCCTCCACGTTTCACCTTAGGTACTGTGTTCTTTTCTTTGTATGCTTCATTTTTGCATCTTTGAACTTGGAGCTGATGTGACTTTCCAAAAAGTTCCAGTTTTGTCTCATCTGTCCAAAAGACATTCTCCCAGAAGCTTTGTGGCTTGTCAACATCCTGTTTGGCAAATTCCAGTCTTGCTTTTTTATGATTTGTTTTCAACAATGGTCTCCTCCTTGGTCGTCTCCCATTAAGTCCACTTTGGCTCAAATGACAACGGATGGTGTGATCTGACACTAATGTACCTTGACCTTGGAGTTCTCCTCTTATCTCTTTTGAAGTTGCTCTGGGCTCTTTGGTTTCCATTCCTATTATGTGTCTTCCATTTTTCATCAACTTTCCTCTTACGACCATGTCCAGGGACGTTGGCTACAGTCCCGTGGACCTTAAACTTCTGAGACAGCTCTCTCCTTAGCTTTCTGTGCTCCATGTTCAGTGTGGTAAACTAGCCCTAACTCTAACACCAAACAGCACAGTGACTTCTTGTAAACCTTTAAATATACAGACTGACTGATTACAAGCTTGTAGACACCTGTGATGCTAATAACAGGACACACCTAAGGGTAGTCTCTATGGTCACATTATGCTCAGTCATTACTGGGGGTTCTATCATTTTGTCCTGGCCAGTTTCATGAATTTAATTTTTAGTAATTCTGTTTGACCACAGACAAAATCAATGTCTGATTTTGATTGGCTAATTTTCATATAATTAATTTATTTATTTATTACTTTTGTCAGATTCAAATTATTTCTGGGACCATTGTTGGTTTTTCTGTCATTATTGTTGGATACCAACAATTTTGTCCACGTATGTACCATAAAATACCAAATAAACGCCTGGTTCCAGTTAATCACCTGGTCCCAAATAAACGCCCAGTGTAGCAGTACATTTTGACAAATAGACGCCTGTTCCAGATAAACGCCCAGTGTAATTTATTCAGCTCAGCCTAGGAGCTACAGTTGAAGTTTACAGAACACACATGTGAATGCTGAGCTCACAGCTGAGTACACACTTGAAAAAAAACTTTACAGGCCACATGGTTTATTTGTCCCCTCCAGTGCTCGCAGTTCAGCCACTGGAAGAACATTTTGTCCGGATTTAACCTCCTGGGTCTCAACCAGTTGGGGGGATAATCAAGCATTAGATCTGCCAGCATGTTCAGGTAATAAGTCACTTAAGATTGATCTATTTGTGTGATTAATGTCACTTTAACATCTGCATATAAGGGGGAAAGTAGGAAAGATTCTGAAAGAGATCCAACAAAAAGATTGTTTGTAGGATACCTGTTTATTAACTTGTCTTCAAAGGTAATTTTTATCTTCACAGTCTGAAAAACATAAAGCTTGTTTGTTAATAGTTGCAAAAAATTCTCAAATTTATTTTTTTTCTCCATAAAATTAATTTTATATTGTTTTTTATAAGCCAGTTCGAATGTGTTTTAGAGGAAATTTGAGTTTTAAGTCTTTAAAAGGGTGCAAATGAACGTTCTGCATAGTCTATGGTTTAGTGACCCTTCAGAAAAGTTACACGCGTGACCCTTCAAGAGAGCATTTTTGTCCATTTCTAGAAAGTGTCCAGTAAAAGGTTAAAGGGCAGGATTTTGGCAAGCGAGGGTAATTTAGGGTTAAATTTGAGGATACCAAGTTTCAGCATGAAAATCCATCATTTGACCGTGTAAGGTGCTTTTCTCCCATCCATGACCCTTTAAGTGGACAAAAATGTCCCCTGTCATTTGGCCATTTGTTTTTGTAGATTTGTGTACTTATTTTTCTCAAAATATGTGAGGTGACTCAGGGCGCAGATGGCAAAGTGTTCTAGGTCAAATTTAACCCCAAATTACTCCCACTTGCCAAAAATTATGCCTGTGACCTTTTTTTAGCTACTCTCTAGAACATGGACATTTTTGTCCACGAAGGGTCATGAATAGGTAAAAATGCATTACGTAGTCAAATAATGGATTTTCACAGTGAAAGCTGGCTTTGGAAATTTTACCCACAATGACACTCCTTCACCAAAAATCAACATCGGAGGGGGAGGATTGTCTTTGAGGGGGTTTTGGATTTTGGAAATCGAAAAAAAATCTGGGGTCATACAAGGGTTAATAATTCACCAATTATTCTATTTTGAAGAGTATTTCCTCAACTGTTGAAGCAGACACAGGTCTGTTTTGGGTTGGGACCAGACTTGAGACATTTTTTGATGCAGTCCAATATTTATAGCCGTGCCCCTGTCCCAAGGACCTACACTTAAAAACATTTCTGTAACCCTTTCTACGGAGCTCCAACATATTATATGCATGGTTAGAATAAAACCAATTGTATTTGTCATCTTTCATTTTGGTAAGTGGGTTTAATGCACTTACAACTAAATAAAACCACACAAAATAATTTGTAATTACAAAAAAAATACACTTTATTCATTCAGAGGTAGTTTTTTTTTAATTTCCTGGCATATTTGGATATAGGAAGTTTGTTAACAGAGAAAGTTTATTTTTAAGGGCCTCACAACAGGTACATTTTAGCCGAGCATTGAGAACTTTTCGTGAATTAACTGGTTTGAGTTTTCACAAATGTAAATAGCAGGAAAAACTTCACAAAATACTAGGGTTTCTTCATCCCTTAATGTTTTACATTGCGCTTTATTTTTATTATATATTTTGTCATTTTGTTCATAATTGCACCGTCATTTCATACATTTTTTTCATATTGCCTATTTTAAGAGATACTAGTGACTTTGAATTTAGATGCACAATATTGGAGTTTTGCCAATATCCAAAATGTTGTGATGGACATACAGTAATGAAAATGTGAAGTACCAAGGTACATTTGTGTATTTGGACATATCGCTGTTGATATCAATAATATATATGGCTGGTATGTATGGTCATTTCAGTTTAAATATAAAAAAAATAAATATTGCTAATATTAATACCAAAATATTAGGCCAATACATCAACATTGTACCAATAATGACAAGCATCCCAATTCAAAAAACATTTCAAAATAGAATTCAAGCTGGACCGAAGGACAGAAAAGCTGTGACAGCTTGATATTTTGAATACTCTCTGTAGTAGTTTCAACCAGGTGGTTTGGTATGGATCGGCACGGTTTAGCTCAGGTCGGATCGGTAAAGCCTGATCCTGTTTGCATTTCCATAGCCAACTGAACCCTACTTGGTAGGCGGCATATAAGCTGGATACCGATAGCATGACATCATTGCAGCGTAACACACTGTACCCGGCTATTAAACACAATGAAAAGAAAACCTGACAGTAAACAAAGAGCAACAATGGAAGACATCCAGCAATTCTTCTTTTTTGTGATCAGCATGTAGCTTTTTGTTGTGAAGTGCAACCAAGCTTTGTTTCAGAGAAGGCTGTGTGCCGCGAAAGTTATCTCCAAGAACACAAGTGGAGATTTAAACATGGCAGGGTTATGGGTTGTTCTGCTGTCACACGGGAAGTGACGTCTCCTTCGACCAATCAACAGACTGCAGTGTTTCTAGCTCCACCTTCTGGGGTCAGATTAGTATGCTTGACAATCCAACAGAAGGGTCCCAAAAAGTATGACGAAACGGTTCGCTTATAAGGGGTCCTGTCCCAGTTTTAGGCTATGGAAACACAACGGAAAGTGAGCCGTACCGAGCCGAAACGAACTGAACCCTCTGGTGGAAATGGGGCTTTAGTAATTTAGACCCCTCCGTGTATGTATGTTAACTGTTGACAGGCAGATGTCTTTTGTTTTCTTACACAAAAGCATGAGATGAGGGATAAAAATTGTGATGCTATAGCTTGTTGTGATTGGTCATTATGATGCCTGGTTGGTGTATAAGCAGCATGGACCAAGTCCTTCAAACAGAATGACCTTGAAGCTACCATAATAGTTGGACAAATTACATAGTGGTTACGTTTACATGCAGTCATTAATCATGTCGTAACTGGAATACTAGTAATAACCCGGTTGCACATGGGCATGTAAACCCCAATAACCCTTTTAAAAAACCGCAATATGCTCATATTCCAATTTTTCAAATCCCAAAAATCATCCCTTGGTTACCCCTTTTCTAACCCAACTATCTGGTCATGTATACCCCGATCAGGATATCCCCAACAAAAGGAACATTAATTTGTGTTCTGTGCATGTTCTTTTTGCAAGGAATCTTGGTATTTTGAGTACAGAAGTACTTGTAAATGACACAACTCCATTTCCTATTTCTGCATGGTTTTGCCTTCCATTAAAATTATGAGAAAGAAAGAACAGTGTCAAGTACTGGTGGAGGGTCAGTACCAGCACCAAAGCACAAATGAAGGTGACAGCTACCTGCTCTGGGCTGTGTGTTGTGTTATGACGTTCCCTTTGCGTCAAGATGTTGTCTGTGCATCACTGGTTTGCTCATGCATGTAAACGGAATATTACGAATGTTTCAGACATCTGAATATTGACCTTAACCCGAATATTAACTGCATGTAGTTACTGTTGCTTTAAATGTGACATAAGATGAATACAAGACTACAGAACTTCTTTTCTGTTTCTCTGTCACTGCAGATTTGTTTGGAGACATGTAAGCAGAGAGAGGACCTTGTTGCTTTGTGTTGTTCTTCTCTTCTTGTTTAATCTAAAAAAAGACCTTTTAAACTTCAGAAACCATGATAAAGTTGTCCAGAACTTTGACACCCAACAACCAGCTGAAATAATGTCCTGGCCAGGCTGTGATAAAGACCTATCTGCAGAAAGCATCATAAACTTCTTCTCTTTTCCTCACCTAATGCAAGAGTTCCTATACTATCGCCACTGTCGACACTTTCCCCTGCTGCTGGATGTTCCTGATAAATGTGGAGGGGCATATCGATCCTCTGAGGTCTTCCTTCTTTTGGTCATTAAAAGTTTCCCAGAAAACTATGATAGGAGAGGAGCTCTGCGAAGGACATGGGCTAAAGATGGGCTTCACTACGGCGTTCAGATCAGACGGATCTTTGTGATAGGAACAAGCAGTTCTGGTCTTGAGAGGGAGAGACAGAACAGAGTCCTAGAGTTTGAGCACAGTCAGCACCATGATATTCTGCAGTGGGACTTCGACGAGACATTTTACACGCTCACCCTGAAGCAGATACTTTTTCTGGAGTGGATGGAAAGACGCTGTCCAAACGTACAGTTCCTGCTCAATGGTGATGACGACATCTTTGTGAACATGGAAAACGTGGTCAAGTACCTCCAAAACCACAAGGACAATGCCAGAAGCAAGCACCTCTATGCCGGTGCTGTGAACTGGAATCTACAAGTAATTCGAAATTCATTGGTGAAGTACTTTGTTCCAGTCGAGCTCTACAAGCCAGACCACTACCCCCCCTACTGCTCTGGTGGGGGCTTCTTCTTGTCTGGTTTCTCAGCTTTGACTATTTACCACATGTCCAAATATATTTCCCTTTTGCCCATCGATGATGTTTACATAGGGATGTGCCTAGCAAAAGTGGGGCTTCGTCCTGTTGTCCAACCAGGAGTAAATCCAATGGGAATGGTTTCCCTCCATGCACATGAAGACGCTTATGACCCTTGCATTCATAAGAAGGTTTTAGTAGTTCATGGATTTCTCCCCACTGACCTTGAATTATTATGGAGCAGAATAAATGACCCCAATCTGAAATGTTTGAGCAGAAATAGCTTGTTGGATACAGTTGCTCTGGATTCCCAGTCCAATCTAACTGTCCACTGAGTTATCAATCAGAAGAACCACCCTCAAAGCTATTGTGTTTTTCCCAATATGCCAAACTTTCACTTGAGCTGTGTTTGGAATTTGACTCTTGGTCTACACCTGAGTTTATGTGAGCTTTCACACCCCGTATATCCTAACCTGACAAGCCAGATGGGCAGTTCCATATATATGCCACAGAAACATTTCGCTAATCCATCTGAAAAGAGCTGCTGGAAAATGTTTTCAGGGGCAGAACTTTCAAAAACAGCAGCAGCTTGTGATTGGGAGATCGTTTGGCTTGTCACAATCATCACAGACCAATCCATATCAAGCAACGCTGCTACAGATGATGTAGTATACGTAGCCGCTACCACAAGTAAGCTGCCACGGCTAACAGCTAACAACAGTTAGGCATTAGCTAATGCTGCATTCCAGTTGTGCTGGGGAGACGAGATTTCTGAGTTCCGAGTGGGAAATTTCAACTGGAACGCCCCCAGAGGTCGGAATTTCCTACTGGGAACATGGGGGATCCTCACCACCCCTCGAGTTGACAACCAAAGATGGCTGCCCCTAGTCTAAACAGTTATTAAGCTCCTGTTATATTCTGTTCATCTGCTCTTCTGACTAGTGTTATGGCAGTAAATCAGCAGTACACAGTACACAGTATTGTTCAACTTGTATTTATGGAAATGCTGCCACAGGCTTATTTACATTCTTCATGTGGTATTTGTGAACTACAACGCAGACCGTGCTAACAACGGTCAACAGTAGCCTAGTACAGTGATTCCCAACCAGGGGTACGCAAGAACATTGCAGGGGGTACATGGAAAAATTTATTTCAACTTGAAGTCATGAGTTAAGCCTGTCGATAGAGTTGTATGTATGCGCTACAGCTAGTTTTTCCGGGGAAACAGTTACCAGAGCCGAGCTAAAATGAAAACAGCTGCTAACCTGCTCCAGTTGCTCTGGATTCAGGAGAGGGTTAAGAGAAGCCTGCAGAGAAACTATTTTGAGAGTTTTGTTCCAGATTTTTAAAGTTTAAATGGGTCTTATTCAAAGGAGCACCAGTGTTTTGTGGTAAACATTACAACAGTTATATACAACAATTATTATTTGTATTTATTTATTTGTTTAGATAACATATTTATTTTCAAGACAAATTTTATATATTAATATTTTTTAAATTGAATTAAAAGAAGGAAATTTCTGAACTAAATGTTTGAATTAAGGAGATAAAGTAAAATATTTATTATCAGTTGTGTAATGTTCTGCTTTAGAAGAATCATGAACATGTATGAGTGGGGGGGGGGGGGGGGGGGGTACTCATGGTACGACAAAAAGGCTCAGGGGGTACACAAGACAACAAAGGTTGGGAACCACTGGCCTAGTAGATGGGCACGTTTTTTCCCACTTTGTAACCGTAACACTGATTACTCAAAGATGACGTCATTACCATTTCCCTTCCAGTTTGGAGGTTAATGGAACGCAGCATTAAACTACCCTAGAATATCATTACATTAAATTATACCTCACAGATTTATCATTTAACACTTATATATGACACTAACCTCGTCAAAGACAATCTCGACAAGTTCTCCAGTAAGCTTCTGTGGAGAGCAGATTTCGCCTTGTATCACTGAGTAACCATGACGACCATAGGCTAACCGACATGTCAGTGGAGAATTTCCGGACTTTCTGTTGTGTCACATTCGCACAATGCAGCTTCTTGGGGCTTTTAAGCATTTAGCCAAGTGAAGTCAAAAAGTGGAGGTAAGGCGGATATGCAGGATTATAGAATCAGGCAGGTCCATCTGCTCTGCAAGGCTATCAATCTCCGGCAAGTGGCTTGAATTATCAAATAACTGAGTTTATAAAGGAGCAACTACAGGTTGAATTTTGACATTAACGCAAAACTTGAATGTCGACCATGTTTCGTAATTCTACGATTGCTTTTCAAAATGAGAGGTACTCGAACTTCCAGCTCCCCCTGATGGGATTGATCCACCATTATGGCAGAGAGAACCATGGACTTAGAACTTTTGTGACACCTTATCCTCATATACCCAACTGTATCTTCATTTTTCCTATACCACTGAGTACAGTTTAAATAAAGGACCATTGAACCCCTGATATGTTTAATCTTCTTTAACGGGAAGGAGCACTATACATTTTGTTTCATCCAGCAGCAGTAACCGAGGAGGGTGAGGCTTGACAAAGGTCAGGTGTAAGAAAATATCTGATGATAAAGCACACAGATACACTCAACTCTCAACACTCTACTGTTCCAACAATGACTCTGATGAATGATTAAATACAGCAGAGCTGTCTGACACTTCCCAATGTTCAAACAGAACCCTTCAATAAAAGTTCAGATAACATGGATCACTGGATAGATAAATACTCACAAAATTAACAAGAACTGCAGAACTGTTTTTTGGTGGAGCAGTCTATAGAAATCAACAGTATGCCGAGTTTTGAAGCAAGTATTGAGGACAAAAGACTTTAACCTTGAGCTCCAAAATTAAGTCAGTTCACCCTTTGAGATAGAACATATGGGTAGAGTTTGAGGAAAATCCACACATATGTTCTTGAGATATTTCATTCACAAGAGAGAAGAACCACATCCTTTGACCCATGAGCTCAACTTTCAATGGTTTAAACCACCAAGGTGTGCTTATGAGTTAGTTTAACAAGCAAGGAAAGAACTCGAGGCCCATGATCACTGCATGTGTTCAGTTGATACTCGAGTTGATGTTTTGAGCTAAATCAGGATTTCAAGTTAGTTCATAGCTTGATAAGAGAGGATACTAGTAAAGATCTTAAAGGTCTCTTTAAGTGTTCTGGAGATGTAATTAAAAGTAAGGGATGAAGATGAGGCCTAATGACTGTGGATGTCAACTCTAATTTCATCCTTGAGTTAAGATTTATGCATTTGAGCATGAGGCTGAATTTCTTTGACCTTTAACAGCGCGTTCCCACCGAAAGCGTTGAAAGCGAGTGTATTCGCGCGTCAAGTGAAATTGCGCCGCGCTAGACGCTCAAGTTTTGATGGTGGTACAAACATGCAAAAAAAAAACGCTCACCGCTCGCCGCCGAATTGTTGCACGAAAAGTCCGCCATTATCATTTCATCATATTTCATCATATTTCATCGTCGAACATGGCTCTGATTACCACTAAGTCAGCTGCGGGGTAGGTGCCGATGTCGGTACTTGATGCATGCTACCCTACGGAGGCGGTGTGAGCTCGGTGAGTTCCACCATCTCTTGCAGGAGCTGCGTCTGGACGACGGCCGGTTCCAGCGGTACTTCAGGCTGACTGTTGCCCAGTTTGAAGACCTGCTAGCCAGGGTTGGTGCCAGGATCTCCCGCCTGGATACCAACTACAGGCGCTCCATTCCAGCTGCGGAGCGCCTTTCCATCTGTCTCCAGTTTAGCAGTTTGTCAAACTGGCAAGACTCCGAACCCCAGAATGCCCTGTGTCAGTGACGATCTCCACGCTGACAGGCTGTCCCGGCGGGTCGACACGCTCGCTCGCTCGAAAAGTTCTATTATTTCAACTCGAGCGTCAAGCGTTTAGCAGTGAGCGCTTCTTCGCTGGAAACACTCGAAGCTGCCCTATGCTCACACCGATGCAGCATCAATTCGCGTCTTTAAATTGACTTTGTATGTAATATCAACGCGCAAAAAATTTGCGACGCTTTTGGTGGGAACACACCGTAAGAAGGTCTTTGTAAGGTCATGGTCAGACTACACAACTTTTTTTTTTGCCAGTTACAACTATCACTATGTAGTGTACTTACTGTATATATATATATATATATACAATGTGTTTATTGATGTTTGAAATATTTCACAAATGCAGAACATTGAAAACATGACAAAAGAAAAAAAATCAAAAACTAAAAATCTTTAAAAAAAAAGACACTGGAGAAACAGTTTGGGTATGTAGCTGATATGTCTGATATGTAGCTTGTGTCACATCTCAAAGGTAAGGAAGCTTTTTACAGAGCTTGACAAACGCTCTGTCCCGTAGCTCTCATTACCGCCGCCAAGGAGGTTATGTTTTCAGGAGAGTTTGTCCGTCTGTCCGTCCGTCCGTCCATGAACAAAATAACTCAATAAAAGTTAGGGATGGATTTTGATGAAATTTTCAGGAAATGTTCAGCATGGGAAAAGGAAGAACTGATTTGATTTTGATGTTGATCCGGATCAGGGTCTGGCTGCCATGACGAAAAATGTGATTTTTGTGAATAACTACTGAACTAAAAAATATATCATTATGAATCCAATTGCTAATGGTATGTTTTCATGGTCAAGAAATCTAAATATTTACATGAAATAAAGGTAGGAGTAATATTTATGGTCAAAATCACTATATGGGTGAGGACTGTGGCGCTGGCAGAGGTCTGCACCCTGCGAGTGCTTTTCTAGTTCCCAAATGTCACTGACATGTGGGGACAAATCGTAGAAGGTAGGACATCTTTTGTTGCTGGAAATTAAGACATGCTACATGAAACGTAACGACTGATTTTCAGGCCAGGAAGTCCCGAAATACACAACTGTGTAGCTCATGACATAAAAGTATATTTTGACATGACCCTTTGTCCTGAAGTCAAAGTGCATATTTTTTTTCTTGGGAAAAAAACTAAAATTGTTTAAGATACTTCAACAAACTAGTTCCTATTGGAGTCCAGATGGATGTTTGTGCAAACTAGAGAATCAAAAAGTGCCACCAGAACTACAAGTTAGCACTGTATGCTAATAAGGGAGCAGGAAAAAGCAAATGAATGCTGCGCACCAGGCAACCTGTAACTCGTGTTTTTCCCACCTGTAACTCGTGAAAGTGCACTGGAACGGCAGTCAAACTTGTAACTTCCCACCTGTGAACTTCCACCAGATCGATGTACTCTGAGTTACAACTTGTGACATCACATTACCGCATAAACAATATGGCAGCCTCTCAACAATGACGAATACTGTTAAGTATAAACTTCTGTTACCTTATGCGCCATACCCCCTCCCCTGTTTCACTCAAATGAACAAATTGATAAGAGCATTTATGTTATAATGCCTGCCATGTCGGTTTGTTTAAAACCGAAGTCGTATTTGTCTGGAATGCTTTCAGGTCGGAACTCTGAGATTTCAACCGGGAAATTTATGAGTAACGGGTTGCATGGAACGGAGCATAAGGCTTGCCATTTGCTTTTGAAATACTCCAGCCAATCAGGGTGCTGGATTTGGTTACAAACCCTCTGCTTCATTTGCATTTGGTCAACTAGAACCACTAGTGAAACTTTTGGCTTTACTCGTACCACTAGTAGACTAAAACAGATATTTTGAGTTTATTAATAGTTCTAGTGAACAAAAATTTTGTTTTACAAGTTTTTGTGGGAGTAGGTCTAAATAGTAAACAAAAATCGCCTACGAGTAGACAATTTGTGTTACTACTAGTCATAGAAGACTATAAAAAATGTTACAAGTAAAAACTCAAAGCTTCACCAGTAGTACTCGTAACACAAAATTGAAAACTAGCAGGCAACTTTGCTTTTCTAGTAAGGCCTACTTGTGCACTAGTCGACCAAAGTTGATTTCATGTACTCCAAATCTGAGTACTGGTGAAGCTGAACTTCAGTTGATATCACAGAGATCAATCTTATGCCCAAACAACCGTCCATAAGCCCTTGCCCTTTGACCTCCAATATCCTTACAGTTTATTTAGCATATTTGACACCGAGATCACCACAAAGGGATGAACATAGGACTTGATGGCCTTGAATCTTTGCCTTTTTCATGTTACTGTCATAATTCAAACCGACGGACGGATGAATGGACGAGTCCCCAGAGTTTACTGCCAACATCTCCGGATGGTGCTGCAAAGATAATCATGTTTAATTATGATTAAACACCATTATCTTACAATAAAATAATTATGTACTGTAACATGGTTGAGATATGCAACCCGTTTAAAGAGTTATATGTTGTTCAGAACCGTTCCCCATCATGCATACAGTGCACTCTATAGTGTTTTCGCCATTTTGATGTGTTGTTGAAATTCTCAGAGGTTACTTTCATTCACTGTAGAGTGCACTACAAAACACCCACAAATGTGAGTGTACATAGGATGTACCTTATATTGAACTCCCGTATACCACAATGCAATGCGATCGTGTTTTTCTAGAGAAGAGAAAGAAAGCTACTAAGGCACAAATTGGTGCTACTTTCTTTAGTAAATGTAAGAAATGGTAATGAAATTTTAACACGTTTGTAGCGTAGCTTTTTTACATTTTTAACAGAGCTGCAAAAATTTGCTTCTTATCCTCCTGAGTACCCGGTTTGTTTACGTGATTTTTGCCACATCCACGTCCGTCACAAGAAAATCCGGCTCATCAACTGACTCTATGATGTTTTGAAAATTTCAGTTTAGTATCCGAAATCTTGTTCGTCATTCCCTATGTAGTTCACCATTTCATTTACACTACAGAGGGAATGGTGAGTGAGTGAATGGTTTCGAGCACAGCTTGTATAACTAACCAATCAAATGGAAGTGGAACGTGTTTTTGGCAATGTCCCTGGGATAAAAAAAAAATACTACGCAAATGTGAGTTTGAAGAACATCTAACTCATGACAAAGGAACAACATAGAAGGAAAAGCAATGGCCCAATCCCAAACTCCACCTGAAGGCTGAACCCTAGTGAACTCAAATGACATCAGTCCAACCATCCACTGATCTTTTTCTTCACTTTCTTAACACTGATGAACTTATAAAGAAACTAAAATGGCAGTTTCCTTCTTCCACCTGCCATGGCCATTCAAAAACCCTGCATAAACTGATTAATCCTGTTACCACAAAAAGGCCAGCATTAACAAACTCTCGTTGGCGTATTTTTTTGCGTTCGTATTTATTTATGCCTCCGGTGTATCTTGCACAACTTCTATTATATTTTTCTACAATAACATGTACCTTATCTACTTTTTTTATTATTCAGTGTACTTGAAAACTGCTAACTGTAGCCTATGCAACGAAATCTCGTTCTGTATACACCCGCTGCATACTGAATGCCTTGCTTTAAATTACACCCTAAAAGCACCTTCTTACACACGATGAAGCAGCAAAACAAAGACTTGGCACGAGCCAGAGTTTGTCTACAGCTGTAGCTAACTCTCGTAGCTATAAGACGAGGATCTCTGATTGGTCAGAAAGCCGACTGGTTCACTCCCTGGAATAAATTGTGACAACGACTCAGATCTTTAGTCCTTTATTTTCAAAAAACATAAAAATATACGTTTCTTTTATTTCAGTGAAAAATAATTACTTCTTTGGCTCTTAACAATAAAGTGCAACAATTATTGAAGTTTTGTAGTTATCAGACATGAAGGCTTTGGTGTTAGAACGGAGTGCATAAATAATTGACAACATTTTAAACATTATATTTCACATTTAAATGTTAAATACTTCAAACATGAACAACATTAGTATTAAAATGTACAAACACACACATTTGGACCTCAAATGTTTAACCCTGCGTTGTTAGAACAACAATCAAGACCGTGACTCTGGTCTCCATGATGATGAAAATGATGGTGTCCATCCTGACTGGGTCTAAGTGAACTTCCTGATGAAGCGTAGCTTGAGGTAAGCGATCGTCAGGAAGATGGCAGTCATGATGGCCAGAGCAACGTGATTCTGCCAGAAGCCCCAGGTGGAGAAATCCACGCCCTGCTGCTTCAGGTACTCTTCACCTGTGCACCTGGAGGTGAACATCGACTTCTATGACCACTTTGACGTTTTCAGGTAAAAACTCTTTTTTGACATTGTTTCAAAACCTACCTGTTCATGTCTGGTACATTAGGTAGCATTATTTTCAAATGATCTCACAGAATAAGACACAAGGAAGCTGCTTTTGTTTTTTTTTTTTTTTGTCAGAATGGCATCATCAGGGCTGGAAATCAGCACCAGCCACCCGCCAGTTAACGGGAGTTCCTGTGCAATGACGGGTGGATTTTGTAAAGCTAACAACCACTCTGGGGCAGAGGTTAAAAAAAGATAAACAGAAGGAGCTTCTAAGACCGTAATCCTGATCTTTAACACTATTTAACAATAAATCCACCACCCTGGCTCTTAAAGGGACACATTAACATTCCTTTGTTTTTGTGTCTTGCCATGAAAAGCCGGTGGACTCCATTCTTTCAACTGGGCTGCAGTAACAAGGTAGAGATTGGCAGAGCTCGCCCACCGCTAATTAGCTTAGCTCAAACACTGAGAGTTATGGCCCTTTTCCATTAGCCCTACTCTACTCAACTCCACCCAGCTCTACTCTACTCGCCTTGTGCTGCTTTTCCATTAGCCCCAGTTGCCTGCCCAACGGGGTGCAGTTTCGCTGTAAACAGCTGAGCGGCACTGCAGTGACATCATTTTTAGCGCGACACAACGATCTGTGTCTTTTTGTCACAAACCGAGTAAAAAAGGAAAGCAGAAGAAGGCTGCAGGTGGTAAGAAGAAATACCCCTTGAGAAGCACAGGAGAGTTTTGGAAGCTATACAACAGAATGAAGCCGAGGACGAGAGCAATCGAGCTGCAAAGAAAAGACATATGAGGGTAAGCTAATGGTAGCTACCGCTAGCATGCTAGGTCGTCGCGCTCATGACTCATCGATGACAACATTGTCTGACCAATCAGTAGCTGGCAGTCGGTGACGTCATCTTCCAGTATCGACTCAGCTCGCTTGGAACCAGAGCAGAGTAGGTACTAAAACTAGCTTGTTTTAGGAGGTACCAGGCTAGTGGAAACACGCTGCAAATGGAGTAGGGCCGAGGAGAGTAGGGCCAAGGCATGCTCGTGGAAAAGGGCCCTTGGTCAGGTTGACAAATGGAAAACTACAGAAAAACCAATTGAAGTTGGAGAAATAAAAGCAACTATTCTACTTGGTAAACAAAACCGCAGCATGTTTGCCTTCTGTGCTGTTGTTTACACCACTTTACAGATGTTTGTGTGTGTGTTTCTTACACGAGTCCTGGCACAGTGACGTTTGACTCCTCACAAAACTTCAGTCCGATGAACTCGTTGATCTGCAGAGCCTGAGGTGGACAAACATTTTTATCAACGACAAGAAAAACAAATCTAAAAAAAACCAAATCTAATTTGGGGGCTTTCACGGCAATAAATAGCTCAAAGGGAGAGTTCAGGATTTTTGAAGTTGGGTTGAATCTGGTACTTAACGATAGCCTCAGTGGTGCTGTACCTTTAAGAAGACAGAGCTCAGACTACCAGGAAGGTACACTGCTGATGGCGGGAACAGTAACTAAATGGGATTGTGTGAGCTTTATGCAAAAAAGTGTTAAAAACTGATTCATGGATGTTTTGAACCAATTCTGAATCATTTTAAAAATACAGTTTAATACAAGGGTGGCACTGTGGTGCAGCGGGTAGTGCACGTGCCTCGCAGAATTAAGGTCACTGGTTCGATCCCTGGGTTGGGCATGGCCTTTTTGTATGGAGTTTGCATGTTCTACCTCTGCTCTTGTGGACTGATATTTAGACTGCGTTAGATTGATTGGTGACTCCATATTTGTTAGTATCAATAGATGTCTGTCTCTCTTTGTGGTCCTGCGATTGGCTGGCCACCAGTTCAGGATTACCTTGCCTCTCACCAAGACGGCATAAGTGGTATAGATAATGCATGGATGGATGCATTCGGTTAATAATTTCAGAGCTCTTTTGTTCCTCCGGTAATCACTGAATTTGGCACGACTTCATCGCACAACAAATATTTAGATTTAGTTTTTCTAAGTTAGTAAAGGTCTTGGTTTGTGAGTTTGAGTGTGTGTTAGTGTGTGCACGTACACTCAGTCCATATCGAGGTATACTGAAGTACTTCAACCAGGCGAGCCAGCTGACGATGGAGGGAAGGTTCACCAGCAAACCTGCAAAGATCTGACAGAAGAAAACAGAACAGGACAATTTAAAATGTATTTTCACAAGTGACGATAACATAGGTTTGTCAAACTGTGAGACGGTTCAATCATAACAAAAAATAATCCTGACATGATAGTAAAACGTTTTTCTTTTAAATGCTCAAGCATAATTTTGTCATTTCAACAATGTGTGTCTTCATATTTGAGGCTGAAGCAGACTGCTTTCATTGCTGCAGTCTCAGCACTTAACGTCAAGAAACAGTTCAACTTTGGAACGGCGCTGCAGTTGTCAACATGGCCTTTCCCTCGAGAACCAGTTAAAATCAAGAAAACAGCAATGACAGAAGAGAAACTGATCCGACTCGTATTTCCTGCTGCCATCATTGGAAGGACACAGGTTTGTGACAGTTTTCATGTTTGTGTGATATTTCCACAATCACTAACGTTCAAAAAAATCTGTAGTTTTCTCTTGTTTAGTTTTCCAATCCATTTTTATTCTTTCTCTGTCAGATGTTTCGTTGGAGCTCCTGCTTTATTGAAAATGTAACCATCAACATGCCAAAATGAGCTCTCTAGTGCAAACTATGGACAGAAAAAAACAGCTGTAACCTCCGGCTGGAATGTTGTAGAGAGATCAAATTAATGCCAAAATACTTGTCTCATTGAGACCCACAAACAGGAAGCTGGCAGTTTGCCTTCCAAAATAAAATTTAGCTCAAAAAACACGTTTTCCATAAAAACATCTCCTCCTAGGCTGTAAATGGTGTCAGCTTAGAATGCTCAGAGAAAGTTCTTAAGGATTGTGTTGTTTCTCAAATAGTTTCCGATTGACAAGCCCTCACAGTTGGTGAACCCCGATGCAGCCCTCCCAGCTCCTCCCATTCAAATGAATGGGGGAAGAAGAAACAGCCACAGGCAACCTGTGGAAGTTAGGCCTCTACAGACAAAACTAAAAGTCTTACAGCTTTAAAAATTAGATAGCTGGATTGGATTAATGAATTCCTGACAAAATTTCCAGTTAAAATATCTAATTTGAATTTTAATTAAGCTTGTTTTTAACCCACACAAATATTTAAAGAGGGAGAAATACTCAAATCCATCAAAGAAATTTAGTTAAAGACAGTGAGCAGAGATACTGAGACCTGCCAACGACTGTTTTACATCAACCAATCAAAACACAGCTCCCTGATCAGATCAAACACACACTGATCTGCTTTTGTGTTCAGTTGTTTGTAGGTTACCATCATGAAGACGCAAGCGATGGTCATGAAGATGTTGGCGATGGCGACCACCGTCTGGTCGGCGGAGATGGCCAGAGCCATGGAGGTCGCCGTGTAGGACACCAGAGTGACGGAGAACATGAAGAGGAAGAAGGCCTCAGCTGTCGGCTTCAGACCTGCATACAGGGAAAATTAAGTTAGCAAGCTTTTTAAAATACAAGATAAATATGAACTTATTTTGACCCTCAGCCTTTTGACGAAGGATACGCCAACATTTTTTGTTTTTACTCCTTAGTCCATAACAATCAGATTGACACTCTTTCAACTGTGCTGCAGCAACAAGGAAGAAATGGGCAGAGCTAATAGCAAACACTGGGAGCCAATGGGAAGCATTAGCCTGCCTGTGTACAGTCACCAGGTAAACCCTTCAGCAACTCTAAACATGATCTATTTTTTACACTAAGAATAGCACTTCATATAATTTTTAAAGAAATACATACAAAACTAAACCACTGCCAATGTGCTCGTAAGTATGTCAGCAAAACGAATTTGCCTACTACATGATGCATATGAACGTAGTAGGTAGTAGGCACTGCATACTGCTTACTACACTGGAATGTAGTGTTTAGTATGACTGTTCTGTTGGGTTTATTTTGTGGTATGCTACGCTGGTTTTCAGTTTGAGGAATTCAAAAGTAGGCTACAGCTGATTTTTGTTTTTTCAAAACTTTATTCGAAATATACAAAACAAACAAATCATGAGTACATCTTGACATTTCAGATATTAATCTGCAAAGATATTTCCAGAAGCAGCATTTTATAAGAAACAGTCAGTGGTGGAGAATAGTTATTATTTCAGTGAGGAATGCTTTGGTATATTTTTATGTGACGACGTATTAGGGCCACTTAAAGAAAAACAACTCATCAAGAATAAGCATCACACGCACAGTACAGTATTAAGAATGAGGAGAAGCAGGGAAATCTGAGGTGGTGGAAATACAGAGGAGAAATACAGAACGTAATGGTAAAATGTCAGACTTGTCAGTGGTTTACAATAATAATGCTGCAGGAATAGGACGGACTTAACACCTTCGCCATTATGAACCATAAAGAAAAAACAACAATAGACCTTTTTACATCTTATTACACGATAGTACATGTTGAAAAGGTACAGATAACAACTAATGGCTCTTTTATTTGTATTCCTTTGCTTCTCTGGTTGTTGTTGCTCCACTCTCCATCATTTTCAATTCTGAAATGTAACCAGGCGCTTTGCATTGTGGGTAATAGTAGGGGAAGCAGACTGGTCTGATTCATACTGTGAAATTTTCCCGAATCAGTACATCATCTGGGTATTTTCTGCCTACTGCAACTTTCATATTTGTTTGCATACTGTATACTGCACACTACATTTTGGGTGAATCAGTGCGCACTGTTAGTATAGTAGGCGAATTGGAAAACGGCCATTGTTGACAAGTAGAAGAAGATTGCATTGAGGATTGTGGACTACTTTATAAGACAGGACAACAAGCACACAGTACTATCTAGAGATGCTGAAGAATTTATGTGATGACTGGAGGGAAAGGCAGGCTAACGCTACCCACTGACTCTCAGTATTTCAGCTAAGCTAATTAGCGGTGGGTGAACTCTGCCCGTCTCTTACTTGTTACTGCACGCAGAGTCAAAAGAATGGAATCTATCTGCTCGTCATGGACCAAGAAGTGAAGAAAGACATGAAAAAAGAAAAAAAAATGTTGGCACATCCCTTTAAAAACCAAACAGTTCCTGTATTTTTACAGCGATTAGAAATTCAGCGATTAGAGGGTGTCTTCATTCTGAACTCACCGATCATGAAGTAGGCGACGCAGCTGAAGACCATAGCGGGGATGGTCCTCAGAGTGAGGATGTCCGAGAGGATCTTACACAGGAAGTAAACCGACACCCTGTAGTAACCGCTGATGTACTCGTGACTGAAGACAGAGAGACAAAACTGACCTATCACTTTGTTTTACTTTTTATTAAACAAGAAATAAAAAAGCGATAATAAAAGCATCAGATTAAGATTCACACTTTGCGGGAGGGGGTCATTTACGTTCATTTATTTCACTGCAAATGAAGGAAATACTAAACATTGTATTTATCAGGGGACAACTAAACAATGCATTGACTTTTTTTTCTTTCTGTAACACCAAAAAGACAAACAATAACTCAAAGGATAAAATGCATCATGCCATTAAGTTAGGACAACTCAGTACACACTGAAGTAATTAAAAAAATGAAAAAACAGAACAAAAACTCTGAGAGCGCAGATCTCTGCCAGGGCCGAAGTCCTCACCCATATTGTGATTTTTACCATCAATATTAGTCCTACCTTTATTTCATCTAAATATTTAGATTCCTTGACCATGAAAATTTACAAATATGCACAAATGCCAAAAATGGTAATCTCATAATGTCAAAGAATCCTTTAAAAATTCCAGGATCCAGACGGTGATCTAGATCACTTCCAAAATGGAATCATTTGTTCCTTGTCCCAATCCGGACATTTCCTGAAAATTTCATTGAAAATCCTTTCATAACTTTTTGAGTTATGTTGCTAACAGAGAAATGCACAAACAAAAAAACAAGAAGACGTCAGAAATAACATAACGTCCTTGACAGAGGTAACAAACAAAAGTAAAGTAAAGCCCTTCCTGCCTCCAACAATCATATAAACCAATTCCTAACCTCCACAAACCCACCCTAATCCCCATAAATGAAAGACACTAAAGTAAGAGTTAGCTGTTCAACATATCCACTAACGTTTACAAAACTACAGATTACACCCAATTTAATCCAGAAGGAAAACCAAAAGCTATTTCTAAGTAAAAAGATAAATTAGAGAAACAAAGACCAGGTCGTTCTTGATAATAATACTTCATCCCAAATAAAGATTAGCCACATGTTCAAATGTTTTAAGATCATCTAAAGAGAACGAATGAGCAGCTCTGTGCCGGGGACCTGGCAAATTGGTCTGTCTCTCTCTCTCTCTCTCTCTCTCTCTCTCTCTCTCTCTCTCTCTCTCCCTCTCTCTCTCTCTCCCTCTCTCTCTCTCTCCCTCTCTCCACATCTTCCTCTGCCCCTTTTGTTTGCTCCTGTACTCGTCTCTGGCTCTGGTCTTGTAGGTGGCCTGGGATCCTTGGTGGAGACTGCCTGCTGCTGTGGAGTCACGAAGCCTCAAAACTACAGCTATAAACATGACACACATAGTTGGCCATTTTATTAGGAACACTCCATTCCCATTATCATTATAGCTGTTAATGTAGATATTAGTATGATCTCCATATCCATGGTTTATACATCTATAGTAACTATATTCAGCACCACATAGGCATGAGGACCCTCTTGAAAATGGGATGTCACATCTCAAGAGGCCTTTAACACATTTATATTTAACGGAGACAAATATGGTTGGGATGCACTTGTGGTCTGGGCACCCATGAGTTCATCACTACCATAAATTCTTATTTTCAGTAAGAATATCTAAGATTATACTTCTATAAAATGATCACCACAACCATTCAGACATGAGGACCCTCCTGAAAATGAGATGTAGCATCTCAAGAGGCTACCCTCTAATAAATCAGACGACAGGTCTGTGGTTCATGGATCTGTCACTAACTTTAGTTCTTACTTTAGTCCACTTGTCTCCTCTTACCTCCTTTCCTTCACCC
The DNA here is from genome assembly GCA_036419115.1 of Scarus forsteni. Classification (NCBI taxonomy): domain Eukaryota; kingdom Metazoa; phylum Chordata; class Actinopteri; order Labriformes; family Labridae; genus Scarus; species Scarus forsteni. The sequence continues at coordinate 1,280,767 of JAZDUH010000426.1, forward strand.
TCACACCAACACAGCATCGTGTGGATTTGCTGTTCATCATGAGACTGGGATCCACATTCAAGATTTCCTGCTGCTTAACAGAAGGTTTTTTCTTGCCGCCATGATGGAGGGATCCATGATTGGCTATATGGATTCATGTAGGCTGTTGGATGTATATATTTGTATATATATGTATATGTGTATTTTATATGTATATATGTATCTATGCATATATGTGTATCCATAAAATGAAGAGCTTTATGCTCTATTGTTAAGTGTCTTGAGATAACACTTGTTATGAATTGGCGCTATACAAATAAAGATTGATTGATTTATTATTCTGATTATGTTTCAAACTCACATGAAGAGTTTCCTCTCGGCGATGAAAAGTTCTGCTGATGACAGCGAGCTGAAACACTGATTCACTACGATGAAGAAGAGGGTGCCAAACCTGAAACACACACATCACTGATTCAACAACCAAGAAACGCGTACGCAGTCTGATTTAGAATTTTATATTTGGGGGTTCAATCCACTTTTAGGACAGGTTCTTCTAGTTTAAGTTTTTTTCTATCAACGACAAAAACAAACTAACAGGTGATTCAAGACAAAGACTTTTTGTTAGAGAAAATAATTTGGGGGAAGTCGGAATTAAAGTTAAAATTTCGAGATGGAAGTTGAAATGAGAATAAAGTCGAAATACAATTTTGTGATAAAAGTCAAAATGTCGAGGAAAACAGCCAAAACTTTGAAAATAAAGTTGAAATACATTGTATGTCGACTTGATTCTCAACTTTTATCTTTTTTTGTCACCATTTTAACTTTAAACTCATCACTATCACTTTTATCAGGAAAATGTATTTCAACTTTACTGCTGACATTTCAACTTTGATATCATCATTTCGGCTTTTATCTCAACCTGCAGAAAATTACTTTTTCCATCTAAAATTGCGCTTATACTCTTCCAAAAATTACCATAAAGACAGCAGTATCAAATATTATGACATGTCAACGACCGATATAAATGAAATAAAGTTTAAATCACCTGTTCTGCATCCCGCTCTGATCATTCTGGACGTCGAAGAAGATGGCTCCAACGATCAGAGCGAGGAACAACGTCACTGCGATCTGCACAGAACAGACATCAGTCAGGTGGATGTACTTATTTGGATCAGGGGTGGGCAACTCAATCAACTCAGCCCCGACTCAATCCAGTCAACTTCAAATACTGAGGGTCGATAAAGACGCCAATCCCTGCCTTTATCACTAAGACATTGGATATACTTCTTACTTGCTTACATGGACTAGACAGTAACTAATAAAAACAAGTGCACATGGACAAAAACTCAAACTTAATTAACTGACATTTTCATCAACAAATAAAAACTAGACTAAACTTGTTTGACCGACTAAATCCAATCAGACCTAATTTGGTCGTGTAGAAAGTAGAGACAAGTTAGGAATATATCCAATCACAGCTACTTTGGTTGGTGATGGTGAGATAAGTTGTGGAGCGTACCGTAAAATGCAAAATAATACCCGGGTGTTTTTTTGTTTCAACCACTGAGTAGAGCAGGCGTTTATTTGAGACAGGTGTTTAATTTCTTTCACGCAAAAATCTTGCTTAGCAAAAAATGAAAAATATAGTATGTACTTGTGTATGAAATACATGATATTTGTAATTCATACACAAGTATGAATATCACCTTTACATTTTCACAGCAAGATTACAGTACTGTGGTTTTACTCATCTTCTTCTTTCAACTCAGCGCTCTCTAAACACTCTTGAAACAGGTAAGGAACTACCAGTAGTTAAGGTTGTACCACTAACTGGTATGACTATCCTCCTTACGTTAGTTAAGGGCAAGTAACATGCAGCGGCAGTGGCAACGTCTTCTTCTTTGAATTTGTGAAGCCCTTGTCTGTAAGATAATGGTTTTCTGCACTCTAGTGGCCTCTGTGGTCGTTGAGTGTAACTGCACTGCTGTGAAACAGAGCACCTCACACCACACCAACCTGCATTTGCTGACATACAGAGGGAGGAGAAGTGAGCCACCAGGGCGTCCAAAGAGACAAATAAACCATGCGGACTGTAAAGGTTCAGTCTGATCATGTTTCTTTTCAAGCGTGAACTGCCAGCGTTTGCATGTGTTTTCTGTAACTTCAACCACAGCTCGTATCTGCACCGAATAAATTACACCCGGCATTTATTTGGGACCCGGAAATTAATTGGGACCAGGCTTTTATTTGGTATTTTATGGTATTCATGTAGAGCAGGTTCACTGTTTGTTGTCAGTTCTGGTATTGTAACTGAGATGCTCTGCCAGGTAGCCTAAATAAAGGTGACTGCATTTCACACAAAGGAACATTTGTTTCTGTTCATTTAGACATTCAGACTTTACTAACATTCAATACAGAGTTCGAAGATGTCTCATTTTATCCAAGAGTAAAACATGACTTCAGAAATTGAAGGAAACATAAAAATGCCTCACACTTTACACTTCATATTTTAGTCGACAGAATTCACAGCAGATTTCATCGACTGAAACTAGACTAGACTTAAACAATGTAGATGACTGAATTATGACTCCATCTAAAATATATTTTAAGCAAAAGACTAAAACTAACACTAAATTTTAAAGTTCTGTCAAAACAAACACTGCTTCTTACCTGGGCGACAGACGTCTGAGGGTTCAGCATCAAGTTCCTGAACGTCCTCTTGAGAACCCATCTGAACTGCGTCCCAAAGCTGGTGTTGTAGGTGATGGTTCTGGACAGGATTTTTTTTTTGGTGTCCGGTCGGCCTTTCATGATCCTTTCTGAGAGAAAACAGAAAGTTAAGGCCACCTCAGTCCCACAGTACCCGATTTCAGTAATGCTTTCATGCTCTCCAACAAAATAAGAAAAAGTGAACTATTCATGTAGAAATATAGCTATGCTTGAAATAAAACTAAACAGGAAATTTTCAGCTACACAACCATAGAAGCCATTTTTACACACACCAAACACAACTTCAACACCAAGCAAATGAATTATCAAATATCCAAAACTGTTTCACTTTGATTCAAACTTTGAGTTGATTTGTATGGATTTCTTTGAATGGGAAAATGTAGAGAGTTCTGCTTAATTATTTTTTCCCAAAAGAAACAAAAAAAAACAAACAAAAAAAACAAAACAAAACAAAAAAAAATATATATATATATATTATTTATTCTTTTTTTTAAAAATAGTTGAAAACTGCCACGGATAAGCAGAAGAAGATAAAAAACTGTTGTAACTGGGTGTAATGAACACCAAAAGTGACATAAAAGTGAAATCTAAAGTTTGGTATATCAGAAATGTCAAATGGGACTAATGGAGCCAAACTGAGCCAAGATTGGACCTGACCACTCTGTAGTAAAACCTCTCTAACTTTGCTCTGCATCACTTTATCAGACTCAAACTTGGCAGAAGTAATGTTCACATATTTTCACATTCATTCATAGAGTTCTAAAGCTGCAGCTGCATCATTCCAAAGAGATATTCACAATAAAAACTTGTTTTTTTTAGGCAAGGATGAAATTTTCACATTATTCTGACTTCTATCTTCATTTACTCTGTCCCAGTAACACATATACTGATAATTCACATCTGGACAAATCTCTCAAGTGTTACTTTATTATGACACCAGAATAATTCAAACAGACCTGTGGTTGCAGAGATTCACTCTTTCCTTTATGAGGATGTCACTTTAGAGCAGAAGGCTTAAAAAAGGGGCTCAACAGGTTAATGGTCTATGTCTTTAATGTTGTTGGATGAGTTTTCGGGAGCAGAGGACCTCCTATGACCAAACTGAGAAATGTTTTACAAACCTGACACACCTGTTCACTAACAAGTCCATCTGGGAAAGAGCTGAGCAAAAATGTTTGGGAAGGGCAAAACCTTTCAGAAGCTTAACCAACTGGTGATTGGACTATTGTTCGGTCAGTCACATTCAGTACAGGCCAATCAGATAACGTATTAAGCAGGCACTACAGCACTGAAGATGATGAGCCACTTTGTAAAACCAACTCCTGTCAAAACATGTCCAAAGAGAAGTGAAAATATCCTTACTATAGACAAGTTTATCATTAAATAAAAGCGTGGTCTACATGTGCTAGCATTTATGCTAATCTCTGAATGAGCAGTCATCCCTGCTGTCGTCTGGCTCGTAGCACTACCTCTTCCTGTTCTACAGGACTCTAATTGGGCCATCCCGCTTTGGCCTGTTCACAATCATTGTAGATGGAACCTTGGCAACTGCGCAAGGTTAATGTGCTGCGCCTCCTTGAACAAAATGCCTTAGGCCCTATAAAATCACGGAATTGCGGACGGAATCACCAAACTGGATATGAAGCGTGTTTATTCAAAATAAAAGCTTAAATCATGGAAACGGACGACATTTTCATAAAAGCTTTTATATCAGATAAAAAGGAAATTAATTCTTATGAAAACTCTCTGGCAATTCAAAATTCTGCTTGTTGATTGGCTGTTTGTCGTGACAGAAGAGGGATTCATGCCAACAAATCAGCATTTTCTGCTGATTTGTTGAATGCGGTTGAAGAAGAAATTACTTTCGTTATAAATGGATTTAAGCAAAAATAATATTTTTGTGTATTTTAGAGGACAAAAAAAGGATTTTATTTTTCTTTGGTGGGATTTAGGGGTGATGGTTTGGTGTCTTTAAAGCCAACACAAGCGTCACCTCCAGTAGGCAATACTGGGATTAGAAAATTAGACATTATTTAACATTGGACAATATTTAGAAACACACAACACAACGTGCCATCATTATGTGGAACCTTATTTGAAAAAACAAAAAACAAAAACAGACAAATAACAATAATAAATATAAAAAGGGGGGGGGGGGGGGGGGGGGGAGATAATAATAAATAAATAGTTCCTTCCTTTTACTCCTCAAAAAAGAAAATAGTTCCTTTATTTCTTTCATTTCTCTTTCTCAAAACTCTTCTGCTGCTTCTGTTTGATGATAACTGGAGCTCATTATCTTTACTTAAGAATAAAAACTATAATAATCACGTTAGTTTGTTTTTAGAGAGAGTATTTTTACACATTTTCAGGGCAGAGTCTTGGGGAGTGAATCTCTGACAAAGCTCCATGTGATGAAGTATTTTGTTAAGTCAAGTTTACCGAGCTCAGCTTTGGTCTGCCTGTAGTACGGGCTGTTTTTGTATTCTTCCACCAGTTTGTCCTCGATGCCTCGCCTGGACGTCAGCACAGTGTCTGCATCTGGATCTGAAGGGAAGAAAGAGACACCAGGTAAACGATTCTCTCACGTTTCAGAGCTTAAGACATTTTCTCAACAGATTTAGTCCTTCACTTCATGTTAGCAGAATAAACCCAAACAAACATATGAAACAGAAAAGCATGATCCATCTTAAATTAAAGCGTTTAAATTATTTAATGTAACGTCTTAAAATCTGACCGATATATATTTCCTCTTTGTCGTTCCCGTTGAGAGCGACGGCGGTCGAGTCTCCGTTGATGATGTCCAGGAAGAAGTCGGCGGGGTTGTTGTGCGGCTCACAGGTGTATCCTGGGAAGAGAAGCACAAAACTCAGGTAAATAAATAAAACATACCCTGTGTGTTAATGTCTGTAGAGTTAAAGTTGATCTCAGTACCAATTTCAGAGAAGTAATCCAGTGCACTCTGAGCCGGGGCGTGGTACACCTGAGGTTAAACATGGTGGAAAGATTAAATAAGACCACAAAGAAGTTTCTGGAAATGAACTTTAAGAAGTGTAGCACCATATAATGTAATAACGCCTGATGGTGTAACAAAATTTGGACTCTACGCAATGAAAAATGCAATAAAACCTGATCACGTATGACGTTATAAAAATATCCTGACTTTTGTTGTATTCACATTTAACTGGTATTATAATATCTTATGACATTTTAGGAATTTATTGCTAAATTTCCGGTCAAAGAGCTGACTGTCTTTTGCAGGTTAATCTAATAATATACAAAAAAAAAAAAAAAAATCCCAACAATGCCACAAGGTATTATACGGAAGCGTATTGCTGCCACCCTATATAAATAAAACTTGATCAGTAACATGTTATAACATGTTATGTTTATTGTTAGAACGTTATAACGTGATAATCTTTATTGTAAAAATGTGAAACGTTTCATGTAACAATGTGATAGTTTGTTATATTGTAAAAACGTAAAAAAACAGCTAATAATGTGATGAGGACCTGACTAACAGTGTGCGTGTGTTAACGTAACTCCTAACTTCCAATGGTCACAGATAGGTGTTGGGTACACTCATGGATGTATTATAAGAACAAATAATCATATATCAAATTATACATCCATGGGTACACTGCCGTTTCGTAAAAACTCTCCAGTAGGACCATCCATGAGACGGACCGACTAGGTCTTGGGCCATGGTCTCCTGCACACTGCATGTTAATCAGGTCCTCATCATATTATTCGCTGTTTTTTCACGTTTTTACAGTGTAAATTATCACACTTTAACAATATAATTATCACATTATTACAATAAAAGTATTATGTTTTTATAATATTATTACGTTTTAACAATATAATTATCACATTATTACAACATAAATTATCACGTTTTTACAATATAACAAACTATCACGTTATTACATGAAACGTTTCATGTTTTTACAATAAAGATTATCACGTTATAACATGAAAATATATTGTTCTAACAATAAACATAACATGTTATAACGTGTTACTGATCAAGTTTTATTTATATAGGGTGGCAGCAATACGCTTCCGTAGTATTACGCAACAGTCCAGATATTTTATTTTATTAACGGCTAAATTTTTACATTAAGTTTTAATACATATTACATTGAGTAGAGTGCAAATTTAGTTACACTATCAGGCGTTATTACATTATCAGTAAATTATGACATTATAGGGTGCTACAAGGAGAAAAGATATAAGCAAACCAAAAAACAAATTTAAAAGAATAAAGACAAAAAAAAGCAAAACCACTGAACTCAAATGTAATAATTTTAAAGGATGATAAAGCAAATCAAATTAAAATTAAAATTATTGTCATTCTATTATTTCCAATGTATCAACAGAACAAAAGGGTTTTTCTAGGATCACAATAAATCACATTTATTCATTGATACATCCCACCGAAAATAGATTTAAAAAAATAAAAATAGATAAATTGAACTAGTTAAAAAAATTGTTCAAGACTGTTCCAGAAAGTTAAGGCTTTGTTGTGTTTAACAGCTTATTATCCCTCCTACATCTCTTATTCCCCTTTTTCCCTGAAATTAAGTTTATTTCTTTTATTTCTTTATTTATTTTTTATTAATTAGTTGAAATGTGGTTCCTGTGGGGTTAATGGGAAGGGGTGTGGAAAAATAACAAAGAAAATAATGAGCTGGAGTAACAATATTTTTTGTCAAGAAGATGAAAATATAAACAGTGAACTATTGTAAACTTACACTCTTTAATAAAGTAATTACAAAAATAATGCTAATTATAATAATAAGGCTAGCAGAGGGATATGTCGGTCATATGTCCATCATGAAATAGTTTTAGGCGTTGTTGAGGAAAAGTGAAACTATGAAGAATATTAAAAGAGGTGTTTGGTTAAGTCATATCTGAACATTTTGCCAATATTGTGGCAGCTCACATTGACCATTAACATCCTATTTATTGGCTACAATAATAGCAACATGTAAAAAATGCCGTTATGTTTTAGCTCATCACTTAATGTCTAGCTCAGGAAATAAAAAGCGTGATGTATTAAATAATCAAAGTTTGTTTTTCTCACTTCACATCTGCTTCTGTCACAAATGGACTGCTTTCATGTGAGTAAATGTTAGTAAGGTGGAGGCTCTTATGCAAAATATCAGTGATAATAAGTTTGGAAATACTGATGGAAATCCAATATTGTGCCCCCCAAGTGATTATGAAGCTTTACGTGACTGCTGTGGATCACCGATTAGAGGCAGTTTTATTTACTAGCTCCATAGACTTCAAGCAACCCCAACAAAAATCCAAACCATCCCTTTAAAGAGTTGATGCGAAAAAAAATGAGTAACAGGGGACGAACAGTCTTAACAAATGTGTAAAAAAGAACAGGATAGTATTACTGACTGAAAAACATGAGGAAAAGTGGACAAGAAATACCAAAATGATGAAAAAGAAGAAAGGAAGTCTGAGTAAAATGAGCAAAAACAGAAAACTCATCAAAAGAAGGATGGAGAAATCTTTTTGACCTGTTTCCCGCTGACGAGCAGCGTGAGGCTGTCAAACAGACGGTAGATCGAGTATCGAGGCTGATGGATGGACAGGATGATGGTGCGACCGTTATCTGCCATTCTGAAAAAAAAGAAAGCAAATAAAACTTTAAAAAGTCACAACATTGGAGGTCTTCACAGAAAACTTCTCCGTGTGGGAGTGACAGAGTTTAACATAACAGAGCCACAAGATGGCGGCAGTGCTCAATAAAAACAGAAACGGCGTTCACCTTCAGAGCTCCTCCACAGCCCCTTTTTAAGCCTTCTGCTCCAAAATGACATCCTCATAAAGAAAAGAGTGCATCTCTGCAACCACAAGGTCTATTTGAGTAAATTTGGTGTCATATTAAAAGTTTCATAAGTCATCATAATCAGTATATGTGTTACTGGGACAGAGTAAATGAAGACAGAAGTCAGCATCATTTGAAAATTTAATCCTTCTGTACAAAAAAACAAACATTTTTTATTGTCAATATCTCTTGGAAATGATGCTGGAGTGGCTGTAAAACTTCAAAAAGTAATACAATATTTTTACATCATCTCTGAAAAAGGGACTACTGTCATAAAGGGATGCAGAGCAGAATTAGACAGGTTTTATAACAGTATGGTTTTAACAGTGCATATTGAGCCAAAGGCAAAAAAAAATGTATTTTGTCAAAAATAAAAGCCAAATTCAATGAAAAAAAAAGTGTTTTGATTGTTTTACATCAGTATTTCTGTGTGATAAACTCTGTTGGATCATCATTCTGACATAAAAAAAAACAATAGAGAAATTAAATTTAAAAAAGTAATAAAAAAATAAAAATAAATACATATACAGTAGTGCAGGGTGATTCACTTTTATCCCCATTCGATTTTTTTTAAGTGCCAATTAGATTTTAATTGTGATTCTAAGATATTGCCAAATTTTGCAATCTTTAGTTAGCTTTTTTAGCACCAGCGAAAAAGAACAATATTGATGCCTACAGACTGTACTTATTCAGGAAAAATACACATCACATGTGAGTCTGTTTTTAGGATTTATTCAGCAATATATTTTAGCCAGCTGTTTATACTCTCTCTTCAAAAGACTGGACTGCATTTAAAAGTGGCTTTTTTAAACAGACTAAAATGAAGAACTTAAATTGGGGGAAAAAAAATCGATTTTTGAACAAAAAAACAGATTTTAAAAAATCATCAAACAAAATATCCAGATGCTTATGTGAGTCTTTATTTTCTCCCACCCCTAATACACACACACACACATTACATTACACATGTGATGTGTATTTTACCTGAATAAGTACAGTCTGTAGGCATCAATATTGTTCTTTTTCGCTGGTGCTAAAAAAGCTAACTAAAGATTGCAAAATTTGGCAATATCTTAGAATCACAATTAAAATCTAATTGGCACTTAAAAAAAATCGAATGGGGATAAAAGTGAATCGCCCCTGCACTACTGTATATGTATTTATTTTTATTTTTTTATTACTTTTTTAAATTTAATTTCTCTATTGTTTTTTTTTATGTCAGAATGATGATCCAACAGAGTTTATCACACGGAAATACTGATGTAAAACAATCAAAGCACTTTTTTTTTCATTGAATTTGGCTTTTATTTTTGACAGAATACATTTTTTTTTGCCTTTGGCTCAATATGCACTGTTAAAACCATACTGTTATAAAACCTGTCTAATTCTGCTCTGCATCCCTTTATGACAGTAGTCCCTTTTTCAGAGATGATGTAAAAATATTGTATTACTTTTTGAAGTTTTACAGCCACTCCAGCATCATTTCCAAGAGATATTGACAATAAAAAAGGTTTGTTTTTTTTTACAGAAGGATTACATTTTCAAATGATGCTGACTTCTGTCTTCATTTACTCTGTCCCAGTAACACATATACTGATTATGATGACTTATGAAACTTTTAATATGACACCAAATTTACTCAAATAGACCTTGTGGTTGCAGAGATGCACCCTTTTCTTTATGAGGATGTCATTTTGGAGCAGGAGGATTAAAAAGGGGCTGTAGAGGAGCTCTGAACAAAACTCAACAAAAATATAAACGCAACACTTTTGTTTTTGCTCCCATTTTTCATGACATGGACTTAAAGATCTAAAATTCATTCCAGATACACAATATTACCATTTCTCTCAAACATTGTTCACAAATCTGTCTAAATGTGTGATAGTGAGCACTTCTGCTTTGCTGAGATAATCCATCCCACCTCACAGGTGTGCCACATCAAGATGCTCATCAGACACCATGATTAGTGCACAGGTGTGCCTTAGACCGTCCACAAGTAAAGACCACCCTGAAATGTGCATTTTTTTTGCTTTATTGGGGGTCTGGGGACTCAGAACCAGTCAGTATCTGGTGTGACCACCATTTGCCTCATGCAGTGCAACACATCTTCTTCGCATAGAGTTTATCAGATTGTCAATTGTGGCCTGTGGAATGTTGGTCCACTCCTCTTCAATAGCTGTGCGAAGTTGCTGGATATTAGTGGGAACTGGTACACGCTGTCATGTACGCCGGTCAAGCACATCCCAAACATGCTCAATGGGTGACATGTCCGGTGAGTATGCTGGCCATGCAAGAACTGGGACATTTTCAGCTTCCAAGAAATGTGTACAGATCCTTGCAACATGGGGCTGTGCATTATCTTGCTGAAACATGAGGTGATGTTCATGGATGTATGGCATGATCTCAAACGATCTTGGAGGTGAACCTGCTGGATGTGGAGGTCCTGGGCTGGTGTGGTTACACGTGGTCCGCGGTTGTGAGGCCAGTTGGATGTACTGCTATATTCTCTGAAACGCCTTTGGAGACGGCGTATGGTGGAGAAATGAACATTTAATGCACGATCAACAGATCTGGTTGACATTCCTGCTGTCAGCATGCCAGTTGCATGCTCCCTCAATGCTTGCGACATCTGTGGCATTTTGCTGTGAGACAAAACTGCACATTTCAGAGTGGCCTTTTATTGTGGGCAGTCTAAGGCACACCTGTGCACTAATCATGGTGTCTGATGAGCATCTTGATGTGGCACACCTGTGAGGTGGGATGGATTATCTCTGCAAAGCAGAAGTGCTCACTATCAAACATTTAGACAGATTTGTGAACAATGTTTGAGAGATATGGTAATATTGTGTATCTGGAATGAATTTTAGATCTTTGAGTCCATCTCATGAAAAATGGGAGCAAAAACAATAGTGTTGCGTTTATATTTTTGTTGAGTGTATATATATATATATACGGTATATATATGAAATGTATGTATATTTTTAATTTATGGCAATGGTGATGTGAACATAGTTACCTATGGCAACAGGGTAATGTCTTTGGCTGTGTTTGTTTCCTTGTTTCTTAGCACGATTACAAACTACTGGATGGACTTTGCTGGCTATGTTCCAATTTAAAAATGATTACAGCCTAATAAGTGTCTAACTAATACTGACATCATTATGATTCTGAGTGCTTTGTGTGTGTTCAGGGTCATGAATCAGGTTACGATGGTAACTTTATCATGGACTATCGCTTATAGATGTAACAGCGACGTGAGCTAGCTTGTCGGAGGCAGCCAGGTACGACTCATAAACATGTTTCTGTGGTCTGTTAGCAGAGGCCCAAAAATTAACCTAATTAAAATTAAAATGAAAGTACGGAGTGGCGTACCTCTTCAGCAGCAGCAGGACGGAGTTGGCCGTGCTGGCGTCCAGCCCCGTGGTGGGTTCGTCCAGGAAGAGCACAGATGGGTCGATGATGAGCTCCATGCCGATGTTGGTCCTCTTCCTCTCTCCTCCAGAGACCCCACGGATCAGCTGAGTGCCCACCTGAACACAGACACACCTCTGTGACCTTTGAACTTCGTTAAACTGTGACAAATGTCTGACGCTCTCGGGTTTCCTACTCACTTTGCTGTCGGCCACTCGGCCCAGGCCCAGCTCCTGGATCAGCCTGTCGACTTTCGTCGTCTTCTCCTCCTGAGACACCGACGACGGGAGACGCAACGCTGCCGAGAAGCTGAAGTTCTCCCTGACGGTGAGAGTCCCCATCACCACGTCGTCCTGCAGACACAAGCCGTCAATTACAGAACAGAAAAAAGGAAAAAAAACAACTGAAACAATAAACACAAAAACAAATAAAACACAAAACAGTGGTAAAGAAGTCATCAGAATAAACAGTGGAAAAAAAGGCAAATAAAAAAAATAGCAAACAAATAACAAAAATAAAAAGAACAAAAATAAAGAACAGAAGACAAAAATAAAACAAAACAAAATAAAAAAGAACAAAAAAATGATTAAAAAAACAAAATTAAAAAAGCACAAAACAAATAATAAAACAAAAAACACATGAAACAAAATTGATTGGAAAAAACAGTGGAATAAAAATATGAAGACAAATCCAAAATTACAAAAAAAAGACATCACAACAGCAAATAAATAAAACAAGAAAAAAAAAGAATTTAAAAAATCTCCTGACAAATACATAAACAATAAAATAAAAGAGAACCAAAACAAAGGATAAGGCAAAACAAATTAAAAGACACAAAACATAAGTAGAAAATTCATCAGAAATAACAGTGGAATAAAAATAAAAAGACAAATCCCAAACTAAAAAAGAACACAACAGCAAACAAATGACACAAAACTAAACAGAACAGAGAACACAGAATACATGACAGAAAAAAATAAAATAAAATCAGAAAAAGAAATTATTAAACAAAATAAAACACAACAGTAAGAAAATAACACAAAAACAAAAACAAAAAGCAACTTAAATACAAAAGACAACAGAAAAAATAAAACAAATCACATACTATACAGAACAAAAAATGTCTCACTACAGCAGATGTACAGCACAAAAATCAAGAAAACATGACAAAAATAAAAACTAAACAAAGTAAAAACAGAAAATTGAAACAGAACACAAAGCACAACAAATAAAAACACAACATAACTAGAAGACATAAAACAAAAAATAACTATATAACACAAAACATAACAACAAATAAAAAACAAAACAGCACCTGAAAACAAAAAAGCAATGTATAAAACCCAAAGCAAATCTGAAAAACTACCAACAAAATCACAACATAGTAAAGATAAAAAGGGCTAAAAAAATAGAAATAAATACAAACAACGGGTCCCAAAACAAAAGCAACGAATAACAAAGCACACTAATGAGGGAGCACAACAGCAAGTCAGAAATTACTAAAACAAATCTAAAACCACAGCACTGCAGTGGTCTGGACTTATTGATTATTAGCTGATGTAGCCTGAATGAATATTTAATGTTTGTTGTTTTGTGGTCGTGCTGGATCTTTATGTTCGTACGGATTTAAATAATTGATGCTTTTAAATGCGCTGATGGATCCAACATGACGCTGCAGCTTCTACATCCAGCGCTCAGAGACTTTTACGGTCAAAACGTCTCCACACAGTCTTTTCCTGCCACACAACTCCACGTCTCACCTGAACCACGTATCCAGACAGACATTTGAAGTTCGGAGGCTGAGGAGCTCCGTCGATTAAAACTTCTCCCGACAGTCCTGCAGGATCCTTCCTGGCTGCTAAAACATCCAGAAACCTAAAAACACAAACACCAAAAAACTGTTTGACCAATCTGTTAAAATGACTTTGTGTTTCATGAAAAGAATCTTTTAAAAAAAACATCCTCTGGTGCTTAAAAAATTAAACTCACGATGATTTTCCACTTCCTGTTGCTCCCATGATGGCGTTCAGACCGGGCTTCATGATTCCACTGAAGTAGGAAATAGAAAATAAATCATGATTGGACGAGGACTTTACTGATATCAACTCCATTATCGATCGATTCTCTTATCCACTCCTGATCTAAATACAATGCTTCTGGCAGATATTGTGATTTCAATTCGATTCACGATTTTCTTCAAATCAAGCTTCAGTGCAATATTCACCATGCAAATACACTATCTTAATTTGTTCTTTGCATAAAGGAAAGTTATTTTTTTTCCTCTGCCTTTTTAGTTAATCTTTAAAACTGCATAGCAAGGCTGCCAAACTTATGAGTGTATCTTCTGCTGTCATCTTTGTTTGGATATTTAGGTAACACTTTACTTAAAGGTCTAGTTTATAATGCATGAGAAGCACATGCATAAGACGTTATAATGCATGTATAATGCTTCATAAGTGTCATTATAATGGTGTATAACCATGTATAAGAACTTGTACCAAGGTTTATAAAGTATTACAAGTGTGGCATAATGTATTATAATCAAGCCTTTATAATGTTTTATACCTGCATACTAGGGATGCAAATTATTGAGTAATTCATTAATTGAAAGTTGTTTTATCTTATTGATCGATGATCGATTAATTGATAAGCGGCAATTTTTCTGCAAAGCTGAATTCCCCTCTGAATCAAAAGGTTTCTTTCTATGAAAATGCTATCTTTCGTATGAAAGAGAAAATGCAAATCATATTCCTTAATGAAAGATTTATTCCAAACAGAATGTGACGTATTGAGGTGATAATTTAGCAAAGTTGTGGAGGAGTTGTACTTTAAAATACTTCCACAGATGGTGCATTTGTCGTCTTTGTCGTCATTAACCAACTTTAAGTGGTTCCATACCGAACTCCATCTTGTACCTTTCATCCTGCCAGCTTACCACTTCTCGTTTGTCTTGTTGTTGTTGTCGTCTTCTTCTTCTTCGATTAATTGCAATTAATTTACTTTAATCGAGTAATTTCTTAACGATTAATCGATAATCGATTAATTGTTTGCATCCCTATTGCATACTCAAGTGAGGTGAAGTCCTGGGTCACATTAGAACCGTCCTTACTCTAGCCAGTAGTAAAGAAAGGTTGCAATGCCTTATGAGGATGACTTTAAGAGCTTTTAGTAAAGTGACAACACTGTATAAAGTTGTTAGCATTTGCATGATACGATAACACAATTAGAATCACTAAGGAGCAGTATTTTGCTGGCTGGAAGTAAAATGTAAGTTTAAAAAAAACACCATAATGATCTTTAAAACAACTTTATTTTGCAAAAATAAAATGTAAAGGATGTTGCAGATTATTCTCTACATATCAATACAATTGAAATCTGTAAAAAAAACTTGCATAGCTCACAAATTAAAACTCTAGCACCTGAGAGGACTGAAGAATGCCATTTATAAAAACATAACATATGATTGATATTTATAAGGCATTACGCCCTTTCTGTAACCGAGAATTTAGTGTCTGTTCTATGTTGAGCAGTTCTATGTGTGTCTTTACTACTGGCTAGAGTAAGGATGGTTATAATGTGACCCAGGACTTCACTTCAGTCGAGTATGCAGGTATAAAACATTATGAAGGCTTGATTATAATACATTATGTCCACACTTGTAATACTTTATAAACCTTGGTACAAGTTCTTATAAATGATAATACAGCATTATAATGACACTTATGAAGCATTAGACATGCATTGTAACGTCTTATGCATGTGCTTCTAATGCATTATAAACTAGACTTTTAAGCAAAGTGTTACCAATATTTACACCCGTTCACTTTAAAATGACGAGACAATTTCACTTCACTTTTGTGACGTCACCATAGATAAACTTTATTTTCATGCACCACGTTTTTAAGGAACTGAGGGAGGCTTTTTTTCTTTTTTTTCTTTTAGCAAAATGGTAGCTTGTGAGAGTCGTGGAAAGTCTGATTCATTGTTGGGAGTTTTTGATGAATCAGAGGTGTTACTTCCTCCTGAAAATTGTCTGTCAGGTGATTGTTCAGGAGTTCATTTACAGAACACTGACATGACTAAAAAATGTAACCATGATGAAGCATTTCTTTTCCTCCCGTTTTAAATCTTCTTTCTTCAACCTTATTCCTAACAAACCTCTCTCCTCTGTAGCCTCATCTGTAGATTTATCCCACATTATTTTTTTTTTAAAGGATTTTAAAGATTTTTAATCTCATTTTCTTTGTGTACTTCTCAGGTCCACGTGCAGGCGTACACAGACTTAAATCCTGAGATAAAACATCATATAAAATAAAAGATATGACCAGGGAGATAAACTGTCTGCAGTCTGTGTTTAGAAAGCAAACACTTTGTTTTACTACTGAGAGATTTTTGTTTTGCTGATTTGTTTGAGCCAAAGTTCAAGACTTCCTTCTTTTACAGCATCTGCCAGATCATGACGGAGTGGCGTTGTTACGACCCAACAACGAGCTCTTTAACATTACATTTTCATGTCACGTCCTTCTTAACCCTCCAGTCTTTTTCAGATTTCCTTTAAGTTTTCCTTTTTCCAAACTGCAAAGTAGATTTAAAAAATATTTAACTTCTACTGTTGAACATGTTTATTTATTCTTTTTTAAATAATTTTTATTGAACATTTTAAAGGCACACTTTGCATAATTCTGGCATACAATAACTTAATCCATCTTCCCCCCAATACTCTCCACCCGTCCTTGGTCCTTCCCCTTGAATCAAAATAATAATATAAACTTACCTATTTAAACACGTGGCAAAAATTGTTGGTACCCTTGCGACAAAGAAACAAAAACCCACATGATCACTGAAATAATTTGAAACTAACAAAAGAAATAATAAATAAAAATTTACTGAAAATCAACTAATGAAAATCTGGCATTCTTTTTTAATTGTGGTTCAACAGAATTATTTTAAAAAATCAACTAATGAAACTGGCCTGGACAAAAATGATGTGACCACAGGGACGTGTTAAACTAAGGTTTGCCCTTTAATTAGTATCATACATATATACAGTACACTAATGAAAATTTGCCCCTGAAATCCCTTGTACATTATGACATTTAGACTAAGAGTTTTGCCATGTTCCAATATAGCAAAAATAGTGTAATAAACAAAACAAAAAAAGGAAAAAAAGACATTGCATAAACGTTACAACTTCAGTGCCTGCTAACCAGTATAATAGCTTATTTATTTTAGTCTATTTTCTCTCAATAGCGAGAAAAACTTCGCTGTTTTCTCTACATCTTAAGTTATGTTTGTTGGTACTAAGATATAACAACACAGGTTTTTCCATGATAAGTTAAATTCTCAAGTAAAATTAGAAAAATCTAAAAAAAAAAAAAAGGACCAAGAAATGCTTTGTTGGATTCACAAGAAATATCAGCTTCGCCAGATTATTAAGAAAAAATGTAGAAAATTTTGGCCATGTTTTGGTGTGGCGTGGATTTTGACAGCACAGCAAAGCATCTTCAGAAAACTTGGGCACTTTGATAGAAATTGTTGTTTATAGTGTTTTCCTGAAATAAAGACTTTTAGTTGATTTTAGACTCTACAAGCTTAAATAATGTAAAAAGAAGGGGGGGGGGGGTGCTGGACTAATTAAGAAAACATTTAAATTTTAGTTTGAAAACCTATTTTTTCAGTCTTTTTAATTTTTAAATACCAAATTATAAATATTTAGCTAATTAAAACACTTCTGGCTTGGATTCAGCCCCATAGACAAACTACTTTATTGAACCTGGTCCTTGTGATACATTAAAAAAGTATTTGAGGGACTTTGGTCAAACTTTGCCTCATTTCTTTTTAAGAAAGAAGATGCTCATGTCCAAACCAGACGTGATTCAGCAGTTAAAGCTCCAATAAACCGCAAAGAAGAGCCATTAAAGATGAAACATGCTGATCATAAACATGACAGTCGTGTTATGAAACTCTAACACCAGCCTCACGTGAACAAACACTCCTCCGTAAATGAGACTGACTGAACGAGCCTTCAACTCTGATACGAGCGGTTAATGATTGAACACGCCAAACAATAAAACCCACAAAGAGCTTTTTATTAAAGTGGACACTGCAGTGAACTTTGAAACTACTACATAACACACCATAAAGTGCTCCATCATCAACTCTGATGGTTTCATAACACCAAGGTTGAACTCAGACGACTGTGGGAGTGAATGAAGCCGCCCACAGACGGACGAGGCGACACTACAGAGTCAAAAAGAGAAGCTAAAAGGAATACGTTTGTTTGAGTGTGTGTCCATTTAAGTGTGACACTATTTTTAGACATCATCTACAAAAGTGGACATTTTTGTCCATTTCCTGGAAGTGTTCAGTAAAAAGTGCATTACAGTGGTCATAATGATGGATTTTCACACTAATTTGGGGTTAAATTTGAGGATACCAAGTTTCAGCAAGAAAATCCATCATTTGACCGTGTAATGCACTTTTCTCCCATCAATGACCCTTTAAGTGGACACTATTTTTAGACATCATCTACAAAATGGACATTTTTGTCCACTTAAAGGGTCATGCGTGTAACTTTTTTGAAGGGTCACTCAAGGGTTAAAAATATTTTTTTTGTAAATTACTCAGCCAATTAATCCATGATCTTTTTTTTTCTGCCAAATTTCAGTGTCAGCATCAGCTTCAAAAATCCATATCAGTCCGGCTGTAACACAAAACACATAATGAAATGTGACCTGATGTAACTTTGACCAGAGCAGAGACGCTCACGCGGCTGATAAATGGCGGGAAGTATTTGCTATTCTTGGATCTGAACTTGAGCGGACATAAAAAGCTTGTCCGGGTTTCAGCTCCTTAAATCAAACGGGCTGATTTCAGGAGTGTAAAGGTTTGGTCCAGGCTCAGACTCCTGCGGCGGAGTCTGTTTGTTGGTCTAATCAGAGCTCATTGTTTCTGCTCTCTAATTGTCACAAAGGGAAAGTGCACCTGAACCCCGCACAAAGAAGACTTCCTTCCTCTGCCTATAAAAACCTTTATGCAAGAGCGAGAATGTGTGTTTGATCCACGCGGGACTTGATCCGGTCACGTTTGTGTTTCTGGGATCGTATCGGCACGTAGACAAACAGACGAACAATAACTGCACCTGAAGACGCCGCGACCTAGGCTGACCCTCGAGCTCAAACAGAAAGACGAGATTCAAGCAGAAAATCCATCATTTCATCCTGCATCAACAGAAATCACACTAGCAGCTCAGCCAGATGCTGCTGCATCATCAACATCTTTCCACTCAAGATTATATTCATTATAATAACAACAATGAACTTTATTTATATGGTACTTTCAAAACAGGGTTACAAAGTACTTTACAGACAAAATTAAAGAAAATAATTATATAAACGATAAACGATATTACTGTCAGTATCATGGTGAAACATCATTTTTTTCATTAATGTGATTATATATCGTAATCAAATGAGTAGACCATATCAAAAGCAATGAAATTTAATTTTCTCAAGAGTATTTAACTGTAATTGGAAGGTCTAGAGCTTTTTAAGTCAAAAAATAAACAATATAATAAATTAAACAAACAAAAGAAGAGGAAAAAAAAACCAATAAAAATGAAATGGACTCTCTTTTGGAAAAAAGTGCACGTAAAAATTTCATTCTATTAATCAAAAACAACAAAAAATGTAAAGAAAAAAAAACTCCAATAAAAACACACACAATAAAAAATAAAATGGAGTTTATACAGTTCTGGAATTGTTTGTGACATGTACTTTCTCCCAGTCAATCCGTACTGTCCGTCAAATGTTTGTAACAATGCTGGCTTTTCAAACGTATTGAAGGGCTGCATTTCTTTTGCAACATTGCGAACAACACTGTCTGTGAGTGCGCCATTTTGCTCTGTTTTTATTTATATTTACTTTGCCGACCAAATGGCTCAGTAAGCGCTGACTGTCAGGACGAAGGCTCCGCTGCACATCGTCTTCTTCGTCGTCACTACTTTCAAACAAATGCGACATATCGGCTTGTCAGTGTTCATGGGCTCACACCTTGTTCATTCTGTTTAAAACCAAAATATTCCCACACTGGGGCACATATTAGTGTTTGTTTCCTTGTTACTCCTCACAACGCTTACTTCAGCTCTCTGTGTGTACGTGCAACCGGCCACGCCTCCTACCCAAAGATTGAATGAATGACAGATGGATCACTAACCCAAACCCTGCTCATTCTGCTATAGAACCAATGCACCCAGGTGTTGAGAAAGATGGACAGAGTGAGCCATCTTCTCATCCAGCCTGTTTGGTAGAACGACAGGAGGGAAACAAACACGCATGGATGTCAGACTTGCCGAGGACGTTTTTATTTATCGTTCGGTTAATTGATTTATTGATTATCGCGACAGGCCTACATACATACTTTCAAATGTCTGTGTTTGATGTTGATCATCTAGGTTGCCAAACAATTTTCACAACAACCATTTTTCTTCAATGCAGGAAAACCTCAATACTCCGTTTTTTGTTCGACAAATGCATTCCAAATATTGTTCTGTCTTTTACATGAAGGAGACCCATTTCGCACACATTTTTGTAAATTTATCCATTTGCAAATTAAATGTTTTGTAAATGACATGTTTTGAGGAGTTTAACAAAGTGCCTGACGTAACATGGGAGGGTTTGCCTATTAACTTATCCCCATAATCAACGTGATTGACGGAACAATCAGCTGACAGATATGCTCCTGGAAGGTTCTGTTTATCACTTTTGGGCTCACAAACCAGTAAAAGGAAAGAAATGTGAATAAATGTCATTTGTCATCAACAATGTTTGAGGCTTTTGGCCCTGAATCAATAAATCCGGACATTTACAAACACAATCAACTCCCACAGGATTAGAAACAGACGTCCTCCACAGCTGTGACAATAACCAGAGTCTGGACTGACATCGTAGGTCAGAGCCTCCCGGTCGTCCGTTCTTTCAGAAAGGTTTTAAAGAATTGAATGAAATGTTCTGACTCAAGATCAAACTGAGGACAGTCTGAAGGTTATTACTGGTGTTTCAAACTTGGCACAAACATCTTTTTTAATCAAGGAGGAAACTGTGTAGACCTCCTGGAGGACTGAGACCAGCAGGGTGTAGCTCTGGTTACTTATTACAGTCGGTGAAACCACCTTTATCCACATGAACCCCCTCGAGGCTGCATTCGTTTTCCTCTGCGCACAAGCCAACAGGCGAAGGTCGCCAACCAGGTGACTTAATGCAGTGAGGAACGGTGGAGATGGTCGTGGACTTGAGGAAGGTCCGGTCCATCCTCACCTCCACCATCACCAGGAAGGCAGTCGATCCAGACTAAAGCCTCACGCCACCTCAACAGTAGCCTTGCAGAGCAGACAGACCTGCCTGATTCTGAAATCCTGCAGGTCCGTCTTCTCAGCCTCCGTTGTCCAACAAATTCACTCGGCTGAATTCTTAACGGCCCAATCAGGGAAGAGAGGCAGGAGCAGAAGGGACATGCCGATTAGCCTATTGTCCTCATGGCTGCTCAGTGAAACTTGGTGAAATCTGCCCTCCTCAGAAGTTTACTTGTAGGGATTGTCTTTGACGAGGTTCATGTCACATATAAGTGTTAAATGAATCATCTGTGTGGTACAATTTAGTGTAAGATGATACCAAACGGTTGTTAGCTGTTAGCAGCTAAGTTAGCAGCTAACGGTCATTAACTGTTGTTAACTAACATCCATGAACTGTTGTTAACTGTTGTTAGCCATTAGCCGCTATGTATGCTACGTTATAGGAGGCAACCCTGCTTGATGTGGATTGGTCTGTGATGAATGTCACAAGCCAAACGATTGTCCAATCACAACTAGTGTTTCTTTTTAACCTTCTGCCCCTAAAAACAAATTTCAAGGGCTCCTACCCAGATAGACTAGTGAAATATTTCCGTGGCAGATATATGGAGCTGTTCATCTGGCTTGTCAGGTTACCTCAACAGACCCCTCCTCCATAAAACCTGTATATTCTATATTACTCTTACATCAACCTAATTTAATTTCCACCTATTTTACACTTCATTTGACTCTATTTTCATTTGATTTATATTTTCATTAAATTTTACACCAGTCTACCAAGTCAGACTCCTTGTATGTGTGAATGTCCTTGACAGAAACAAACTAGGGCTGGGAAACATTTTGATTAAATTACAGATGCACATTATTATCGGTTTGATATCAGTATCGGCATTTTTGCAGATATTTACAGCCAATACATCGTCCATAAATCAGCTGGAATATCTGCAAATTATACAGATGTTCAAAACCGATGCACCTTCTCATCACTGCATGGGTACATTTAAATGTCGAGGGTTTCATTTTTGCAACAGTTAAAGCTCTTTTTCTTGTTTTACACCTGTTCATATGATAATATGCTGTTACACTGAAAGCAACAAGTCCATTTTATTAAGCACAGTTTGTGCTCTTCACCTGAAATATTGGTATCTGCAATAATGTATCAAAAAATATCGGCACACCGGGTATCAGTAAAAATCCAATATCGTACATCCCGAGAATAAATCGATTAATTCTAATTATTTTCTGCAGTTTTCTTGACTGACTCCAATTGTAAGTTGTGATGTTTAAAAATATAAATACTATAAATCTACAGTTGTCATAAAGGTTGGCCCTGTCCGATTTTGCACAAGCACTTTTATAGGCATGTATGTTTTTAAATTACATTAAATTTTAATCAGAGAGTTTCATGTCTGTTAACTGGAAGAGAACCTCAGGCTTCAGTGTTTATGTAGACAAACATGCCTATGTTTGAACTACTTAATCACACACTTTGACTTTAAGAGGGAAATTCTGTTTGGATTGGGAAATATTTTAACACAAAGGCAAAACTTGATTAATTGAAGTCCTAAATCGAGTGTTGTGGAAAAAACATCTGGGATTTTATCGTTTGCCAATAGATTAGACTGATGAGATTTGATGAAACTTTGTAAATCCCTTTGGGAAAGTCCTTCAGGGAAATTAGGATTCCAAAAGCATTAAAAAGTAGATAGAAATATAAAAAAAACAAATATAAACCAAAATATAAATGCATATAAAAGAATCAGTGATGATAATGGTGTGTATTCATGGATGTATTATAAGAACTGGATAGCGTGGCTCCGCCCTCCGCCATGTAACGGATTTGAAGCCAGAATATCCCTCGTCTGGGCGCCGCCATTGTGCAGCCAGTAGAGAATTTGGGCCATAATCCGGACGCAGCTGTCGTAAACGGTCGCAACACTCCCCAGCATACGCCATACACAATCATTGTGAAGCTGCCGTAAACCGCGGTCATTTTTAAACTCTAATAACTTATAAAAAAGAAACTTTTCAGAAAAAAGAGGACTTGGAAAACACGCAGCCCAATAATACTTTAATGTCACCACAGCATACGGATGGGAGAAATATTTCTACGAGGTGTATTAATTTGATGAAGTTTCACTTCGGCCCGTCCAGATGAATGGAGGAGACGGAAATTTGACCTATACTGCAGCCAGTCACCAGGGGGAGCAGTTTTCATGGCGGCTTCAATTTTAGCCTAGCATCATGGCGTCCATGTTTTTTACAGTCTATGTGTGTATTACACAGTCCATTTTCCCGCCTTCAGTGAGTCACATGACCAGCTGCACTGAGCTCTCAGTCAGCGACTGAGTGTAGTCATTCTGCTGAAAAACCACCTCACAGATGCCACAATTTTTAACCAAATATCTCAAGAACATAATCTCCTGATAGTATTTTTTGTCAGGAATCCAGTCATGTAATTTTTAAAGCTGTGGCACCTTTGGTTTTGATTGTAGAGGCCAAAATGTCCCAGGTTGTCTGGAGCAGTATTTTCTTTCCCCATTAATTTGAATGGGAGGAGCTGGGAGGGCTATATCAGGGTTCACCAACTTTAAGCGCTCGTCATCCGGAAACCGTTTGAGAAACAACAAATTCCTTCAGAATTTTTGATCAGCATGGCCTTCTCTGTCAACTGTGTGGGGTTCAAGCTGCTAGCATCTGATACATTTTATTTTCAACAATAGAGTGGGTCTTATTGCTAGCTTCCTGTTTGAGATAAATCAGGGTGTCAGTGCGTGATTTGTGAGTCTCAGTGAGACGAACGTTTCGGTGTTGGTTTGATCTCTCTACGACATTCCTACAGGAAGTTATGACCATTTTACTCAGGTTTTTTGTCCATAGGTGGCACTAGAGAGCACATTTTGGCATGTTTGGGGGTTCATATTTTCATTTTATCAAATTTTTTGCTGTATCTGAGATAAAGGACCCCTCCAGCTTCAGTTAGAAGGGTCCTTTCCCTTTGGGCGAGGATTTTAATAAATATAAACAATAAACTCTCTTGTTCAGTAATGCAGTTTGGTTCCTGGTCTCAGGCTGAGTTTTTACTCACTTGAGGTCGATGAGGATGTCCTTGACTTTGCCCTTCTTTCTGCACAGACAGTTCCCGCCCTGGGTCACGCTGTAGTGGATGTTGTGGAAGCTGACGGTGGAGCCGGACTTGTACCCCGACGCTGCAGACTGAAAGACGGTTAATTCAAGTAACCACAGAAGAAGAAACAGAAGTAATCACAGTAACTGAGATATGAGACCACCGGTGAGTTTTAGAAGGCAGAGAAAGGGCGAGAGCTGACGGGGTTAAAGGGATAGTTCAGTGTTTTGAAGTGGGGTTGTATGAGCTCCATATGGCCTCTAAGTACATTAGATACAGTAGAAAGTTCTCTCCTCTCCCTCAGTAAGACACAGTCTGTAATGGCTCTTTTCCACAAGCATGCCTTGGCCCTACTCTACTCGACTCTACTCAATTTGCAGCATGTTTCCATTAGACCGGTACCTCCTAAAACAAGCTAGTTTTAGTACCTACTCCGCTCTGGTTCCAAGCGAGTTGAGTCGATACTAAAAGATGACGTCACTGACTGCCGGCTATTGATTGGTCAGACAATGTCGTCATCGATGAGTCATAAGTGTGACGACCTAGCATGCTAGCAGTAGCTACCATTAACTTACCCTCATACGTCTTTTCTTTGCAGCTGGATTGCTCTCGTCCTCGGCTTCATTCTGTTGTATAGCTTCCAAAACTCTCCTGTGCTTCTCAAGGGGTATTTCTTCTTACCACCTGCAGCCTTCTCCTGCTTTCCGTCACCAAAGAGCTAAATGACACTGCACCCCATTGGGCAGGCGACTGGGGCTAATGGAAAAGCAGCACAAGGCGAGTAGAGTAGAGCCAGGTAGAGTAGAGAAGGGCTAATGGAAATGGGCCATAAGAGTCTGTGACGAAGAAATAGACGCTAACAGGAAAGTACTGTACCAAAAACAAAGGGTATTTTCTCTGCCTACAAGAACTCAAATCAAAAAGTAATACCACAGTTTAAGAGTACACTACATATGAATGTTTTTAAGTGCATTAACCTTTCAGTATCCTCCGCTAAATCACTCCGCCTCCCTCTCAGCTGTAGTAAACAGAACAAGCTAGCAGCTTCAGACGCCAACTGTAGACTAATTGAATGCACATTACATGGCAAATATTTCTGAGATGGGTTTTTTTTATGCTTCCCTTGATGCAGAAACAGATGTGCATCATGGAGAACTCAGCTTTCACCGAATAAAAACTGAACAATCCCTTTAAGTCGTTAGTTTCGACTTACAAATTGAATTTGATTACTTACAAGTTACAGTGCAGTTTTGTTATAAGAAAGTGCGTTCTTTTTCAATTTGACTGTTCAAACTGTTAAGAAAGTTATGAAACTCTTTCAAGTTCCTATTGCTTTATCCAAATGTAAACTCACTTTTTAGTCCTTAATCAAAGAAACTAAATAACTGAATAGTTAAAAATGAACAAACTCCAAGACATACTTTGCTTTGCAAGCTTCATTTGTTGCATTGTGCTTTTTACCTCTGCCAAGGAGGTTATGTTTTCGGGAGAGTTTGTCTGTCCGTGAACAAAATAACTCAAAAAGTTATGGAGGGATTTGGATGAAATTTTCAGGAAATGTTCAGCATGGGAAAAAGAAGAACTGATTCAATTTTGGTGTTGATCCGGATCAGCGTCTGGATCCGCCATGATGAAAAATGTGATTTCTGAGAATAACTACTGAACTAAAATAGATATCATTATGAAACCAATGGCTAATGGTATGTTTTCATGGTCAAGGAATCCAAATGTTTCGATAAAATAAAGGTAGGACTAATATTTATGGTGAAAATCACAATATGGGAGAGGACTGTGGCGCTGGTGGAGGTCTGCGCTCTCTGAGTGCTTTTCTAGTAGGGCTGCCAAGATTAGTCGACTAGTTACGACGACGTCGACGATCAAAATCATCGACGACTTATTTCATAATCGACGTCGTCGTTTTAATATTTTTTAAACCTTATTTTCCCCTCAAAACTGCCGCTGTACTTTCAGCTGTCTCGTCTGCCGGTCTGTCCTTTACGCACATGCGCAGAAGTGGTATCCGGGGTCACACGTGATGTCACCGGAAGTGTTATGCCCAGCAGTATCATGGCTAGCTGGCTACGGTGCTCGAAAGTTTGGGAGCATTTTTCCAAAATAAAGGAGAAAAGTGTGCAATGCAAAATCTGCAAAGCAGAAATGGCCTACCATGGCAGTACGACGGCGATGCACGAGCATCTGAAAAGAAAGCACGTCGTGGCTGATTTATTTTCGGACGAAGAAGGACAATCTCGGTAAGCTAATTGGCTAGTTAGCTGCTAACATTAACGTCAGCAGTGAGCTATCTACTTCATAGCGATGTGTTTGGATAGAAAATGTGATGACGCTAATGTTTCATAATGCTAATGACATAATGCTGCTACAAGCTGCAAAGTTCATTAAAAGTTGAATGAACTATCATCTTAATTGTCTTCATCTTTAGTACATACCTTAAACGCTTGAAGCAGGAAACTAATGATGTTAGCTGTATGCTGGTACAATAAGCTGCAATTTATGCATGATCCGATTAGTCGACTAATCGCAAAAAATAGTCGGTGACTAGTCGACTATCACAATAGTCGTTTGTGGCAGCCCTATTTTCTAGTTTAATCATTTTATCATTATATTGTACTTATTTTGTGAGAAAAAGCTCTACATTGAGTTGTGTATTTTAGCTGTTTGTTTTATTGGCTGAACAGTTAATTCACCTGGAAATGTTCAAAAGTCGCTCTGATTTTTTTTATCTCACGTTTATTAAAGAGGAAAAAGTAGAGGAAGGTACCTTGCGCTTGGAGGCCCCGTTTCGCTCCATCTCCAACGTCACGTGACTCTCCGGCATCGTCTCCCTTTAGCTCTAAACCTAAAAGACAAAAAAACTCAATGACAAAATATCAATAAAGACAAATGACCTCACACACACCCATATACAATAATGACAATAAAGTGAAATAATATAAAAATTATTTCATAAATAAAGGACTCATAAAAACAGAGCTTACAAACTGAGGAACTAAAGCTGTCATAATATAAAATTAAAATCCTGGAGGCTAAATTGTCTTTCAAAACTCAAAACTGATGAAGAAAACAACAACAACACAATCAGGGATGTTTCCAGGCTCTAATGCAAATATATGGTCAATTATCATAATTATTTTTTATTAATAGGGACGCACGATATAAGTTTTATTAGCAAAAAAATGCTTGAAAAGCTGATTATCGGGACTGGCAGATATAATTTTTTTTTTTGTTAATTTTATTTATGTTAATTTTTTTTAAAATATACACAGACACATACAATACACAGTACTAAACAGAAGAGAAACAAAAGAAAGAAAAAAACGACAATAAACAGACAAGACAGCCAGCATTTGTCCACTGATAAATGAAAAATTGAACAGATATACTGTAAATGTCAATTATACAAAAAGTCCAAGGATGTCTGAACATTGGAAAAAGATATAAACATTTTTGAAGATAATTAAAACTGATATTTTGGCTATAAAAATTATAAACAAAAACTCATATACTGGCTGCAATTTAGAAAAAAATGTACAATTAATCGTGATCTTTTGCTTTATGCCCTAATAATGTCTGCTTTTATTAATTTCAAAATATAACTTAATAAAGAATAAATTATACTTTTCTTGCTCTAGCATACATTCCAACACTAATAAACTGTCACTATAAAAGGAACAGGCCAGTATTAGTAAAGCAGAGACTCTGTGATCATGACATAATATTTCAACGGCAATAATGAGTTTAAAAACATCAGCATATCAGATATTAAACAAAAATCCAATATTTTGCATTCCTATAGAAGTAACAAATGGCCCTGCTTCTGTGTCAGTATATTGTGGAATATGTCACATCATCATCTTCGTATTAAGATATACTTTATTACCAGATTCTTACGTGTGATCATTTGGAGTAAAAATATTAAATCAAAGAAACACACGAGCATTCTGTAGAATAATTTAAGTCAATTTTAGATGAACAGAATTAAAGTAAATACAGTTATTGATCAATAAAACGGTATAAATTTGAGAGCTGGGAATGCACTAGTTTGAATTTTGCCAATACGAAATTTTCTGAACTTATAATTTAACCCTTTAACTACCAGCTCTACTGTTTGACAGAAGTCATCAATAAATTCAGGAACATTTTAATTTTTAAAGCAGGACAATTCAAATTGTTGTTTGATTCTGTTAAGACCTCATGGAGCAGAGAAAACCAGAAAATAAAACAAAAACCAGATATCTTCTTGGTGTGGGATTGAGAGGTTTAAAAAGCTAACAGTTGATTCAGATTAGGGATGGGTACCTTTCACATTTGAACCGATACCATACCGATAACTGGTACCTGGGAATCGGTATCAGTACTCAACTGTACCAATTTTCGGTACTTTTTGTGTTTATGGGGTAATAAATATTAATTTGTTTAATATTAAGATCTCTGTTGACATCATAACGCTATTGCTGTGCTGCGTTCAAGTCCGGTATGGAAATTCACCTACTCTACCCAATAGTATGTCTGCTTCTTCCACTCCCTCACAGTCACAAGGATGCGTTTAGGTACCTAAACATGGTACCGTTTGTTTTAACGTGAATCGGTACTCGGTAGTACCTGCAGAATTCAGTCGGTACCTCTTAAAGTACCGAATTCAGTACCCATCCCTAATTCAGATGACATAAAAATGCACAAATATTTGGGATAAAAATCAATCAGAAAATGCAGAAATGTGTGTAAATAAAATAGAAATCAAAAATAATTTAGAATAAATGATACAATACTGAGTTTGACAAAGGCAAAAAATGGTTTTGATTCATTTTGGGTTTTATAAAAATCATTATCAGTGATCGTTTAAGTAAAGTATTTAAAACAACAATGATGGTTATAATAATAGCTTTTGGCTTTGTAAACCTTAAAATTCTACACACAGAATATACAAGTTTTTTTTGGTTTGTTTGCAGTTTTTTTCTGTATCCTAAGAAACAGACAGCAACAAACAATGACGTGTTATTCTTTTTAAGACATTAAAAATTTGAGCTGAGAGTTAAATGGTTAAAACGTTGGTTTACAAAGTGCTTTGACAACATAAAGAGAGCAAAGCAGTCATCGTCAATATGTATATTTGTGTCTTTACTTTAAAAATACTGACATGTCTCTGTTAATAGACAGTATATTTGTGTGTAAAACAGACAAACAAAAAAAAACACTCTTGACCTTTAAATGAGCCCATGTACACATTTTTTGGGACTGTCTGAAACTTAAATTATTCTGGGAGGGAATAAGGGGGGAAATTTTTTAAAATATTACACACTAACATAGAATTTGACCCTCTGAATTTTATCTTTGGAGTGCTCCCTGCAAATCTTGGAAATCTTTTAAATAAGGATAAAAACCATATTTTGAAAATTCTTGTCTTGATAGCAAAAAGAATGATAACTGTATCCTGGTATAAAGCACTTCCTCCAACAATAAATCAGTGGAAGGAAAGAATTGTGAGGGTCTGTCCAATGGAAAAAATAACAGCAAATCTGAACCTTACCACGGATTTGTTCAAGAAGAGGTGGATTCCTTTGATAATCCATTTGAATCTGAAATTGTAGCACTTAAGAGTCTGGTGGGGGAGGTATTATTTATATTTTTATGAAATTAAAATAATTAAAAGGCAGATATATTAGGTATGCAAACAAGACTTTTTCTTCCTTGTAACAATATATTGATCTGAATTACCAGTTTGCCGAGATGTTATGTTTATTTATTTTATTTTTTGTTTTATGTTATAAAAAAAAATGTAGCTTTCTACATTAAGAATATGTAAGGATTGTACATATTGTAAAGCTTGAAAAATGAATAAAACCTGGTTAAAAAGAAAAGAGCCCATGTAGAGATAGTAAGGTGACGAGTCATGGTATTTTTTTTGTATTTTGCTGATGTTTCCACTCTTATATATAAACTGTGAATATTTGTGAAATAAAAAAAAACAAAATCCGCCCACACATATCACACCAATACATCCTACATCCATACAGAAAGTTACACTCGCCAACTTTCTTTAACATTAGTAGGATCTAAAATATATAATATATATAGTTGCAACACACTGAAAACGTTGTTTACATACTTTTAAAATTAAAATATTTTTGATATCGATAAACAAATGCCTTAAAAATTGAAATAATACCAAAACAGACCATTTTGACAGGCTAAAACCAAACGTCCAACAATAAAACTGATTTAAGCAACAATAATGCTGTTAGCTAATGAAACACGACGCAGGACGTTGCTCGTACTCACGTAAAAACACCTGAAATTGTTTGGTTTGAGGCTTTTGTTGCACCGTTTCTTTTGACAGCTTCTTATTTCCGTCTTTTATAGTCGCTGTTTGTGAGCAGGGTCGAGTTTGTAGAAAACTAACGGACTAAAAAACCTCCAAACGACAGAAAAACCGCAGAACAGCCTATCATATCACTCACCTGCAGGACACTGAAATCTCCGCGTGCACAGAAACCAAACTGCCAAACTGACAGCAGGTCCACGTGCGGGTCGGTTTGTTCTGGCTCCGTGGGCCGGCTCAGCCCTGCTTTATGACTGCAGGCTGGCTAAACCCTGCTTTATGACTGCAGGCTGGCTAAACCCTGCTTTATGACTGCAGGCGCGATAAGAGAGGTGAACGGAGGGCAGTGATGTAATTCCCTCTCTCTGTTTGTGTTCCTGTCACGTTTAAGGAGCTGAGCCCCGCATTTTTTATAGTTTGAGTAAAACGTTTTTTTTTGTTTTTTGTTCGTTTGTTTGATTTTTTTTAATATACAAAAGATATATAGGATTTTTAACCCACTGTTGTACACACAAGCTGGCGTTTGGCTGTTTCATTAAAGCTATTATTAGAATAAAGAGATAAGATAAAGACTATTTATTACGTTATCACTTTCACTTTAAAACTTGTGTGCAAACAAACTTCACCCTATCAACAAAAGTTGGGATTGCTGTCTGGTTTGATATTTCCTTTACTTTGCAATGCTTATGAATATCATTGTTTTTTTTGTTTTTTTTAAATAACCCTTTAAAGATGTAACTGTTGAAAATACACTAATGATTGTTTATTCCACATTGTGTAAAAAACATACTTTTTCATTAGCTGGGCTTGAGCTAACAACGCTAGTCGTCCTTAGATAGCAAGTCGATTTATAAAGGACTAAATTAACAACCAAAATAAAACAGCCTATCCTAAAGTGCATGAAGCAGTAAAATTCCTTTCACACCAGTTACATAACAGCGGGAGAGGCGGCTGCTAAGCTAAATTTGAGTGCCAAATAAAGGTTAGAAAAGCTACATAGCTAACTAGCATGGCTGTATTCAAAGTTTAAAATAAAAATTCTGGTGTGCAGTTTTTAGGAGAATGAATCAAATCTCTCCACTTAAACCACATTTTCCAAGATTATTTACATTGCTGTGCTAATGTTCGGAGATTTTGGCTAAGCTAAGGTCTCAAATCCTATGGAAGCCCGTTACCGCCACTTAAAAAAATACTGTCATGAGATATAAAGTCAGATTTATGAGATAGTCAGAATTATGAGATAACAAAGTTGTACTTTTTAGCTCATAATTATGACTTTCTATCTTTGATTATTATTATTTTTTTTTTTTTTTTAGTTCCCTAAATTTCTTTTTTTAAGTGGCGGAAATGGGTTTCTATACAAATCAGAGAGGATTAAGCTAGCTTGCAGCTGTAGGCATGAGCCATAATGACAAAACACTGAAAATGACATTAAAAAAACCATAGCTCAATTAAACCTCATAGAATAAATAAAAATCATCATAGAAATAATAAATAAAAAGAATAAGAAAATTAAAGTAAAAGAATGAAAATACAAACTTAATTTATAAATCAGTACAAAATAAAAACATAACTGGGGAGACAGAGAACTACGAAATTTTACTCTAAAAATTTAATTACAAAATAAATAGGATGAATTACATAAATCTAAAAAGTGGAAAAAATAATAAAACCAACAACTAAAATACACCACTCAATAAAGAGTTTTTTTTCTCATTAAATAATACAATATAATGACAAAATGATAAAAGAAAATACCAGAATGCAACAAATGATGCTTGTAAAGCAAGAGATTATTTGAGTTTGTTACTTTTTAACTTTTTATTTTATTTAGTATTAAGTTCTAAAAAGTGTGGAAAAAGAGAGTTTACTTTTAGGATAAAGGCAGTAGCAGCTTTAAAGAGTTTAACTTTTTTAACAATTTGAACAGTAAAATTGAAAAAGTACGCTTAAGTAACTATGTTTATTACAAAACTGCGCTGTAAATTTTTATTTTATTTTCAATTTGAGTCAAACTACTTCTCCATTATAGCTTTGGTTGTGGCTTAATGCTTCATTTTTGCTTGAACTTCTATGTTTCAATGAATCATGAAAACAGGTTGTTCATGTGTTTTTGCCATTGTGTTGTTTTGTCTAAAGCTTTTTGAATTGCTTTGTTGTTGAAAAGTGCCAAACAAACAAACTCTACTTTGGACAAATTTACTTCACTTAATTACTTTTTTATTTATTTGAATTTTGCTGTTGCATGTTTGGTTTCATCTCTTCTAACTACAAACTCTAAACTACAAAACTAAACAGCTCCATCTGCTGGTGTTTGGTAAGAACTGCATTAACACAGATTTGTTTCTCTTTTATTCATAAAAGTCTTTTATAAATCCATTACAAACTTTTATTCCGAGCTCCAATTAAATACATAAAGCAGATATTTGATTCCAGTTGTGAGGTGTGTTAAAAAAAGAGCCGCAGCGAAGTTTCACTTTTGGATTTCAAACTTTATTGATCCTGAAACAAACTTTCTGACCTCCACAGCCTCGTCAGGACGATCTGGAGTCAAAGGTTTGGTTTCATCTGGAGGGTTTTTGTTCAGGTCATCTTAACACAAAGCTGGATTTATCCCTTCTTAAATCATACTCTAAAGTTTGAATCTGTCAATATGACAAAAAGGCAGCGGGATCAGCCGTTCAGAGGAGATAAAGCACTAAATCAACACTCTTATCTCTGCAGCTAAACTCTGTATGTACAATATTCTACACTCTATTTACACTGAGTTAATACTACAGCCAGCTCTGACCATGGCTCGTGTGGCTGCTGGAGTTAGAAAACACTATAAATAATCCAACCTGGCTTATTTTATAGGTAGCTGTGGAGTTGATCTGAAGTTTTTGGCGTGTTCTCGACTACGCCCACCTCCCACTGGAGGCAAAGTTTCTGCTCATGCTGTAGACGGCGGTGGAGCTCTGGTGCTTCCCCCACGCGCCCAGAGGGACGATGATGATGGAGGCGTTGTCCTCCGAGCCGTACTGCAGCGCCTTGGAAAAGACAAAAAGTGGACTTAAGTATTTCCTGATCCATGATTTTTAAAACCTGGACAGACAGCAAGACAGGAAGAACTGCAGGGATTATGCTTGTTTTATATTTATAATTTGAATTAAAAACTTTATGATTTAACTAAAATTAAGATTTAACCAAAATAAAGTTAAAATCAAAATAAAATATATACAACTAAAAATGAAAATTACTGAAAAGAGCATGAAACTTAAGTAAGCAGGGTGCAACATGCTGAGCCTTTAAGCAATATCAACTTCCTTATGAAGGAAAGTAAGTAAACATTAAGCAGATATAAGACTCTGAATGAGGTGGATGTCTACACAGTATGAATAACAACAATATTTGGCTCATTCTACAGAAACATGCATTTTTCTGTCCCTATAGCCTTAAGAGATATATTACTCCTGAAGAAAAAAGTTTGTGTTAGATTTTTTAAAGTATTTTATTTAAAAAACATTATTTCAGCTATCACACTATTTGGAGCCATCGGCTTGGTAATATTTGCTTTTAAATCAACTATTTAGAACCCCAACCACAACAAATGTGCTCGTCCCCGCAGTCATTGATGGAGAGAAAGTGCTGTATTTTCAGCTTAAAAGTATGTTTTTCTGAAAAAAAAAAAAAAAGTACAAAATGTATAAATAACTATCAAATATATGATATAAGTTACATTTTAAAACAAAATGCCAAATAAGTATTATAAAATATATATATATAAAAGTAGTCATCCCCTGTAGTCATGTCACTGGTGCTACCATGTGACAAAAGTCTTTTATTTTGGAAAAAGAAATCACTCTGATGACATCACTTGACTTCCTTTGGCCTCTTTCTTGGATATCTATGAAGAGGGACCCTGGTAAGAACATTGTCCTTTTCAGTTTTCAGAAATATTAACATTTATCTCATGATTTCATAATGAAGCTTTTAGTTGACGTCACTGGTGTAACAAACTTTATTGGCAGGGAATTGCAAACAAATGAATAAAAATGTATTTAGAAAACATAATTTAGTGAAGAGATCAAGATTAGTAACATGCTGTGTCATGCTCTGCAGCAGCCATTCTGTTAAAGGGCATTTTTTGTGAAACTGTCACTGGTGTTACCTTTCTTATGGGTAACTATAAGGAACACCAGTGACAATCAGATGTGTGGGCACACTTTATTAAATGGTGTTTTGTGATAAATGTACCAAAAAAACAAAAAAATATGTGTATTCATAAAGTCAATGGCATGTGTAACAATGTAGTTGAAGTTTAAATGTTAAAAAAAGAAATAAAACAAAGACATTTTGCCATCCCAAAAATCCACGTTTCTGTAGAATGACCCATTTACCCTACAAATATGAATATATCAGTGACAGCACAATTTGTCTAAAGTTATGACTGACACTTGCTACAGTTTGTCAGTAAGGATGTTTTCTGGAGAAATGCTGCCAACTCCTACACAATACACCTTTATGATTTTTTTTCTTCTACTAAATTGAATGTATATGCCTTATCTGTAAAACCTTCAATAAAAACAGGTCTTTTAAAAAAAGTATTCTAAATCTGATTCCCAAATATTCTCTTCATGATCATTTTGAACTTTTAAGACCTCCAGTTTCCCATTAATGATCTGTACTAACTGGACGAGTACTTTGTAGTATGTCTAAAAACTCTTTTCCTAATTTCAGTTCATTGAACTGTTAAAAGGAGAAAACGCACACATCCAGATCAACGGGTGAAAATAGGGCTGGGAAATATATTGATTAAATCGATTCATTTGAATTTTTTTCTGCAGAAGGTTTAAACATAAATCTTGCTGCAAAGTTTGAAAAAATATAAATACTCAAATTTGACAGTTTTCATGTTTTTTTATTTTTTTATTCATCTCCAAAGGCCAAACAACAACTGGTCAAGGTAAGGCTGGGAAATATATTGATCAAATTGAGATTTTTTTCATTTACTTACTTAAATTATAAGTAGTTGCAAAGTTTGAAGAAAATATAAATACTGAAACTTTACAGTTTTCATGATGGTGGCCCTGTCAGGTTTTGCACAAGCACTTTTATAGGCTTGTAATTATTTAAAAGTTTAGATTAAATATTGATCAGAGAGAAATATGTTAACAAGCTGTGAAAATCCCTCAGCTTTCAGTGTTTATGTAGGCAAACCTGCCTGCGTTAGAACTACATGATCAACACTTTGTGACACACACTTTAATTTTAAGAGGAAAATTCGGATTGATTTAGGAATATATTTGACAACAGAAAGAGTTTTTTTGCTTTGAGAGAAAAAAAAAAGTTTAAAATGTTAAATCGAGTTCTGTGGGGAAAAAATCTAGGATTTTATTTTTTAGGCCACATCGCCCGAGCCTTGCAGAGCAGACAGACCTGCCTGATTCTGAAATCCTGCAGGTCCGTCTTGCCAGCCTCCGCAGTCCAACAAATTCACTCGGCTGAATTCTTAACGGCCCAATCAGGGAAGAGAGGCGGGAGCTGCAGAATGCAGACATGACGACAACCGGAAGTTGAGAACGGACATGCCGATTAGCCTTTTGTCCTCATGGCTACTTAGTGAAACTTGGTGAAATCTGCTCTCCTCAGAAGTTTACTTGCAGGGATTGTCTTTGACGAGGTTCATGTCACATATAAGTGTTAAATGAATCATCTGTGTGGTACAATTTAGTGTAAGACAATGGTATAAGGCTGTTAGCTGTTAGCAGCTAAGTTAGCGGCTAACAGTCATTAACTGTTCTTAGCTGTTAGCCGCTAAGTTAGTGATTAACGGCAAATGGTCATTAACTGTTGTTAGCTGTTAGTGGCAAAGTTAGCCACTATGGCTAACGTCCATGAATTGTTTTTAACTGTTGCTAGCCATTAACCGCTACATTAGCCGCTATGTATGCTACATTATAGGAGGCAACCCTGCTTGATGTGGATTGGTCTGTGATGAATGTGACGAGCCAAACGATTGTCCAATCACAAGCTTGTGTTTTTTTTTTTTTTAACGTTCTGCCCCTGAAAACAAATTTAAAGGGCTCCTACCCAGATGGACAAGTGAAATATTTCTGTGGCAGATATATGGAGCTGTCCATCTGGCTAGTCAGGTTAATATTGCCCAGCCCTAGGTGAAAAGGATAAAAACAGGAACATCCAAATGTATGCAGGGATCCAAAGCTCACATTAGTTCCTGCACTCAGTGTAATAAAAACATCAGAATCTGAGCCCTGCACTTTTTTCTTCATTTAACTGAAGACACTGAATAAAGTGATTGACCATTAGATCTGGTAACTTCAGAGACTTTCTTGACTCTACCTGCTGAGCGATGACCTCAGCTGCCTCTGTGGGGTCTGGGCTCTGGTTGATGACATCACAGATCTCCTGGTCGCTCAGCAGGAAGTTGATGCCGTCTGTGGTCAGAGTCAGGAAGGAGTCACTGCCGTGGTGAACCTACAGCAACAAAAGCCATCAAAATGATGAATGATGACAGGATTCTCTGTCCAAAGACCTCTGGTGGGCATGTTTTCTCAATGGAGCTTTTTTAATGATTCTTACAAAACTCAAATTATTGTTTTTTATAAGGGGATGCACCAACATTCTTTGTTTTCATGTCTTGTCTCACTCCTGAGTTCACGACAGGCAGATAGACTCCATTCTTTACACTGTGTGTGCAGCAACAAGAAAGAAACAGGCAGAGCTCACCCACCGCCATTTAGCTTAGCTCAAACACTGGGAGTCAGTGGGTAGCATTAGCCTGCCTCTGCCTACAGTCATCAGATGAACTCTTCAGCAACTCTAAATAGAGTTTAGAGAGACTAATACCCCTTTCATACTGTCAAAAAAACCCTGTTTAAACCCGGTAACAATCGGCTCCTGTTGGCAGTTTGAAAGGTTTTAATTGGCTCGCCTCCAATCGCTTCAGCGGGAAAATCACACTCGGATCGACCCGCTAATTTTCGGATGACATTGGTGTAATGTCCCCTCCGTCTGTAACTTACGTCACTCTCCTTGAAATTCCATCTGCCTTTGTGTCATCAGCGCCTACTTTGTACACTTTTAAAGAGAAACAACAGTATAACGTAAATGCGTGTCCACGTCTTCCATGCTCCTTTCCATTGTTTACATGATCGTGTTTCGTTGCGCTGATGATGTCGTCAACATGATGTCATCAGCTTGATGCGCCAGAGGAAAATAAACAGCCACACAGCTCCTCTGCTGATTAGACCCCGTGTAGGTACCAGATCTGTTTCCCCCCCGCCTGCGCCTGCTGATGACGTTGCACATCCCAACATCCCTATTGGCTGTGATGACTTCCCCGTTTTGTCATTGGCAGGATCCCACACTAGCATCACCCAGCAACACGGAAGAGAAGAAGATAGGAATACAGGAATAAGCAACAATGTAATAAATAAAATTCCTAAAGAAGTGTTCTTGTGTGCACAGAGTGATGTCAAGAACTGAAGAAACCTTTAGTGGGAACAGGAGGAGAGAAATTGATTGTAGATTTTGTAGTTTTTAATGATCATTTGATAAATATTTCAGATTTTTTTTGTCCAAAAATGAGACTAAAGTGTTCAGCATTAAAATGAACAACAATTTGTGTAAATTTAATACTTATATGTGGAAAAGGATATTTAAATTCCTGCAATTAGGAGGATGTTGTAACAGCTACATTATGTTAAGACAGTTATGTATTTTAGTATTATGTCATTTAATGTCCAAGAGTATTCAAACGTAATTACAGCATAAATATGAGTAGCTGAAGTAAAGTGATACAGACTTATAAATGCATCAAATTATCACACATACATCGATCTATCTAGCATAGCGTAGATAGGCCGTGTAGAATTGCCATAGATGGCAGTGGGAAGAGTAACTTGCCGATTTTTAGCGGGTTAATCCGTGTTGAAAAAGCCCATGTTGACCCGCTAATTTTAGTAAAAGCAGCATAAGAATAGCACTTTATGTAATTTTTGAAAGAAGTGTAAGCAAAACTAAACTGCAGGGCGCATGAACAAACTACTGTATTTGTAAGTAGGTCAACAAAACCAAGCACATCCATAGTTGTTCGCAGTTTTTTAAGTATTTCTTTCAAAAATTACATAAAGTGCTAACCTTAGTCTAAAAATAGATCATGTGAAACTTAAAAAACTAATCACAACAAGCACACAGCACTGTTCAGAGTTGCTGAAGAATTTATTTGATGTCTGTAGGCGGACAGGCTAACACTACCCACTGACTCCCGGTGTTTGAGCTAAGCTAATAAGCAATTAGCTTCCTTGCTACTGCACACACAGTCAAAAGAATGATGTCTATCTGCTTGTCATGGACTCGGGAGTGAAGCAGATTCAGATTCAGATTCAGAATATTTATCATACCCTTAGGTAAATTCGGTTTACAGTGAGTGAGCTTTCCCGAGTTGTAGACACACAAAACAACACAAAGCGACGACAGTGCTTAGGCTAAAAGAACAAAGAGGGCAGCCCTGAGATAAAAAGCAAGATGAGTTAAAACATTAGTCAGTGAAAAAGGCCTAAAAATATGTCAATCCAAGCTAAAAGATAAAAATGTGTCATTCATAAAAATAAGATGAAAGAAACAGTACAAGGAACAAATAAATTAGTGAGGTACGTTGCAGTTCCTCTCTTTTATTAAAAGCACGGATGGCCGCTGGTTTTTGTAGCGAGACACGGAAACCAAAAATGTTGGCGCAACGCCGTTTAAAAACAGCAAAAACAAAAGTCTTTCTGAGAAAATGTTTCAGTGTGCTGGGGGTCAAATGTCAGATGCGGCTCACGTTGACTCGTTGCGTGTCGGGCTCTGCGATGACTCCGCTGGTCTTCAGGTGGAAGTCTCCGATGCTTCGAGTCATGGCGAGACGCCCGTTAACGTTAGCCTGACCCAGGCTGTTCCACGTCACAAAACCGCCAAACTTCTGAATCCTGAGAACACAAACAGAACAACAGGGACTTTTAGAGAAAATGATAGGTCATATATGTTATGAGGTGATTGTTGTTTGGAGGTTGTGCAGCTGCCACTTGGGGATTGACGGTTACCGGTAAAATGGTAAACCGCGGTAAAATTCCCCATAGTTAATATTGCTGTTCCCTGTTTTAATTACAGAGTTACGAGTTTGATCACCACATTGTGTCAATAACTCATAGTGATGCTGCTCTGCTTCTGAATAAGCCGGGACTATGTGTCTGCTACTCAGTAAAGCAGCAGTCTGCATGTGCAGTTTGTGTTGTTCAGAGAGACTGAGAGCGAAAGTTATCCCATACAGACACTACAGCAGAGATTTTTCCTCTTGAACTGGACTCTGAAGTCTGGTCGTATTTTGGATTTTACAAGGATGCCGAGGGGAAACTGATAGAAGACGGTCATCCTGTCTAAAACATGAAGCTGCAGCGGAAGAAAAAGACGCGTGTGAACTGCTGTAACTCCTCGAGTGAGTGAGCTGACTGAGTCGTAGAGAGAGAGAAGATTCAGTGAACCCTAGATAATTATACGCGGTTTTTCAGTATTTTCTGTCTAAATAATGTATAAATCTTGTAAATAATAGCATTAGTATCATTCTGGAGTGTGTCTCTTGCCGTTCTTTTGCGGTTTATTTGCCATATTTCGTAACTGATCGGCTTTTCCATCATAGTTCGTGTTTTATGGATTTCATCAATCGTAATTTGGAAATATTGGAGAAGGACATGTGCCAGGGAGAGGGGAGACCAGAGATGAGTCATGGAGGGACTAACTGAACAGGATCTGCCTCAGGGACTATCAACAATAAAAAAAAAATAACGCCTGAACATGGTATAATATAACGAGCTGTAATATGGACACTAATGCTGCAGGCAAACAACAATGTCTTAGTCAATATAAAATAGGTTAAGATTATTTTTGGTCACCCTAAAACTTTGAAAATGTTCATTTACAGTTGTTTATGAAGAGAATCCTGTTCAAAGTTCAAATCTATTTTATTTGTTTTCTTATTACACAGTTTAAGCATTGATAACATAACAATGACAAATACTTGCCAGATTGTTTACTTTTATTTCTAATAAAAAAAAGGGTGAAAAAATGTGCTCAAAGAACATTTCCTGACACATTTATTGACAAAAAGACCTGTTAGAATTATAATATTAAAGGGGTTAAATGATTTCAAGACTGTGTTAAAGTACTTTTTGAACATTTTGAGCACACTGCGACGATACCGGGATAACAATGATAACCGTGATAATTTTGGTCACAATAACCGTGATATGAAATTTTCATACCGTTACATCCCTACTGCCACTTTAAGGACAATCTGATGTAAGAGACTGATGTTTCCTCTGTGGGCCAGAAACTGGACCGTGGGTGTGATCATGTGATTGGGTGATCAGAGTTAAACTTAGACAGGTTTCTCTCTTACATAAGTCCTGCTGCTGCGATCTGGAGGTGAATCTGAAGCTCTGGTTTTGTTGGACTGGATGAACCCGATGAACTCGTCCAACATACCATAGAGTTTATTTCTGTCCCGAGCCCTGCTGATCCACTGACTTATTTCTGCTCTGGACCAGGAGGTTTTCATTTGTGTTGAAATATGACGAGTCTTCAGGATGGAAACCCTGCCAAACTTTTCTTGAATAACCGCCAATGTTATTTTTACTCCGAGGAGGACACTCGGGCTCGATGGAAGGACCTTATACGCCGGAGCAGCTGTTAGTCTTACATAACGGAGGATCTCCCTCTGTGGGTTAGCATGAACGGGCTCTGTGATACACTTTAATTAACGATTAAAGTAACTAAACTTGTTTATCTATATGAATAAATGAATCATTTAACACAAACTAGTCAATAACTTGTGACTTATTTTTGTCTCTTCTGTACAATCCAAGAAAAATTGGACCAAAAAAACACAAAATCCATCTTTAAATTATAATAAAGTTCAATCATTACAACTTATAAGCATGAATTAACTTTAAGAGAGTTTTAAATCATGTTAATTCATCAATGACCCCTACCCCAAAACCAAAACAAATCTTGTTTCAAACATAAGCGCACCTCGTAAATGATATTTTCCTTCTTTTAGTCTAACAAATGTTTGAATAAAAACAGGAAGGCTTTTCTTCACTGTATGAAAATAATCGTCAGTGTTTAACCTGTTATGCCCTTAAATTATCGGGATGATATCAACATCAGCAGTTACTTACTTCAAAAGCCAAAAAAGAACATTTCTGCCAACATTTTAGTCTGATATGTTCACATCAAGATTGTGGAGTTTCTGGTAAATCAATCCTTCATTGAAAATATGAGCTAAAAAAATGGCAGGTAAATAAATGAGTGTTTTGGCTCTTAACCAGCTCAGCCCCTTTTTTAAGCCTTCTGCTCCAAAATGACACAAAGAAAAGAGTGTATCTTTGCAACCACAAGGTCTATTTGAATAATTTTGATTTAATAATTAAAGTAACACCTGAGAGATTTGTCCAAACGTGAATTATCAGTATATGTGTTACTGGGACAGAGTAAATGAAGATAGAAGTCAGAATCATTTGAACATTTCATCCTCGCCTAAAAAAACAAGTTTTTATTGTGAATATCTCTCTTTGGAATGATGCAGCTGCAGCTTTAGAACTCTATGAATGAATGTGAAAATATGTGAACATTACTTCTGCCAAGTTTGAGTCTGATAAAGTGATGCAGAGCAAAGTTAGAGAGGTTTTACTGCGGAGTGGTCAGGCCCAATC
Organism: Scarus forsteni; assembly: GCA_036419115.1. Taxonomy (NCBI): domain Eukaryota; kingdom Metazoa; phylum Chordata; class Actinopteri; order Labriformes; family Labridae; genus Scarus; species Scarus forsteni. Next base: position 1,323,292 of record JAZDUH010000426.1, read on the forward strand.
TTGGCTCAGTTTGACTCCATTAGTCCCATTTGACATTTCTGATATACCAAATTTTAGATTTCACTTTTGTGTCACTTTTGGTGTTCATTACACCCAATTACAACAGTTTTCATCTTCTTCTGCTTATCTGTGGCAGTTTTTGAATGTTTAGAAAAAATAAGATTAAAATCAAAAATAATAATTACAGAATATTTTTGGAATTGCAACCCAAGTTTGAATCAAAGTGAAACAGATTTGGATATTCGATAATTCATTTGCTTGGTGTTATTGTGTTTGGTGTAGAAATGGTTGATTTGATGTGCAACATGACTATATTTCTCTATGAATAGTTCACTTTTTCTTTTTGTTGGAGAGCATCAAGCATTCCTGAAATCAGGAACTTTGGGGCTGAACAGGTTAAAGAAACAATGTCTTTAAATTTGAACATAGAAGGTCAAATGAAAAGCTGATAATGGGTTCCAGATATCCAACTTCATTGACTATATTAATATCTAAATTGTATTCATAACCAGTGTTGGGCACGTTACTTTAAAAAAGTAATTAATTAAAGTTACTAGTTACTTCCCAAAAAAGTAACCGAGTTATTAACGGAATTGCTCCTCCATAGACGTAATTAGTTACCAGGTAAAGTAACTGATGCGTTACTTTTTTGAATAAGCTTTTGCTGCTTTAAAGGTTTGTCTCCACTTTGCTTTAGGACATAATGGACACTTCACATGTGTGTTCTTGACTTTTCTTCTTTTACTTCCATTCTGAAAACTCCAGTTTTAACTTCACAGATGCTCCAGACTCACAGCTAGCTGTGTTGCCAGATTTTGAGATTGAAATAAGCATTTTTAAAGAGAGAAACCTACATGTTACATTTCAGTTTCAAAGTCATATTTCTTCCTTTTTGTCTCTTAATTTACTTGTTAAACATCCGTTTGTTTAGAGGTGGAACATCCTTTTCTTCATACAGAAGTGAAGGGAGGGGCTGCTGTTATTTATAACTCTGTTATTGCTAAACAGTCTAACTAACTTTGATTTTTGTAACCAAACAGACATGTCAGGGTTTTATCTAAGTTTTATCTTAATCCTCTACAGCATTATCATGGTGAATTCAGTAGTAACTACATTAGAAATCAATTTAATTCTGGCTATGATGATTTATTTTAGGTGGAAACATAATTTTTACAGTAAAATTTAAATTTGTGTTAGGGTGGGTTAAAACAATTTTAATAACTTCTGAACTGGGTTTATATTGATGGATTTGGACCACAACAAGCCCACATAAGCAGCTGCACTATTGGAACAAGCCCAAAAATGTGCAACCCACAACTCCGCTATACTCATGCAAGTTAGAAAAAAACAAAGTCGCTTATAATAAGCAAATCTGGCAACTCTGACATTGCGGTCTCTCACCTGTCTGTTAGCGGTGCAGCTCCTGTCTGTGTCTTGTTGACTGAGGCAGGTCAGATAACAGCTGCCTGACATCAGTGCAAAGTAACGTGCCACAATTCACTGTCGGTAACGATAATGGCGTGACAACATTTGAAACAGTAATTAATTAGATTGCCCGTTACTGGGAAAAAGTAATGGCGTTAGTAACGCCGTTACTGTTCATAACTCATTCCTTTAGCCTATGAAGTGGTGAAGTGTGAGTAAAGTTTGCACATTGCACCTGCGGGGTTTTCTGATTCATAAATAGAAATGAGAAATAAACAAAACCGATGTACCGTTGTCTCTCATCTTTGCGGTCTGGCGTGTGGTCTTTGGTGAGTTTGGTTGCTCTTCCCTTCCTGCACAGCAACGCCCGACTGTCACCAACGCTGCCGACCACCAGCTCCACGCCGTCACGCAGCAACGCGACCGTCGCTGTGGTGCCCGCCGTCAACGAGGATTCTAGAGAGAAGAAATGGAGGAATATTAATAAGTTTAATTCTCCTGAGAGGTGGACTTTATTTGTACTAAACTATGGTGGACAAAGTCCTTTTTTACACTTCTATAAACAAAATTTATTATTAGGGATGCAGAATATTGTTTTTTTGGCCATTATCTCACATGGAAATACTCTTTTTCAAAACTTAAAACATCGATGTTGACACCAATATACAGAAATAACTTAAAGCTGTCTTTTAAGATTACAACCTCGTGTCATATAACAGTTTGTACTCAGATTATTGAGAACTGAACTTTGAGTTACCGTTGTTGAAGGGGCTGAGATGTGACTTCAGCGCTGTATCAACATCCAAAAATGCTCTCTTCAGAACTTTCTCCAGGTCGTCCTCGTCCTCCAGAGCAGCTCTGCAGAAAAAAAAACATTATAGTTCATTTTTCAGAGTAGAGGTCAAAGTTAATGGTTCATTTAAGTACACGTGATGTTTGTTTTTAACATGTGCACCTGATGAACTTCTCCATGAAGGTGTAGCAGAAGTCTGCGGCCTGTGAGCCGCCGTGGCCGTCAAACACCGCGAAGTAGAGCAGGTTGTCTTGGACGCGGGCGATTCGGAGCCGGTCCTCGTTCTGCTTTCTGAGACCCAAAACGGAGGCGCTGCCGACCCGAGACAGGCTGACCTGAGAGAGGAGGGGTCCAATTACCAGGATATCCGTGAGCGACTCGTTAAGACCGCCAATTATCAAACCACTCGAGAAATGAACACACAAGATTCATTCTTTTAACCACAGCGGTAATTATCTCTCCTTTATTTGGTTCATTCATTAAAGTTCATTCATGTGCTTCTTATTATGTGTTTGACCAACCATTCATTCATACACTCATCACCAAAGTCGTCCATCCATCCATCCATCCATCCATCCATCCATCCATTCATGAGCCTCTGACCAATCAATCCACAATCATCAATCCATCCAATAAATCCATCAAATTAATCCATCTAGAAACCATCAAACAATGAACAATCATCCATCTATACATCCATCCATCCACCAAAACACTTTTTGTTCATTCATCCATCCATCTAAAAAATAAGTTACCCATTAACCATCCATCCATTTGTGCAACATTCAATCCATAACCAATCCACCATTAAGTCATCATCCAACCACTATTCATCATCATCAATCCAATAAATCCATCAATTAATCCATTTAGGAACCTTCAACAATGAAAAATAATCCATCTGTACATCCATCCATTCACCATAACTTCTCTAATTCATTCATCCATCTAAAACATGAAGTTAGCCATTAACCATCCATCCATCAACCTCTGGTGACTGATTGATTATCAATCCCTCTATTCAATCATCGATCCAATAAATCCAACTATTCATCCATCAAGGAAATCAGCCTTTCCCTGACAATCAATCATCCATCTATCCCACCATCCATCCATTGGTGCAACAATCCATCCACAACCAATCCACCATTTAATCATCATCCAACCATTATTCATCATCATCAATCCATCCAATAAATTCAGCAATTAATTCATTTAGAAACCTTCCAACAACGAAAAATTATCCATCTATACATCCATCCAGCCAACATAACTTCTTTTATTCATCCATCAATCTAAAAAATCAAGTTACCAATTAACCATCCATCCATCGACCTGGGGTGACTGATCAATAGATTAATCCATCAATCCCTTTATTCAATCATCCATCCGTCCAACTATTCATCCATCTGTTAATCAATATTTCCTTGCCTTATGATAATCCATCTATCCCACAATCCATCCATTGGTGCAACCATCTATCCACAACCAATCCACCATTTAATCATCATCCAACCACTATTATTCATCACTGAACACTGAAAACTCATCCAACTATACATTCATCCATCCAAAATATCATCTTTTATTCATTATTTAATCCATCTAAAAATCAAGTTACCCAGTAAACATCCATCCATCCATCAACCTCAGGTGTTTGTTCAATACATTAATTCATCAATCCCTTTATTCTATCATCCATCTATACATCCATCCATCCATCCATCCATCCATCCACTATAACTCCCTTTATTCATTTATCCATCCATCCATCAGCCTCAGGTGATTGATCAGTCCATTAATTCATCAATCCCTTTATTCAATCATCCATCCATCTGTTAATCAGCCTTTCCCAGTCAATTAATCATCCAACTATCCCACCATCCATCCATCTATCAACCTCAGGTGATTGATCAATACATGAATTTGTGAATCCCTTTATTCTATCATCCATCTATACATCCATCCACCCATCCATCCATCCACTATAACTCCCTTTATTCATTTATCCATCCATCTATCTATCCATCCATCCATCCATCCATCCATCAACCCCAGGTGATTGTTTAGTCCACTAATTCATCAATCCCTTTACTTAATCATTCATCCATCTGTTAATCAGTCTTTCCCGTCCAATTAATCATCCATATATCCCACCATCCAGCCATTGGTGCAACAATCCATCCACAACCAATCCACCATTTAATCATCATCCAACCACTATTATTCATCATCAATCCAATAATTCCATTTAGAAACCATCCACCAACGAACATCCATCCATCCGTCCAACATAACTTGATTTACCACCAATCATTCTAAGAATTCAAGTTACCTATTTCCCATCCATCAACCTCTGGTGACTGATCAATAAATCAATCCTGTTATTCAATCATCCATCCGTCCAACCCGTCCATCCATCCATCCATCCATCTGTTCCAGTCACCTGTGGAATAGGGTTTCCATATTTGATGCTGGACGGCAGCAGGACTGGTTCTTCTATCCTGTTGTCCCAGATACCAAACGAGTCCCAGGTAACCGTCTGTCCGCTGCCATCACCATCCAATCGGACCGATCCGCTGGCATGACGCATGCCCACCACGCCTAACAAAGCCCCGCCCACCTGCAGGTATATAAAGAAATAAGGCTCCTACGTGAACGAAAGGCGTACGACTGTAAACTTGCTCTTTTATTCTTCAAACAGCGGCACCAGGTTGTTTAAAGTAGATTTAAGTCAGACTCACCTGTGCAGGTGTGGAGGTTTCTGACGGGCAGCGAGCTTTGAGGAAAGTTTGTCTGGTGATGGAGGATCGACTGACCCTCAGGAGGCTGAACAAGACTGTGGACGACATGACTGTGGAGGAGAAACCTGGACGGCAGCAAGTTTCTGAAATAAACAATTGATAAATTAATTAAAAACTGTTTGGCCTCATCGAGCCAAGTTTCCCTTGGCCACTGAAGTGGAAAACTGAGAGCTGCTCTGTTTGGGCCAAAAATAAATGTAATTTAAATAATGAATTAAATGTATGGTAAACTGAGTCAAGGAAAGAATATTAATTTAAATAATCTGTTGCTATGAATTTTCTTGCCTGCCTAATTGTTAATATTTTAGTCAGCATTTATTTCTTTTTTTGTTTTTTTAAACGTCTTTTTATTGTTTTTTTTTCCAAATGCAAACAGAAAAAGAACAAATTCAATACATTGATAAAACATAAAAAACAATAAATAAATAAATACACAATATACATATAAGTAAAAGCACATAAAATATCGCAATAGCAATTAAAATAATAATAATGACAATAAATAAATAACTAAGAAATCAAACACTAACAACAACATAACACATAACTGAAAGATCATGCATTCTGGGCCCTGTTACTATTTTTTTTATGGGGATTACCTTTGTAGTAATGAATGAATGTTTTATTTTGAACTTAAATGGAAAACGTACATATGTATACTTCTATACAAATTCAAGAAAAATAAAACATAACGGTAAGCATAGGCAAATAGCAATTACAGCATTTTTTCTATTATTATTAATCTTTGCAAGAAAATATAACAGATTCAATTCAATAAGGGTGTAAGAAGAAGTAACAAACTTATCTAGTCCCACCCCTTTTTCAATTTAAAAATGTCTTACTTAATATTAATCCATAAATGGCTGCCATATTGAGTCAAAATTGTTGTCAGCATTTAATTTGAAATAATTTCCAAAGGACTGAGTTTTCGTTTTCTTAATGACATATTGACAGAGTCATTTTTCACTGTTCTGCCCATCCCTATGTACCTGAGTCGCTGCTGCTTCAGGTAATTTAATGTGATTATTGACATTGGCTCGATGACTGGGAGTGGGAGCGGAAAAGTTTGTTGACTGTGAAGAGCAGATAAGCCAAACGTTTTAACTTTTTCATTTACTTAAATACATTTTTCTTTCGTTTTGGTGGAGAGCATGCAAGCATTCCCAAAATCAGGAATTTCACTCATTTTCCATCTGCTTCTGAAGATGAAATAAGTGGAAAATACAAGCTGAAAAAAAAAAAGATTCTTCCGCTCCAGCAGACATCCAATTATAACATATATAAATAAAATCTTTATGTAATGTGTTTTGGCCGCTGTGGTTATAAAAGCAAAAACTGTTGACATCATTTTGACGTTTACTCCTCCGGCTTGTTGACATTTGCGAGGATCATGTGTCCGCTCAGTCTTCATCTCTAAATATGTAAATGTGTGTCACTGTATCGCTGTAAATGTGAATCAGTGTGTGTACTCCACAAATAGCTCTACGCCTCATGCTGTTACCTCAGCGTGTCGTCTCATATCTTTTTACAAGAGGCTGAAACTGGCTCTAAATACTGAGCCATCTGGAAAAGAGACGTCCTCTACTAATTACCGCAAACATTAATATAATAAAAAACATTTATGAGGGGCTACATAAATCACAGGGCTGTAGAGTTCAGGCATAAACATAATAAAACGATTTAGAATTAACCAGTCTTAATTATTATTAATTCTTTATTATGGTTCTGCAACCATAAAAACAATATAATCAGGTGCTGTTGTATCAGAGCAAGAAGGTTGCTGGTTAGACTCCACAATTCGGGAGGGTTCTTTCCTTTATTTTTTTCTCTCACTTTCTTCTTATTGTAATTTCAGGGTTAAGAAGATTTAATCCTTAATGCCAAAGGGCTGGGTTGTGCATCATGTTTTCTTTGTTTATATAATTTTTCATTTATGAACTTGACTGGCGGGCCGCACTGTTGGAGTCAGGAGGCTGCATGTGGCCCCTGGGCCTGCAGTTGCCCACCCCCAGGTCAAATGGTGACTTTAAATAAGCCTTAGGTATGAGTGTGTTTGTTACCTCCACCAAGGAGGTTATGTTTTCGGGAGAGTTTGTCTGCCTGCCTGTCTGTGAACAAAATAACAAAAAAAGTTATGGATGGATTTTGATGAAATTTTCAGGAAACGTTCAGCATGGTTAAAAGGAAGAACTACTGAACTAAAATAGATATTGTTATGAATCCAGTTGTTAATGGTATGTTTTCATGGTCAAGGAATCTAAATATTTAGATGAAATAAAGGTAGGACTAATATTTATGGTAAAAATCGCAATATGGGAGAGGACTGTGGTGCTGGCAGAGGTCTGCCCTCTCCGAGTGCTTTTCTAGTTTGGAATTGGTTTTCTGCCTTACATGTCAGCCCTGTGATTGGATGATGAGGAGTATAGGTTGTTGTACCAAGCAATTTGCCCCATGCCAGTAGGGTTGGGCCTGAGTAAAGGGATAAGCTGTATGAATACATGATGACTGCACTTTTTCACATCACCACAACCTAAAAACATTAGTAGTTGGTTTTAAATATTTGCTGCAATAACATATCATTATTTTAATGTGTTATTTTATCTTTAAAACCAGACTCAACATGCATCTGTTCAAACTCTTACCCCCTCTGATCTTTTGCACATCTATTGTATTGTATGTTTTGTTTTTATGAATGTTTTAATGCACAATTTATTTTCTGTAAGGTGACATTGAGTGTCATGAAAGGCAACCCTAAATAAAATGTATTATTAGTAGTATAATATTGCTTGTTTTTTATTCAGTTACTTATCTGTGTTATGTTCAGAATGTATTAGCCAAGATTGTTTGATATAGCTGTTGTAAAATCAATTGGTGAGCGTGCTTGATAATATGACCAATATCAGTCAAATTCCTTGTAGTTGTGATTTAATGATTCAAATTTCATGTAATGGCAAAAATGACTTTATCCTTCTAAGTTTTAAATGCAGACTTAAAGTTTCACTTAAAAATGTTGAAACGACTTAATTAAATTTTTGCTTTCTTCAGTTAAAACCTCTTGATTTGAGTTGAAAATACTTGCAATTTTTTAAGCAGGTCCTCGTTTTTGTTTACAGTAAAAGAAGAAGTTGAATGATATTAAGAGTATAATAACCTACGGACAATAAAGTACTTAGAACTATACCACAATTCCCTTTAACTTGGTTCTTCACTTGCTGAACTGTTAGCAGAGTAAATAAAGCCTCACCGGTGTAGATGAACTTTTGAGGAATTTAAGTAATCAATAACACAAATTAACCCAGCAGCCTCTGTACTGAGAGGATTAAATATCACACAACTTGGCAAGGAAAGTTGTGTTTGAGAAGTTCACCTATATCTGTTTGACCTTCTAATGTCTCTGCAGGACGATGTGTCCAAACTAAAAAAACATGTGACCACTTGTTGTTGACAAAACAGAACAATGCACATGCGCATTGGAGAGCACACAAGTGGACCAGGAGACACACACTAACACACATATTACACTAGAATACAATTCAGTGCAACAACAAACCCAACTAACTCACAATGATGAGAACTTTCTAAAACAGCTTTGAAATCTAATATTGCTCAGTGATTACACTTACTGAATTAAAAAAAAACATGAAAACAAAAGAGAAGGGGCCTGAAAATCAGTAAAATACACTATATATGTAGATACCTTTCTGCAGTTTAGAGAAAAGCAGATTGAGAATGTTATATCAGTTGCAGTGCCCTTTAGTAAGGTAGTTTTTCTGATGTATGACCTTAAATGCACTATTCATTAGCCTAATATATATTTTGATGACATTCTTGAGGCTAAAAAATCCTCAGAAGAAATTCTACAGTCTAAACATATGGTCTATAAAACAAACATCTTTTTGCCGTAGATCTGTGCAGATTTTACTTACAAAAATACCAGGCTTGTCTTGTGTTTAATTAACTAAAAATATGTAATTCAGACACTTTTTGCATGGGTTAGGTCTATATAACAACATTTATATATTAAAAAACACATGCCTTTAGAACATATTTAAGAGAATATCTGTTTTGTTTAAGCCTTTGCTGTACCAAAAACATGATAACATACTTGGGTATTTAGGATAAAACAGGTTCCCAAGCATAAAAAATATATAACCTGCCTGACAAGAACGGATATTCATATTAGTTTCAGCTAAAAATTGTTTCCTCAAATGTTTGAAGCTTATTTGTGTCTTTTAAAAAATAACGTAATTGTAATATCGTAAGTGGCCAATTAAAAATATGATATTTATTCATATTTATTTATTGATTTGCTTTACAAATGTTCGGTTTGAGTAGCTGTTGTGATCTGGGGCCTAATTTGATAGCTCTGCATGGGGCCCCAATATTCTAGCAGCGCCCCTGCTGTAACTTTCAAAGCAGGATTTTTAGATCTCAAGGTCACAAGCTAATCTTTTTGTCCAAACAGTCACATCCAGAACTATCAATAATGTTTAATGAGTGAAATAAAACCACACTAGGATCGATATTTAATAAACCAGAGTAAATAACAGTAAAAGAAAGTGTCTACGTCATACAATCACTGGTCTAACAGCCTTAAAAGTGCACTAGTTTTAAAATTATTCAAAATGGCGGTTGTAAAAACTCACCTTGTTCTGTCTTCCTCGCTTTAATCTTTTTTCCCGCCGGTCGTGTTTCCGTGGCAACAGGTGTCAGGCAGCTGCCTCGAGCTGTCAGCAGCGGGTCCTCGCGCTGTGCCTGTTGATAACGAGGGCTCGGCTCGAGGGTATTTAAACGGAGAGTCAGCTGTCCAATCAGATCCCGAGATGCCTGTACGTCATCGTGGGAGGGGGGGCGCGTCTGTTTTGGGCGCCAAGCCAGATAAAGAAGGAGAAAGGTAAGGCATCATTTTAGTAGTTCTATCTGTACATTTTCATCAACTTTTACATCATTTTCCTCATTTTTCAAGCAGAGCAAACTGTAAAAACTTTAAGTATTGTTATGATTATTGTATCCTAAGTGAAGCAAGTACAAGTGGGGAGGGAGTATGTTAATAAGACATTTTTTATTTTACATAGTGTGCTAGCTTACAGGCTACTTATAAACTGATTTGACCTAATTGCAAATGGTCAAATTAAACAAGTGAGTATTACCAGTGATTTTGATGACAATAGTAAAATGTTATTGGAAAAATCTTTTGCTTTTACCAGAACTATTTATTTCAAGTTTAAAGCTTGCATTTATTAGCAACATTTAGCATGTTAATATGATTAAATTGGTGTCTGTAGTCCAGTCAGTGGGCTGTAAGTAGGGTAAAAGTTAAAATATTATACAGGGCCTACAACTGACAGAAGCCCCATAGTGTAAATTGTCGGTTTCATTTTGCTTTAGGTGTTGTAAGATGTCACTAACAAAAGAAAAACATATTTTCTTGTATTAAAGATAATAATATTCAACGGTTTTTATGCATCACTAATTTCTCATAAAGCTGTGTTTTTTTTTTGTTTTTTTTTTAAATAAAATCAAGAGGCCGTTAGAAACATTTGTTGGAGCATATTAGCTTAGTTTATGCATTTTGCATAGTGGTTGCATTGGTTCACTAGCTTCTGGAGCCAGGGGCCAAATCAGGCCCCCCACAGCTTCCCATTTGGCCCACAGTGTTGTCAAATTTTGAAAATAAGAGGTGAAAAACGTATTGCTTTTTTAATGATATTTTTGATTGTTATGTTTCTACAAGTACTTAAACAGCATCCAAAACAGTTGCAATTGAAACCATTTTATTGGTAATAACTTCACATTTGATCTGTTTTATAGATATTCACCTGTCAGCCAATATTCAACCTGGAATTTCAGTATTTTAGAGTCAAACAATGATTGAAAATATGATGGCCCTAAAATGTAGTGGCAAAGATATTTTACCTGGCCTTGTGGCTGCTAGGGACTGATGTCACTTTTAAAGGCTAATAAACACAAACAATATTGGAAAAAAATGTTAATTTTAACAAAACATCAAGATTTTTTCTATGTATTTAAAAATTGACCCCTGAAGCACATGTCGAAAGATTAACTGGCCCCTGTACAAATTTAGTTGATGATCCCTGCCGTAGGGTTTGCACCTCTGCAGCCTGAAATCACGTCCCATGTAGGGTAAAGCCACTCACTGCTTCATAAGGGGGAAATTCCTGCATAACACATGTCGATCAGGTAGTGTTAACCTTGTTGGTGGTGCTCAGCTACCATCAACAAACGTTCAGCTCAACCTGAGAATGTGTGCTTGGAATGTGACTTCTCTTCAGGATGACTTCCACAGACCTGCCCACCTTGGGGTTGCCGTCACTGCCTTGCCTGAGGTAAGACACCCTGGCTCTGGTGAGTCTAGGGTCAGTGGGTAGACTTATTACTGGTCTGGCCGCGGAGGTGGACGCTACATTCTCGATTGCTGACCGTCTGACCTAGATAACCGAGGTCACAACATTTGATGAGCGACCTGGCACGTCAGACTGACTTTGGACTCGGTCTTATTGGTTGCGGTCTCTGCTCCGGCGCTTCTTTGGGCACCTGGTGCACTTTCCTGAGCCTGACCCAGTTCACCTTATACTGAGTGGGTTGGACCAGGTGCATGGTAGAGGGGTCAGCTCAAAGGATACCTGAGGAGCTGGAGCGTGGGCCTGGACGACTATCAGGAGGCCGGAGAACAGGGACCAGGTTGACGAGGAAGTGCTGAACTGGCAGATGCTCCTAACTGTAGTAAGAGTTTATTCCGACCATGTGATTAATAAAGACTTCATGTGTATACATTACAAAATAATATAAAAATACAAAAGCAACAGTTCTGATTATGAATAAATTATAGTACAAATACTTTTATATTTCAAGTAAAACTTTAAAACAAGACTTTAACTCAAAGTAAGGAGCTTATGCATTGAAGAACAGTAACATTCACTTGTAGAAAAATCAGAATATTTTTCATTTCTAATTGTTCTGTTTTTTTGCAGGGTGGCTGATGCCTGACTTTGCTCTGATTTATGGACATACAGCTCCCTCCAGTGGCCGGTTGAGTGCTCTTCAGAGGACAAATACAGACAACATCTCTGTATCTGACCTCCAGGGGGAAAATAATTTAAAATATGCTATGTAGCATTGTGCTATATCTACAAAAGCACAGTAATAAGCGAGAAAAAGTGATTAAAAAGGTATTTAAAACATCAGTTAATGGAGAAAGACTATAACCAATAGTGGTAATAATAATGCAATCGTTTAATCTTCCACATTGTAGCTGAATTTGTCTTTAAATGCAATAAACTGAAGAAAACAAGAAAACAGCATCTACGCAGACCCAATCAAAACCCAATGACCTAGGAAAAGACTTCTATAACTATTCAAAAAATAAATAAAAATCAAATGATTGAAAACAAAAAAATAGAAAAGAGAAAAGCACTTGAGGGGCATAGTCCTCACCCATATTGTGATTTCCACCATAAATATTAGTCCTACCTTTATTTCATCTAAATATTTAGATTCCTTGACCATGAAAGCATACCATGAGCAATTGGATTCATAATGATATCTATTTTTTTTGTTTCATTTTTCAATATTTTGGCTATATTTTGGTGTTTGTTTCAAGTCTATGCCTTTATTTGTTCCCTTGCTATGACCAAAATTCCAAGGATATCTACATTTTTCTTGCTCTGATCAGAGGATCTGGAATTTTGCCAGGATCCAGATCAGCCTTTGGTATCTTGTAGAACCTGTTGGAAACTTTCCTGTATTTTTTTTTCCAAATACCCTGACTATTTTTGGTGGAGTATTATGCACAAATGCCGAAAATGGTCCTATCTTGCTATTTTAAACAATCTTTTAAAATAATCCAGGATCGAGACGGTGATCCGAATCACTCCCAAAATTTAATGATTTGTTCCTTGTCCCAATCCGGACATTTCCTGAAAATTTCCTGAAATCCGTCAACAACTTTTTTTGTTATGTTGCTAACAGAAACAAATAACCAAAAAACTAAAAAAGAAACAGTTGGAGGTAATAAACAACAAATGAGAGATATGTACCATGAACAAAAAACAAGGTGAAAAATAAGGCAGGGTAATTACAAAATTAAAAAAAAAAAACAGCAAGAATGAAAAAGACTATGAACAAACCAAACCCAAATTATTTATTGTTGTGGTTATTCTTTTTCTCTAAACTTGTGAATTAATTCTATTTGCACTTATTTCTTCACTTTTTTTGATTTCCTACTACAGTTATGGTTTGTTTTCTTATCAGTCTTATTTTCTGAGTAGTTTTTTGTTTTATTGCCTTTTTCATTTGTTTATTTTATTTGCTGTTTGTAGTCGTTATGTTTTGTACTTCAACATTAACTTTAGGGTTTCTTCGGTGGATAGGAGTACTGTAGAGTTCCCTTTCTTAAAGTTATTTTCCCTTTATTACCCCTCAAAACGATTTTCATTGGTTCTTTCACTGAAAGTCAAAACATCAACGATGAAATTAGGTCAAATATGTGTTCTTGTATTTGTTTTACAAAGTTTCACCTTTAATCCACCACCCCCAAAAATCAATATTTAAGTACATTGAGCCTGCCAATCCGTGGACTTAGTGTGACGCCATCTGTTGAAAGGTCGATCAGAGTGAAACCTTTCCTCTGTGCTTTATAACATTTCCTCAGTGTCTGTATCCATCGTGAAAATGATAAAGAAACGAGATTTCAGCGAGATGCGGTGTACGTCACTCTGTGGACTCTTCAGTAAGTGAACAAACTCTGATTTATTATCCCAGCTTCACTGACGGCACACTAACGTTCACTCTTCTCTCTCCAATCTCAGTGCTCTTTGTCCATTTCTGCCTTGTTTACACTGGAAACACTGTTAATACTTCATCTGACGGTGAGTGTTTGTTAGCAAAAGTACAACACAGCACTGAGCCTGTTGTTTTATGCAGAATGTTCAGTGGAGGTCTGAGTAAACCAGCACGTCCAGACAGACAGTTCAAAACAAGCAGGCTCATTTAAATAGGTCAAGCTGTGAGTCAAGTGGTGCGGTGGCGTGAAACAACATCAGAAAGCTGATGGATTCACTTCTGTTCAAAACAACCACGGCTGACCAGCTCCACAAAGCCTCGGCTTCGACTCTCAGACTGGAATGTAATGTAAACACATTCCACCGGACGCCAGGTTTGCTTAATTCATGGGCATGAAAAAGCCCCGTTAGATTATGTTAACCTCATCTTTGATACCGACCTGTAGAGAAGTAAGGAACCCCAAAGAGTGGGACAGTTTTTTATTTATTTATTTTTGAAATAAATAAAGTAGTGAGGGCAGCACGGTGGCGCAGCAGGTAGTGCATGTGCCTCACAGCAAGAAAGTTGCCAGTTCAAGCCCAGATTGACTCCACATTGCCTTTAGGTGAGAGCGTGAGCTTGAATGATTGTCTGCCCCTCTATGTGTGGCCCTGAGATTTGCTGGTGACCGTTACAGGCTGTTCCCCTGATGGATAGATGATGGATGGATGTATGAAAGTAGACGTGCACAATACTGGTTTTAGTCGATATTAGACATGCTGTTATTCCAAACTCATTGCTGGTACTATTGATAATTTTACTAAAGTAAAATTGGCTATTTCTTTTCCTTGGTACAGTCCATTGGTGTAAGAAAATGATGTGAAGCAAGAAAAACATTTTATTCTTTTATGAATGATCATTTTGACTAATAAAGATGGACACAGTGATAATGAGCTAAACATCATGGCACATTTTATCGTAAAGATAAGCTCCCGCACACTGTCTGACTTTCAAGAAAGTCATTTCTTTGCAACATTTGTTTTCATCAGGCAAACCTTTGCCTAAATCAGGTCTGCCTGATGGTCTGAGAGCGAAATGTAACAAATAAATGAATTTCTTGCATGTGACAGTGTGTCCTGTCCTTTTTCTCCCGTGCCCCTGCCTGTTTAAAAGTTATGCAATGTATCCCCTCATTACAAATATACATTTTGCTTGGCATTTTATTGGCTGTAAATGGCAAAAAAAAAAAAAAAAAAAAAGTGCCTCAAGGTCACACTCCAATATTTCGAGGGCCAAGATGTCCCAGATAACAGCACAGCCCCCACAGGCTTTTATAGTAGGCACTAGGCATGATGGGTGCATCACTTCACCTGCCTCTCTTCTTACCCTGATGCTCCCATCACTCTGGAACAGGGTCAATCTGGACTCGTCAGACCACATGACCTTCTTCCAGTCCTCCACAGTCCAATCTTTATGCTCCCTAGCAAACTGAGGCCTTTTTTCTGGTTAGCCTTACTGATTAGTGGTTTTCTTAAGGCTACACAGCTGTTCAGTCCCAATCCCTTGAGTTCCCTTCACATTGTGTGTGTGGAAATGCTCTTACTTTCACTATTAAACACACCCCTGAGTTCTACTGTTGTTTTTCTTTGATTTGATTTGGTCAAATGGTAAGTGATTCACAGATCACCATCATTCAGGATTTTATTCGACCACATTTCTTCCTTGAAGATGATGGTTCCCCACTATCCTTCCAGTTTTTAATAATGTGTTGGACAGCTCTTAACCCAGTTTTAGTAGTTTCTTCAGTCTCCTTAGATGTTTCCTCTGCTTGATACCAATGATTTGACCCTTCTTAAACAGACTAACATCTTTTCCACGACCACAGAATGTGTCTTTGACATGGTTATTTAAGAAATGAGAAGCTGCTCATTGAATCAGCTGGGGTTAAATAACTTGTTTCCAGCTGAAATATAATCACCCATGCACCAATGATTACCTTTTTAGGCAAATATCTGCCGACACCAATATTGACCTGATAATATTGTGCATCCCTAAATGGAAGTGAACTGGTTTCTGTTGGTCTTACGTGTCTTGTTGTCAAACGGCAGAACCAAGGTCCACTATCGCACAATCCGGAAATGACCAGAAGTTGTCTTGTCGTAGTTCAGTTTCATGTTGGACCAAGCCTTTGACGACCATGACCTGGGTCACGAGAACCTTCAAAAAAACATGCTACTCTAGAACCCTAGAAATGATCTCAGAGGATCCAACAGTATAAGAGGACAGCTGATGAGCTATGAGATTATTTGTATTTACAGTTACATCATATCGAACATCCTAATACACGTGATTTTATGAAAACCGTTGTAACTTCTGACTACCCTCATCTTCTTCATATCAGACAAGCAGTCACAGCAGGCCGGCCAAAAAGATGACCAAGCTGAAACGCTGATAATAAGGATGAGAGTCTCTCCAACTTGGTACCTCAGTGAAGGAGACACTGTAGAGATAAACTGCACCACCATTGACGACAAAGGAAACCACAGCCACGAGATTAATCTGCAACTGGTCCGGACCAAGATCGGCCCTGGAGAGAAGACAAGAACGGTTTGGGAAAATGACTTTGCGAAATAACATGATTTTCTGCTGAGCTACTTTTTATAAAATCTATTTCGGAGGTTTTCTTTAGTTCATCAGGGAGCCTTGGGAGATAGAAAAGTTAAAGTAAAGTTCCATTAGCATTAGGGTTGCAAAAGGGTGGGAAATTTCTTTAAACTTTCAATTTAATGATCAGAATGTTTGGCAAATAACTGGAATTTCGGTGTAATTTAAACAAATTGTATCATATCCAAACAAAGATGAACACACTTTGTTTGATCGCTGGCAGATATCCATCAAACCATGCCAGATGGACAGGCCGATATATTCACCATGGTAATATTTCACTAATCCATCTTGGAAAGAGCCGTTAAAAAATGAAAAACTACCGCAGCTTGTGATTGGACAATCGTTCAGCTCGTCACCCTCATCACAGACCAATCCATATTGAGCAACGCTGCTACGAATGACATAGCATATTACGTAGCTGCTAATGGCTACAAACAGACAATAGCTGCCATGTATGCTACATATGACAGCATATGCAGCAGCTATATGTAGCGACTCACAGCTAACTACAGTTAGCCGTTAGCTTAAACTACTTTAGACTATCATGTTACATTAAACTGTACCTCACAGATGTCTTATGTGACACTTATATGTGACATGAACCTCCTCAAAAACAATCCCTACCAAGTTTTCCCAGTAAACTTCTGAGGAGAGCAGACTTCGCCGAGTATCACGGAGTAACCACGATGACCACAGGCTAACCGGCGTGTCCGTGGAGGAAGCGTTCTTCTCTCAGTTTCCCAGCAGTGATCTCCCGTCAGAAGAAGAAGAAAAGCATGTTTTCTTGAAGTCAACTTCTGATAAAAAAAAACACACATTATGTAGACGCGTCAGAAGCCGCCATTGTTTTCAAACATGCAGTCACTTCCTGTTGTTACGTCTGCAGCTCCCACCTCTCTTCTCTGATTGGGCCATTAAGCATTAAACCGTGTTAAGTCGTTGGACAATGGAGGGTCGCTAGACAGATATTTAGGATTTCAGAAAGGCAGATCCATCCGCTCTGCAAGGCTAATATCCTTGGTAAATAATCAAATTAAACATTTCAACTGATCTATTTATTAGCAGAACTTGGTCAAGTTTTATTTCAGCTTCACTTTTTGTCCTTTTGGCTCAAATATGTAGCCTTGCTGGATCTGCCTGATTACAGACACTGAATCAGGCAGGTACATCTTGCCAAGCTCCTATCTACAATGATTGTGATCGGCCTAAAGCAGGCCGGCCCAATCAGAGTTATTTAGAGCAGGAAGAGGTGGAGCTACGAGTGACTGCGAAGTTAGCATAGATCTCAACATTTGAGATCAGATTGCAACAGATTCGGTGCATGTAGCCGAGCAAGGGATCAGACTCCGCGGGAGAGTGCTTACCTTTCAAGTTTTGTCTTTGAAAACAAGGGAAGCCCGCTGTGAGCCGTCCCACAACCCCAACCAAGCTCCAGTATCCCTCACATTTTAAGACAGATTTACAAGAAATCTAAAATAAACTTTGTTTTTCTTGGTTTGTTCTGCTGCTCTAATCTTGCGATAGCTGCCACCCAGGCTACTGCAGGTGGACGTTCTCACGAGACTTTTTCTTCTTCTTTCGTTTTACGGCGGTTGGCATCCATCATTTTGGAGCCTCACCGCCCCATTCAGGCTAGATACAGACTTCAGTTTGGAGAGGCAGAGAAAGGGGGGGTTGGCAGAGCCCTCAGGAGATGCTACTTTCAAATTCATGCTAGTTTTCCAAAATCGCCAACCCCAGCTTTAATGTGTGTCCATTTATGCTAAAATTGTTAATATGGAGAGACAGGGCTAAATAAATATTAAAAGTAAAATTAATATATTCAATACTTAATACATTGATCAAATCAAATTATTTTCTGCAGAAGATTTAAAAATGAAGATTCTTTTCCTTGACTTAATCCAATTGTAAGTAATGTTTGAAAATATAAATGCTGAAACTTTAGTTTTAATGATGGTAGGCCTTGTCACTTGTTTGTTTCATGAGATTAAATATTTATCAGAGAGTTTCATGCCAATAACAAATAGAGTTTGGGATTTGCATAAATGCTAACAGCTTCTGTGGCAGTTTTATCAGATCTGGACCACATTTCTATATTACATGTTACACAACACTAAACTTCTTTATAACAGGAACATTTTTGGTCCACTTCTGACATATTTTGACAAGTTTTATGAAGTAGCTCACCTTTTGTAGTGCGGTAGCTCCCACCTATGACATTATCTGATTGGCTCGTAATGAATGTGATTGACAAATGATACTCTAATTGCAACTCTGGCCTCCCCAAACTCTTTCTAGGCTCTTTCCAGATGGACTGGAGAAATATACTAAATAATCCATCTGGTGATCTGATGTCAGGTTATCAAATGTGGCTACAATAGGCTAACAGAATGTGGTTTAATTGTGGTTTCGTCCCATTAAGCAGGTCCTCCAAGAGCAGAAAGCATCCACAGGGATCAACTATATCCTCGGCCCTGTTACCCATGAACACCAGGGAGTTTACTCCTGTGGTGACGACGGCAGTGTGCCCGACGTTCTTGTCAACAGTTTGCACCGTGTGATCTGGGTGGCTGGTTAGCATCAAATACTTATTCTGTTTTATAAAGACACATGATTTGTGAATGGTATCCAGACATTTACTGATCTTTTATTCCAGATTCTTCTCCGAGGGCCTTCATCGATGTTACCAGCCACAACAGGAGCCAGTTCCTCAGCGGTGAGCGGTTCACTGTGAGCTGCCAGCTGCCAAACAGTAGCCCCCAGTGGAAGATGCTGAGGTTGGTCCTTCGCTTAGTTTGTTTGATTTAGAGCTTTACCGTCTCTCGAGCTGCTGTGTTGCTGTCCTCACAGGTATAACGAGTGGTGGGGGACCGTCACCGAGTGTCCTGGTCAAGTGTCTTCAGATGGTCGTCTGTCCTGCTCCACCACTGCCGACTTTCCCTGGGCCTACATCCTGTACTGGTGTCAAGACCAAACAGGAGGGAGGAGCAATGCGCTCAACATTTCTGCCCCTTGTATGAATATTTAATTCAGTCTCAAGTTTTTGTTTTATTCCCCAAAGAGCCAAGATTTGATATGACGTCCCACCAGCTGAGACACTATACACCCACTTTCACACTGGCCAAAAAACCCGGTAACAATCGGCTCCTGTCCGGATTTTGAAAGGGTTTAATCAGCATTTTGACCCAGGTCGACTAACCCTGCAAGCAGTGCAGGTTTTAATTGGCTCGCCTCCATTCGGCTTTTGTGGGAACATCACACCCTGGTTCAGCCCGCTAATTTACGGATGTCAGCGTAACATGGGCATAACATCACATCTGTCCCCTCCGTCTGTAACTTATAAGACCGTTTGCCATCTCAGCAACAATTTCCATCTACCTTTGTATCATCAGTGCAGAGTTGGTGCATTTTTAGAGGGACAAAAGTACAAAGTACAGAAAACCATGCCCACAACCTCCATGCTCATTTCTATTGTTTACATGACCATGTTTATTCGTGCTGATGATGTCATCAATGTGATGACATCATCTTGATGCACCAGAGGAAAAAAAGCAGCCACACAGCTCGTCTGCTGCCGATTAGACTCGGGTCTGCTGGCAGGGGGAAAAGAGTCACTTGCCGATTGTTAGTGGGTTTACCCATGTTGAAAAAAAACCCTGCATTGACCCATTCATTTTAGTGTGCGCAGTATTAGACTGAGCCTGTTGTGGGATTTATTAGGAAAAATTAGAGCCTTTAATTGGTTACAGGATTAAGAAATCCTGACTTTGATTAATCAGGATTTAATTACATAATATATACCCCAATTATGTAAAGTTAAAATGCTTTTTTTATTAATTAGGAGTAATTAAACCTCTAATTTGACAAATTAGTATAAGTAAAGACAGTATAATAAATGAGGAAAAACTCATTTTATGCTACTTTTAGGATTAATTGAGCACTATATTTTATTGCAGACATCCCCTTATTTGATTAATCATGGTAAACTCATCCTGATATATATAATAAACCAGATAATTTAAGCCTCCTAATTCATAAATCTGGATAAATTAATACCCTAACTTGATTAGTTCCAGCATTTTAAGTAATAACCTACAAAAGTATTTACTCTCAATTTAAGACAGTCTTCATGTGAACAATCTGAATTAAAAAATAATCTGATTTGATTAATCAGGGTTGATTTAGCCTGAAATTTCATAAATAAGAATTGAAGCAGCTTTTGCTTTTTTCAGGATTAATTCAGCCTCAGCTGTTATAAGGAAAAAAGACAGCCATTTTGTATACTTACGGGATTGATTAAGCCTCTTATTTGCTTAACCATGATCAGATAAGTCTCCAGTGTGATTAATCATGGTCAATTAGACCACTGATATCACAAATTTGTGTTACCTGAGCCTCTGATTATAAAAATGAAAACTGATTGTCTTTTATTCTACTTCAGGATTAATTAGAAATCTATAAAAATGATTTATATAGGGATTAATTATGGCCCGTATTTAGCATCTGAATTTTTAGATTAAGATTTCTAAAGCCTCTGATGTGATCGTAAAGATATGTTAAGCCTCCGATAACCATAATTTCGGTTTCTGTATAAATATGGATATAGTTAGTAAACTGTCAGTTAACCTCAAACATTAAAAGCACATTTTTTCCCTCTTCAGTCGGCCTAAACGTAACCCTAGAGAGTCCAACTCTTCCAGTTCTGGAGGGAGAGGATGTCGTGCTGCGCTGTTTACATCTGAACAGTACAACCAACGAATTAACCTCCAACTTCAGAGCCGTTTTCCACAAGAACAACCGTCGAATCAGGTCAGATTATTTATTCACCTGCTCTAAAATCACAGATTAATGTTTGAATTTCAGTGATCTTTGACCTCAGACTGTGTGCCTGTAAGAATCTGAGCTCTGAGACCAAAAATCGCTGCATCATGGGACTTTTTTCCAGGTCACTCTTTGTCCAGTTTGTTATGTTGTGACTGTATTTCATGTTTTTCAGGATTCAGACTGAGGGCAGCTTAACTCTGACTTCGGTGACCAAAGCTGATGAGGGGATGTACGTGTGTCGCCACCCACAGGAGGGTCCGTCCAATTACAACTGGATCTCCGTCAAAGGTAGGACAGGCCTTCTTACAGTCCAGTCGACCTCGGAAGTCTGATTCTAATCGATTGAGAAGGAAATCATATTCATCACTGGTTATGGAGTAACAGGAACGCACCATTATATCCCTTTATATTAGAATATAAATGTTTCTTTAAGCCTCTAATGCAACAAACAGAGACTTGTAATAGCCTTTAATGCTGATAAGAGACTGAAACATATACCTTAGTTTTCACAATGAATCAAGCCTGCTATTTTATTTATTTGGACCACTTAAGCCTCCCATTTTAAAATAAAAAATTGATAAAGCCACTTATGCTGCCGTTGCTAATGAATTGAAGTCATTGTTTAATTTATCAGGATGAATGTAGCCTTCCATTTAACTGCTTAGGATCATGAAAGCCAATTCTGCTACTGCCAGTATTAATAAAGTCTGCATTGTGATTCATCAGTTAAGCCTCTGATTTGGTTATTAGGATGGTTATTGATTTATTAGGATCAACAAAGTCTTTTACTAAAACCATTGTAAATTAAGCCTCATAACTGATGATTAGTAGGTTAATCGAGTCTCCATTATGATTTGTCCCATTTAATTGCAACCTCTTATTTAATTGATTTTAATAATAACAGTCCCTGAGATTAATCACACTCTCTTATGCCCTTAATTGTGATTACTTACAGCCTCCAGTTTGATTGAATGTGTTTAAAAACATAAAAATAAGGACTTATTATAGTAAAATGGGTTTCTGGGACACAAAATCCCTAATGTAGCTCTTCTTGTCTCTGTCAGCTCGACCTGAACAAGACCAGAAGAGAAAGGCTGATGTTTAAAAGTCTTAGATTCCCTTGTGATGCTCCAACTCAAGGCCCAGCAAGCTGCTCTCTGATTGGTCCAGGAAATTAGTCCTGTTATATGAACTCCAAGGTAGTAACAGCAGATAGAGAAATTTTCCATAATGAAAGTACAAACAGGAATATTTGAGCAGATAAAATGTCTGCAGCTCTGTACTGAAATATGTGAGCCCTTAGCGTGTCGCAGAGTGAATAAAACATGGCGGAGGGACTTTGTTGTTAACATGAGCGTGACTTTAATGTGTCTGAATAATTCAAGGGAGCAGCCCGGTGCTCCATCAACAACAACACTCGAACGGCGGAGGATGAAGAGGCCACGGATGGAGAGATAACGGGGAGAGTGAGACGAAGAGGAAGCAGAGGAGAAAGTTGAAAGCAGGACAAAGAGGGTGAATGGACGACAAGATCAGAAGCTATTCTGGTTTTCTAAATTAAACATGAAGTCTAACTGAGGCTCCAAAACATGACGGAGACGGGGAGAGGACAAAATTTTTAATGTTTTCAGTTTTTTTAATGAACAGAAGATGTTGGTAACAATTTAAGAACAATTTAAAAACAACAATAGTGAGCAAAAACCTGCTAATGCACTGATTTACATTAACGACAGAAGTGCAGTGACCTGAATTAAGAGAAAAAGAAAGGAAACGTAAAGTGACAGTGAGAAAGGGAAACGTGAAAAGAGTGGTAAACACAACGAAAAGACCAGTGTTAAAGAGGTGACATATTTGTTTTAAAAAGAAACAATCTGGTCAGGATGCATGATATTGCAGACTGCTATATTTTGACCATACAAATTTGCCCTAAATATTCCAAAAACTGTCTGTAAAATCTGTATAATGTGCAGTGTACCTCAACATCACTGTGTCCACTTTTATAAATCCAAAGTGGTAAAGATAAAACATTTGTAAAATGTTAAGGGTTCATTGTTTAGTTGCCCATAAAAATAAGTTTCAATCGGCTTTAATTCAAGAGCAGACTCGTTTGATTGCGCACTTCCTGAGTTTGATATATGAATGTCAGTTTTTACGAAAGTTTTGTGTTCATCAAAACATAGATTTTTTTCTCCTACCACACTCCCACAATTTCCAACAATGGCAGGCAGGGAATAAAGCTTACGTGGCTCTCTCTGTAATCAAAGTTGCCCACTCCTGTTGTAAAGGAAAGGACTTGCGTGGAGTTAAAAATTATGATGTTCAGTAAAGAAAAAGAGAAGTTAAAGGCATGAAATTAGTGCCATGCTCTGCATTTGCTAAACTTGCTGGAAACAAACACACTTGTGTAATCTGGAGTGCTTGAGTGGTTTGTGCCTCGTTTCATAAAAAAAGAAGTGGATAAAATATTTACCATCAGTACAGAGTAGAGAGCTGCTGTCCTCTCCACTTTACTTCAACAACTGCTGCTCTGGTTAACTCAGAATACACAGAAATGCTTCAGATTTTCTTCACAGCTGAACAAACACTCGCTAAAGAATAATGTTTTAACCTGCCTTTAGATCAGAAAACAATGTTATATGAGCACAATCGCACATGTATGATTTCTGGAGTTAATAAAACTGCACTGATATGAAAATACTGTATTAATTATTAAGCTTAGGCTCATAAAATATCGACTTCAATGAGATGTGGTTCCTGAGGGTTCTGTTGAATAAAGGAGTAACTCTGCGAAATTTGTTTCTTCTGCCTTTCAACTCCATCGCAATGAGAAGGTGAAACTCAATGCATAAAGGTCTTGGTCAAGATTGGGCCAAGGCCTATTCCCTGTACAGTTCTAATGCCTCTCAGTTTTTATTCCAAGCTAAGTCAGGATCATCGAACCCTGCGATCAGATATCATGCCCCTTGCTGGTCAAGCACACAGCCAGTGCAGAGAGCACACTCCTCTCATGTAACACTGATAAAGGACACTGATACTCCTTTGAATGCCTCATTTCATTTTGACTAGTTAGTGGACAAGTCAAACATAATCTGCACCTTAAAACATTGCATCTGTTGTTGTCCTTCAGCTTTATTTAACTTACTTTTTTATTTGTAGCTAGTTGTTAAGCCACGGTCCAAACTACCAGAGGTCCCTTACCCTGTCCTTCACTGTTAAAGCAAAGTTTCATCCAGACCGAAAGTTACCTCACACAAAGTCAAAGTATAAAAAGGACTGCTTGCCAAGATGTCACAACCTGATTGTGTTAACTTTTTTTCAATTCCCCACAAAAATCAACTAAACTGGAATTCTAAAAAAGTATAAATGCTGTAATGTTATCCAGATAATTGGATGTCAGTGAGTCATTTTGTGGATGCATTCCCGGGTATTTCATTACATAGTGGCATAATGAGCACTTTGAGACTGTTTTCTACCTCTAAAGTCATGGTTTCAGACCACTTTCTCTTGCAATAATTAAAAAAGAAATGCCTTGAAGTTAAATTTAAAAGCAGTGGATATATTAATGTTCTTGACTCGATCTTGGAGCCAAACAGATGATAGAGAAGAGCGTTTATCACCATTCAACAGCTGTGTTTCCACCAAGCAGTCCAGTTCAGTTCAGCTCCATACAACACGATATTACAGGTGTTTCCATAGACAAACAAGAAGCAAAACTACCCAAACAACCAACCTGTGCTGTCCCTTATTATGGCAACAGGTACCAAGCTTGCTTAACCAACTCCTAAGGGTGGAGGCAAAAGCACTGCAGTCGGTTGTTTGTTTACAAAAATGGCCAATTCCCATAGGAAAGCAGCTAAAAAAAAATCATCAGGTTCAAATAAGAAGTTGATTCAAAATTTACGATGACATACTACATCATACCACTTCACTGTGTTGCACTGCTGTGATGTCATGTGATTGCCATGGCTGCCCCTTCTGAGCTGAAGGTACAGCTGTGGGGAACAGTACTGAACCAAACCAAGGGGGAATCCCAATTCTTTCCCTTCCCCTAAGCCCTGTTTTGGGGGCCAAGTGGAAGGGGTGAAAACACACTGCTGAGAAACGAGACACCGCTAGGTCATCACCCAGTCGCTAGCTGTGATGTAGGCAGATTTGACAACAGCCATAGCTACAGCTGCGAGAGCTAGCTTGTTGTCATGAAAAAATTTAAAACATGACAAAAAGTTCAAAACATGATTAATATTAACTTGATGGTTTAATAATTACTTATAATTATGCACTTCCTTTGGTTTCCACTCTGCCTTCTTGTCAATGGGCACAGTGTATTATGGGAAATTCTCTTACCCCTTCATTTCAAGTGATGTCCCAGTCTGTCTTCGTTTCAAGGGCTGTGTAGCCCCCAGTGTTGCCAACTTAGCGACTTTGTCGCTAGATTTAGCGACTTTTCAGACCCCTTTAGCGACTTTTTTTCAAAAAAGCGACTAGCGACAAATCTAGCGACTTCTTCTGGTGTTAGTGGAGAGTTTTCTGGTGTTTTGTAGACTGACGTGAACGTATCGTTCTGCAGTTACTGTCCTCAACAAGCAACGGGCGCTCGCTGCCGTGAGCCCCTCCCCCATCCCAAAGCACTCACAGGCGGTGACGTCTCACAGCCTCGTGCAGCAGTCCCAGCTGCAGGCAGAGCAGAGAGGAGACCCTCACCCCTCCGAGTCCAGATTGCAAATGAAATGGGCATGCACAAAGCCGCTTTTGGCTTGCAGAGCGGGATCCCTCTATCGCTGCAAGCATTTCACTCACTGCCAGAGTGTGTCTTTTTTTGGTCACTTTGCCGGTCCCAAGCCTGGATAAAGGAGGAGGGTTGGTTGTGGAGCTAGCAATTCCACCCCACATAACAATCATGTGATTAAATTTGCTATTGTAACATTTAACAATACAGGACAAAACGAGCATTAAAATCATTTAATGCTGTTAATGTTGAAGTTATTTTGTTTATTTGTAGTTCTAAACATATTTAGGGTGTTTTTTACTCACTTTTGTCTCTCCCATGATGTTATTCCTCTCTCCTACAGCGTCCATTACAATTCATGCAAATTGCCGATTATGCAAAATAGGTGATGACGTCATTTAGCGACTATTAGCGACTTTTGGGACAGCCAATAGCTACTTTCCTTACTGAGGAGTTGGCAACACTGGTAGCCCCTCATTTTAGCCCTTCTAACTAATGTTGACAGTTAATCTCAGCATAAAGTCCAATTCTAAATTTCTTATCTTACACTTGTAAACAAAATGTTCACCTGCTGAAGGTTTTATGGCTGCTTCTTTTAGAAACTATTTTGATAGATCATAGTTTGAGGGTTCAGGGTTCATCTCAAACAATGTGGCTCTTGATTCCTGAGGTGAAATCATGCAGGGCCTCTCAGACAAAAGGCTGCGACAAAATGCACAACACAAGTGTTCTATGAACTGCCAGAGGGGCCCCGTCTTCCTGATATTGTGTTTGAAGTTTTCTATTTGTGGTGAATTTGTGAAGTCATTCTCAGTCCGACACTGCAGGTGCCTTCCTGCAGCATCCCAGGATCCCTCTTTTCTTTTTCCTTTGCCTCTTCTTCAGTCGATATCCTTTCAGGCTGTTGGTTGAGCAGATTGACTTCCTCAAAGTTGAGATGTGCTTCTCCTGCTCCCGGATCTTTGACTCCAGGTGGGACTGGATCGCTGTACCCAGTGATTCCAAATCCATGGAGGCACCATACACCTCCCACGTCATCCCCTCCTCATCCCACGCCACATCCTGAGGCTTCCCTGAGACCTCTGCCTCCCCTTTATTCTCCTGATTTTGCTTGTTGTCGACTACTGTTGCAGCCTCATCTTCCTCGTCCTCCCAGATGCTGTCGGCACTCACATCCTTGTCATGGTTTTGTCCTGGTTTCAGCTGCGACATGAGTGTGGGGCTGTGCTGGAAGCTGAATGTGCGCAGACAAGCAGGGAGGGAACTTGCCTTCTCTGTTACAATAGTGGGAAGCAGTTTCTGGCTGCACATCTCGATGCTGATCTGGCAGACATGCTGGAAGGGTGGCTGGCCAGCCGGGATGCAGCAGAGTGATGGTACTGTTGGTGAGGTCAGACTGCCTGACTGCA
Source organism: Scarus forsteni (assembly GCA_036419115.1). Classification (NCBI taxonomy): domain Eukaryota; kingdom Metazoa; phylum Chordata; class Actinopteri; order Labriformes; family Labridae; genus Scarus; species Scarus forsteni. The sequence continues at coordinate 1,350,721 of JAZDUH010000426.1, forward strand.
AGCTAGGAGAAGCAACCAGAGGGTAGCTGTGAGCCAAATCCACCTCCACTTGGATCCCCACCTCTTTGCATTCCCTAGACTGAAGGTCTAACCTCTCACTGACATCAGTCATGGTCGCTGTCTCTTTAACTTTTTTGGATCTTACTGGAGTGGAAGTCTGGGACAGTGGGCGAAGGGGTGATGAAGGAGAGAGAGACGAGCAGCTCCCTTTGCTATCTTTTTGCTTCCCCTTCTTCTTATCTTCTCCCTTACCTTCCACACCTGATGTCCTTGACGATGACATGTTGCTGCCAGCAGCGAATACATTTGTCACTCCCAAGTGGTTTGGTTTGCTTAGTGAGGTACCCAGTGAACTTCCTGCTTTGGCGTTCACATCTCCAGTTTTCACATAACTCTGGGATCCACTTGCAGGCATTGGTTTGGTCTCTGGTAGTGTTGTTTTTGATCCCTCAACATCAGTGCCTGTGTTTGTTGGGGTCTTTGTGATTGAGTCAAAAGTAAGACCACGGCTTAGACTGGTTGCATTGGTTTTGCTGCTGGAGTTTGCCTCCACCGAAACAGATCCAGCTGCTGCAGGCTCTTGTGTGGCTCCAGCCTTCATTGTCAAGGAAACAGTGGTTCTGGTTTTGGGGCTGGAGGCGGCTAGAGGATTCAGTGTCCCCAGAGCTGCAAACAGGACAAAGAATGTTAGCAAAGACAACTTCACAGAGAAAGAGAAGAAAGCTTGGTGAAAGTTGAAATTTTTTTGCAGTACAGTTTTCAGTCATCCATGTCATGTTTGTTCAGATTTGCTTAATTGCTTTTACATAGTAATGTAATTACCTGCAGCCGAACCAGGACTCCTCAGGACATCCCTGTGTGGTTGAGCCAGACTTGCGCCAAGACTTTGAGCAGGACCAGATCCAGGGCTCCTACCAGCTAATGTTGGTCGTGGGGATAGTGTTGAGGAAGAAGACATTTCTGCCAGAGCTGAGTTTGAACTGGACGTAACTGGTGCAGGTCTGGAAGTATCTGATGCATCTTTAGGATCTTGACTGGGCTTGGCACTAGAGCTTGCAGACTTAAGGTTTTTGTCTTTTGACCCAGAGAGACCAGTCCTTGAAGACGATGGGGAGACTGACCCAGTGAGGTCAGTTTTAGAGCTCAGGCCTGCAAGAGATTGTGTAGATGTCGCACTGGTCGGGTTAGGTTTAGAGCTTGAGAGTGGATCAGAGTCTAAGCTGGGTTTTAGAGCTGTTGGACTTGTTTTAAGATCTGCAGTGGTCTTCGGGTCCAAATGAACTTTAGGAACTCTATTACTGGTTGGCCCAATTCCTGTTTTAACACAGCCACTTATCTTTGGAACTTGAGTAGTAGGCCCTGCTTTGGCATTTCCTGTGACTTCATCGAGGCTATCCCGGGATCCCATCCCCGATTTAGAATCAGGACTGGCTTTAGAGTTTGATCCACTTTTAGAATCTAAACTGTCCTTTGATCCAAGGCTGGTTTTGGAAGCAGTAGGACTTTTAGAGTCCAAACTATCTTTGGACCCCATTGCTCTTTTGGTGTTGGGACTGGCCTTGGAATTCAAGACCATTTTAGCATCAAGACTGTCCTTGGACTTTGAATTGGTCTTGGACAAAGATGATGCACTTAAGTCTTTACTATCCAGATTTTCTGCTGATCCTGATGAGTTTCTGGCCCCAGAGGTTGCAGATTTCCTCTGTGTGGATGGTTTTGGACTAAGAGAGCTCGCTCGTGGGGTCTTGGTGCTGAGCAGTGCCACTTCAACCCTCTGATTAGGGGATTTTTGTCCCAGAAGGGGAGTCTCAGAGTTCTTGGTTTTTGCATCATGTCTGGTTTGCTCGTTGGACTTCATACCTGCTGGTTCAAGTTTTGGGGATTTAGCTGCCATTGTTGGGGTTCGATTGGATGGTTTTGGACTAGTTGCATGCAAATCCCCTTTTTGGTTTTGGACTTTTGGGCTTACAGGAAGATGTAGAGTCTTTGGTGGGTCAAGGCTTATTTCTTTTCCATCCTCCTTTTTGTCTGGTTGCATTTCAATGCTGAATGTTATTTTGCTTGTAGTCCTTGTTGATACCTCAGTCATAAGTGCATTGTTGCCTTGTGTTTTTGCTTTTTCACTCGTTCTCAGGCAGCTTGAGTTTTGTTCAACCCGTTGTGGTTTTGGACTTGTTACCTTGCTGCTGTGAGTGTTTACCTTTGGGCTCAGTGAGGTGGTATGTTTAGGGTTTGGGGATTTGAGGCGTTGCTCACCCTTACTGTTCACAGATTCAACTTTTGGGGAACGAGCCAAAGCTGGAATTTTGCTCTTCTGACGCAATGGGTCATCTTTCTCCCCTGGTGATGTCACGTGGGTTATTAATGAGCCTACTGACCTGCTGATTTCTGCTGCCCCTTTTACTCCCAGTTTTGAACTTGCTTTAATCCCATCATTTTTCTTGTTCCCACCTTGCAGCTTCAGTGTCTCGGTGGCTGGACGGGGGTTGCTAGGGGAGGTCAGATTGAGGTTGAGGTTAAAATTAGGCTCTGATCCCCAACTGGCATTGGGATCTGTGCTGCTCAGAGCTTCTGGAAGTTCATTCTCGGCGGAGATGCTGATTCCTGATAGGCCTGCATCCTTCCCACGTTTTGAGATATTTGGTGATGACTCCATGTTGGTATAAAAGATTGTTTGCAGGCGTGAATGAAGGTTAACCCCTAGTTGGACAAAGACACATAAACATAAAAGTCAAATTTTAAAACTCAAAAATTACAGTTAGCCATGTTGAAGGTACATGTGAGGCTCAGGGCTGTCTCTTCAATACCTTGCTCCCTCAATCCTCCTTTTGTTCCAATTCAATAAATCTGGCATCTGTTTTAAGGATTAATCTCTATTCAGATTTGTAGCCCAAAAGCAACTTGTAGTTTTATTATCTTTAATATCCATCCAAACAGGGTTGATAAGGTATCTATTTACACTTTTAAGCAAGGTTATATTTCCTCTCCTAAGTGCAAAGGAACTCTTCGTGCATACTTGGAATGAGCAACACTGCTACATGTGGGCAGTGACCCACAGAAATATACCACAATCCCCAGCAAATGGAAGCTGGTGTTCTGGTACGCAGAGTGGTAGTTTTATTTGGTGTCAGCCCTGGTACCATTTCCAAAATTAAGACCAAGTTCAGTGAGACCGGTGGAGGTTCAGGCAGACTGTGATGTGGGTCTCTAAGGAAGACATCACCACAAGAAGACCGGTTCCTTACCCTTGCTTCACTGAGGAACCGTAGGCTTTACTCTAGGTGAAGAGGAGATTTTGGTACAGAGAAAATCTCCTGTTCGTAAAGGTGACTAATCAGGCTTTCAACAAGGTACTGCAAAATACCAATTGATTTTATTTATGGGGATGATTGATTATGTAAGTCTGTTGGTTTTCCTTCAAAACAAAAATTAGTCATGCTTCAACAAACAGAATCCCAGTAGGCAGGATTGCACCCCCCATATTGTGCCTTTGCTAACAGCTTAACTCAACGGGGTCAGTAAATAAAATGTGTTCTAGTGTCTGAGCCAAACAATCTGAAGTACTAGCCTGTCAGTGTGAACACAGAGCTAAAACAACAAATCTAGAAGACATTTGATTGATTTACTTCTCTTTGAAATGTCTGAATTGCACATTCATTCTGGAGAAGGTTTTTATTTTATTTTTGCTATATCACATGTTGCAACATCCATCAATACCTCATATTTAAATAATTTTGTCTGAGTTTTCAGCCCTGAAAAGTGCAGAAAAAATTAACTAGTGAAAATAAAACATTTCAGATCATTAATTATACATGGAGAGTCAAAGGAGCTCGCATCTTCCCTGGTGAAGTAAGGCTGTGAGGTAAGATCAATTTCTTAAGTGAATAATTTGACTTTTTCTATTCATTGCAATAAAGAAAGGTTGCTGCAGTCACAGCACATAAAAGAAAACAATAAATACCACATGGTGAGTTTTATTTTTGTAATCTGACATCTTGTGTTTCTAATATGACAACATTTGCATCCGTAGAGAAATAAAGCTTGTTTTTTTGTTAAATTCAGGGTCTTAAATTAGAAGACACCTGGTGGACCACAGTCATTTCTTTGATATAAATTCTCTCAAACTGCAGAGATTCAACAACATCAAAGATTTCTTAACAGTTGTACCAGAAGCTCCTTTGACTCATGAGTACTCATTGATTTTATTTTCTGTCCCTACTCACCCATTCATTTTCCTTGGACTCCAGCGTTGGTCATCAAAAGTGCAACCCACGATAAAATTCCATCACCAGGTTTGAAAACTGCTCACTGAATCGGAGATGAAAGCTTCAGTGGCTCCCTCTCTGAGCTCTACGGTAGGATGAATTTATGAATAAATGAAAGAAGGAGGGAACGGGGGAGGAGATCTTCGTGATTTCTTTCTCCCTCTTTACCCTCATCCATGGCTTTCTCTTTGGTTGTCATTCATCCTACTTCTGTCATTTTCCTTAACTTTCTGCTGCTATTGTTTTTTTTTCTTCCACCCCTCTTCTTTCTAAATCAGCCTTTTCCATTTTTTTTTTACACTTGTACAGCCTCCTTTTTTCTTATTATCCTTTTTCATTTTTGGCAAAGCTCCTGAAACTCTTCATTTTTATTCCTCTGGTCTGTTTCCTTTACTCTTCTTTAAAAAAAACGATACCATTATGGAAAAAATAAAGTAATTGCTAATCACTTATAACTGAATGTTGTATGATAACTTGGCTTGGAAGTTTGGACTTCATCACATCTTCCTTGTCATCATTTTGTGCCAGGAATGTAAAACAAGATGTTTTCTGTCAGCTGTTCTTAGTCAGAGACTGTTTTGCAAGTAAACTGTCATTTCACCTTAAGATTTTTATCATTGGAGGTTTGTGGATCTGGAGTTTAAGAACAATAAAATAAGCTGATTTGTAAATGACAGAGAACACTAAAACATATCGTCCCTGCCATCCACTGTTGTCTTTGTGAAGCAATCAAGCGAGGTCCATTTTTTGCACATCTAATTGGCCAATTCACCAGTCAGCAAAAGGCTTTCCCCAGAAGTGGTAATTGCATTTGCAACGTGCAAATTAATTATACAACAGGCTGTAATATGGAATAGGATCTAAGAATAGGGGTGCCAGATTGAGAGGAATGATGAGTCGAGAAAGCTTTTTAGATTTGACATGCAATGCAGTGAAGAGACATCTTCGAATAATAAAGAAAATTCAAAAGAAAATTTCCAGATGGAGCCAAAACAGAAGTTCTTGCTGTTTTCTGGATGATTCACCAGAAAAGAACAAGAGTAAAGCCAACACGTATCTGATAGAAACTTCACCAAAAGCCGATTTAGTGTTTCTGTTTTTACCCTCCACAGTGTTACCTTAAACCTTCTTCAGTGGTCTCTGCCAGCAACAGCTGACTGAGTATTGTCCTCTAGTGTGCGTGTGTGCATCTAAATAGACCAACAGTCAGCTCTGTTATCAAACCAATTGACCAGAAGCTGAGCTGACTCAAAGTGGAGCTTTTTCTGCAGTTTTGTCCTTATTGCAGGAAACTTGGCTAATTTTTCCTGAAATACTCTGGATTCACAAAACCAACCAAAAAGCTTTGATTTGGACGACGTCCTGCTGAGACGCAACATGTGGGAGGAAAGCTTCGATACAGAGCAGTAAGTCATCTCTTTTATGCGATAGAGAAGCTGTTATCGAATGATCTGACAAGTCAGTATAAGATTAGTCAAAGTATGAACATAGGAATGATCAAACGCATTAATGATTAGAAGTCACACAAAAGTTAAGACCACCTCAGACACTTCTCCAATCCAATGTTCCTATAGAGCCCAAAATCTGTATATTTGAGCATCTTGCTAAAATCTCATTCGAAAATATTTTTCCTTAGTTATAGCAGCATTACACACTAACATTTTGGCCAACTTTTGCAGACAGAGGGAAACGTCAAGCTGCGTTGAGCTAGCTCGGGCCAATCTTACAAAAGTTGGGTAATGCTGATGATTGTCGGGCATGTCGAAATATTTTACTCTTGCTTACAAATTCGCAATGTTTTATCGTGCACGCTTTTTGCAAGAGTTGTCCTCTGCTTTCTACGCGTCTCTCATTTAGAGCTGTGTTAATCTTTTTGCTCCATCTGTGCTTGTGGTAAAGCTGCACATACATGCACTTTATAATGTTTGTTTTATGTACAACGTTCAACTGCACCAAGCTCTGTCAGGCCTGAGTTCCCCTAAGTTAAGCACATTATCGGTGCATATGCGCTGGCGAATATTTAAGAATCCCTTTACAGTTAGTTAGGAGGACATCTTGAAATAAAGACCAATTGAATAACAAAGATTGACTTGGTTTCACTTGGCAGAATAGTTGATCAGTTTAAGGGCATTAATTATACATACATCTACTGTACATCACTGCAAGACCTTCAGCAGCTTCTGACGCTGCCATTTTGGTTGGTTTGACTATGTTTGAAATGTAAAATTTACAATATCAGTTAAAATTAGCCTGATGTTAGGATGTTAGGAAAAATATGGCGTGATGCTAAAATAGTACATTTTAAAACAATGGCTGATCATCTAGTTTGCCAGCGCTCAAAAAGTGGACGCGACCTCACATTGGTTTCCTAGGTAGTAAAGCAAACAGAAGATGCTTCAAAATGGCTAAAAACTAGAGCATCAAAGCTCAGAAGAATGATGAAGTTGCTGTACCACAGCGTATGAATCTGCATCCAATGTTAACAAATCTGTGAGTGGTCAATATTCTGCTCTGGATTAGTGACCTATGTGTCGTGAAGCAATATGTACTTGGTAAAACCTGTCATTGTGGTTTGCAATGGTACACCTATCATATTTATCAGTCTTTAGTTATGAGAATAGTATTGAGATTTAAGGTAAGGGGTCACCAACTATATTTGTCAGAGGGTCAAAATTTCACCGGACAGTCACCTTGGGGGTCGGACCCCAAAATCAATTTTGGCATAACATTATTTGATGTTTATTGTTTATATTTTTACATTTCATTACAAAACTGAAGGTGTTTTTAGCCTTATGAGTCAAGCTCCTACATTTATGGAGCACTTGAAAACAAACACCGTGGACGTGAGAGGAAAAGGCCTCTCAACACAGGTACAATGGCACTCTCAAGAGACCATGATATAAAATGTTGATGCGGAAAACATCCTTTAATGATGAATGGACTAAAAAGTTTGAAAAAGCAAAAAGAACTGTGTGAAACAATAGGTCAGGTTAAGAAATACTAAAGTACAGTTCAGGAATTGAGCACCTCAGATACTGTGGTTTCTTCGTATCACGTCTCTGCTGGTCCGTCTTAACCTAGACGAAGTGTTCAGTCAGTGTGGGTAATATAAAGTGTGCGTGTTTCCGTGTTTCTGCATGTCGACCAGTGAGGTTGGCGGTAAGCTCGACTACTCGCCGGTGTCCTGGCGGGAGTATTTTGACCAGATGGAGGATGTGAGTGTGGGACTGGCTGACAGCAGGGACATCTTCAAGATTTATAAAGCAGGAAATGAGGGACCTCTGCTGGTTCTGTTGCATGGAGGAGGACACTCGGCTCTGTCCTGGGCTGTCTTCACGGTGAGTAACTGTAGAGCCAGACAGTGCTTAAAAGACTGGATTATGGTGCCTGAATCCTGAACATCGTCAGTTTATTAAGGCGTATTTTGGTGTTGCAGGCAGCCATCGCCAACAGGGTGACCTGCAGGGTTTTAGCCATGGATCTCAGGGGTCATGGTGAGGCAATAAATGAAATGAGAAATCAAATAATTATCATGCCAAGAAGCTGGTGCACCAAGATTGTGAATTGCAAAAGCTTTGCTTGGGATTGGGACATTTGGACTAATTCCCTGTGCCTACTTTCAGACATTTCAGTCCTAAATACTCTGACAAATGGAAACACAGAAGGAAATATTCTCCTGCCTCGTGTATTCTTTTTTCTGTTGATCAGTGTAGAGGACTTTTGCTTGTTCTCCTCTAGGTGACACCCTGGTACGTCAATCAGATGACTTCTCCACCCAAACTATGTCAAGGTATCGGCACACATTACCCTCTTGTTTCTCTAGCTCATATTGTGTCATCAAATGTTCTGTCTTGTGCATTTCCACTTGCAATACTGGTGTGACCCATCTTGACTCAACTCTCTTTTCAGTCAGCAGTTGTGCCTCCAAGTAAGTTGATCCGATACTAAAGTGTTACACTAACACCCCTTTCAGAATGGCCAAAAAACCTGTTTAAACCCAGTACCAATCTGCAGTTTGAAAGAGTTTAATCAGCATTTTGAACCGGGTTGACTGACTTGGCAAATGACAGGTTTTTAATCGGCTCGCCTCCGATGAGATTCAGTGAGAACATCACACCCAGGTCCGCCTGCTAATTTACAGATGACATTGCTACAACGTCCCCACAGCAAAATCTCATGTCCGCCCCCTTGGTCTGTAAATTCAAGAGTCTTTTCCGTCTCAACAACTAATACCATCTGCCTTTGTATCATCAGCTCCAAGTTTGTACTTTTTTAAAGAGGGAAAAAAGTACAAAAATCTGTGTCCACGGCCTCCATGCTCCTTTCCATTGTTTACATGGTCGTGTTACGCCGCGCTGATGATGTGATTATTAGTTTGACGTGCCAGAGGAAAAAAAAAACAGCCATTCAACTTTAGTGTGGAAGTGGTAAAAGACACAACCAACCACTGATGGATCATCAGGGAAGTCCAACAAGAATCAACCATCTCTTAGGGTGAATTCCAATTCCTCCCTTAACCCTCAATCTCAACCCTCAATCTCAGTGACACTCAAAACCAAGTGTTAAGGGCTATTTCGTGACTCACAAATGGGACACCCCTTAAATCCAGTTACGTCTTCAGACTGTGGGGGCAGCACTCTGCCCAAGCTGCATTCAGTCTGCCAATTTAAAAAAATAAAGAAGAAGCCATTTCTGTCATCCATAGTCCTTTCCCACCAACTCCAGCAACAATGACAAAATGTTCCATCCATCTCCGCTACCGTAACTTTAGTTTATGATTGAGGCTGTGCACTGAAACCGGGACCGCCAGTCCGGCTGGCAAACATCATCAAATAAAAAGAATGTTATGCAACAATGAGGTCAATAATCCGTGATGCGGGCTTAAATAAGATGATACAATGGTTTTCGTAATATATTTGTATTTCATATTGACAAAAATACTTAAATTTGTAGCTCGTTTTTTTGCCGCTTTGGACGTCATCTTGGTTGCGGTGAAGCCGGTGAAAATACACAATGCATTCTGGGTAGTAATTACTCCCGAGGGTGGTGCCAGAAAATCTCAATTTGAGGGGCTGTACAGCCCTCAAACTTGTCCCTCAACTTAACATTCTGAGAATCGGGACAGCACTAGCAGCGCATTTTTGAGATTGAGGGATAAGATTGAGGGTTAAGGGAGGAATTGGAATTCACCCTTAATCATCAGCTTCCTTCTGCTGTATCACTTCCAAATCTCTCCTATATACATATTTTTTATTGTATTTAGTCTTGATATTTGCAATCATCTGTTGAACAAAGCTCATCTTAAAGCTGCAGACTGAGGGACAGGTACACTATCAACTGCATGTCCTCAATTGCTGTTGTGCTGGACATCCTGGAAGTTTCCCACAACTTGGGTCAGGCAATGTAGCCTTCAAGAGGAGGAATAATGTATGTACTGTAATAGAGAACAAAGTAACAAAAGCGAGTTGAGTCAATGTTGGTAGCACATGTGGAAATGCACCAGTTGGCTTGCGTTACTCCAAAACTGCTACTCTAATACTCCAATGTCCTCATGCTCCACCCCCTTAGTGATGTAGCCAATGTGATTCAAGCTTGCTATGGAGAGACTCCACCCCCCATAATTCTGATTGGTCACGGTGTTGGTGGGGCCATTGCAGTACATACAGCCAGTAACATGCTCCTACCCACCACTGTGGGACTGGTGGCCATAGACGTTGTGGAAGGTAAGTGAAATATTCCCTGATTCAGTTTAAATTGAGTATTTCTACAAACAAAAGTCCTCTTCTGTCTCTTCAGGCAACGCAATGGAGGCGCTTCACAGCATACAGAACTTCCTAAAGGGGAGACCAAAGTCCTTCAAGTCCATGGACCACGCTATAGAGTGGAGGTGATTGGCGAAAGACCAATCCACATTCAACAATGGTCAAGTGACAGTAGGAGTTTTGTTCTGTCAGGATTTAACCCTTTAAGGCCCAAGACCATAGATTATAGCCAGAAAATTCTATTTTTTTGGAGCTGAAATGAATGTTTCCCTTCCTGCTAAAATCCTAAAAATATCAAGATGTCTCTAAAATTCAACATATGGATTTTTCGTATCTCATTTGATACATTTGGTGTTTTTGGCAACTGATAATCCATTTGAGGACATTTTTATCATTTATCTGATTGTATTCAAATGGTATAAAAGTATGTATCATATATACAATTGGCTTTATAGGGTTAAAACCATTTTCAGCTCTCTTAGATTGCCCTGTACAGCATTAAAGGCCTGCAGGGGGCCTGATCCCACATGAAAGCAGAGCAGTAAAAAACAGCATTGTCTGTCTATGTATTGAAATTTGCTTTGGGAACATTATGATTGATACTGTTAATGTGAAGTGTAAATACAAGTAGTCCTAAGATTGAGCCATGGGGTACACCATTTTCCACCCTAAGATACCAAAAGATCAACTCGTCAGCCTGAACACTCGGTGAACTGTTTGATAAAGAGTCATCAAAACAATGGACTGTTCAGGCAGACCAGTCTGTCTTTCAAAATGAAAAGGTCTACAGTGTTGTGGGCCTTTGACAAATTGATCAAAAGGGCCACAACACTGTTCCTCATTATCCTCGTAATTAATAAACTTACTAACCACTTTTCCAGCTGCTGGGGTTGTTCTGTTTTCTTATTCCAACCTGAAACAAAGTCTGATAATAAAAACTTTTTTCAGTTAGTCACCTACAAAGGATGCCATGATCTTAGCCAAGACACAAAGTTTAGAAATTTGCCTGTAGTTGTTAAACAGAGTGGGAGGGCATCAACAGAGCCCCAGAAACACTTGTGGTTCAGTAAACAAAACTTAATTAGTTTATTATTTGATGAGTTTCAGCTCGTTGGCTTTCATGAAGGCGACAGGCTGAATTGCGTCGGTCTAATAAAGCTGTTTCCTGAACTACAAGTCTTTTGATTTCTCAAAGATTTGTTTCTCCCGTGAGGCCAATGAAAGGCTTAAAAGATGAGTTAAGGGAGTCTGATTGATATGCTTTTCCTCCTTCTTATCTTTTAGTGTGAAGAGTGGACAAATCAGGAACCTGGAATCCGCCAGAGTCTCTATGGTTGGTCAGATCAAAAGGTAAGATGGCTACTGTCTTAACAACTTTTAATCAGACTGAAGATAATAAGATAACGTCAGTGTCCAAGGAATTAACTTTTGTACCAAGATCATTTGGCAGATTTGTTTTGATACAAGTAGGCGTTCCATGTTTGGCACGTTTTGTTTGAATATACATCAATCGATCCCTTATTCTGCACATATACCATGCCAAGATCACCTGAAAGAGGTGGTCTCAGCTTGTTTCCAGTCAACAACTGGAGCAGCTTATTTGCAGTGGAAATATACATGCTTATTTGCATGGAACAAGGCATTCAAAAACTGGCTTAGATCACAGAGTCCAGCTCGTTCAAGCAGAAGAATTTATGCTTTTTATGACCTTTTTTTGTGGGCCATTTTGTGCCTTTATTGTTAGGAGAGAAAGACAGTGGATAGGCTTTTGAAAAGGGTGGGAGAGTAGGGGAAGACAAACTCTTCAAAACTGGCCACAGGCTGGACTTGAACCCAGGCCGGCAGAAGTACGTACATGGGACGTGACTGGTCACTAACCACTCTGCCAAACCACTTAGAAGAGTAAAAAGTCCTACTTCTTAGGGCACAGAGTTTGTTTATACTTGTATCATTAGGCATGTCCTGCATTGATAAAAATACTCTTCTGTATCATTTCACAAAGAACATTTAAAATCCACTGTTATATTATAGTTTTGTGGTTCCTTAAATCTGCCTGCTCTCTTTCCATAATGCACAAATCAAAAATAACAGGAATGCGAATGAGATCCTGCTTCAAAAAAAGGCCATGTAAACATGAAACTATAGAAAAGAAGCCCATTTGTAGCTTTTTTTTTTCCAACTTAATTGGAACAAAGCCACCAAGCTGCACCTTAAAGGCTAAACAAAATTTCAATTAGATTCACGATTTTCTTCAAATCAAGCTTCAGTGTAATATTTTCTACGTTTACAGTACAGGCAACAGTAAGAAAATCAATGAGCAAAAGCACATAACACATTATTCATCATCTAATATTGAAGATAATCTGCTTTCATTATTTTAGGGATACTCTAACTTCTACTTCATAACAGAAGCTTTGTGTTGTTGACCAGTTTATATGATGTTCGCAACCAAGTCGACTCTTTTGAAGGGCTCTTTAAGTGAACAATGAGAACTGATTTGCAGTCGTGAGTAAATTGTTCATTTATGAGCCATACTTAAATGAACACTGTCTGCAGATGTGTAAAATAGTGTGTTAAATAGTTGACAACAGATCCTAGGTTAGTCAGGAGCTGCAAAAAAACTGCAGCTTTCTTAATGACATGATTGCGTTGTCTGACATCGCAATTCCAATCTGAAATCGATACATTTTTCAGCCCTAGGCAGAACCTTAATTTCTTACAAAGGACATTTAAAATCCACTGTTATCTTACTATAGTTTTGTGGTTACTTCAATCTGCCCGCTCTCTTCCTATAGTACACAACTCAAAATCGAACGTTAGTGACATCCTGTTTCACCACCCTGCCATGTGAACGTGAAATGATCCAAAGGAAGCAAATTTTTAGCTTGTGTTTCAGCTTAACTGGAACAAAGTCACCAAGCTGCACTATATAGGCTAAACCTGTCAGGAAAAACTCTTTCCTGTCTTTCATGGTCCTCAGGTGTGAGGTGGAGGAGGCCGACCCTCTGGAGCAGGCCAGCCCGGTGCCTGATGTGGTAGTCGAGAGAAACGAGGAGTTTTACGATCAAACATACGTCAGTGATAACGAAAATACTGCCATGGAGGTCAGCCAGGTATGAAATGATGCTCAACAAAGACAGCTTTCTGTTCTTGACAAATCTTGTTTGTTTTTCATGCTTCTGGTTTCCATTGATGCCTATTTGGAACCACAGACAGTTATTGCACTTATTTGTTGAGTCAAAACCCAAAGATATACTTTGTTCCTGAGATAAAATTACACTTCTGTAGATCTCTTATAAAAGAAAAGACTAAAGAAAACTTCTGTTATGGACATTTTTCAAGTTAAACCCCAGGTCATCACAAAGTTCACCATGAAACACTTGATCTGATTTGTAAATCCTCTCATCTACAAACATCTTGACGTAAACTTCTGAACCCTATCGTGAAATTTGTTTATGACTCCCACTCTGATCTTTTTTTTGTTCTTTTAAGTACATGCATGCACAACTTCTACAGTTTTTAATTTTACAATAAATACCTATTTTATTGTGAAAGACTGAAGAAACTACCATTTACTCTTCATGTTTATATCCCAGAGTGTGTATAAGTGGCGTATAGACCTGTCCAAGTCAGAGAAATACTGGGACGGCTGGTTTAGGGGAACCTCAAACCTCTTCCTGGCATGTAACTTGCCCAAACTCCTGCTGCTAGCTGGTACGTATGTCTAGTCCACCCAGAAGTGAAGATCACTAGAATCTAAAACCAAACCTTTAACCTGTGAAATATATTTTAACATTTATTTGATGCTGTATCTGTCTCTAGGAATCGATCGGCTGGACAGAGATCTGACTATTGGCCAAATGCAAGGTGGGATGCTAACTGGAAATCAGAGCTAATGTACCACAACGCTAACCGTTCAGTAACTCTCACTGGTCCATCTGAAACATAGAAAGTGTTTGGGAAGGTCAGGAACTCAGGCTGTACGATTTTAAGAAAAGATCTAACTGCGATCTTCTGGGAGATATTGTGATTTCACTTTGATTCATGATTTTCTTCAAATCAAATTTTACAGTATAGACAACATTAAGGAAATTAATAATCAGAAGCACATAATGCTCTATTGATCATCTAATATTGATGATAAATTATGTTTCCATGATTTAAGGGATAGTCCAACTTTACTCCTTATGCTGCGTTCATACCGCAAGCACCCAGCTACCAAAATCGCATTGCCCACTGACGTAGCGTCGTGCGTCCATAAATACCTCATTTGGTCACCGTTGCTGTCGGCCGTCGCTCGGTGATGTCACGTCCGCTCGAGTTTCACCGCGATCAAATCATATATCATATAATAGGATGGATAAGCGGACATTATTCCAGGTGTATCCTTTTCACTCACTTATCAACCACAAAACACTGCAGCTGATGATGCAGCAGCATCCTCTGTGAGTTTACCGCGGTCCGTCTAGGCGGAACTAATGTCCCACACAGACATGGATTGTTACCCTGTAGTCCGGATGAATAACTGTCACACGTGCCGTCACACGTGCACACACCTGCTAATTGGCTGGTGCTGCACAGCCACACACGACATAGATCAACTTTTTTTAACTTTGACATCGCGCGAAGAGTGGTCATCATGTACGCGGCTGTCGCATCGCGGGAGGATTAGCCCCGCCCCATCGCAGCTGTACATTGACTTTGAATGGAGAGTGATCGCCGAGGTAGTACAAGTAGCGTCCGGTGTGAACGCACCTTTAGAGTAAAAGTTTCCAAGTTTTTAGACTCTGAAAGTTTGTTCTTCAGACTTTTAATAACATTTAAAGACACTTGGTTTCTGATTTTGACGATTTCTCTTTGGAAATGTTTGTGAATATAAAAAAACATCCCTGAGTTTACAAGCTTCAAACTCAGACGTGTTTCACTGGGATGTGATGAAACGAGCTCTGAGGTAAACAGACTAAAACATCAGAGCTAAAGACAAAGGGGCTGATGGGAAATGTAGTCCCACAGGCAGATCACCACATGCAGAGAAGCACAGTCGCACAGGGGGAAGCTGACATTTTAATTTGTAACACCGACTGGGAGGAAAAGGTGAGAGGCGTGTTCGCTAATGCAGAGAGGTGTGTAGTTACGCACATACACACTCGCACACACACACAGACACAGACACACACACACCTTGAGGCGGTGGATGCTGTCAGGAGACAGCTGGTCCTGTCACTCAGAGCTGGAAGTGACAGACTGTGAGCGTAACAGAAGACCAATCAGAAAACAGCTCCAAAAATATGTGCACGTGAATGACGGACGGCTCATCGCGCACCTGCTGTGGTCTTTGTCTCCAGGTAAATTCATGATGCAGGTGCTGCCCCCCTGTGGCCACGCGGTGCAAGAAGACAAACCAGATAAAGTAAGAGAGTCCTTCATGTTCTCATCACTGACCAAAGATGGTTTAAATCTATTTATCTGAAACGTCATCATGTTTGTTTCAAAATGAGTCCAACTCAGAGATGGATCATATTTATACTGAAGAGTATAAAGGAGATAATTTTGGGAAAGTTGAGATTAGAGTCAAAACAACAAGATTGAAATTGTAATGACGAGAACAAAGTTGGAATGTAGAGAAAAAAAGCAGAAATGTTGAGAACAAAAGTTGAAGTACATTATGTTACCACTTTATTCTTGACTTTCGACTTTTTTCTTTACATTTTAACTTTAAATGTCATCATTTTGACTTTCATCTTGAAATTTTCAAAGAAAACCAGAAATGCCTTGAGTTTGAACTCCCTTTGTTGTTCTTTCTTCATTTTTGGTGGCGATGTTTAGTCTCGGCAGCTTATATGAAGATTTATTGCAATCACTCCTTCAGTCTGTTCCATACTGAAGAGTATACAGGCCATGTTAGATCGGGAAAATAATTTTGGCAATGTCAAGATTAAAGTGGAAATTTCGAGATTAAAGTTGAAATGACGAGAAGAAAGTCGAAACAGAATTTTCGTGACAAAAGTCAAAACTGTCAAGGAAGAAAGCAACATGTTGAAAATAAAAGAAACTTTAATATAATTATTTTGACTTTTATTACAACTTTATTGTCCACATTTCAACTTTTATCTCATCATTTCGACTTTAATCTCAAAATTTTGGCTTAATTTTCATTTTTTTGACCTTAATGTCGACCTGCCAGAAAATTATTTTTTCTATCTAAAATAGCCTGAAATACTCTTCCATATATACAAGAAATATGACCAGATTTTCTTGTGGCAGTTTCATATTTGATGTCCCTTTTTCTTTGCTTTAGCTTCAAAGTAGATACTTAATCACCACACAAATGAAAAAAAATGCTTGAAGCCAAATAAAGTTTGTCTTGAAACTTAAGTTGCAACATCTAAAGACATGAAGTTCTTCACAGCGACCATTTTGTCTTTTTAAAATGTTTACGCACGCTTTGGCTTGGGTCATGTCTTTTGGTACGTTCCAGTTGGAGTCAGAAGTAGGAATTTCCGAGTTCAAATCAGGAAACTGCAACTGGATCGCCCCCCGAAGTCTGAATTTCCTACTGGGAACTCGGTGAAACCTCACCACCCCCGAGTTGACAATAGAAGATGGATGCCCCCAGTGTGAACAGTTATTTAGCTCCTGTAATCAATCAATCAATCAATCTTTATTTGTATAGCGCCAATTCATAACAAGTGTTATCTCAAGACACTTTACAATAGAGCATAAAGCTCTTCATTTATGGATACACATATATGCATAGATACATATATACATATAAAAATACACATATACATATATATACAAATATATACATCCAACACCCAACATGAATCCAAATAGCCAATCATGGATCCCTCCATCATGGCGGCAAGAAAAAACCTTCTGTTAAGCAGCAGGAAATCTTGAATGTGGATCCCAGTCTCATGATGAACAGCATATCCACACCATGCTGTGTCGGGTGTGAGGGCAAAAGAAGGGAGGTAAGAGGAGACAAGTGGACTAGAATAAGAACTAAAATTAGGGACAGGTTCATGTACCATCAACCTGTCGTCTGATTTATTAGAGGGTAGCCTCTTGAGATGCTACATCTCATTTTCAAGAGGGTCCTCATGTCTGAATGGTTGTGGTGATCATTTTCTAGAAGTATAATCTTAGATATTCTTACTGAAAAGAAGAATTTATGGTAGTGATGAACTCATGGGTGCCCAGACCACAAGTGCATCCCAACCATATTTGTCTCCGTTAAATATAAATGTGTTAAAGGCATAATCCATTTATTTGTACTTCTGACTGGGGTGTGTCGCTCTAGATCAGCTGTATACATAGTATTGTTAGACTTATATTTACAAAAATGCTGCCATGGTGATAGTCACATTCTTCATACAACAACACAGGGCGTGCTAACAACAGCTAACTATAGCCTGGTAGATCGGCATGTTTTTTCTGACTTCAACTGGAACGCCGATAAGTCGGAGATGATGAATGCCGCGCGTGCTCATGGGTAGCAGAGTCTTTATGTCGCCGGTAATAGATTCTCCTCAGAGTCCCTTTAAATAACTCTATCCCAGTTTCCTTGAACAAATAAAAATTAATTTTTTCTGCATGTAGGTGGCTGAAGCAGTGGCCTCTTTTCTGCTAAGACACAAGTTTGCTAAAGTCAGAGAAGAAACTAAGAGGTAACATACACACACAAGTCTTCAGATAATTACAAAAATACAAATAAATGATTCAAGCTCATAACATTTTCCATTCTCTTCCAGCTCCAACTCTTTATCAGAATGAAATCTGCAGGTATGATGTTTTAAGACGCCCAGTTTTACTGACATCTTGATCAAAAAAGTGAATAAACGATTCAAAAGCAATAAAACATCAAGATGTCAATTTGACCAAAAATGCAGTCAAGATTGTTTGAGTTCAAGTAAATGGGATTTCTGAAGATAGTTGTTAGGACAGCTGAATATAAATACAGTAACTATCAGCTGTTTGAAAATATACTAACAAGTATTTCTGTCTCCACGCCTTGGTTGAAATACTGCAGTTTAACTTCACTACACTTTGTCTTTCTCAGATCAGCTCCAGATCCTCCCGATCGCCCTCAGGAAGACCTTCAGTTTTATTTTCAACCTTCATTGTTTCGCAAAACATAAAAGACTCTCAGTTTAAACTGAAGTTAGAAAAGTCGATAATTTGATGCTACAAATCAGAAATGTTCAGCTTTAGAAGTTTTTGACTTGGCTGAGAAGACGTCCAGACAAAAAGGTTTCAAACACGAATCATCTGTAGCTCATCGGCAACGTGACGCCTTCAGCATTTTACATTCTCAGTCTTCAACATTTAAAGTTCCTCTTCCTCAGTTTAGCTGGTTTAGCTCAGTATGAATGAAACTGTTTCTCCACTGCTCTGATCTCTGTCCTCAGACTTCTGTTTTTTAAGACCCTGTCTGTAATCGTGTTGATTCTCCATCAACCTTTCTAAAGCCCACTCCTCTGTGATGACCTCCTAACTGTCCGAAAAACCCCCAACACAGCCTTGAGTTTGAACTTCCTTTGTCCTGCTTTCTTTATCCTGGGTGGCGATGATGTTTTATCTCGGCAACATGATTTAATGTAATCACTGCTTCAGTCTGTTCCGTACAGAAGAGTCTAAGGGCCATTTTCGATGGAAAATTTTGGTGAAGTCTAGAATAAAGTTGACATTTCGAGATTAAAGTTGAAATGACAAGAAGTAAGTCGAAATAGGATTTTGTGATAAAACACAAACTGTCGAGAAAAGAAGCAGACGTCAAAAATAAAGTCGAAATACACGATATGTTGACTTAATACCTGACTTTTTTCACTACATTTAGACTTTAGTCGCATCAGTTTGACTTTGATATGACAAGAATAACATCGAAAAAGTTTTGTGATAAGGCGAAATGTCGAGAAAGAAGGCAGACATCGAGAATTAAGTCAAAATACATTGCATGTCGACTTTATTTGCAACTTTCGACTATTTTTGTTGCCATTTAGACCTTATCCTCATCATTTTGACTTTTATTTAAATTGTATTTCAAGCTTATTGTTGACATTTCAACTTTATTCTCGTCATTTCGACTTTAATCTCGACCTCCAGAAAATGTATTTTTCCATCATAAACCCTAATACTCCTCCGTTGTTCTACAATGTGTTATTTTGGTTTCCCTTCTGATCACGACTCAGAAGTTTTGGCACACAATTTCGTCCTGTTCAAATGTTCTAGCAAAATTTGTCAAACCTTCTTTGTCAATGGAAACCTTTTCTGCTCATTACTATTCTGAGTTGTCGAACTTTTCCAATGATCTGTTCCGTTTGTTGAAGTTTCCGGAACCTCTCCCTGGATGTTTGTCCTCCTCTCAAAATCTTTTGTGAAATCAAACTAGGGCTGGGTTAAAAAAAATCAATTTAATCGATTTTCCTGGTTCATAATCGATCCATAAAATCCAAAGATGGATCTTTTAACTTGGGTAGTTTTTTCTTCTCTGGATGTGCAAAGAAGCAGCCTGTGGTATCAACCTTGCTAGTCTGGTGTGATCAGCGTTTAGTGTTGCTTTCTACTGAACGAGATCTCATGAGATGTTACTGCAAACAGACATGGTGGAAGCACTATATGGGCACCACTGGCAAGTTTAAAAGCTGATGTTTGGATGGACAGTATTTTAGATTTAACAAGTACAAAGGAAAATACGAGCTGGACAGAAAAACAAGTAATATGCAGATTATACATTAGTGCATATCATTAAAATATGATTAATGTAACTGCTTTGGGTTTAGTTCATGTTAAAACAATTTTTAATGATGTACCAGGTCAAAAGGTCATTTTTTAAAATTTACAGCACTAATTTAACTAAGATATCCAAGACTGAATAAATATCGAATTGAATCGTGAATCAAATCGATATGACACCTTGTAATATCGAATCAAATTGATCCAGAAAATCTGAATCAATACCCAGCCCTAGTTCAAACACACAGGCCTCTGCAAAAACGCTTCAATCAGTATCAAGCGAAGAAACTACAGATGTCACTTATTGTAAACTTACAGCAATTGTTTACGAATATCTAAACTTTATCTATCACTGAAAACTGTGAACCGTGTTCATCCTCAGAGGACTTGTGCGTCACTCCCAATGTGAACAGAGAGGCTCATCAGAACTCACTTCAGAAATAATTTTCGTAACATTTTTCTGCATCTACCTTGATGCTTAATACTTACTGTGAGCCCGATTTCTTACCTGGAAGCTCTCGACTTGCTCAGACTTAATGGCAGAAGGAAGTTTTCCTGATTGTCTCTGTACAGGGGTTGGGGAGGGGAAACATTTAAAGCTATCTGAACAGTTCACAGTTGCATCTCGGTAAAATTCAGGTTATTTTCTAGGTTTTGGTCTTCCTGAAAAAGACTTCATATTCACAGTTTATGGGCGTCTTGTACAATCTTTCATTTTATCCAAATCTGAAATACAAGAGGCAACATTCCACATAAATTCAAGTTTAAAGGGCTAAACCTGTACGGAAGGTGAAATACTTTAACACTTATTCAAAAATCAGTTTTAAGAGGGTGAAAATGATGGCGGTATTTACTGTTTTGGATATTCTGAGTGTTAATTGCGTTGGTAGTTTCTTCTAAATCTCCTGGTGAATGATGTGGATTTTAACTTATTTAATCAACTTACTGAATAAACTTCACTGTAAACATAAAACTGTCTTCTTTGTCTTCTGACTCCTTAATGAAACAATAAAGTTAACATCAGCATTTGCACTCACCACTTTAACACAAAGAGCTTATCAGCCAGTAACCTGGCTGCAACTCAATGCATTTATCCATGTAGACGTAGCCATGACAACCTGCTAAAGAAAAAAGCATTCCTCCAGAAAGGAATGTTAAAGATGTAGCTGATGGATGCTGACTGTTCTAGGTTTGTTTGTTGATGAATGAAAACACGCAAACACAAGTCTGGGATAAAAACAAAAAACTTGCAATAAAATTTTATTTAAATTTTGTCCTGCATCAGAACACGTGCAACAACTGAAACACAGAAACAACACAGCGTCAACCCGCCAATCGTATTTACACGTGTATGTATGTTTATGTTTGCGTGCACAGGACAACCACGCAAACGGACGCTATGAAAAAACAATTACAATTTTTGAAACACAAACAGCGCCATGTCACACGATCTGTTGTCAGAAGAGGTAACATGGCTACAGACGCATCTGATCAAAACTCAACTTCTGCCATCTCTCTGGAAGGATCTGAAATTAAAGTTTTATTGTTAATGCTTTATGCTGATGATACCGTCCTCTCTTTAAGAGACTGGAAGGAGCTTGTTTTGTTGATTTTGTTGTCGTTTTCTCCTGTACAGTGTCCTTGTGTGTCATGAAAGGCGCTTTAAATAAAATGTATTATTAAAAATAAATTAAAAATCCAGTTTTCATCCACTTTTCATAGTTTGCTGGTATGTAGCTTAATGTCTTGACAATGTGCCCATTATAAGACCTATGAAAGAAATGCTGATGCTTCAAAAGCAAAAAGATTTGAACAACGCAACTTACAAATATGGCAAATGTATGGCAGTTGGTCTACAAATTTTCAAAAAATACCTCCAAAAAACATTTTTTCAACAAATAAATGCTTCATAAAAATTGGCAAAACATAAGAAATATACAAGGAAAAGTTAAAATTACTTTCACAAAGTACGGCATACTGCTGCGAATGTTTTCCAGAACCTTCCAGAGAAAGAGAATTAAAGTGCATCAATGAAAACTGCTGAACAACCAATCAAAACACAGCATCCAGAAAAAGAAAGAACCAATCAGACATCATTACTGTCTGTGACACAGGGGTCCCATTTTAACTACAAAGTAGGATTTACAAAACTAATCATGAACACTGGAGCATGTTAGCTAAAATAAGACATCCAGCATCTTTGACCTGCTATCTAGTATCTTCTACAAGATTGTTTTTAAATTATTGAGATACAAAAGTCAGACTTTTAGTGAGATTCCCAAACTCAGAAACTCAATTAGTGGGTGGAATCGTGTTTTCGAGTCATCTGTTCATCTTTACAAAAGAAAGTTACATTTTGCAACTGGTTGTGTCTTGAAGTCTTTGGGGTTTAAAAGAAGTTTTACGTAAATGCCTGGGATGAACTGCCATGCTGTAGTTCCTAATTGGCTGACATTAGCTCTCACGGATTATGCTTACACTTAAAAAAACATGAAAGTTGCTTATTGGAAACTAAGTTTACAAAAATGGAAGAATCATTTTAAACTGTGCTTCTCGAAGACTGAGATAATTTCTTACAGTCAATTTTAAATAAAGGGTGTGCCTAAGAGCCTGTTTTTGGTTTTTAAAAAATGAATTTATCTTTAAATATGTTGGTAAGACGTTGGCCTGAAGTCGATGTCATCTGCCAAACTCCCTGGAAGAAAAAGTTTGGGATTCACTGACCTACAATACGTCAAAGACTAAGGAGCAAGCATAGCATGGAAGAGTCAATTAAACTCGTAAAAATTAGTAGAAGAACCAACAGTCTGAATCTAAGAAATGCAAGTAAAAACCCACAAAACAAAAGAATGATTTGAATTAAGTATGAAACGATCTTGAATGGGTTAATTCCCGCCTGAGCAGAAACTCAATTCCTGCGATCTGGATTTCCTAGTTTCTGCTTTGAAAAGAAAAAAAAAAAAACACTTTTGATTGATATTAAGAAGAACAAATACTGGATATGGGACCCGCCGTGCCTCAGCAGCCTCTGTCTTTACCACAAAATGCAGATTTGGTTCATTTTTATCACTGTGGCAGCAGAGTTGCAGTCACTTAAAATAAATTAGAGGAAGAAAACAAGAAGAATTCCTTAAAAATAAAGCTTACAGCACAAAGGAAGTAAATTCAATTGAAACAAATTTCACTGAAAATCAAGAAAAGGCAAACAGATCAGCCGATCATTCTTATATTACAACAAATACACCCTGCACCACTTTACTAGTGTAACTAGTTTTACTTATTTACTTGGTAACTGAGAGAACTGACCCCTGAAAATGAAACGTGAGGAAATATAAAGAAGAAAGAAATTTAAAAACACAAAGTCTGTCTTGTTCACAGGACAAACAGACCCAGGAGGAAGGCTGGAAAAACCGACAGGAGAACCCAAAACCAAACAAAGACGTGGCGGTTTTGGGGTTATTTGTAAAAAGTTGTTTTGTTGTCGAGTGTTTGACCCAAAGTGTTTCCCTGGATGATAAAACATGTAAAATCAAATATGTTGACGCTAAAAAATGGTTAAAACAGCACTGCGTTGGCTTTCCGGCCCACGTCCTGACTCCGTTTTCCTCCGGCTACAGCCAAAATCAGCTCCTGAATATTAACGGACAAACTCAGAATAATTTAGATTCATATCATCAAGGTCCACATTGTCCGGTAAGTATATACAAATACACAAATAATCAACAATTAAATCTGCTCGGCGCCCAATCACATTGAGAACCAGCAGGCCGTGCGGTTGATGGGGATCGTGGGTGGGAGGCTGGGATCAGTCTCTTCTGCTGAGTTTGTCTTCGTTACAAAAATAAACGTCTCCTCTGGTATCAAAATAGACGACAATCTTTATCTTTCTATTTTCAGGAAGCTCACGGCTCCAGCGATGCTGTGACGCCGGGCGGGGGAAGTGAACGCGGTGAATTTACAGGTGTTTATTTACACACTCCGAGCAGGGAGATGAACTTCGTTTGCAGTCCTGAATCCGATCCTACGACCGCCAGTCGTTCGTCACAGCTTGTTTTCTGGAATTCAAATGGCAGCTTCTGCTTCTCGGTGCACAGGCTGCGGGTTTGAAATGTGATCAGAGAAAATCCCCGACTGTCAAGTAAAAACATCAGATGTGTGATTGTCAGGGTTAAATCATTTAGAAGGCAGCGAGGACGGGGTGATGGACAGGTTTGGTCAGGAAGATGGACAATCAATCAACAAAAAAGAGGACAAAACAGTAAACAGGGTTCCTACGCTGCAGTTAATCCCAGAACTACAGCCCAGGAGAGACGGCCACCATAGAAGAAGAAACTTTTTACTTTTTTTATTCTTACTGTTACTCATTCTCATGTTTTAAGCCAATAAACCATCCGAAAGAACTCTTGCAGTCAACGAACTGTTTCCTTTTTTAAAAGTTTTCCGGAAACATGGTATCATTTTGAGAAATGTGTCCGTCCACATTTAAACACTGTAGTACATATGCCAGGCCTGTAGATGGCGATGTAACACTGCTGCAGATGTACCTCAAAACCAAAGACGACATGGAATAAAGCATCCATCCATCCACTATGGCGGGTCTCTTTCAAGGCAGCCAATCACATGGCCATATAGAGAGACAGACAGCCACCAAAACTCATATTTAAGGTCAATTTGGAGTCACCAATCAACATGATGAGCACGTTTTAGACCCGAGAATGTTGACCCGTTGTCCTGCTGGACGAAATCCCTTGTTTACAGTCTATGGTTAAAATACAGCGATATTATGGACTTAAGTTTCAGTATCCCAAGCACACAACGTTGACGACATAACAGCACATGCAGATCGAGGGAGAGGTCTGGTTATGGGATCACTGTTACTGAAAATGTGGACACAAGTGCACCATTTTAAGATTTGGTCCCTCTCGGACCAGCTTTCAAAAATTTACTTCTAAATAAATGCTGATAAATGCTCATTTGACAAAAAACATGTTTGCAGATACTCATCAACTTTTCCCCTTGTGGACAGCCCCTTGATCAGTCATCCCCAAATGGCGTGCCCATTGGGGCTGAAAGGTATACAACATTTAAAATATAAATATAGAGAAAGCAGTGATATAAATTACATAGCTTTCTTATAAATAAAACTGCACTTTCCACATTCGTTTTCACCAAACCCGTAGTCGTATCATTCCACGAACGCACAATCCTTACATGTTGTACCTGGTTGTAAAGGTGATTAAGCAGGATTTCAACAAATACAATATTAATTTGTATTACTTGAAATAAAGAAATAACTGTCTGGAATATCATTTATCGTATCGACATCGAGATATCTGGCATGAATATTGAGATAAGAAATTTTGTCCATTTCGTTCAGCCCTGGAGTCCGTTGTGAATTTGTAAAACTTTGTTATTTCCAACCATGATCAGATTAGTCCTGTTGATGCTGCCTCAACTTCTTTGGCTTTCAAACAAATCATTCACACAAACAAACACATTTCTTAAGTCAACGTTTGAATTATCTGTTCTTGCAGTGTCTTCACTCAGCCTGACTCTTCTCAGTTCTGGTACAGAGGGCTTCATTTTCCATTGCAGTACAAACTTTGTAACTCGTCAATAAAAATAAGTCTGAAACAGCAGTGACAGCCAACACAACAATGGAGGACAAGAAGTTCTCAACTTGGCTTGACTCTGAGTTGAGCGTAGTTGTGCAACCACAAAGACAGGAGCTAGACCCTCTTAAGTCGACCAAGTGAGATGGTTGGAACCATGAGCCACACCAGCGTGTACTGAACAGACCGAACTGAGCTGGTAAAAAAAAATACCACTGGTTTTGAAAACTAACTTCTACGGTGGACGTTTGCTGTTTAGTGTTGCTATAGTCTCTTCCTGATGGTGGCCTCTCTCCTTTACAGAGTGTAACATCTGTCTTCCTTACAGCTTTACAGTTTTAGTGGCGATGATAGTTTTTCAACAGCCCTCTAAAAGAAGACGTTACAGGAGGATCACTTGAACTGCACATAGGAACCCTGTTTGACATCACAGCTGAAGAAAGAGAACGTCTAAATGAAACACTGAATATTCAAATTACAGAAGGGCAAAGAAACAAATACTGTGTGTAGTTTGTGGTTCAATACTGCGTTAAACTGAAGCTTCTAATACTGCCGCCACGAATCAACCCTTTAATGAAACACTAAAGAAAAAGAAATAATCCAGATCTTCTGATCCGCGTGTCCTTCAGAATAAAGTCTTTCCGACGGTGAAAGTCGGACACCAAGGTCAGAGCCAGCAAATTAAACTGAGCTTAGTTGACTGAAGAATCGTTCCTTTAAAGGTTTAAGACCAGGACAGGGAGCGAGCAGCCTTTATTTCCACCTCCCATTCCAGTTTTTGTGCCTCTCTACCTGAAAAAACGAACTGAGTAATCCATGAAAGGTCCAGAGACAGGAGCAATCCTTACTGAAATAGACGGCATAAAAATCTGAAGCCTTCTGCTCTGGGTTGCTCAAAGAAACCTAGAAAGGACCCAACCAGGTCTTTGGAGTTCTCAAGAATTTGCTAAGAAGGATTAACAATCCTTCTCCAGAGACTATCCTTATTTTGGCAGTCAGAGAATCAACCCTGTGTCACTTGAACTACGTGGCGAAATTTCCATCCATTCTGATCTTTGGAGGTCCATCGAGTCCAGAGAAAAGGGACGACTCTGGATAGTGTTTGAAACTAAGGACCAGGTTTTACTGAAATCTTGTCCAGGTGTGATAACCAATAACAGGAACCAAGAAAGACGCTGGGCAAGACCATCACAGCGGAAAAAATGTAAACTCCCAAGATGCGCGGAAGAATACCCAAGTTACGTCCCACAAGGTGAAGTCATCGGAAGACGACCGAGGCAGGTTCTTGTCCATCTTTGTTAGAGCAAAGATGGACCAGGTCTGTCGGTTTCCTTGGAATCCAGGTCCAAGGTCCTGTGCGGTCGTGCCGTCAGTTTTGGTTTCTGGTTTCAGTCGCGTTATCCATTCAAGTCTCTCATAAATCAGAGCCACGTGTCAGTCCATCTCAGCTCTTGGATTCTGGTTTTGGTTCTGTTTGGCTGCTCTCAGGACTTGTCCCCGAGCTGAGACGGCTCCATAGGCCCCTCCTCGTCCGAGAGACCCGTTTCCACCGTGATGACCAACGAGGCCACAGAGGCGCTGCTCGCCATCGGCTGAAGCTCACCTGAAAGAGGACAGGAGGTGACGTCAGACTGAGAATTTAATCAACACCAGACTTTGTGGACTTTGGACCTTGTCCACAGAAATGCTTCACCAGGCTGTTTCATGGCCTTTGAATCTGCTTTATTCAGAAAGTTACAAATTATCAGCCTGACATGAGCCAACATAACATTTATAACTAGGGATGCACGATATTTACCTTCGCCAGGACGGTATGTTATTATGGGTACCCTTTTTTTTTGTTTGTTTGTTTGTTAGTAAGATAACTCAAAAAGTTATGGACGTATTTTGATGAAATTTTCAAGAAATGTCCAGATGGGGACAAGGAACAAATGATTAGATTTTGGTGTTGATCCGGATCACCGTCTGGATCTGCCATGACAAAAAATGTGATTTTCATGAATAACTACTGAACTAAAACAGATATCATTATGAATCCAATTGCTAACGGTATGTTTTCACAGTCAAAGAATCTAAATATTTAGATGAAATAAAGGTAGGACTTAAATTTATGCTGAAAATCACAATATGGGTGAGGACTGTGGCGCTGGCAGAGGTCTGCGCTCTCCAAGTGCTGTTCTAGTATGGGTTTGATATCGGTATCTGCAGATATTTACAGCTCATATATCGGCCACAAGTAAGGGTAAAACATCTTGTTTCACTGTGCAATCAGCTAAATATGGATTGAAATATAAAAAAACACATTATTTTCTGTTTTTATTATACAATGTCCCAACTTCATTGAACTTAGAGATGGTAGAAGGAAACGCTGATGATTAATTTGATTTTATAGCAAATAAATGCATCATTAAGGGGGACGTTTTTGCACAAAACTAACAGTTTGATGAAGACTCCATCATTATATTCCAGGAATAGAACCTTGACGTGTTGTGTGGAAACACTGCCACAAGGTGTCAGCGTAACACAGCCTCACTCTTCCCTGAGGAACAAGGAGGACTGTTTCTGCATGATTATCTGTTAGTGATGCTGATTGGAGGAGCTGAGGATTCAGAACATGAACATGTCCAGTTGGCTGTAGGGACGGGGAAATGTGAAGATATTCTGCTTAAGTAGAACTTAAATCAAAACTAAATTATTTATTTTTTTATTTTCATTTATCATAGGGACAGTGCACATTAATGAACATCTGTTCAAACAATAAATATAAATATGCCAGATTATAGCATCAATGCTAATTTACATCTGTAGTCCCGAGGTAGGTAAAACACAAACATTATGGCAAACACACCACACACAAAAACAGAACATAGAACAGGACAATAGATCATGATAAGAGCACAACACAGGACTGGTTTGTTTAACATGTGTTTTAAAAGTTTGTAATGTTGGACATTACGTTCCAGATCGTTCTGGCCTTTCAAAGACTGTCTTGGATGATGAGTGAAACCCGTGTCGTGCATGTTACCTGTGTGTGTGTCCGTAGTGGCGGTGATCGGACTGTCCCTCAGCGTGTCGGGGTCCTGATAGTCCTGCGGGAGTCCCACCCGTCTCACTCCGGGATCCAGCACCACCGAGGAGCCCCCTTCACTCAGCGTGCCGTCGCTCGACGCCCCCGACACGACCGCCTCCAGCGCCAAGGCGCCGACCCCGCCAACTCCGACCCCACCCACGCCGCCCAGAGCGAGGTCGTAGTCCAGCGGCAGGTCGTCCAGACAGTCGGCGTTCAGCTGGAGGGGAGATTTGACAAGTGGGTGAAGCCTCAGTAAGGGGTGAGTGATAAATAAAAATGATTTTACTGTTGTTTTCATCTTAATCTTAAAACATTCAAATTTAAGGATCTATTTGATTATAAAACTCTCCACATTATACGTAAAGTTACAAATCATAAGCTACCAAACAGAATCCAAAGGCTTTTTCAACTGAGAGAAGACAAACATCATCTTTAACGAAACAGTGACTGCACTTTTCAAGCAAACTCAGTGTGGCTCAGTTTGTGCCTGTCAGACTCACTGCGATGCCCAGAGCTTTGAGGATGTTCATCTTGCACATCGGACACGTCCGGTGGTCGAGCAGCCACGGGTCCACGCAGCTCTTATGGAACAAATGTCTGAAAATATAAGACCAAAGTTCATCGGGGCACCGGCCTTCAGATTATATTCTGATTTAAGCCTGCTCTTTTCCTGTGGTTACCTGCAGGGTAGTATGCGCACCACGTCGTTGGCCCTGTAGCCCTCGATGCACACGGCGCAGTTGTCGAAGTCGGCTTCTGTCTCTTGGTCTCCTTTCCTGATGGTGCGGACCTGCAGCTTGCTGATTGCTTTCTTTGCCGCGTCTCCAAGACGACGCTGTTTAAAAGAGAAGGAATCTTTAACGTTCGAGGCTCCACAGATATGACATTTAACAAAATTAAGATGCTCAATCTCTTTTCCTTTTTTTGCGGTCAAATGAAGGCTTCATTCACACCTTAATGCTCTATTCTATTCCGATTTATTGTTTGGCTGTGCAGGTAACACCTTTAAATGTGGCCTGACTGCAGACTGAGACGTCGACAGCTCGTGCTTCAGACATGACACACATGCTCAGTTTAACATTAATCCATTTATGCCCAAATTTTTTTCAGAGTTGTACGGCATATAATCTTATCTGTTGAGTCCCTTTGAATCAGGTTATGCATTTCTTTTTTCCATTTTGTTCATTGTTTTAAAGAAAATAGCATTTTATGACTGGGAACAATGGTTGCCAGTAGTCACACAATTTGTCACAAGGTCACAGTTTCAGAGTCCTGGACCTCTGCCACAGAGTACCTAAGAAAAGGACAATATTGCCAAAAGTACTTGCTCACTCATCCAAATAATCAGAATCAGGTGTTCCAGTCTCTTCCATGTCCACAGGTGTATAAAATCATCACTTAAGCATGCAGACTGCTTTTACAACATTAGTGAAAGAATGGGTCGCTCTCAGGAGCTCAGTGAATTCCAGTGTGGAACTGTGATAGGATGCCACCTGTGCAACAAATCCAGTCTTGAAATTTCCTCGCTACAAAATATTCCACAGTCAACTGTCAGCTGGATTATAAGAACGTGGAAGAGTTTGGGAACCACAGCAACTCAGCCACCAAGTGGTAGGCCACGTAAACTGACGGAGCGGGGTCAGCGGATGCTGAGGCGCATAGTGAGAAGAGGTCGCCAACTTTCTGCAGAGTCAATCGCTACAGACCTCCAAACTTCATGTGGCCTTCAGATTAGCTCAAGAACAGTGCAGAGAGCTTCATGGATGGGTTTCCATGGCCGAGCAGCTGCATCCAAGCCTCACATCATCAAGTGCAATGCAAAGCGTCGATGCAGTGGTGTAAAGCGCGCCGCCACTGGACTCTAGAGCAGTGGAGACGCGTTCTCTGGAGTGACCAATCACGCTTCTCCATCTGGCAATCTAATGAACCAGTCTGGGTTTGGAGGTTACCAGGAGAACCATACTTGTGGGACTGCATTGTGCCAAGTGTAAAGCTTGGTGGAGGGGGGATTATGGTGTGGGTGTTTTTCAGGAGCTGGGCTTGGCCCTTAGTTCCAGTCAAAGGAACTCTGAATGCTTCAGCACACCAAGACATTTTGGACAATTCCATGCTCCAACTTTGTGGGAACAGTTTGGAGCTGGCCCCTTCCTCTTCCAACATGACTGTGCACCAGAGCACAAAGCAGGTCCATAAAGACATGGAGGACAGAGTCTGGTGTGGATCAACTTGACTGGCCTGCACAGAGTCCTGACCTCAACCTGATAGAACACCTTTGGGATGAATTAGAGCAGAGACTGAGAGCCAGGCCTTCTCGTCCAACATCAGTGTGTGAGCTCACAAATGCTCTTCTGGAAGAATGGTCAAAAATTCCCATAAACACTCCTAAACCTTGTGGACAGCCTTCCCAGAAGAGTTGAAGCTGTTATAGCTGCAAAGGGTGGACCGACGTCATACTGAACCCTATGGGTAAGGAATGGGATGGCACTTAAGTTCATATGCCAGTCAAGGCAGGTGAGCGAATACTTTTGGCAATATAGAGTAGGTGCTTGTTTACATGGTCATTTTTAATCTTTGTAAAGAGGATTTTAGTTTTATTCAGTATTAAAGGGGAACTAAAGTTCTCATGTAAACGTGATAATTGTTAGCAATAGCCAAAGCCTGTTGACAACAACTGTCAGAACACTGAGGTCGCATTGATAAACGTTTCCCAAAGTAGTGCGTGATGATAATTTGCTGTATCGATATTTTGAGCACAGGCTTTGTTGGCACAATCGTCTCAAATATGATCCAAAGGTGATCAGACGTCTCCACATCACAGCAAACATTGTGACAGACCACAGGAAAGCCGGCATGCGTGCGTGTGCACATACCTGGTTGCGGTCTCTGGCGTTGGCGTATCTGAACCTCTGGATGTAGTAGAAGACGAGCCAGGCCAGCGAGATGATCATGAGCACGATGAACGATATGGACACGAACACCACCGATGTCCGGCTCACGTACTTCTGCAGGTTCCTCGTCCCGATGGTGATCGTCATGGTGACCGTTACGTTCCTCTCCAGCAGCGCCACTACCTCTCTGCCTTTGGGCTCCGGGATCATGATGGCGACCACCTCACCTGTACCTGAGGAGGGTGGGAGAAATGCGTTTTAGAAACAAAGCTGGTTTTGGATGCTCAATGTTCTTTGAGGGGAAGGTTTTGTTGCAAGAATAGATGGAATAAAATCTATAAAATAATTTGCAACTGCATACATCAGACTTTTTCTAGACTGAAATAAATCCAGGATGATGTTTTCAGGGCTTTTCCTCTGTAAAACATTCTGTCATTTGCAAACTTCACCCATTTTTCAGGAGACAATTTGCATTTTTCCCTGTTTCTGTCTTTTCCCGTCTCTATAATCGACGAGGATAAGAAAAGATCAATTTTGAAGACAGTTTTTTCATAGTCTGTTTGAGGATAAGTTTACAGAAATGTCAGGGTCATACAGACTCCACCGTCATGCTCATACTTGGCAGTGGCACAATAAAAGAGTTTCATGCTTTCAGCATCTTTAAAAAAATGCTTTTAACAGCTAAACAGATTTTTCCAGAGACTTTGAACTGCAGTGAGACGTTTTTTCAGAGTCTTTTTTCACTTGGACAAACTTTACTCGGGCCAATCAAGAGTTAGATAATAACTCAATGTTCAGGGTGAGTCACCAGACTAGCGTTCGCCTCAAACCGCTGCTCCAAACATTAACAGCTGCTCCTCCTGACTAACAGGCACACACCAGGGTCGAGTCCGAGCACGTTAACGTTCAGCCCTGCAGACGTGAGGAGGAGACGAGCTGTGACAAAGCGGGCTGTTCGTTTGAGGTCGTCCTTGTGACTGAAGCGTGACGGGCCTCGAACGACCCTGACACAGGAGACAAAACACCCAAGAGGAGAGAGATAAAACCGAGAGGCTGGAGCCCAGATAAAGCCTCGTCTCAGAACATGCTCCACATTTACACGTCTTTAAAGGGACTGAGGAGTTTCTAAGTAATTACAAAAAAGTCTCACTTTTAGATATATGCCTGATGGAA
Source organism: Scarus forsteni (assembly GCA_036419115.1). Classification (NCBI taxonomy): domain Eukaryota; kingdom Metazoa; phylum Chordata; class Actinopteri; order Labriformes; family Labridae; genus Scarus; species Scarus forsteni. Next base: position 1,383,229 of record JAZDUH010000426.1, read on the forward strand.
ATACACACTTTAAGATGAGTTTTATAGCATCAAAATAGGTTATCTATAAATGCTATTCCTTAGCCTTCCAGTCGGGTCGGACAGGGCTGGACTGGCCTGGATACTCAACTTCAGGAACAAGACAATTAAAACTAGAGCAAATTTATATTATTCAGACACGTCTTAGAGCACCGGGCTGTAAGTAGAGATATATAGCCGGCTACAAAACTATGATACTAAGTTTTCCAAAAATTGCTTGTTGTCACACATCAAAAACTACCGCTACGTAACTAGAAAGAGATACATTACCTCGTCGCTTTGCATCCTGTAAGTTGTTGAAAAAAGAAGTTGTAAAGCAATGCAGAGTTCTGAGGAAGGTCCGAGCTGCATTCATTAGCATCACAACAAACGCACGCTTTGGCTTCGCTTGTGTTGTGGTGCGTTCCAGTTGTAGTCAGAAGTAGGAATTTCCAAGTTCCGAGTAGGAAACTGCAGCTGTAACTAGAGCCCAACCGATTTATCGGACGGCCGATTTAATCGGCCGATTATAGCCCTTTTGAAAGTATTCAACATCGGCCAGAGTTTTGCCGATGTTACGCCAATATATTCTTGATTTCTCATAAAACAGTAAATGCTGTTTGGTGTCCGAGGTTACTGAAACACAGCATTATGACAGTCCCCGTGCATGCTCATGGGTAGCACAGTCTTAATGTCACTGGTAATAGATTCTTCTCACAGTCCCTTTAAAGGTAAAATCTGCTGTAAAAACAACATTTAGGAGGTTATAAAGGACGGGGAGTTAATTTAAGGAGGGAACAGCAGGTGTGGGAATGTTGAAACAACTTTACCAGAAATTATGCAAAGAATTTCCCAAATGACGTTAAAGATCTGCTGACAGGGGGATTTTACAGCAAATGATTCAACACAGTCGATGATGAAGATCATGGACTGTGTGGAGTTAACATGTGAAGGCAGCGTCTTCTGACCAGAACTGGACAAAAGTGTGCCGAGCCAAATCACTGATGGGCTGTTCGATGTTACGCCGCATTCCTCGTCAACATTCTTTATTCTTTTTTTTTATTAGGATCCTCATTGGCTTCCACTATCATGGTTGCTAATGTTCCTGGAGTCAACATAAACCATCACAACATAAACAATAGGGGTGGAAGAAAAAAATCGGTTCACATAAGTATCAGGATTTTATGATTGACGATATTTAATCAATTTTTTTGCTCAAAAATCAAATTTTTTTCCTAATTTAAATGCTTCAATAATCCACTTTTAAATGCAGTCCAGGCTTTTGAAGAGAGTATAAACAGCTGGTTAAAATATATTGCTGAATAATCCTAAAAACCGACTCACATGTGATGTGTGTTTTTCCTGATACAGTCTGTAGGCATCATCATTGTTCATCTTTTTCAATGGTGCTACAAAAGCTAACCAAAGATTGCAAAAATCAGCAATATCATAGAATCGCCATTTAAATCGAATCAACACCTCACAAAATTGCATCGGGAGAAAAGCATATCGTCTCAGCCCTAATAAACAACATACAGTAATCATACAAACAAAAACGTACACTCGTCAGTGTAAATCTAAGTAACATCAGTATCCCATCGCTATAAGGATTCAGGAACAAAACAAAGCAAAACAAAAAAAGAAAAAAAGAAAAAAAAAAAAAAACTGTTATTTTAATAGAGAAGATGGTTCACTCTGTGCAACTTTCTCAACACCTGGGTGCGTTTGTTCTATAGTGGATTTATAGCGAGTGAGCATTTGTCATTCACTTAGTCTTTGTGGGGGAGGCGGGGCCGCTCGCGCGTACACACAGAGAGCTTAAGTGAGCGTCATGGGGAGTAACAAGCAAACAAACACTAATATGAACTAGGGCTGCCACAAACAACTATTGTGATAGTCGACTAGTCACCGACTATTTTTTGCGATTAGTCGACTAATCGGATCATGCATAAATTGCAGCTTATTGTACCAGCATACAGCTCACATCATTAGTTTCCAGCTTCAAGCGTTTAAGGTATGTACTAAAGATGAAGACAATTAAGCTGATAGTTCATTCAACTTTTAATGAACTTTGCAGCTTGTAGCAGCATTATGTCATTAGCATTATGAAACATTAGCGTCATCACATTTTCTATTCAAACACATCGCTATGAAGTAGATAGCTCACTGCTGACGCCAATGTTAGCAGCTAACTAGCCAATTAGCTTACCGAGATTGTCCTTCTTCGTCCGAAAATAAATCAGCCACGACGTGCTTTCTTTTCAGATGCTCGTGCATCGCCGTCGTACTGCCATGGTAGGCCATTTCTGCTTTGCAGATTTTGCATTGCACACTTTACTCCTTTATTTTGGAAAAATGCTCCCAAACTTTCGAGCACCGTAGCCGGCTAGCCATGATACTGCTGGGCATAACACTTCCGGTGACATCATGTGTGACCCCGGATACCACTTCTGCGCATGTGCGTAAAGGACAGACCGGCAGATGAGACAGCTGAAAGTACAGCGGCAGTTTTGAGGGGAAAATAAGGTTTAAAAAATATTAAAACGACGACGTCGATTATGAAATAAGTCGTCGACGATTTTGATCGTCGACGTCGTCGTGACTAGTCGACTAATCTTGGCAGCCCTAATATGAACGAAGGCACGAAAGGTTCCTAAGATATTCCCAGTGTGGGAATATTTTGGTTTTAAACAGAATGAACAAGGTGTGAGCTCATGAACACCGACGAGCTGATATGTCGCATTTGTTTGAAAGTAGTGGTGATGAAGAAGGGGAGGTGCAGCGGAGCCTTCGTCCTGACAGTCAGCGCTTACTGAGGTGTTTGGTCTGCAAAGTAAATATAAATAAAACAGAGCAAAATGGTGTAGGCTCACAGTCAGTGACGTTCACTATATTGCAAAAGAAATGCAGCCCATCAACAGGGTAGAAAAGCCAGCTAAGCAATAAACATTTGACAGACGGTACGAATTCACTGGTGGAACTTACATGTCACAAACAATTCAGGAACTGAATAAACGACCTTTTATTTATTTTTTTTATTGGTGTATTTTTTTCTTTACTGAGACAGGGTCTATTATTTATTGCTTTTTGATTAGTATGATGATTTGTTTTTACATGCAATTTTCCCCAAAAGAGTCCATTTCACTTCCATTGTTTTTATTCTCTTTTTTTTGTTATATATATTATAATGTTTTTTATTTTAATAAAAAGCTCTTGACCTTCCTACAGTTAAATACTCTGAAGAAATTAAAGTTTATTGCTTTTGATGTGGTGTACTCACTTTATTATGACTTATTATTATAATTACATTAATGAAAAAATTATATTTCAAAACAATATTGACGATTATATTGTTTATCAGCAATATTTTTTTGGACAGTTATCGTCCAGCAAAATTTGTTATCGTGACAGGCCTAAAAATAAGTAATAGAAGTATGTTTGATTCCTGCTGATATCGTATCAGAGGTGAAAAAGTTGTAACAGGACACCCCTAAAAAGACTCATGATATCCATTCTTCGTTGGAGCTGTTAACATTTCTCAACTGGAATAGGTTTTTCGATTCCCATCACTAGTTGTGAGCCAATTTGGCGCACAGCTAACCAGATTATAGACAAATAAAATAAAAATATGCCTGATGTCTTTGGAAACTTAGAGCCATTTATCCGTCAAAGACCACACTCCAACGTGCACAGATGTTCGTCTGAATTTCAGCTCCTGTGCCGACAAAGAAATCAGTCGAGTTTCTCTAAAAATGATAAACAAACAGCATTTTGGGGTTGAGCTGAACTATTATTCAACATTCTGGAGAAAAATCAAGATGGACTGTGCGTTAGCGCTCTGGCTCGACTCCCCCGCGGCCCGAGCTGAACTTGGTTTAACCTCTCCCAACACAGAAGCAGAAATTGATTAGTCTCGGCCTAAAAATAGAGCCGTGGGATCGATGCGATGCTCTGTGCCGCGCACACACATGCTCGTCTGATCCTCTGGATCTGCAAGGACCGACAGTCCATACCTGAACCGCAGCCCTAAAACACGAACCTCTGAGCAAACATGACAAAGATAAGTGACCGATTATGGCCCAGTTACCACCAACGTAACTCCAGCTGCTCTTAAGTAAACACTCAATCAGGTTTTTGACCTAAAACACTGAGGTTTAACTATTAAAGCTGCTCCTAAAGGTCTGTCTCTGGGACAATAAAGGATTTGGTTAAAACTAGGGCCCGACTGATATTAGGCAGAAAAGAATACAGATTACAGATGAATCGCCAATTAATTCAAAACATATATTTAATTTCATATAACAATGAAGTTATGAACTACAGGCAGACTAAACCTTGGTATCAAACCCTTTAAATATTTAACATACAGGTCTAAGAGTAAAATTAAGATATTTTTATGATATCTGGTCCCCATATTTTTTAGTTATATTGGAACTTGATGTCAGGTATAAAACTTAACCCTTACTTACCCAATCACACCAGCTGGATCAAAATTCTACTTATTTTCAAATGACTGGCATTTACAAGCCATTGTCCAGAAACAAAAAACACTGGTGTAATTATTAGATTTTCAAGTTCCCGAGGGTACCTGAATGTATCACAAGTAATGTCTGCAACATATCGGGAAAAAAAAACAGAAGAAAAAGGGCGAATTTCATGAGATTTCATCAACATCGTTTTAACTTTGATTTCTTCTTTGAAAATTTGCAGAAAATTAACTGTTTTCTCTGGCTAAATTCTGTGAAGAAACAAAAAAATCTACATTTCTTAATGCGTTCAACTAGACCTGAATGATGCAGATACTTCCTGAATTCGCCGTTCAAAAAATCCTTTAATTTTTATACCACTGCAGCGTCTTGCAGGCTCATATTCCTGCTCAAAGTTGTTCAGCTCAAATGAGCACTAAGCATTTTGAAGACGTGTTACAGAGCAAACTTTTCCCAGCAAACTTTTTTTTTTTCAAAAAAAAGATGCTTTACAGATTTCCTTTGCGGTGTAGACCAGGGGTCTGCAGGTAAGTTAGGATATTTTCAGCCTCCCCCAGTCGGATGAACACAAGCCACCGCGCTGCAGCCGCCGGCCGACTAATTTTGTCAGCTGCACGGCCGTGATGTTCGCGATGGCGGTGGCTTGGGTTCATCCAACCGGGAGCAGCTGCTGATTGATGTTTTCAGTGGTGTGCGCTCCGGTCGACAGCCGTCTAGGTGTGCCAGCCATTCTGAAGCTTTCCCAGTTTCCCCGATGGCCGGCACATCCCTGCCCCTTTTAAATCAGATCGTCAATTTCATCTAGCGGGCCAGATAGTATGGGAGGCAGGCCAAATTTGGCCTGCAGGCCGTTAGTTGCCGACCGCTGGTGTAGACTGTACATTACTATAATACTAATAATATAATAAATATTGATAAATATTACATTTTTTTATTTTTGTTTTTTTCCTAGTGATTTTTAGCTTGTAAATTTTGTTTCACTGCATGTAGAAATAATTGAGTTTCATCAGTCAATAGCCATGGTTGTTCTGAATCTATAGAGGTGCTGGACTTCATATTGCAGTGAAAAATGTGACCACGGGGAGCGAAAAGTGACAGAAATAAAAACAGGCTGGAATTCCAAATATAAAACAAGGTTAAAGAATTTGTATATTCTTTAAATGTAGCACCAACGTCACTATTTTTTCTACATTTCTTAGGCTTGAAGGTATGCAAAAATGTGTTGTGTGCACCAATTCCTTATTTTCAATTTTTCTTTTTAATTTTAAAATCAGAAAAATTAAATGTCTGTTTTTCTTTTTTCTACTGATTAGTAGGTTGTGCATTCTGTTACACTGCATATAGACATAATTGAGTTACATCAGTCTATAGTCATGGTTGTTCTGAATCTATAGAGGAGCTGGACTTTATACTGCAGAGAAACATGAGATCACAGTGAGTAAAAATGTGAGAGAAGCAAAAAACGACCAGAAACTGCTTGGGATCCAGAGGGTTAAGGGTCTTGTATATAAGGTTTAGAAATCTATGAATTGGATGAGTTGGATGGTTTATCATTCACACCAGATTGGTCTGGTGCTGCACAGGATTGTAAATACATGCTGCTGTCTCCAAAACACATATCAGTATTGCTATATTTTTCTAAAGTGTTACCTGGCCTCCTCTTCAGTTTGCTTTTTGTTTTTTTTCTTTACACTTGTTCTATGATTTCCTGACCAGGGCTTCAGAGTCTGAAATTTGTAAGAGTGTGCCTAACATTTTTTGTTGGTTGCACGGGTGCACCTGGCATTCCCTGCGTGAAAACACTGACCGATTTTGCAAGCCCATCATCTCTCTCAAATCAAATGTTTAGAAGTCGAGAAAGCACATTTCAATATACCTACAAACGTAGTATAGCCCATTAAAGTTGACAAAAGTAACTGCAGAAGCAGAAAATTCGCCAAAAACGGACAAAACACAGCACCTGCATCCTCTGTCCCTCTGTTTTACAGTCAGGCCAACACACGCACGCACGTACGCACACAAACACACAGGCCTCAGTAATCATCCAACCAGCTGTTAGTATGCAAGTGAGCCCAGACGGAGCCTGACTGTGGTGTTAGGTTTAAAGCGGAGTGATAACTCTGCAGAAGCAGCAAATCTCTGCCAAATTTGTCGTATGGCCCTTTTCCATTAGCCCTACTCGACTCGACTCTACTCCACTCGCCTTGTGCTGCTTTTCAATTAGCCCCAGTCACCTTCCCAACGGGGTGCAGTGTCGCTGTAAACAGCTGAGCGGCACTGCGGTTATGTCATTTTGAGCGTGACACAACAATCTGTGGCTTTTTGTCACAAACCGAGTAAAAAAGGAAAGCAGAAGAAGGCTGCAGGTGGTAAGAAGAAATACCCCTTGAGAAGCACAGGAGAGTTTTGGAAGCTATACAACAGAATGAAGCCGAGGACGAGAGCAATCAAGCTGCAAAGAAAAGACGTATGAGGGTAAGCTAATGGTAGCTACAGCTAGCATGCTAGGTCGGCGCGCTCATGACTCATCGATGACAACATTGTCTGACCAATCAGCAGCCGGCAGTCGGTGACGTCATCTTTTAGTATGGACTCAGCTCGCTTGGAACCAGAGTGGAGTAGGTACTGAAACTAGCTTGTTTTAGGAGGTACCAGGCTAGTGGAAACACACTGTAAATCGAGTAGGGCCGAGTAGAGTAGGGCCAAGGTGTGCTAGTGGAAAAGGGCCATTAGTGGCGGTCAGATAATTAATAATTATCAACAATAAAAGTAATTAAATTTACATTAATGACCTGACTGACAGCCCCCCAACAGTACATAAAACTGGGCTGTACATTAAAAAAGAACAAAAAAAGAAAAAAAGACTTAAATGTTCTGCTCTAAATGTCGTTTTTGGTAAATTAGTTTGAGAATTGTTTTTAATTACTTACCTTAGTTTCAGTTTTGTAACTATAAAAGGATAAGTTCAGTTCCTACAGCTTTCACATTGTTTATAGAATGAAGTAGAACAATATACTCACCCAGAAGGCTTTCCTGATCCAAACAGTGCTTCAGGAGATATTTAGATCCAAAGTCGAGCGGCGGACATCCGTATAATGGTAGCACACGGGGCATCTATAGCGCCGCTCCGAAGAAGAATGCGCAGAAGCAAGCATTCTTCTTCTTCAGCTCAGAGGTCAGCACAGTCACAAAAACATGTCTGGAGCGACACAGACTGTAATGGAGGAGTAGCGTGAGTGGACCATGATGAAATATTGGTGAAACTAATGAGTTCTTGGACGATTAATGCAGTTTTAGGGGCGGCGCTATACATGCCCCGTGTGCTACCATTATACGGATGTCCGCCGCTCGATTTTGGATCTAAATATCTCCTGAAGCACTGTTTGGATCAGGAAAGCCTTCTGGGTGAGTATATTGTTCTAATTCATTCTATAAACAATGTAAAAGCTGTAGGAACCAAACTTATCCTTTAACTATAGTGCGAAGTCTTATTCTAGGTTCAAATTAATTGGAGAATAAGACCATCCAGTTAAATTTTATGTTGCTGGTTGTTCAAATTTGGATTTTAATTTCATTTTTCAGATCAGTGTAGCACCTTAAACATTAGCTCTTTTTATTTTGAAATATTTTATTAACTTGAGATGTATGAGCTTGAAATGTTACATTCCAGTTCAGTAAATTACTGTAGGCACTTTAATTTGAAAATGATTTATTTTGCTGAATGTTTTAGTTTGAATTTGTAAATTTCATTCAGTGAAGCACTTCAAAAGCTCTATTATCTTTATATATAATTGTGCTTCAAATAAAAAAAAATATTTCTTAACATCTTATTCCTTTTTAAAAATCATATAAATGATATAAAAGTTATGGAGAGTGATAAAATGGTGACCTTATGGCATTATAGGTGACAATGAAACATTTGGGTGCACCTGATTTTTGTGCTGATGCACCTTAACAATTTTTTTTAGTGCACTGCAGCAACCAATGCAAAAGGTTAGCCTGGAGCCCTGCTGACTGTCTTATTTGTCTGTATGATGGGGACGGGTGTTCATTTTGTTTTGGTTTTTGTTTGTTTTTGACATCACACTCTTCATGATGATGTCAAGTGATGTGTTATTTTTTTTTTTACGTTTCTCTTCTGTGAGCAGGGCCATCAGAGAGCGACCCTGACGTTGACCGTGTCAGGACGGCGCTGATTTAAAGAAAACATGCCGTCATGAGAAGCCTCTGGAGCCTGAGGGGGTTTTCCAGCTGACAGGAACAGCTGCTGCAGGATAAAGACGATCATTTAGACGGGGAGACCCTCTGAAGATCTGCCTTTTAACGCTTTAACGCTTCGGTTATATGAAGGAGGAAAGTCAGAGACCTTCAGCCAGCAGTGTGTCTGTTAACCACATCAGACACGATAACAGCAGAACGACCCTGAACCGCAGCTGTGGAGCCTGATTTTACACAAACATGAACGTCTCAGGCTTCAAACTCACACAAATGTAGTGCAACAGGATCTAAATAAGAAAAAAAAACACCTAAATTTATAATAAAATAGACAGCTGCTCTGCTGAAAACTTTGAATCTGTAACTATGCTGTTTAAAATGAATCCTCTGAGCCTGATTTTATAATTTAACCCTTAGATACCTGATCCCACCGGTGGGATCAAAATACCACTTATTTTTACATAAGTGGCATCTACAAACAACTTGTCCAGAATCTGAAAACACCGGTAAATCGTGAGATTTTCAAGTTTCCAAGGGTACCTGAATGTATCAAAGTTTCAAGAACTAATAATCTTGATACATTTTCATACCGTTACATCCCTACTCTACTGGGGAGTTCATGTTTTTGTCATTTACTAGTTTGTTGTCTTGTTAACAACTCCAACAGTATTGCACAGATTTTGGTGACTTTTTTAGGGAATGGCTGTCACGGCATAAGGGAGCAGTAATCAGATTTTGGCGGTGATTCGAATCCGTATGCAGATCCAGGAAAGTCTTCAAGGCTTTCTTAACAGTGTTGGTTATCATTATTATCGTGATATTTTGTTCAAAAAGTACTTTAGCACAATGATGAAATCATTTAACCCCTTTGCTATTATAATCATAAAGGGTCTTTTTTGCCAATAAATGTCTCAGGAAATGTCCTTTGAGTAAATTTGTACACTCTTTTTTTTCATGAGAAATAAAAGTAAACAATTCTGGCAATTATTTGTCATTATTCGGGATGGGAATTGATTTTATCGATACCAATGCCATTAACGATTCAGCTAATCGATATAATTCTTAAGCGATTCCCTTACTGATTCCTGCAGATTCTCCATGTGGGCAAATTTAGACCCGTAGATTTTTAGTGGTAACAATGTCAAACACACTTCACAGCATAGATAACTGTTTCTGCAAGTTGCTGGTGTTTCCACTCACTTAAGGTTGTGCAGTAGGTGCCTTTTGTAAAAAATCAAATCTCTGACCGTTTCTGAATCCTGTCAGTGGAAGGAATTGATAAGGGAAATAATTAGCAAAAAGGCTAATGATACCGATACTTTGATTGGGCTGTTAACGATTCCCAACTGGAACTGGTTTTCGACTCCCATCCCTAGTCATTATTATGTTATAAATGCTTAAACAGTGTGTAATTACAAGAAAAAGAAAAAAAAATGGATTTGAACTTGTAACAGGTTTCTTTGCATTTTACAAACACTCCCACATTTTAGTTTGTCTATAGCATTAATGTCAATGTTACAGTGCGTTATATTACACCATGTCCAGGCCTTTCTTTATGCTAATTTAGTCTTTTACTGATGATAGTCCCTGAAACAGTTCGCCCTCTTTCATGACTCTCCTCTGGTCTCCTCTCTTCTTGGCAGATCTCCTCCATGTTTCCTCCTCCAATACTTCCATATCATGATTAATGAAATCCATTAAAAATCCATTATGAAATCCATAGACTACACGGCAAAGGAACGGCAAGAACACATCCCAGAATTATATTAATGCTGTTAATTACAAGATTTACACATTATTTAGACAGAAAATACCGATAAACCTCCTATAATTCACTCGGACCTGGCTCACTGAATCTTCTCTCTCTCTGGCTCAGTCAGCTAACTCACTTGAGCAGATTTAATCGTCTTTTTCTTTTGCAGCAGCTTTGTGTTTTAGGCTGGGTAAACATCTTCTATCAGTTTCCCCTCAGCATCCTTTAAAATCCAAAATTCGACCAGACTAAAGAGTCTGTTTTGAGGGGAAAGATCTCTGCTAGTGTCTGTGTGGGATAACTTTTGCAACTAAAAAAGCACTCAGAGAGACCAGACCTCTGCCAGCGCCACAGTCCTCACCCATGTTCTGATTTTACACCACAAATATTAGTCCTACCTTTATTTAATCTAAATATTTTGATTCCTTGAATATGAAAACATACAAATCGGCACAAATTCTGAAAATTGTCCTATTCCGCAACGTTCAAGTATCCTTTTAAAAATTCCTGGCTCATGACGCTGATCTGGATCACTCCCAAAATCTAGCCATTTGTTCCTTGTCCCAATCCGGACATTTTTCTGAAAATTTCAATGAAATCTGTTGAGAACTTTTTGAGTTATGTTGCTAACAGAGAAACAAACAAAAAAGCAAACAGACACAGGCAATAACATAACCTCTTTGGCGGTACGGTAATACTTACCATGGGAAATTTTACGGTGGTTTACCATTTTACCGGTGACATCCCTATAGCATAGGTGGTAATATCTCATGGTCGTGCAAATTCCCAAGGCACACCTGTACCTAACTAACCTTTTGAGAAGCACAGATCTTACGTTTTAGTAGCCAGAGGCCCTACATGCCAACGATAGGAGGGGAAACTGGTTGCAGCCAAAGTAAAACCACAGCAGAGAAAAATGTGCAAAGTTTGCAGTGACAGTAGGAGACCTCCCTAAGGGGGCCCCGGCAAACAGCACTCACCCCTTAAATGTCTATATATCTTAAAAATGTAAAACTAATTGATTTTATATTTAATATTTGAGACATTGTGGTGATGGTGAGGCCTCAAACAGGCTCTCGTGCACATCAGGGGGCTACAGATGCGTGGAGCAGTACCTTGATGGGGCATGGGCATGGTGATGGTGTCGTTGGCGTTGGCAGCCCCCACGTTGAAGATGACCACGGCGGACGCGTTGTGCGCTGCAGCGTGGCGGATCTTGTCCTTGTAGGTACAGTTTCCCTTGGCGATCAGCGCGATCCAGGCCCCGGCCTGAGCGGGCACGGCGAACCGGCTGTTGGGGTCGCAGGCCTGGCGGTCGTTCGGGAGGACCAGCACCCCTTTGGCGTCCCTCTTCGGGGAGTTCTCCCCGTACCGGCCGCACTCCGTCCGCTCGGTGTGGAGGTCCGAGGTGGCCGGGTCCTTGTAGGTGATGTTGACGAAGGCGGTGTACCACTCCTCCCGCTCGGCCACCGTGAAGTCCAGGCACAGCAGGTGCACGAAGCAGAAGGACAGCAGCCACGTCGAGAGGGCCAGGCTGCGGCAGGCCGCCACCAGAGAGCCCGGGGCCATGCTGAGTCTCCCCGGGGAGAGCGAGCCGAGCGGCGGGGCGGAGGGGCGTCAACAGCGGGCGGCCAGCTACTCCACCATGCTCCCGGTCGACCGAGCAGGACGTTAGATAACCAAATTTAACCGTCAATAACGACACCGACGCGGTTTCCAGGCGCCGTTTTCACCGATTTAACCCGTTTTCTCGACCCACCCACCCTCAGCCCACCGAGCAGCGGAGTCCGTTAGCTGTCCGCATCTCCACCGACACCGAGAACCGAACAAAGCAGCCCGGGGGAGGACCCGCGGCTTAGGGGCAGCTTCATACACTGTCCACCGGGGCGAGGACGAGACTAAAGTCCACCGAGCTGGAGCACCGAGCGGCGGGAAAACTGCGCCTGAGAGTTGGCGTTAAATATTTACAGCTAGCTAAACGGTGCAGGCCAGCTAAGCTGCATTGTTTTGACTGGGCCTGAGCGAACGACCGTTAACCGACCGAGCGACAGGCATTCTACTTCCGGTGTTGCGGTTCAGTCTGTGACCGTGCTGATCAGAGACCAACGGCCGGCTGTAGCCATAGTAACATGAAATATCACACGGTTTTTATTAAAATGTAGCAAATATGCTGAAAAAATCGTTAATATGACTAATGGGGCATTCACGTAGGCAGTTCGCGTTGATGTCGGTCGTTATTACGGCAATCACACATATTAATCTATTAAATCTTCTTTTAATGCGCAACACCGGCAGAAAATATGAATCCAACACAATACCTATTTGTAAATCAATTTTGCTGCGTACAAAGTCACGATCTTAAACACTGTTCGTCCACAACATCACTCCAACCGACCAATCTGCCCGGCTGTCTTCATCTAACACGGTCGCTCATAAACTCATCACACCGAGTATTTCCCTCAAAATAAAATACCTGCTAGATTTACTGGTTTGTCTTTATTTGACGTAATACAGCTCAAAATCCTCACACTGACGCTTCTAAAGTGAATTATTTTACAGTTCAACGAATCACACGCACGTTAAAAACAGTAAACCTAAACAAATTTTATTAAATGATTTATTCTGAAGGATTGATGCGGGTTGAGTGTTTCTGACTTGACGGAACTGAGTCTGCGCAGTAGAAGTGAGCAGCGCCACCCAGCGGCGTGGCAGACAACCTGCCTGATCTGATCACAGCTCAGCTCTGAATAACTATTTTTTCCTCCTTTATATTCTTAAAAGGTTGAATAAATAAACCGAAAGCTTTACTATAAAACACCCACTCTAGAAAGCACCGAAACTAAATCAAATTTAATTATGTGTATTTATTTTATGGTCACAGCTGTGTTACTAAAATTTGTATTCAAAGTACTTCTTTCTTTTTTTAAAAAAATCAAGTGGTTATAAATATAAAAAAAAATACGCCACACAAAATATTTTACTTTATTTTCCAGGCGAAAATTTGTCGTTATCAACAATGCACATAATGACGTCAGTTAAATTTTATTAAATATCTAATAAGAGCAATAAAAACCTAAATATTTATAGAACCTCAGATACCCAAAACTCCCGCATTTTTTTTCTACATTACATTTTCTCTGAATAATAATTCAATATTGTGTGCCTTTATTATCAACAATTTGACCTTGTCAAACAGAGATGTGTTAAAAATGTGAATTTGATCCTCCCTAAGTTTTTTTACAGTCACCCAAACATTATCTTTACTAAGGCAAACATGTTGGTGGTCTCCGATTAGGCTGCTCAGTAACAGCAAAAACCAAAATTTAGATTTAGTTTTCAGTATATATATATATATATATATATATATATATATATATATACATATATATATATATATACATATATATATGTAAACACTGATCATTGTTACCATATGCATTTTATAGATTAGAACAGATATTTTGTGGAGAAGAAGCTTATTGTTTGTATACTTAATTATGATATATATGATTATTAATAGAAGACTTTTAAATAAAATAAGTATTCATGCAAACATTACAGATGATATTTTAAATATGTGTAATACTATATATAATATGTACATGATGTACATATCTGTATAGATATATATTTAAAATATACAATAACATTTTTGGATGTTCTTCTGATTTATTAATGATAATAAAAAATATTTAATAATTCCGTCCCTTCTCAGACAGAGTATTGTGTGACATAATTGTGTTTGTATTCACGTGTTAGTTTAGTTGTTGACATACTCAGATGTCTGATGCACATACGTTTCATGTTGCCTTGACTAATTGTTGATTGTGCTTTTTTTGCATTTTTAAGTTTGAGATGAACAAAAAAATGAAATGAAAATTAAAATTTTGATTGGGAAATATTGATGTTTAAATTAAGAGCATGTACCAATTTAAAATATGTACCACATGCAATATTTGGAATTAAATGCTCTTACATGCGCTTACATCGTTTTAAACATAAAACATCAGAAATAAATGAAAATATTATGTAAAAAAAATTAAATAAACTCGTTTTATTGCCCAGCTCCAGTCTCTCGGTGTGACTAGAAATGATTTCTTTTTTTATTTCTGCAGAAACATGATCATAAACCAAACAGCAGCAGTGAACAGATCAGAGGATCAGAGTGAAAAATGATATTTACACAAACTTTACAGGATAAAACAAACATGGTGATAAAATAAAGTGTGCGGTTCATCCGAAGCTTCCGTCTGGAGGTCGGTACAGTTTGGGGAAGGTGAGCAGCTGAACGCTGCTGAAGGCGAACTTCCTGCTGCCGACGTTCTTCTGCACGTTCTCCAGCCTGCAGCCATCCCTGCACACGAGCAGAAGGAAAAGACGAGTCAGAAAAATCACACTCAGGACCCAACTGGCAAAAAACAACCAGTTTGTTCTGAAGAGACAACGGCAAGGAAAAGAGATAGAATAACACTTAAAGAGCGTAGGCGGGTTTGTAGTTGAGATCTCACAGCAGAGGAAACATTTTAATGATGTCTGCAGCAGCTCAGTGTTTTCATAAAGACGAGGACCGAGGCCACGGCAGGAGACGACTTTAAACGATTCAACTTTTTATATAACTGAACAAATTCAGGATTCTGACTTTCATCTAAGAATTCTGTTTTTTTTTCCAGAAACTAAATTTTATTTCAGGATTTGACTTTTAAACCAAAACTAAATATGTCCTCATAAAATTGAGTTTTCCCTGGAATATTAAGCTTTTGTCAGAGTTCAGAATCTGACTGTCTGTTCTTGACGTCATACTAAATGTACGATGTTGGAGAGCTTCTCCTTTTTCAGTTCAAATTGACAAATATGTAAAAAAGACAGAAGTAGAAGTATTCAGGGTTCCCACTCCTCTCTAGGAACCATTTTCCAGGACGTGATTTAATTTCCAAATCCATCATTACAGTACAAAATCAGCCAATAATCTTCATCCTGCCTTTTTCAGGACATTTTCTCACTTTGATTTTGAGGAACAGTTTACCGAGTCATATCAGAACCAGTTTAAAGTCATTCAAGAAACAAACCAAACAGTTTTGATGGGATCAATTAACCAGTGCACCATCGTAACCATCATAATGTTTTCTTGTTTTATAATACTCTTCTCCCATCTTTCTGTTGCTAACACTGAATTGAGGATTATTCTCTTTGACCAAATTCAGTTTGTTTGAACTGTTGGAAGATTCTGTTTTTTCTTGTTCTTTTCTCTTTCCCTCAATAAGCCCTGATGGATTTCTTTGCCTCCTTCTGCACATCTGTTTTTTTTTTGTTGTTTTGTTTACTTATGCACTATTATTATCTCTTCTTTTTCATATTGGGTTTCATTTTATATGTGCAATAAAATAAAGGAAAAATTAAAGATGCAAGCAGCGTTGGACGGGTCCTCGCTCTGTCGCAGGTCCCTCATGCCTGTTTGACCTCTTTTTTGAGGGTTTCATCCCTGTACATCCCTTTAAACAGCTCTAAGTTACACTTATATGTGTTTCTGCAGCTCTGTCTGGAGCCTCAGTCTTTGTAATGGCTATGTATTACAGTCCATTGCTCCTCTTTTAGTCACATGATCAGCTGTGGACATCAAGGCAGAGAAGGGTGACATCATCCTCTCTTTTAATCACTGAGATTGAGTAACAACTTGTGAAACACCACCTCACAGATGCCAAAATTTTGACCAAATCCCTTAAAAAACATAATCTTCTGATGGTTTACTTAGTCAGGAATCCAGTCATGTAATTTTTAACGCTGTGGCTCCTTTGGTATTGATTGTAGAGGCCTAACTGCCAGACATGGTGTGGTCCTGATTTTTCTTTCCCCATTCATTTGAATGGGAGGAGCTGCCAGGGCTTTTTTGGGCTTCACCAACTTTGAGGGCTCGTCATTTGGAAACTGTTTGAGAAACAAGAAGTCCCAAATAAATTTTGTTAATGCCTCTTTTGTCATCTGACAACTTTTCAAGCAGATATTTTTTTAACTTTTATTTTGAAAGTCAAATTGCCAGCTTCCTGCTTGAGATAGGTCAGGTGTATCAGCACGTGATTTGAGGCAGTGATAATACATACTTTTTTGCATTAGTTTGATCTCTCCACGACATTCCTAGTGGCCGTGAGGTCCATTTTAGTGTTTCCAGGTGGCGCTAGAGAGCACATTTTGGCATGTTGGGGGTTAATTTTTTCATTATCAAATTTTTCGCTGAGTCTGAGGAGTGTGCCAATTTTGGTGAGTTTCTGAGCATGTTTAGTGAGTCAAATTGAGGTTAACTTGTCTGGTTGAATAATAAGAAAAAAAGAAACAATACAAAAGCAATAGGGTCCACACCACCCTATAAAACGTATAGTCTATGGCTGTAACAAATGAACACTGTGAAATATCAAAAATTATGACAAATTTATCACAGAACAGCTCGATCACAGCCACAGATTCCAGTGTCTCATAACCAACTGAAGTTACAACATTTGTTGTGGGCGATTCTCAGGTAAATCTTCTAAAACACAAAATTAAAGGTTGATGACCGGGTTGTTATCTCCAGCCAGCTCCACCGTATCATGTTGGATTTAAAAGTTATTTATTTCTAGCTCTGGGGCATGAACATTGTCTGCCATCCATCTTTTGTTTGGCTTTTATGTAGTATCTAATCTCACTATTATAGATATATGGTTTATTCTTATTTTTTTATTTATTTACTCGATTTTTTACAGACATATTTGATAAGATAATGATTAAGTAGCCTAAATTTTATTATGCCATTTTTATTAATTCTTTTTGTCACCATTGTATTGTGTTTTAATATTTTATTCCTTCACTTGCATTATTTTATCTGCTTATTGTGCATTAGTTAGCAAGAATATTTTTACTTTATTTCCTAGGCTTGATTTTTGTTCACTGGCAAGGTAAATAACAAGGAAGATAAATAATTTTCCAGGACAATTCAAGCTTTTCCAGGACATTTGACTTTTTTCCAGATGTTTTCCATGACTGGAAAATTGGTCTATCATTTTCTAGGTTTCCAGGACAAGTGGAAACCCTGGTATAAAATAGTTTTACGTATAAAATCCTGTAGTTAAAAGTATAGAGACAAAATATATGCAAGAAAATCAATCAATCAATCAAATCTTACACATTAAGATGAGTTCTGAAAATAAACTCTACACTGTTGCGTACTGTCCTGATTTGGGTCAAACCACAAAAACTAAAAACTATATTTTATTTATTTTTATGTACCAAAGGTTTTCCAGGTTCAGCTGTTGGAGATCCTGTTTGAGGATTTTCTTTTCACCAACATCATAAAAAAGTTTCTTAAAAGCAGAAAGTCCCTCACGGTCTCTGATTAAACAACCGAGCATGACCCTGATTTCCCAGCATGCCTCGGTGCAGCCGCCTCTACTGGTACTTGGCGAGCAGGATGACGAGGCTGAGGATGAGCCACAGGACGAGCAGGTGAGATGTGACCAGCAGGAAGGCCACGGGGTAAAGGTGACGGCGAGGGGCTTTGGGGGCCCAACACCAGTCTGACCCGGGGCCCCGAGAGCCGGGGGGGCCGTCCCCAGAGTCCGACCCGCAGAGAGGGAGCCCCGGCTGGGTGTAACAGCCCAGCATCTGCCCCCAGGACAGGCGAGACCTGGAGGGGAACGAGTGTGACGACGAGGGCGAAGGAGGGAGGAAAAGAAATTTAAATGAGAGGAAGGATGGAGGAAAAGAAACAAGGAAGAAAAACAGAAACATTTTAGACTGAAAACTTAAATCAAAAACAACAAAAAGAGAAAAAAAGGAGAAATTAAAGAGAAAAAACACAAGAAAAGGAAACAAGGACGATGAGAGGAGAAGGTTAAAATGCTGATGAGAGAAAAGAAAGTTTAAAACAAAAAGCTAAATAAAAGGGTGAAAAAATGGTAAGAAACAAGGACAAACGAGAATGTAAAGACAAGACGGAAAAGAAATGGACAGAATAAGAGAGGAAGGAAAAGCAAAAGCACAGCCAAGAAAGCATAAGGGAAGGACAGTAAAGGAAAGGTGAGAAAAAGAAAAAAGGAAAGAAAAGGACAGACAAGAAAAGCAAAGGCAGAGAAACTGAAGGAAAGAAAAGGAAGGGATGAAGCAAACGAAAGGTAGGAAATGACAAGGTGAGAAAAGGGAGAGAAGACAAGGAAAGGAAGGGAAAAATGACAAGAAGGGAGGAAGGTGGGAAGGAAGCAAAGGAATAGAAAAGATAAACAAGGAAAGGATAGGTAAAGAAAAAAGGAGGGAACCTGAAAGCCATAAAAATGAAGAGAATAAAAGAAAAGGACAGACAAGGAAAGGGAAGGAATAAATGGAAGGGGATGGAAAGACGGGGGAGAATAAACAGGAGAGTAAAGAGTAAGAGGATATGTGATGGAAGAGAAAAAGAAAGGAAAGAAAATGGAAAGTAGAAGAGGGAGAAAGAAGGAAAGGAAAGATAAGGTAGAGCGGAGGTGAGGGAAGAAAATTTGAAAAAGGAAACAGTAGGAAAGACAAGGAAGGGAAATTAAAACAACAAATGAAATGGAAAGGGAAGGGAAGGAAAGGAAAGGGAAGAAAGGAAGGAAAGGAAAGGAAGGGAAAGGAAAGGAGAGGAAAGGAAAGGAAAGGAAAGAAAAGTATGGAAAGGAATGAAGGAAAGGAAAGGAAAGGAAAGGACATGAAAGCAAAGGAAAGGAAAGGAAAGGAAAGGAAGGGAAAGGAAAGGAAAGGAAAGGAAAGGACAGGAAAGCAAAGGAAAGGAAAGGAAAGGAAAGGAAGGGAAAGGAAAGACAGGAAAGGAAAGCAAAGGAAACTAGAGAATGTGCATTTCCATGCAGGAAATGCGTTGAATTCATATTTAAAAAACTGTAGAAGCCAACAAAAAGCTGAAGATATGTAAAAATAGTTGAGAAGTCAGTGCAGCTTTTAAAGCATGAATGAAGTCTGTAGGTGCAAGCATGCCCAATCTATGGAGCTTCAAAGTTGCTAAAGTTTTCAGCAGACCTGCGGAAATGTCCCATTGATTTCAATGTAAAAATACATGCAGAAATTATTTTTTACTGTAAAAAGTATAACTGTTAAACCTGTGAAAAATACAAGCGCACTTCTCCTGAACATGCTGCATATGTCGATTTTTTTCTGTGAAAATCTGTGCAAATTTGAAGCCTGTGAAAGGTGGAAAAATCTGAAGGAACAAGAAGAAGAAGAAGAAGAAGAAGAAGAAGAAGAAGAAGAAGAAGAAGAAGAAGAAAAAGAAAAAGAAAAAGAAGAATACATTTTAGGAAGAACAATATGTTGAAATGCTGACTCAGCATTTCAACATAATGAAAAGGCAGGAAGGGAAAGAAAAGGAAATGAAAAGACAGGAAGGGAAAGGAAAGGAAAGGAAAGGAAATAAGTAAAAGTGATTTGGGGAAGTAAACATAAGTAAAGGTGACTTGAGAAAGACAACAGGAGACAGTAAAAGGTGATGAAAGTGTGTAAATGAAAACTGAGCTATAAAGGGGAACAGCAGCACAGCCTGGACAGAGCAGAAGCAGGATGTTTGTCGTGTCTTTGTTTTTGTGGACGTAATCAAACCTCCTCATGCAGTCGAGCGCCGTGCTGAAGTTCTGCTGGCTGAGCGAGTGTCGGTCCCTCAGTAACACGCACTGCTCCAGGGTCACCGACATCGCCGTGCGGTCCTTTGCACTCTTACAGCTCGTCAGACGCACACCGTTCACCTGTCGACACACCTGAGCGCACAGATCATGACTGAAGTTAGCATAAGGTAAAGGCCATGGTGGAGTTTCTGTAATGAGGGCGCAGCTCTTACTGAGGCAGCGATCCACAGCAGCTCCACATTCTTCCTCTTCCTCGACTCCAAACATCGATCCAGAGACGACAGCAAGTCTGCCAGGGACTGGATACCAGCTACAGACGGACAGACGGACAGATTTATACCTCAGTGAAGCAAACCAGAGCACTCTGAAACCTTCAACAATATTGAAAGTTACTAACATGAAGTATGTTATTACAGTTTGGAGGGTTAGAGATTCATCCACACAAACGTACATGTTTATTTTCTTTGACATAATCAAAGTTTTCTGTGTTGTCCTTTTGCAGAGATGTGATGAATTAAGTCAACACAGTCCAGATTAAAACAGAAATATAAACAAATAGTCATATATGTTACTTACCTCTAGGCCTGTCACGATAACAAGTTTTGCTGGACGATAATTGTCCAAAAAATTATTGACGATAAACGATATTATTGTCAATATTACTTGGATTTTTTTTTCTAATTTTTTCATTAATGTAATTATAATATCTGTCATAATAAAGTGAGTATACCATAGGGCTGAAAGATTTATCGTTTTCAGATCGAAATCGCAATTTTAGACAATGCAATTTTGTGATCGCCAAAGCAGCAATTTTTTGCAGCTCTCCTGACTGACTCAGGATCTGTTGTGTCAAGTATTATACACATACTGTTTTACACATTTGTAGACAGTCTGTATGTTAAAAGTGCTGGTAAGCAGGTCAACAACACAAAGCCTCTGTTTAGGAGTAGAAGTTAATGAAAACAGATTATCATCACTATTGAAGGTGAATAATGTGTTAAGTG
The DNA here is from genome assembly GCA_036419115.1 of Scarus forsteni. Taxonomy (NCBI): domain Eukaryota; kingdom Metazoa; phylum Chordata; class Actinopteri; order Labriformes; family Labridae; genus Scarus; species Scarus forsteni. The sequence continues at coordinate 1,404,299 of JAZDUH010000426.1, forward strand.
TTCATCATTTATTTCCTTACTGTTGTCTGTACTGTAAACAAAGTGAATTTTGCACTGAAGTTTGATTTGAAAAAAAATTGTGAATTGCAATATCTGCCAGAAAAATCGAAATCAGATCTTTTCCTAAAATCGTTCAGCCCTACATGTGAATATCCCAAAGCTTGATTTGAAGAAAATCGTGAATCGAATTAAAATCGCAATATCTGCCAGAAAAATCGCAATTCAATCTTTTCCTAAAACCGTTCAGCCCTAGTACACCATATCAAAAGCAAGAAACTTTAATTTCTCAAGAGTATTTATCTGTAATTGGAATGTCAAGATCTTGTAAATAAAATAAATTAAATAGACAATATAATAAATTTAATAAAAAAGGGGGAAAAAAACCCAATGAAAATTAAATGGGCTCTCTTTTAGGAAAAAATTGCATGTAAATAAAAATTATTTTACTGATCAAAAACAATAAAAAGTAGACCCTGTCTCTGTAAAGAAAAAACGAAACTCCAATAAAAACAATAAATAAAAGGGAGTTTATACAGGAATTATTTGTGACTTGTACTTTCTCCCAGTCAATCCGTACTGTCTGTCAAACGTTTATAACATTTCTGGCTTTTTAACCGTATTGAAGGGCTGCAGTTCTTTTGCAATGTAGCGAATGACACTGTGAGTGTGCACCATCTTGCGCTGTTTTATTTATATTTACTTTGCCGACCAAATGACTCAGTAAGTGCTGACTGTCAGGACAAACTCTCCGCTGCACCTCTCCTTCTTCTTTTTCATCGTCACTACTTTCAAACAAATACGACATATCTGCTCGTCGGTGTTCATGAGCTCACACCTTGTCCGTTCTGTTTAAAACCAAAATATTCCCACACTGGGGCTGTGGCAGCCAGCTTAGGTACCGTATCTTTCGTGCCATCATTCATAGAAGCGTTTGTTTCCTCGTCACTCCTCAGGACGCTCACTTCAGCTCTCTCCGAGTCTAAGCGCGAGCGGACCCGTCTCCCCCCCAAAGATCGCATGAGCGACAAATGCTCACTCCGCTATAAATCCGCTATAGAACAGATGCACCCCGGTGTTAAGAAAGAGAGACGTAGTGAGCCATCTTCTCATTTAGCTTCTTTGGTAGAAAGAGAGGAGGAAAGCAAACACGCATGCACATGTCAGCTTATCGAGGCCGGCAAACTTACTGAGGACGTTTTTATTTATCCTTTGGTTAATTGATTTATTGATTATCGTGACAGGCCTACTTACCTCATATAATAACAATTTATATTCAAACCCATTTGGTTCCTAGCCAGGACAGCAAGGGTTTAGCTACTCCCGGTGATATTTTTGATGAGGACGGTTTACTCTCTTTTCAGCATTTATATGACAAGCATAATCTGTCTCGCAAAACCTTTTTCTTCTTCTTACAATTAAAATCTACCATGACTGCTAACAACATCCCGCTGCACAGTCCTTTTGCAATACATACATCACCAAAAAATATCTACCTCTAAAGGTGCCTACATACCGAACGCAACTTGAGCATACGCAATCACTCTCCATGTAAAGTCAATGTACAAGTACTGCTCTTTATTGAGTTTATACCTTTTGGATAGTGTAATAAATCAATAAACATCCAGTGTGTTTGTTATCTATTTGTGTTTCTTTAAAGCGGTTAACTTTGCTCACTGTCTGCCAAAAAAGTCTGACCCAGCTCATGTCCTAAGTCTGAACATGTGTGTAAATATTCAAAAAATTAAAACGAAAAAAAAAAAAGGAATTTGGGAAAAATATCACAGGTTTTATGATTCCCATCCCTGCTAAGCATTATTTGTGGAGTTAAAACTGGAATCCAGCAATTTGAGGAAATTTTTAAAAAGCTCTTGATCGGTGATCCAGATCAACCACAAAAACCAAATGGATTAGTCTTTGGCACATCTCCGCCCTGTCCTGAAAGTGCCATCGTGTTCTGTTTATAACTTTAATTATCTCTTAAAGAAACAACCTCATGAGCTGGTCTGAGTCCTCAAACCTGTGAGGTCGGTCAGAGTCTCACCCGTATGAGGCAGCTTGTCCCTCAGAGTTTGGCAGTACAGTTTGAGTCGCTCACAGCTCTGATGGTTCACTCTCTCCTGCAGCGAGCTGTCACCAAACCTGAAAACAAAGAAGAAAATATCAGACGAATGAGCACTTTAGGAAGTCTGAAAGCACTGATGTACCTAAAGAAAGACTTAAAGACAGATTTCAGACTCTGCAAAGCTTCACAGTGATGCCGCAGAGATTACAGGAGATTCAGATCATTTCTGATATGAAGACGTGTCTGCACTCGTCAGGCTTTCTGATCTGCATGCTTCACCGCTGAGGTAAAACAAACCCTCTACAGCAGCGAGGCGGCCCGGGGGCCACGCCAGGCCTCACACATCCCCCCTCTGGACCCCAGAGGACTTTCAAAATCCTAAATATGTGCAGAGAAGTATGCTGTGGTTTTCTTTGTTGTTGCTTCTCAGATACTTTTAGACCAGTTAAACTTGTTTAAATGGCAGTTCAGCTCGATGCTGCTACAATAATCAACATCATTCCTCTCCAGATTATGTTCATTATAGATGTTAATATTAATATCAGAATGAAATCTCTACATCTGTGGTTAATTTTACATCCATAGTAACTACCTTTACAACTTTATAGACATTACGGATGTAACAGATGTTGTTGGTAAAATGGTAAACTTCGGTAAAATTTCCCACGGTTAGTATCATTGTTCCCTTTTAAAATTACCAGTAAACCGAGTTTCATTAGTTTGAAGTTTTTTCTCTTGAAACAGACTCTTAAGTCTGGTCGAACCTCTGGGCAGAAGAGGGAGAAGCTGGGGGTAAAAAGCACAGTGAAGGCAGCAGAGGCGTTCATGCTCGGCCCGTAAATTACAGTGATGATGATGGGTGGGAAAACTAACCACTTTGAAACTATAACCTTTTAAAATCTTGATAGGAAAATTGAATATTTCCTTTTGAAGAGAGAGTATAAACAGCTGGTTAAAATATATTGCTGAATAAATCCTAAAAACAGACTCACGTGTGATGTGTATTTTTCCTGATATAGTCTGTAGGCATCATCATTGTTCATCTTTTTCGCTGGTGTTAAAAAAGCTAACTAAAGATTGCAAAAATCAGCAATATCGTAGAATCGCAGTTTAAATCAAATTGGCACCTAAAAAAATGCAATAAATCGAATCGGGAGAAAAGTGAATCTTCCCAGCCCTAGTAGTTTGTGTGCTTCATGCTCTCCGTGTGGATGTTGTTGGTGACCTCTGCTCTACAGTCTCATATTTCTGTCTCGGTGTCATAAACATTTTAAATAATGATACTTCTCTTTTATTTAAACTTCTTTAAATCAGCATCCGTGTAGCTGCTCACCTCTCAGCCAGGCTCTGCTGCTGGTTGATTCCGATGTTGAAGAGAACTGGATAAACACGAATCAAACGCCCCTCTTTGATCTCCTGAGGCAGTGACGTGAACATCTCTGAGGGCAACGGGACCTCGATCACAAAACTGCGCCTGGAAAAGACAAACAAAAACGATATTTCAATACCATATTATAAAAGAATGAGGCAATACCATCCATGATCTATACCGCCTGTCTCTTCTGGGGGAGCTGGAGTCACCAGTCAATCACGGGGCCACATAGAGAGACGGACAATCACTCACACTCACACTCATACCTAAGAGCAAGTTGGAGTCACCAGTCAACCTGCCAGACCCACGCATGCACAATGAAACATACAAATCCTTCACAGCAATGCTCGACTGATCTGGGGATCAAACCGGTGATGTTCTTGTTGTGAGGCACGTTCACTACCTGCTGCGCCACCGTGCAGCCCATTTTCCATTCAGTGTTACTGAAAATACAAAAGCTTACAAATGGATCTACGACCAGATTTTTCACCCCAGGGCTGCAAGGGTTTTTCATGATATAAACACTTAAACAACAAAATATTCTTATCTTTAATTTTTAGTTCATTATCATGTTGTTGTGGTTTTCTTACTTAATTTTTACACAAAACACTGTTGGAACTAATGCCTTGTGTTTACTAGTTAAACAAAATCTTGAGGAAAAAAATAGCTTTTTTAAGATGATTTCTGGGGCGGCACATTGGCGCAGCAGGTCATGCGCGTGCCTCACAGCAAAAAGGTTCCCGGTTTGAATCCTGGGTCAGACAGGGGCCTTTCTGTGTGAAGTTTGCATGTTCTTCTCGTGCATGCTTGTGTTCTCTCCGGGCACTCTGGCTTCCTCCCACAGACCAAAAACATGCTCAGTAGGTTAGTTGGTGTCTCTAAACTGCCCTAAGGTATGAGTGTGAGCGTGAATGGCCTTGCCATTCTCTATTACCCCTTTTCCACCAAGCTGGTTCCAGGGCTGGCTCGGAGCTAGAGCCAGACTTAGCACCAGTTCTTTGGTTTTCCACAGACTAAGCACCGGTTGCTGGCTCTCAAAACCGGTGCTTGGCAAGCACCAACTCTTTGCTGGGCCAGCAGAAAGAACCAGGTTACGTCGGGGGCTACGCGCTTACGTCAGGGGGTGGGGGCGGGATTAGCAGAGTAAAAACACGGAAGAGAGCCATTTTTAAAAAGACGAGGTTGGAGTAAGCGAAAAACAGATTGAAAAGAATATATATATATATATAAAGAATATATAAAGAAAGAATATAGGGACCAGAAGACCGAGCTGGGCCGTAGTGGCAATGGTCGGCCACGTTTTAACAGCCCACATTACAAAATGCTCGATGCTGTTCTCGGGGACCGACCGGCGTGCAGCGCTACCGGGGCATTGAATGCGGCCACAGCCATGCTGGAGTCTATGCAGAAGGACACAACCACGGAGCAAACCTCCACAGAGCCTGGTAAGTTTATTGTTTTGTTTATTGTTGTTCGCTAGTTGTTATGGGAAACTGGCGTGATGTATACAGACGTATACATTGACGTGCTGACGTAGCTCTCTGGCCGGCACCCGTTTGTGGAAAAGCAAACGGTTCTTAACCGGTTCACACTTGAACCAATTGTGAACCGGCTCTAGCACCAGCACTAGCACCAGCCCTGGAACCAGCTTGGTGGAAAAGGGGTATATGTGGCCCTGCGTTTGACTGGTGACCGGTTCAGGGTGTACCCTGCCTCTTGCCCAATGACAGCTGGGATAGGCTCCAGCAACCCCCCCACCCCCCACAGGAATAAAACTTTAATTACAGAATTAAAGTTTTATTCCTGTTCACAAAAAGCAGGATGAACATGTTTGAGCCTGAGATTCACAGGAAGTGTTTCAGCGTAGCTCACCAGGTTCCTTTGAGTGTTGGCAGCAGATCTTCAGCTTCTTCAGATTTTGCTTCAGTGACAGTGAATGCAACACTGCTCAGGTCTGCCACGCCCACCTCCATGTCCTCCAACATCCCCAACTCGTCTCCTAAGACACACACACACATACCAGGTTATTAATAAAGTGCGTACGGCGTGTTGCAGCATGTTACGGCGTGTTTGTGTATACGTGTTCACCGTATGTGCTGAGCAGGCCTTCAAACTGAGCGAGGACTCCGACAGAGAGAAGCTGCTGCAGGAACTCTGGGTCTTCTAAACCAGAGTAGAGCTTCAACATGAAACCACACGCCACAGCACACAACTGAGACGCAGAGGAAACCAAAAAGAGGACAGGAAGTGAACAAAATCTGACTGATTTGTGAGAAATGGGGCAAAAGTTATCAGCTTTCCTGCACTGAGTTTGTAATTATCAGTAGTTTCATGGATTAGAAGGTTACATTCACAGACTAAGGATTTTGATCAATGGGAGCTGTTGAAAAATGAAGAAAATGCAGAAAAGGTAGAAAACAGAAGAAAAATGTGCAGTTCCTGATGTGTCCACTGGAGGCTTTCTCCAAAAGCACATGTTCATACCAGAAATAAACATGCTAAATACCAGATAAAATACACACATATATATAACAGGAAACAAAGTAAGCCAGATTTTGTCAAAAATTGAGCAAAACAGTCAAATTCTTGGCCTGTTTGTAATCAAAATAAGCAAAATTTTCCGTCTGTATCTCACCCAAAGATTGTACTATTCTTCCTTGGTCAATCTGATTCTACAAGAAAGAAAAAAAACCGCAATGCATCAATTCTCCACTAGAGACTTGCTCAAAAAAATCAGCAAACCCCAATAAGGCCTCATCTTAAACAAATGTTTTCATACCAGAAATAAACATGTTAACTACCTGGTAAATAAATAAATAAAAAAATATCAGGAAACAAAGTAAGCCAAATTTTGTGAAAAATGACATGCAAATTGTCAATAATATGTCATAAAAATTTGCAAAAAAAATTCCTATACATCCATCCTAAAGATTTTATGTCTGTCTACGTCATAGGGAAGAGAGGGATATTAAAAGTACAAGGATTTTCATCAAGTTAAAATCTCCAGCAATGAACAATAAAGCTGATTCAAAAAGAAGAAAAACTGCAGTTTCATGAGTGTCCACTAGAGGCTTGCTCCAAAAGTGAACAAATCCCCACATAGCTCAATTTTAAACAAACTTTTTCATACCAGAAATAAACATGTTAAATACTCTGTAAATATTAAAATAATGTGGTGTTGCAAAATTAAACCAACACAGGAGAAGAAAAACAATGCAGCTCCTTGTGTCCACTAGAGGCTTGTTCTTAAAGTGAGTCATGCCCAAAGAGCTCCATGTTTAAATTTACGTTTTTAAACCATGTATAAAAATGTTTGGAACTAAAATTCAAGTTTACGCTTGTACTCATTTAAGCTCCCAGTTTTTTTACTTGAAGTACTTTCCTTTAAAAACAACAGGAATGTCCAAAGACAAATCTTTAAGAAAAGAAGTAAATATATGAATTTATGATTGGAATAATGAACGTGTGATTGTGAAGGAATGTGTTATTTTCTGAGTAAATGAGGTTGGTGGACATTTCTGTAGGACGTCCCGGGATTAAAAAACTTGGCGTCCTCACCCCTTGGCTGAAGACAGCGTGGCGTCTCTGGATAATCTGTGTTGGTCCCTGAGCGATCGTGGAGGACACCGCCCCCTGCAGGATCACAAAGGTCATGGCAGTTCGAGCCTTTTCCACGGCTTCCCTTACACAGTCCCTGAGAGTGACCACCAGGGGGAGCAGCTGTTCCTGCCAGGACAACGCCGAGGAGAGGGACGCGGAAACTGGAGGAGCAGAAGACGGAAGATTTAAATTCTTTGATTATTAAATGTAAAAGACTTCAATAACACAATTTAAAGAAATCCTATTTGAACCCAAAATGTGAAAAATGTGGAATTTTACAATTTTTTTCCAAAAAAATGTCTGTGTTTAGTACTTTTAAAAACTGGCATTTAAAGGGGTAAATTCCCAAATAATAAAAAAACGATATGTATGGTCAGGACTGAAGTACATCTAACATATTACTTCAAAAAAAGGATTGTCTTTTAATTTATTTAGTAACTAATAGCAAATCTTATGGAAACAAGGGAGCACCAAATTTATTTTTTATTAGCTCACCTTGTAAAAAAAAAAAAAGAGAAGCCATTTTAGTCATTATTACTGCTTATCATCGACATGTACAATGTGAAGAAATCCAATTTGCACTTGAAATGTGAAAAATATGGACTTTTTTCCATTAAAAATGTCTGTATTTTGTAGTTTTCAACAAGTATTTTTAAGGGGTTTAATTCCCAAAAAGTTATCAAAAATTGTTATGTTTGGTCAGGACTGACGTATATGCAGTAGTGAGAGTGCCAAAAATAAATGTTTAAAAGAAAAAGCAAATTAAAGTGGAAATATAATGATGAATATATAAAATTAAAAATAATAACATTGCTACATAGAGCGATATTAATCAAAAAATGAATCAATAAAATAATAGGATAATATACGTTGAACTATAAAGACAAGCTAATGAGTAATTTTAAAAACAAGATGAAATGTGATTGAAAAAAAGTAAAAATAAAGTGAAGTAAAAATCTAAAAGGACAAGGCTCATAAAAGCAAAACTATAAAGACAAATAAAACAGAATTAAAAAATGTGCTTTTCTAATTCAAATTAATTTGTTATGATCAGTACATTGCAATTGTTTGAGATTTTTGTCCTTATATTTCTGCTTTTATGAGCCTTGACGTTTTTAATATTTATATTTTGAATAATATTACTTTATATAGCCACATTATTTATTTACGTAATTTATTTATAAGCACATTTCTTCTCATTGCTAGAAATTACTTTATTTTCTTTATATTTTAACGTTTATTTTCCTTTTTTATGGGTTAATTTTTTTGATTAATATTGCTTTATGAAGCAACATTATTATTATCTTTTTATATTGCCATCTTTATATTTCCACTTTTATTTGCTTTGTTTTTTAATTTTGATTTTGTAATTTGGCACTCTCAATACTCCATATACTTCAGTCCTGACCAAACACAATTTTTGACAATATTTTGGGAATTTAACTCTTTAAATACCAGTTTGAAAAGTACAAAACACAAACATTTAAATGCAATAAAAGTCAATTTTTTGACATTCAAGTGCAAACTGGATTTATCTATATTGTGTTTTTAAGTCTTGTACAAAGTCTTGTAGTAGTTATAATTAAAATGGCTTCTTTTTTCCAAGATGAAATTGAAAAGAATTGCACGGAGCTCCCTCATTTAGATATTCATTTTTATATTTCCACTTCTATTTGCTTTTTCTTTTATAAATTCATTTTTTTTAATTTGACAGTCTCACTACTCCATAGAAGTAAGTCTTACAAGTTACTCTAAAAAGTGGGATTGTTTATTAGTTTATATTTTTTAAAGTGCAATTTCTGTTCAGCAACAATTTTTTATTGATTTTTTTTAATCTAACTTTGTTAAAAATAAAATAAAATTTAAAAAAACATAATTATCCTCAGTTTTTACCGGTGTTCTGGGAGTTTGTCTCTCCTGCCGTGGTGTCTTGCTGCTCTGATGGCGTTTGATCCGGCAGTCGTTCTTCTCGCCCCTGCAGGCGGTCTGACATGGCAACGATGCAGTTGATACTCTTGCCGACGTTGGCCCACGCCCTGTCCTGCACCGGCACACACAAACAAACACATGACTCTGCTTACGTTCACACCGCGAGCGAGACCATCAGAGTCGAGGTCAGACAATCGGACTTGCCCATTCCTCCTCGTCGTACTCGTCCTGCCTGCCGCCGCTCTGCTCCTCCGACGGCGTCTCTCCGTCCTCGCTGGTGGCCATGTTCTCACACTGCAGGCCGTTGCTGTGCACGTGGCAGCTGCTGCCGTTGGCTGCGTGTTGGCTGTGGATCTCCATCAGAGCACTTTTGACCAGCTCGTCTTTGAGGGCGTGAACAAACAGCTTGGTCTGAAGCAGAAAGAGAGAAAACATGTAATCGATCTGTTGACTGTCAGCAGGTGAAACTCGATACCCGAGCTCTCCATTACCTGCTCGGTCAGAGTGGCGAGGACCTGCTGCAGCCGCAGGACGTTCGGCTCCTGGGCTATGACCAGCAGCTCCTCCGCCAGACCAAAGATCAGCGGCTGCAGCCGGGCGACGCTGGAGAGGAGCTCCCTTGCTCTGGAGCTCTCATCTTCAGAGTACGAGATCGAGCTGAAGAGAGACGGACGCAGACGTTAAACCAGATATTTGAATGACCTACAACTCTCCCCTTAGAAAAGAGGGACACAAGCAAAGTTTCTGCCACCCGATATTTCATTTTTTGAAAAAACTGAATACACTGATATAACGGAAAAAACTGGAGATGAGATATAAACAGCTCTCTGCAGTTCACAAGGAAAACATACAACAAAAATAATGGTGTTGACATCCCTACATACACTATCCTGCCAAAAGTATTCGCTCACCTACCTTGACTCTCATATGAACTTAAGTGATGTCCCATTCCTAATCCACAGGGTTCAATATGACGTCAGTCAACCCTTTGCAGCTATAACAGCTTCAACTCTTCTGTGAAGGCTGTCCACAAGGTTTAGGAGTGTTTATGGGAATTTTTGACCATTCTTCCAGAAGAGCATTTGTGAGGTCACACACTGATGTTGGAACAGAAGGCCTGGCTCTCAGTCTCTGCTCTAATTCATCCCAAAGGTGTTCTATCAGGTTGAGGTCAGGACTCTGTGCAGGCCAGTCAAGTTCATCCACACCAGATTCTGTCATCCATGTCTTTATGGACCTGCTTTGTGCTCTGGTGCACAGTCATGTTGGAAGAGGAAGGGGCCAGCTCCAAACTGTTCCCACAAAGTTGGAGCATAGAATTGTCCAAAATGTCTTGGTGTGCTGAAGCATTCAGAGTTCCTTTGACTGGAACTAAGGGGCCAAGCCCAGCTCCTGAAAAACACCCCCACACCATAATCCCCCCTCCACCAAACTTGCAGTCCCACAAGTATCGTTCTCCTGGGAACCCCCAAACCCAGACTGGTCCATCAGATTGTCAGATGGAGAAGCGTGATTGGTCACTCCAGAGAACGCGTCTCCACTGCTCTAGAGTCCAGTGGCGGCGTGCTTTACTCCACTGCATCAGCGCTTTGCATTGCACTTGGTGATGTGAGGCTTGGATGCAGCTGCTCGGCCATGGAAACCCATCCATGAAGCTCTCTGCTCTGTTCTTGAGCTAATCTGAAGGCCACATGAAGTCTGGAGGTCTGTAGAGATTGACTCTGCAGAAAGTTGGCGACCTCTTCTCACTATGCGCCTCAGCATCCGCTGACCCCGCTCCGTCAGTTTACGTTGCCTACCACTTTGTGGCTGAGTTGCTGTCGTTCCCAAACACTTCCACGTTCTTATAATCCAGCTGACAGTTGACTGTGGAATATTTAGGAGTGAGGAAATGTCACGACTGGATTTGTTGCACAGGTGGCATCCTATCACAGTTCCACACTGGAATTCACTGAGCTCCTGAGAGCGACCCATTCTTTCACTTATGTTTGTAGAAACAGTCTGCACACCTAGATGATTTTATACACCTGTGGACATGGAAGTGACTGGAACACCTGAGTATGATTATTTGGATGGGTGAGCGAATACTTTTGGTAATACAGTGCATATATGTATGACATACAATCATTATTAAATATATTTTTGTACAAAGCTTGAATGGTGGAGTGTTTAAAGTCTCGTCTTAAGACACATATTCATTCCCTGGCATTTTAATTTTGCATGGGTTTTGAGGTCCTGTGTGTTTTTATTTGTTTAACGACATCTTTTATTTACATTTTATTTGCTCTTGAGGATTAACTGCTTTCAATGGGAACCACTGAACCCTGCATTTCACACATTTCATACTTTTTGAGCAAAAAATCAAATATATCAACATAATTTCAAACAGTTAATCTAAAAAATGACATTTTCCATCTGAATTCTGACAATAAAGCAGAGATTACAGTTCCTTCCTTTAATGCGGAGGCTCCTAAAATGAAAACCCAGCAGAACGTATCCGTGTGCTGATCTACAGCGAGCCGCTCTAATCCTGACAGGCAGAGATTATACAGATTAATCTGCAGGAAACAATATTGAGTGACGGACGGACGGATGGACGGACCCACACCTTTCTGTCTGCTGTGAGCGTTTGCTGAGAAGCTTCTTCAGTCCTCCGTGTTTGAACGCCTGGTGATGTTCAGCCGGGGCGCCGAATGTTATGACCTCATACCAAACACCTGAGGAGAGACATCAATGAGTTCAGTGATTTAATAATAAAGATAAAACATGAAGAGTAAAGTGTTTCCTACCTGAGCTGTCAGGACCGGTGACCTCCATCCTCTGAGAGTGAAGGTTTGTAGGAACAAACTGAAGGTGTTTGTCCGACTTACTGGTGCTCGACTTAAAACACGACGACACTGAGGAAAAAAAATAAACATAAATACTATTCACACCGCAAAAAACACTGACGTCTAAGCCGTGTGTGTGAACACAAACAGTTTTTCACTCTGACTTTTGTCCGGTTATTTCATTACAACCTTAAAGTATTTTATCCAAGTAAAGTCAGAGTGAAGTCGGCAGTGAGTAACTGAGGGGAGATGGTTTCATCCTGTGAGACCAGAGTGAACCAGGAAAAGGAAAACTTGACAGGACAGATAAAAACTAAGGGCCCTAATTTGCTGGTGCAGCGCAGGGTGGCAGAGCCTGGCGCAACCCGCGCACAGCCAATTTGGCAATTTGGATTGGTGTGGCGGAGCAACATGGGGAGGTGTTGACAGACTCAGATTGGAGCAGTGACAAAAAACTGAGCAGAAGTAGCGCTGGAAGCTCGCCAGCTCCAATCTGGACTATTCCCAGGCGAAGCGCACCTGCTGCAGTGGTAATTTGGCTGACAAACGCACTCACCACAGACCAATAACATCAAGCCACAAGTATGATGAAGCAGCTCTACCCTGCTATTAGCCGTTAGCTTAAACTGCATTTCATAATTATAACACTGTTATGCAACCTTCTAAGGGGAAGGTACATAACATATTATTGTTAAAAAGGTTGTGTCACTGCTCAGTCCCCAAAATTAAACACTAGAACAAACAAATTTACACAATTTCTTCAAGAAACTGAAGGCAAAAGGTATTTACTACACAAATTGAATAGCAGGTTTTTAAACAATAAAACAGGGTAGAAAACGTAGCCAGAGTTTACACACAAAATAAGGAATCACCTAAAAATACTTACAAAAACCCAAGAAAGTAAAAATTACAGTTACTCAAAGTAAATCAGAGATCAGTGCGTTCTTTGTCGCAAGTTAAGTGCCACACAGCATAGCCTTACAATTTTGATGCCACTTTGACCTCACAGAGGAGAAATTACATGACTTAACATTTATACATGTTTCTGACCACAATTTACTCAGTCACATTAAGATACACAATATCCTTTATGGGAAAAATAAACTTTATCTAAACGCGTCTCTTTCCTCTTCCTCCTCTTGGACTGCTGGTTGGAGAAGGAAGGAGGAAGCCTGAGGAGAGCCGTCCTCCCTTGGTCCGGGGATTCAGACCAGGGGAGGACGGCTACATCCTCCAGCCTACCGAGGCTAAAGCCAATGAAGGAGAGATTAAATTTGTCACTGCGCCTCGCCCGCAGCACATTTAAAGGCAAGGAGAGGCGTTCATTTGATTAGTGAAGACAACACTCGGCTGTGTTAAACCCACTCACGCCTTCTCTCCATCCCTGCACCAGTGGGAGAGACAAAGACTTGAGGTGCGTCACACTGGGCCTTCCACGAAAATTGTAAACTGCCCTGGACACACCCCATTGGCATAGCCTGGTCTACGGAATTAGAGCGCGAAGAGATTGATTGTAAGGAGATGAACCCAAATGATCACTCGTGCTGCCGTTGGATAAAGAGCTAAAACACTGCAGCTTTCTTTCTCCAGTGAAACCTCAGTGCTACTCTCAGCTCTTTAGTTGATACACTTTTTACCACGTAACACTGAAACAATTATAAATTTATGGTTCATATTTATTTTTTAAATTAATTTACTCAATTTTTCATAAATATATTTGTTGATTTAATGTTTAAGTAACCTACATTTCATTTTGCCATTTTTTATTATTTCTTATTGTCACAATTGTTTTGTGTTTCCATATTTTATTCCTAAACTTGCATTATTTTATCTGCTCATATTTTATGGCTTAGTGCGCATCACTTATCAAGTTCATTTTTAATTTATTTCCTATGTTTGATTTTTTCCACTAAAAAGGTAGAAGGAAAAGAAATAATTTTCAAGGACAATTCAAGCTTTTCCAGGACATTCGACTTTTTTCCATGTGTTTCCATGACTGGAAAATTGGCGATCAGTTTCCAGGTTTTCCAGGACATTCAATAGGTCATTACATACATCTATCGTTCCGATGATTCTAGTAAAGCTGAGCATTATGGGAAGAGCTGGCTGGTTAAACTACCCATAAAAATATAAAATAATAACTAAAGCTGCCAGTTTTGGTAAACTGGTAGACAATTTACTGATGGGTATTAAAAAACGCATCTTAACGTTTGACCACAATTTACCAAGGTCATGTATTATTGTAATAGCAGGCTAATACTGGTGTCTATGAGCTTACTGGCAGTAAATGGAGAGTATTTTATTTATTTATTTTACTTTTGATGTTTTATGTTTCCTATTTTTTAATTTTTTTTTATTTATTTTCTATTTTTTATTCTATTATATTGTTTTATTTTTGATTATAATACAACTCATTTACTTACATGCCAGTGGTTGATATGTATCTATAAACACAACTTGTCTGGAATTGATCAACACATATGCACTATGTCTTGAAAAATAAATAAAAAGATTTTGATTTTTTTTTTTTTAAATGGCTGTTATATCACATTCTTCCTGTCAACGAGTGGAAAAGTCCAATCTGACTTTCACCTTGTAACTGAGGTCTCACCTGAGAGTTTGTCAAGCTCGGCGAGCGTCTCCTGATAACAGCCAATCAGGTGGCTGCAGTGGTTGATGACATCATGGCGTAGCCCGTCCCAGTGCGGAGACATGTCCCCGAGTTCCCGAACCTCCTGGACCCTGAAGACGGGACGTTAACACTGATTATTTATCTATTTATTTATTTAAAACAATATTTTGTTAAGTTTTTACATATAAGAAAAATGCAGAAAGAAACAATGACCACAACAGTAGCAGTAATGTATAAATGTACAACACAATAAAAGATCAAAAGTAGAAGAAAATACATAAAAATAAAATTTAATAAATAAAATACCTAAACACCCATCTGGTTTTGTTGCTTTTCTTTATTTGCTGGCTAGAGGTCTGATTTTGAGGCATTGGAAATCAAAAAATCCACCATCACATTTATTGTGGATTAAGGACATATTAATGTTGTCAAAACTTAAAACGATTCGACACTTAAAGAGGTTCTGTGTCAAAATTTAATGTTGTACATCAACGTTGTGGTCGACTTTTATTTACACACCTGAGACCCCCTTACTATTTTTTACATTTTTCAATTTTAACTATTATCTTAATTTAAATTTTATTTTATATGTGCATGTGCATTTATTGTTGTATCTTGTTGTATACGTAAAAAAAACCCAGAAATTTTTCAATAAATATACCATGAACAAACAAAAAAAAATTAATAATGAAAAATAATGATAAAAATAAAACAGTAGTCGCAGAAGTAAAATAAAAAATAAACTAAGAAGGCAGCAGCAGTAACTTGAAGACCTCGTTAAAACAACACTCTCATCCTCGAAAAATTCCAAAAAAGTTTTCAGTACTTTAACAAACTCTTTTCTTCTTCCTCTAACAATACATGTAAGTCTTTCCAATGCAAGATATGCAAGAATAAGAAAACACTGGTTATTTGTAATATTTTTGTGTTGATTAATCAATTTAAAGGCGAGTTTTTGAGATAATAAAGAGGAGAACCTGTGCGTGAGCTGGTTTGTGAGCATGCTCAGTAGCTGTTTGGGCAGAGAGAACGACAGCGGCGTTTCCGACATCTGTTCTCGCACCAGCAGCCACCTTTGATCCTCCGTCTGGAAGCGGTACACCTTACACACCTGAGCACACAGCACTGGACACAACAAAACAAGAGCACCATTATAAAAACAATCATTATTACAAAAGAATGCATCATTGTTAAAAACGTTTTAATCTCACCAGCTCTCATCGCCGGGCTGTTCTCTTTGTCGTGGAGCGAGCTGTGGAGGCTGTCGCAGAGCTCGGGACACTTCAGGACAGAAATGAGGAGTTAATGAGTGAATTTATATTTTTATATCAGTTACATAAATGTTAAGAACAAACACAGAAAACAACAATTAAACACAAACTCATCAATAACCAAAACAGTATTGACTGAAGCGTGAGGTTTATTTTTGCCTCTCGTGTTCATTCCAAGATAAATTTGACATGTAAGGAAAAACATATTATATCATAATATTGTGAAATCATTATTCCTTATGAGCATCAATCAATTTTTGCTTTAAGGTTTTTCTGAACTTTGAGTTTTACATCATTTTAATTCATTACTGAGCTCATTCCAAAGTTGTATCTCCAAAAGCAAAACACATCTGTATTAGGGATGTAACGGTATGAAAATTTCATATCATGGTTACTGTGACTAAAAGTATCACAGTTGTCATTATTATCGTGGTATTGTTGCAGTGTGCACAAAATAGTCAAAAAGTACTTTTACACACAAATCATTTAACCCCTTTAATACCATAACTTTAACAGTTTCTTTTTTGTCTTTTTTTTTTTTTCAATAAATGTCCTATAAGTGTAATTTGTTTTAAACATTTTTTCATGAGAAATAAAAGTAAACAATTCAGGCAAGTATTTTTCATTATTATAAATGCTTAAACGGTGTGTAATTACAAGAAAAGAAAAAAACGTATTTGTACTTTAAACAGGTTTCACTTCATAAACAATTGTAAGTGAACATGTTTAAGGTTTTGAAACGACCAAAAATAAATTTAACCTATTTTACAAACACTTAAACATTTTAGTTTGTCTGCAGCATTAGTGTCCATGTTCAGCTCGTTATATCAGACCATGTCCAGGCCTTTTTTAAAAAGATTTTAACTGGTCTCCCCACTCAATCGCAGATCTCCTCCACATTTCCTCCTCCAATATTTCCAAATTACGACTGATTTAATCCAAAAAACATGAACTATGACGGAAAAGACGATCCATTTTGAAATACACTGCAAAAGAACAGAGAGAACACACTCCTGAATGATACTAATGCTGTTATTTACAATATTTATACATTATTTATGCAGAAAATACTGATAAGCCTCCTATAACTCACTCAGGTATGGCTCTCTGAATCTTCTCTCTCTCTCCGGCTCAGTCAGCTCACTCACTCGAGATGTTACGGCAGTTTTAATCACACACACGTTTGTCTTTCATCGCAGCTTTGCTTTTTGACAAGGTGACCGTCTTCTCAGCATCCTTGTAAAATCCAAACTTCGCCCAGACTTCAGACTTTGTCCATTTCAAGTGGAAAAAACCTCCGCTATAGTGTCTGAGCTGGATCCAACTGCCATACTTTCACTTTCAGTGATCAAACATCGCAAACTGTGCATGTGAGCAGCATCACCGTGAGTAATTGACACAGTATGGTGATCAAACTCGGTTTAACGGTAATTTAAACAAGAACGGTAATAATAACTGCGGGAAATTTTACTGCAGTTTACCATTTTACTGGTAACCGTTCCATCCCTAATCTGTATTTAGTATTTATTCTAACTTTTATAAACACACACTATAAATTGCAACCTCCTTCTCTTAGGCCCCATCCACACGAAGACAAAACGCTGAACAGTTTCAAAAACGATCGTCATGTAGACGAAGGCGTGAAAACGCTGTAAAACACATGCCGGAACTCTGGGGCCGCTGTAACGATATGACAGAAACAAGCGGAAAAAGTCAAAAAAACAGTGGGCATGTGCACTTGTGGCAAAAGCTGTAAACAGAGATTGTGATAAAGTGATCATAAAGTGCCGTAATGTGTCCTCGATAATTGTTTGTTCAACTCGGTGGTGATTGAGAAGAAGGAGATTTTGCTGCAACAGGGATAGTAGGGTCACTAGCTTCATCAGCACATATGCTACACAGTACGCCGCCATTGTTGTTGTCGTTGCTGCGTGTGGCGCATGCGTGTCAATGAAGATATGAAACTATGATGTAAGCGTATCTGAAAACTTGCGGAGAGCCAGTAATCACAGAGGCGGTATACGGCATTTCAAAATCTTTCCACTCTGGAACCTGGTTTCAAAAATGATCGTTTACAGACCCCCAAAACGCCATCTTCATATGGATGATACGAAGATTCGGCAAAAAACGTATGCGTTTAGACCTCGGTTAGGCTTCATGTGGACGGGGCCTTAGTTTAAAAATGTTTGAATACAAGCAGGAAGAGTTTTATTTGCTGTACAAAAGTGTTTTTAAGTAAACTTTTTAAAACTTCAACAGAAGTGTGGGTTCCAGATTTTACATTTTCAGATTAATCTTTGTTGTTTGATTATTGGCTCTAAATTTGCTTTATATTTATTTCCACAGGGTCAACACAGTACAACATGTTAAGCATTACGAGTGAAAAGCTAAGTCTAAAGGCAGTTTTTGTTTGATAAATTCTTATTTAATGAGCGTTTAATGAGTCAAAGTGAAAACAACAAAAAGAGGTGATAAAACAAATGACTCATGAACGAAGTGACGGAGCAGGAAGCCCAGAGCAAGGTGTCAAACTTTCACACCCCCAGGATTCACAGTCAGAGAAACAAAGAGAAGAAGGTGTCAGAAGACAAAATAACTTTAATTCTCTGTTCTATTCTTCTCTACCTTGTGCTCAGGTGAGGTCTGATCCTCTCCCTCCATCTGCAGACGGGACACCTTCACCTCCCCGACCTCGTTCACTCCGTCCATCGTCCTGATCAGAGACAGAAAGACAAACATCCTGGTAAATGGTTATGATCAGCAGCCTCTGCAATGGTAAAGAAGCTGCTAAGAAATTTAAGTTTGACATTAATGTTGGTTTAAAGGTAACAGGGGTGGGCAAGAGGCGGCCTGCAGGCCACATGAGGCCCTCCCCCTTCCTTAAATGAACACTACACCCAAACAACGGTTTGGCCTCATTTTCTACTCACCCTCATGCTGAGCAACACTCTGGAGCACTTTTTTGATGTCTCAAATGCAGGCGGGGCTCTGGGGGGATTTTCGCTGTCAACATACTTCCATCTATCAGGGGACGACAGAGCCTGAAGAAAAAGGTCCATAAAAGTCCACAAAAACGTGCCTATTTTCCTTCATACTGCTCGTCCGCTGTAATCCAAGTGTCCTGAGCGGGTAACGTCCATAATTAATTCGAAACGAGGTCATTTAGTACATTTTTCGAGCCTAAACAGTGCTATAGCGTACTTCTGCAGTGCACGTCTACGCGCGCTCCCTGCACTACCTAAGCCGCGGCAGACCAATCCAGACGGCTACGACAAGCAGTATGAAGGAAAATAGGCACGTTTTTGTGGACTTTTATGGACCTTTTTCTTCGGGCTCCGTCGTCCGTTGTTAGATGGAAGTATGTTTACAGCGAAAATCCCCCCGGAGCTCCAGCTGCATTTGAGACATCAAAAAAGTGCTCCAGAGTGTTGCTCAGCATGAGGGTGAGTAGAAAATGAGGCCAAATCGTTGTTTGGGTGTAGTGTTCTTTAATGCGGCCCAACAGTGAGTTTAAAATCTCAAAAACAAAGTTAAAGAAGAAAACCTGACAAAATGTGCCATTGGGGCGCTAAAAATAGAAATATTTAATAAAAACAGAGCTGCTGTTTTCTGTGATTGGTTCAGTCAAAGCGTTTTTAATGCATTCCTCAAAAAATAATATGTAAAAATATGAATAAATTACACTTTAGCTCATCAGATGAAGTGTTGCACGTGTCGTCTTGTTTTTTAAAAAAATTGTCCACATCACAGAAATGTCTCTGTCCATACGAAGACGCAAAACTGAAAACGATTGCCCCTAACGTCTGCAATGCCATGCCCGGCCTATAGGGGGCAGGTTAGCAAAATGTGAAAACCACAGAAGAAGAACACTACAAGCATGCGCAGTCAAAAACAGGAAGAAGCAGCTGTCTAACCGTCTTACCAAAGCAGAAAAACAACTGAAGTTACCGGCAAGAAGGTGGTCCAAAAAATTATTAACAATAACAATTGATAGCAATTGATAATTGTGCTACCATGGCTTGTTGCTAGGCGCTTGATGTCATCGCGTCAACACCAGCTCTGTTTAACATCACTACAAGGATACACTATTATTTGATTTCACCACTTTTTTATCTGTTTTACAATATCTCCGTTTATGTAGGTGAAATTGTCGTGTTCATGTGGTCGCGAGGCCTGATTGGACAGAAAAATGTGAGTTTAGGAATATACCGTATTTGTGTGGTCCAGGCCTAAAACAGAACAAAGCTAACTGCATCCAGATAAGTGTTGAATGGCTTTGTTTAAGAAAGAGCTAAAAAAGATAAAAACTTGGAATGTTCAACAAGATAACAAACAAAAACAAAGAGGGGGAAACATGATGTAACATAGACAAAGATAACGGAGAGCCCATCACTAACCAGACAATAAAACCTGTGACCAAAGTTAATCAGCAAAACAAAAGCAAACACTGAAGAGAAAGCCACAAAAACAGGAGGCAACTCGACAAGATTTTTCATTATTTTTCATACATTTATTTCAATGTATATCATGAGCTTTCCTTTTTTGTAATACTCCTATGTAAGTAGTACCAGAAACTTCCATCTTTTTGGACGTACTGCATAAATATGATTGCTGCTATACCACAATAAAGAATGTAAAAACATAAATAAAAGAAGAAGCACAACACCAAGTATGTAGTTAAAGGGAGGTAACAGTAAACAAGAAATTTAGTAGGGATGAGTATTAGCAATACATTGTGATACAGCCTTCAGAAAATTCTAGTTTTATAAGCAAAAATGTTTAATTCACTTTTTACTAAAATCCAAATAAATAAATATAAAAATTCCATAAATTTAACATGTTTGTTTTTTATATCTCATTTGATACATTAGGTGTTTTTGGCACCTGATAATCCACTTGAGGACATTTCTATCATTTATCTGATTGCATTCAGATGTTTTTCAGCCATTTTTGACCATAATGATTAGATAGAGGTTTTGAATTTGAATTTATTTATTTATTTGATCGCGACAATGCAGTTTAACATGGTTCCATCATTGAGTATGAATCTGATGTGCAGAAAGTTGATAGCAAATGCTAATTTCCAACTCTTGTTCCTAGTTGGGCCTTTAACTACGCTACTGGCAGATCTCCTCCACATCTCCTCCAATATTTCCAAATCACGGACCATGAAATCCATAAAACACAAAGAAGTACGTCGAATACATGGCAAAAAAACATCAAGAACACACTCCTGAATGATACTAATGCCGTTATTTACAACATTTATACATTATTTATGCAGAAAATCCTGATAAACCACCTATAATTCTCTCAGGTACAGATCTCTAAATCTTCTCTCTCTCCGGCTCAGTCAGCTCACTCACTCGAGGAGTTACAGCAGTTTAAATCGTCTATTTCTTTTTTGGTGTTTTAGACAGGGTGACCATCTTCAATCTATCATAAAAGTATGTATCAAATTTGATACAACAAGCTTGATTCCGGATTAGAAATGACTTGATGTAACTAATTGAGTTATCTTTTTTTTTCTCTTTTTTTGTAAAAATCAGGCCACACTTTGGACCATCTCAGACCTTCTGCTACATCAGTGGATGCATCTTTACAATGAAACTTAAGAAAATTTAAAAGATGACGAACAGACAAAGCTAAGCAATGACTTCTTCAAAATAAAATATTAAAAATAAAACATCCTAAAAGAAACTATTCACCTGTCTGATAATCGAACATCCTGCTAAACTCAGCTGGGATATTTAACATTCTTCTTAACAGCATGAAGATGTAAATGTGCCGACCTGAGGCAGGTAAGTCTGAGCGGTGTGACACACCTGGATGCAGCATGCCCGTGCAGACACACCTGTCCCGCTCACACCTGGAGCTCCGTCTTGTTCCAGTCCATCCTGAACCTCTAAACCTCCCCTCTCTCTCTCTGAAGACGCTCTGGTGTAAGAACAGGAAGAGATCTACTTTTTCTCCTCTCTCTGGAGGCGGTGCCACACCTCCGGCCTCTCACTTCCTCATCGACCGCAGGTAACCGAGCAACGGCCAATCAGGTGAGAGGTACAGAAGATGAGTGAGGTCATTATGTGAGGGCGACTGATTAATTTGTGTGGTTAAAAAACTCGTCATGTTAAAAATAAAAATTAAATAAAACAGATTTAATCATGCCCTTTATTTTATCACCTCCCAAAGGTGGTCTTATGTTTTCCGCCATTTGTTTTTTTTTTTTTTATTGATTTTTTTATTTTATCTTTTAACAAACAAACCAACAACAACAACAAAAATCTCCCTCGACCCTGGCAGAAAGATGGAGAAAAAAACATTTTAAAAAATCACATACAAAAACATAACCTTAAGTTGAATACTAGGAAAAAAATTAAATAATGGAGACTTAATAATTTAATAAACAGATGAAAACAGACACAACTGAGCTCCGTGTTTTTTTTTTGTTGCTGTTTGTAATAATAATAATTAAACAGTAAAGTGAGATGACAATACAATTATAGAATTAAAAGCAGACCTCAGCAGTGTACAGCTATAGCACAGAATAAAAAAAATTAAATGAACAGATAATAAAAAATAGAAAAAGAAAAAATAATAATAAAAAATGAATAAGTAATATTAATAATAAAATAATTAGGCAGTGACAAAGGCAGCAGTTGACCATATACAAACCCCATAAATAGGCAAATTTCTTGTCCTTCTTTCTAACAATATATGTAAGTTATTCCAAGGCAAGATTAGCAGCGAGTTCCTTTATCCACAATCCAACAGAGGGCGAGTCAACACTTGTCAACAGAAGTGCAATTATCCATCTGGCTTGTAAAGGCCTGAAGTCAATGAGCAGTGACTGCTGCAAGGTTACAGTAAAACTCTAAGGATACTCGCCCAGTACACAAAGACTTCTTTCCCAACTACAAGTCTTAAAATCAACTACAAATTTCCAGATTATTGTTATTTTTCACACTCCCCAAAACACCACTGTTTGTTAGTTTGTTTACACAAAAACTCAAAAAGTCAAAAACATAATTTTATAAAATGTTGAGGGTCGATCAGAATAGAACCAAGGACCCATCCATTCGATTTCTGTGGTAATTCCAATGTGTAGGTGATTGATTCATTTGATAATCTTTATTTCAAACGTAGGAATAATAAAGAATTTTAGTTAAAAAAAAAAAAGAAAAACATTATTTAAAGAAATTCTTTAAGTTTTCATGTTGTTTGATGTTCAAAATGGCGAAGGAAGAAGCTCGGCTTATCTCGTCCTACCCCATTTTTAATCAGTGTATCACTAATCAATCAGCAACAAATGGATGCAGGAAATTTTCATTTGTTTCACTCGGCTAAATGCTTAATGGCCCAATCAGGGAAGAGAGGCGGGAGCAGTGGGAGCAGCGGACATGACGACAACAGGAAGTGACTTAACAGGAAGTGTTTGAAAATAATGTCAGCTAATGCCAGTTAGCCTGTGGTCATCATGGTTACTCAGTGATACTTGGCGAAATCTGCTCTCCTCAGAAGTTTACTTCATTGGGATTGTCTTTGACGAGGTTCATGTCACATAGAAGTGTTAAAAGAATCATCTGTTTGGTATGATTAGCTTAGTTAGCTAACGACAGTTACCCGTTAGCCGCTACATTTAGCCACTAAGTATGCTACGTCATAGCAGCGCTGCTTGATATGGATTGGTCTGTGATGAGTGTGATGAGCCAAACGATCGTCCAATCACAAGCTGCTGTTGTTCTTAAAGGTTCTGCCTCTGAAAACATTTTCACAGGGCTCCTTCCTGGATGGGTTAGTAAAATATTTTCAATACGAAACTGTCCATCTGGCGTGTCCGGTAATTTGTTACCAGGAGTCAAGAAAATATGATTGCCTTCTGTTCCCTTTCAGCCAAAGACTCTTCCTGTCAAAAGTGAAGGACTCTGTTCCCTCATCATACGATCAGTGGATAAAGGAAGTAATGTGTCTTGTCCATTTAGAAAAAAAATAGATATAGAATCAGAGGGATTATCAGAATATTTCTTACTCTTTTATCATTATTAATGATTTATCTACCTGACGTTTTGAATTTATTTATTTTCATATATGTTATATCAATAAGTGTATAGTATAAAGTATAAAAACAATAAAAATATAATAATTTGTTAACACTACTAGACAGTGAAATTGGTCACATTTTTGCTAATAACCTGATAACCTGTGCTCAGATATTGATGAAACTTTCAGAGAATGTTGGTCTTAGCCCAAGAGAGAAGTGACATTAGTTTGATGTTGATCTAAATTTGGATGTGGGCTCAGTTTTTTTTTCTATCATATGTTATCAGTGTGAGATCAGGCAGTTTTCCACATATTTGACAATGTTGAAAATGCCTTGGTGGAGGTTTGAGCTCTCAGAAGTCTTCTAGTTCCTCATGCTTCTCAAATTAATACATTTTACTTCTTATATTCTGATTTATACTTGTTATAACCTCATTAATCCCTTAGTTTGGTACTCCTAAAACATTTATATTTATACTGTACATTAAAATAATACTGTAAATTCTTTATACATAGTCTCAATTTACTTTCATTTTTTTATTATTTTGAAGTAGGGTTTAAAAATGTACATGTGATTTTGACGTTAACTCCAGGTGAAAGTGAAACCCTTGGCCTGGTCACAGGTGATTTAAAGGTGTGTTTACCTGAGGCTGAGTGAGATGTTGGGCTGCTTGGACTTGAGCAGATCTCTGATGGAGAAGGAGGTGAAACCCAGGAAGCTCCTCTAGAAGAGAAAGAGGGTAAAACATTAGTTTATTACATTAAATGCTGACTTTACAAACTATATTTATCTTAAATTAAAGTACATTTGAGTAAAGTGGTGTGCATTTGAGACATGTTACTGACATGATGTTTAATAGAAAACAGGTCAGAGGTTCTTATGCTCTTCTATGTAAAGAAATATAGAAATATTACACAAATATTCTGAATAAATGCTCCATTTGAGCTTCAAAGTTTAAGACCAGTGCTCCGCTCTCCGTCTCTTAATCACGTGCAGGAATTATCTCGCTCCAATTTACATAAAGCACTCTCCCACAGTTTTAATCTCCTCCCTAATGTCCTGAAATATTAATTAATAAACCGCTCCTCTCATCTAAACTCATCACAGCGGCGGCAGCATTAAATCACAGTTTTTAAGACGATAATCAGAGCTCAGGGGATTTACCTTGACGAGCCAAAAGCACTCAAATCACAGATTCAGAGTCAAACTCACACGTTCATCAAAACGAAGGCCGACGACCGGAGATTAAACAGGAATTACACTCAGTTTATTAACCTGGAATATTTTGTATAAAAGTGTCTTTAGGGCGTCATTGGAGTTTTTTTTGCTGAGCTAAAATAGTAAACTCTCAGGATGGTTGTGTGAAAATCAGCCCATCTGACACCAACAACCATTTCACATTTTAAGTCTCTTTAAACACCTTTCTGGTGTTGTGCTCACGATCACACTATCCAAGACCAAGACTTGACCAAGACCTGAATGCACCAGGACCAGGACAAGACCAAGACTTTTGGGAGTCGAGATCAATTCGAGACCAAGACCAAGACAAGCCAAGACCGAATCGAGACCAAGACTTTTGAAAATAGAGACAGAGTCAAGACCAATACCGATACAAGCTGAGACCTAGTTTAGACCAACACTTTTGGGAGTAGAGACCAAGTCGAGACCAAGACCAAGACAAGCCAAGACCGAATCGAGACCAAGACTTTTGAAAATCGAGACAGAGTCAAGACCAATACCGAAACAAGCCGAGACCTAGTTTAGACCAACACTTTTGGGAGTCAAGACCAAGTCGAGACCAAGACCGAGACAAGCAGAGACAGAGACAAAACCAAGACCAAGACAAGACCAAGACTTTTGGGAGTCTTGACCGAGACCAAGACAAGCCAAGACCGAATCAAGACCAAGACTTTTGAAAATCGAGACAGAGTCAAGACCAAGGCCAAGACAAGCTGAGACTGAGGCAAGGCCAAGACTTTTGGGAGTAGAGACCAAGTGGAGACCGAGACCAAGACAAGCCAAGACCGAATGGAGACCAAGACTTTTGAAAATCGAGACAGAGTCAAGACCAAGACCAAGACAAGCTGAGGCCGAGGCAAGGCCAAGACTTTTGGGAGTAGAGACCAAGTCAAGACCAATACCGAAACAAGCTGAGACCAAGTTTAGACCAAGATTTTTGGGAGTCGAGACCAAGTCAAGACCAAGACTAAGACAAGCCAAGACAAAGACAACGTTGGGACCTATGGTGAGTCGAGTCGAGTCAAGTCAAGACCAAAGACAAGAACAAGACTTTGGGGAGTGGAAAACGAGTCAAGCCAAAAACCAAGACAAGCCGAGACCAAGGCAAGGCTAAGACTTTTGGGAGTAGAGACCCAGTCAAGACCCAGACCAAGACAAGCCAAATGAGACAAGACACAAAATCGAGACTAGACAAAGACTTTGGGAGTCGAGACTAAGTCGAGACCAGGACTGAGAAAAGCCAAGACCAAGACAAGACTGAGACTTTTGGTGAGTCAAGTGGAGGTAAGACCAAAGACAAGAGCAAGACTTTTGGGAATGGAGAATGAGTCGAGACCAAAATCAAGACAAGCCGAGACTTAGTTTAGACCAACACCTTTGGGAGTCAAGACCAAGTCCAGACCAAGTCGAGACAAGCCAAGACCAAGACAAGATCGAAACGTTTGGTGAGTCGAGTCTAGACCAAAGACAAGAACTAGAAAGCACTCGGAGAGCGCAGACCTCCGCCAGCACCAGTCCTCAGCCATATTGTCATTTTGACCATAAATATTACTCCTACCTTTATTTCATCTAAATATTTACATTCCTTGACCATGAAAACTTACGATTAGCAACTGGATTCATAATGACATCCGTTTTAGTTCAGTAGTTATTCACAGAAATCACATTTTTCGCCATGGCGGCCAGACGCTGACCCATATCAACACCAAAATTTAATCAGTTATTCCTTTTCCCATGCTGAACATTTCTTGAAAATTTCATCCAAATCCATCCATCACTTTTGGAGTTATTTTGTTCACGGACGAACGGACGGACGGACAGACGGACGGACGGACGGATGGACGGACAAACTCTCTCGAAAACATAACCTCCTTGGCGGAGGTAACAAGACTTTGGAGAGTGGAGAACGAGTCAAGACAAAAACCAAGACAAGCCGAGACCGAGGCAAGGCCAAGACTTTTGGGAGTCTAGACCGAATTGAGACAAAGACAGAGACAAGACCAAGACATTTGGGATTCCAGACCAAGTCGAGACCAAGACCAAGACCTTCATAATGTTGACCAAGACAGATCTTGAGTAACACAACACCACAACTTTCTTCTCTGAAATGATACCCTGTTTGAACTCAAGCAGTTCATCTTGACCACATCTGGATGCACAGAGTTGCTGCCATGTGATTGGGTGATTAGCTATTAGCATTAACAACCAGTTAAACAGGTAAAACTGTTTAACCGGTCTGCACCAGTCAAATATCTCCTCATATCCTTTGTTTTATGGTTCATCGTTTCACCCTCCTACACTCACAAACAATTTTCTGTGAGCTAAATCTGATCTAAAGAGGAAGAGGAAGATGACGAGAGGCAGACAAACAGGATATTTGCAACAGTTCAACAAACTTGCAGCATTTCCTCACTCACAGTCGAGTGTTTTTAGGAAACACACAGTCTCTCTCTGAGGCACACAGAGCTGATGGTTCTCAATGAGTTCTTGGATGAAACAAGCAGCTTTTAAGATTACATGATAATCCCCATCAAACGTGCACACACATACACGACAACACACCACAATATTTACAGAGTGAGGTTTGTTCACAGTGACTTTACAATGAGAACAAAAGAGAGTAAATGAGGCTCTGATGGATTATTTCTCTGCTTGGTAATCTTTTTTAAAATATTTTTTTTTGTAAATTTTCAAAATCATACATACTGTACATATTGATAAACACAGACATAGTAGTCCAATTTAACTTCAATGGAACTTCAAGGGTGCTGGTGGAACTTACCAAAACGCCATAACAGCAAAGAAATCAAAGAATGATAATAATAATAACAATAATAATAGTAAAATAAACAATAATAAACTTAATCTTTATAAAAAATAATAATATTTAAAGGTGCAGTGTGTAGAATGTGGCATTTTATACATCCATTGCATTTCGCCAAACAGAAACTGTGAATATAGGATATAATGTTTCTCTGTGTATGTAAAGTCCGTCAAAATAGGAGTAATCAACCCCATAAAACATTTGTTTTATTTTTATTTAGTTGGAAAAATCTTTATTAAAAAAATTACATTACTGCGGGCCGCTGTTTCATGTGGGCCGACATATTGATCCACTGTGTTGTCTACGGGTGGTTTTTAGGGACAAAAAGAACGAAACGCAAATCTGTCTGCCAGTTCTGAAATCTACCTGGAATGCAGGCGAAGAAGAGGAGAGGATGGCAGTGGATGCATAGAAAGTTGTTACTCCGTCCTAAGGATTCAAACTGTGTGTATAAACACACACACACAACATAAATTGTGTGCTGTGTTCAGGATCCTTTTTGGTCTTCACAAGATTCCAACGTGACGTTTTGGCTACGGTTAGGTTCATTCTAGAATCTGAACACTAGATGTCGCTAAAATGCCAAGTTCTACACACTGCACCTTTAAAAAAATCAACATAAAAAGGTAATAAAGATTAGGGCTGGGACGATAGGCTTTTACCCCAATTCGACTATTTACTATTTTTTAGGTGCTGATTAGGTTTAAATTGCGTTTCTACTATATAGCCGACTTTTGCAATCTTTAGTTAGCTTTTTTAACCCCAGCAAAAACATGAACAATGATGATGCCTCCAGACTATATCAGGAAAAATACACATCACATGTGAGTCTGTTTTTAGGATTTATTCAGTAATATAATTTAACCAGCTGTTTATACTCTCTCTTTAAAAGCCTGGACTGCATTTAAAAGTGGCCTATTAACATAGACTAAAATGAAGCATTTAAATTTGGAAATAAAAAAGATTTTTGAACAAAAAAATCAATTTAAAAATCGTCAAACAAAACATCGAGATACTTACATGAAACTTTTTTTTTTCCAACCCTTATAAAAATAGTAAGTAATATAATGCTAAGATAAAAACCATTACAATAATAATACTAATATATAGAGTAGTCTCAGGAGGACAGCTCTAAAGAGGAGTGAAATGAACTTGAAAGGAGAAAAATATAATATTAATAGTAATAATACTAACAATAATAATATTAGTAATAATGATTTTAAGGAGAAAAAAACACAGGCATTAATACATACACAATCACGAACAGGAAGTGCTAATTGGTGTTAATAATCTTTTATTTATCTCAAAATTGAAAAAGAAAAAGAACAAACAACAACTGGTCAAGGTAGGGCTGGAAAATATATCAATTAAATCGATTTATTCAAATTGTTTTATGCAGAAGATTTAAAAATAAAAAAAATGAGATTTTTTCATTCACTTACTTAAATTGTAAGTTGTTGCAAAGTTAGAAAAAACATCAACACTGAAACTTGCCCGGTTAGGTTTTGCACAAGCACTTTTAAAGGCTTGTATTTATTTTTAAATTAGATTAAATATTGATCAGAGAGAAACATGTTAACAAGCTGTGAAAATCCCTCAGCTTTCAGTGTTTATGTAGACAAACCAGCCTGAGTTAGAACTACATAATCAACATTTTATGACACACTCTTTAATTTTAAGAGGGAAATTCTGATTGATTTAGAAATACATTTGACAACATAAAGTTGAACTTCGTTCATGTCATGCCGGCCCTAGGTCAAGGCAACATAAACGTATGTACATCACTCATCTCAATGTGTCACAACTAAACTTACACATGTGAGCACAAACACTTAAACACATGTGGATAAAACTGTTGGTACCTTTGCATCAAAGGAACAAAAACCCACACGGTCACTTAAATAATGAAAGTGACAAAAGTAATAATAAATTAAAATTCACTGAAAATCAAGTGATGAAAATCAGACATTGCTTTTTAATTGTGGTTCAACATAATTACTTAAAAAAAAATAAACTAATGTGTGCAGTACCCTACCTGTCCAGCAGAGGGGTCGCTCTCTACCGACGTGTGGAAACATTCGGTGCACGTCATCATCGCCCTCTGCATCCTCGACGTTTATTAATAAAAAAAAATCAAATTAAAAAAAAGAAATTCTTCCTTTTTTCCACCCTTGCTCCTAACAGTTCATGTAAAATTCAAAAATAAAACTTTCTTTTTGTCCTCTTTTTAAATAAAAGTGCCCCTTAAAACGTCTCATGAACACCTACAGCAACACCGAGACAAAACTACGACAACTCAGAGAAGCTTAAAGTCTTTTATACAGAAAATTCATCCAAACAAGCAGCAGCTGGAGAAACTGCACCAGGGGAAATCACTCTGATCCCTTTATGATCTTTCTGTTATTTTAATCTGCCTCCCTGCAGAGATCTGACCTCCTGCTCTCACTCCAGTTTTATCTTATCTGCATTTTTACGACATAAGATCCGTCTTTTTTTAGAGTTATCCTGTTTAAAAACTTACAAAAGCAGCACTGCAAAGAGGGCTTTATGATGTTTGAACATCCAAAGACATCAAATCTCAGGCCAAAGTTTTAAAACCTGATGAAAAACTTTAAGAGTATTTTATAAACTCATGTAAGGAAGTGTTTAACAAGACAGAAACACAAGAGAAGGAGCAGTTAGGCAGCAAACAAGACCTACAGGACATGAGAAAAACTTTAGCTTAGCTCAATATAATAAGAATATGAACTGATAATTCAATAAAACATAAAAAGTTACTTTATGTTCTGCATGTTTTTATGAATATAGAAGAAATTTAAGGACTTTTTCTCCACCAAATTGCTAAAAAATCATTTGACAGACAGCTAACAGTAACATTTAGCTCCATCTACTTGGACTTAAAGGTGTCATTTCAACATATTAAAAATCTGTTTTTTCAGATTCAGAAAGGCTCACAACAGAAGAACCATAAAATCATGATTAATGAGTGCAAAAAAAGCACAAAAAAAACTGAAAATGAAACAAATGCAAATAGAAAATCTCAGTTACTCTCAGATAAAATGTCAAAACAGGAGGTTCTCCGATGACAGAAGCTTCAAGATGCTTTAAAAAAACTAGAAAAGTCCCAACAAACATTCAATTAAAGTTAAAAATGACCAGACTTTAAGTGCAACATGGCAAGTTTAAAAACTATATTTAAATATATTTGTTCATTTACTTATAGTGAAGCAACAGTAGCAAGACTTTAAAGCTGATTGCACAAAAAATAACCTAGTTAACATTTTCTTTAATTTGGTCTTTTAGATCCAGAGAACAAATATAAAACTATCCAATTCTAACCAGCAGAAAAGGAAACACAACTCTTATACCTGGCAACCCAGGTAACAACACAAAACTTTAACAGTTTGTGTGTAAAGACTACAACAATATTTAACACTAAATCCAAACTTCAGCCCCAGAGGCACCATCATATTAATGCTAAGTGGACAAAAAGGCTTAAAACAGCAAAAAACACCCAAAACTTTGTTTAAAATCTGATATTTCTGATCAAAAAACAAGCAAAAAAGAGTCAAAAAAAACATGAATGGCCCTTTACAATGTCAATTTCAACTCAAGACCTAAAATAAAAACACTGCTCTGACAGGAAAACCGACCAAACACAGCGCCCAGAAGTGAAAAAAAACACAAAAAATTTTCACGTTTTTTTTGGCACAAAACCTCAACTCCTCAATTCAACAATCAGGCAAAAGCTGCCAAATTTAGGGCTTTAAAAATCAACGTTTTTCCTTAAAATTAACAAGAAAACTTTAAGAAATTTGATGAGTATTTTAAATTAAAGTTGCTTTATGTGGGTGCTTAATAAAGATATCCAAAACTGAAACTTGAAAGGAAATTTAAGAGCAAAAATTAATAATCTTAGAGACTTTCAGGATCAAGATTTCAGCAAAGATTTGAGTATCCTGCCTTTAGCTTTTCACACTTCAGGTTGGCCTTTGCATATATATTTATATTTTTCTTTTACATGTGCAAATGCAGCTAAACCTCAAACCTCAAGCATCATTAAGTCTTTCTCTACACATCTATTTATTCAAACAAAAACCAGACTTGGGTTTAAAAAGCTCAAACTAAGACACTTGGAGCTCCTGCACCAGGCTGAACCAACTAAATACTGATCTTTAATGTGCTCAGAAAAATCTAAATTCAAAGATTATAGAGGAGGACGATTCTCTGCCTTTCCTCCGCTCACATGATCGATTCAGGGACTTGATAAAAAACAGAGGAAAGAAAAAATCCATGTAAATCCGTCTGCTTGTTTCTCCTTTTCGCTCTTTTGCTGCTAAAAATGTAAAAATCGCTCCCGTCCGAATGTCCCCCTGCTCCCTCCATCACCTTCCTCCTCCTCTTTCATCATGTCCGACCGGATTAAAAACCCACCGGCATCATGGGAAATATGCAGATTAGAGGATCGGCGGGTGAGTGGAGTTTGGCAGTAAAATCAGAGGCTGATATTTAAAAAAAAAAAAAAGAATATAATTGGTGTAAAAATGGCGTTGGCTGGTTTGGCTGCTCCCCCGAGTGTCGGAGATTAACTGCAGTGAGAGTTGGAGAGCGAGCTGCTTTTACACATGCACACATCCTCTGCTCTAATCCTCTTATTTCACACACACACACACACACTCACTGCGCTGTGCGTCTCCTCGTGGTAAACTGTGATTTTGATCCGGCTGTGATGGTCGAGGGGGAAGTCACCACGGAAACACACCGAGGTCACAAACACGCCCACGTCGGCCTCCTGAGAACACAAAAACACACTGAAAACACGACCGCAGGGAAATTTAATAGGGATGCACAATATTAACGGTTTGATATCAGCCTAAAAAGTTAGACATTTTGCAGATATTTACAGTCGATTTATGAGCCTAGGGCTGGGCGATGTGGCCTTAAAATAAAAGCCCTATGTTTGCTCTGGGGATGTTTTTCTTTAATTTTATTATTAGTTCTTCTTTTTTTCTTTTGATTGTATTTTCAGTGCTGTGCATTTGCTTTTCTATAGCCAGGTTTACATGCAGACTTTTTCTCATTCTGATTAAAATCATTCTGATTGAAGATCTCAGGTGAACTGTTTACATGTGACGTGATCTATTTCGATCTGGTGTTTACATGTGCCACAACATTTAATCAGAACAGGTGTTTTACACGTGATACGCTCAGATCTATTTAAACATCACATAATTTATCAAAGATGGTGGTAAGTAGGTGTTTTAATGAATTATTTGAGGGTTGTGCTGTTTAGCCTGATAGTAGCCAGCCTTCAGAGTTTTCCAGCGGTTCCTTATTTGTTCGACGTTTTGATCTAGCTGAGTTTTCAGACTTTTTTAATTCAATAGTTCAGTATTTCTTGTTTTCCTATAGTCTAAACATGCGATAATGTTTAGCTCTTTGAGTTTCTTTTAGTTTGTTTGTAATACAAACTCTGAGACCAGGGCCCTGTTCTACGAAGTAGGATTACTGCCTAGCGAGGTAGCTTTGAGGGTGGGTTCCGGTTTCTCTGTTCTACGAGACGGATTCACTCCTTAGTGAGGCGAGTCTCCATGGCAACGTACGCTGAACTGCTAACCTGCTCCGGGGCAGGTTAGGTTCCAGATTGAACTTGCGGACTATAAAAACCCCGCCCACTGACCAATGAGCTCTCTCGGCCAGCTCCTCTGCAGGAGTAAAATCTGGGGGAGGACTCTCATTGCCATAACAAGATCTTCAGTGCCAATACTTCTGTTCCATGACAATATTTTATTGCCCTTGTCTTAAAATTGTGACAGGAATTCATGTATGGCTCATGTGGCCTACATATCACACAAAAAATGTAAACAGGATAGGAATGAACAAATGTATGAATTCATCTTGGAAATGAATTAGACATGTCTGGTGCATGTTACAGTAAAAGTGCATGTTGAACAGTGCTATTTCAGGATGATAATGGCACCAAAGATTTTTTGCGCGCTTTACTTATGCATTGAGACTGTCAGCAATTTTCTGCCAGCACTCCTTCCCTGCTTTTGCAGCAGTGACGGTGTTGCTTTTGACCCTTATTATATGTTTTAATTCTTCATACTTTGTCATGATCGCCTCCTGCTCCCCGTGTGTGAAGTATGCGGTCCTTCGCTCTCTGGCCTTCTCTGACACTCCAGACTGGTCCATGTTCGCGTTTGGTCAGATACGGCAGGCTCTGCCTTATATGCGTGCACGTGCTCATTGCAAAGCTGGATCCACTTATGAGGTTGATAACCAGCGTCGTCAAACCGTGTAGCGAGACTGCTGGCTACCGCGCTCAGTTCAGCGAGGTAGCTCCAAGGCTATCTCGCTAGGCTGAACTTGCTTCGTAGAATAGGGCCCTATGCTGTGTGCTCTGTTTGGAAGCCACCATGTTTCCAAGTGAGTAAACATCACTGCTCGTTTACGTCCAGACTGAGCATGTGCAGACAGAGCCCAGCGTTTACATGACAGGATTTTACTTAATCCTGTAATGATAAACTTCTACTGATTCTTAATTTCCTGAGGGAGTTTTTACCAAAAGGATTAATAAAGCACTATCTAATAAAATCAAATCTTATCTAATGTAAAAAAGAAATAAACAACAAGATGCACATTCTTGGATTTTAGCTGATATTCATTATGCTGATAATTTCTAATTCATTATCAAAGAAACTGATATATCTGGTCAAGAGGACAAGCTCTGAACATCACAAAAATGGACTTTTATTTTTGAGGGGAAAGGTTGTAAAACAAGAAAAGCAGCATTTAACTCTTGCAAAAATGAAACTCCTGATTTTTAAATGTACCCATGCAGCGATGAGGAGGTGCATCAACACTGAACATTTGTGTAATTTGCTGATATTCCAGCTGATATATTGGCTGTAAATACCTGCAAAAATTACAACATCAGCCCATACCAATTCTTAACTTTTTAGACCATCAAACTGTTAATGTGCATCCCTAAAACAAACTTTCCAACAAAACAAGATTGGTTAATAAAAAGCGTTTTTACAAGAGGAAAAGAACTCACATTCTTACTTATGTTTGTGTGTTTACCTTCATCCTGTAGCAGCAGAATCTCCTCATGGTGTGAGTTTGAGTGTCGATCACACAAACCTGGAGCTGGACTCCGGCTGCCACGGCGACCACACCTGGAGACGAAGCACAGTCTTCATGAGGTGTGTGTTTACGTGAAAACTTAATAAACCTGCTTCTTATAAAAAAGATTCAGGGTGTTGTTGACGTGTCAGCTGAGACTCACAGACATTCAGGTGCAGGGGAGACACTTTAACAGCAGACTCAGCTCCACCTAGTGGCCAGAAAATGACATTACAACAGGAAGGCTGAGACAAATACGGCAAAGAAACTGTAGGATATGAAATAAAAATGGGAAAATATGAATGTTAATGGGAAAAATGAGGAAAATGATTAATTCAATACTCTAACAAGCGTATTATTCTTTTATCTATCTATCTATCTATCTATCTATCTACATGTATGTATTGGCAGAAAAATACCTCAGGTACAACAAAGAATTTTTGTGATTGATCATGATTGCTCCTTTGTGACAGTTTATTTGGGAAACAATTTATCTCCCTTTTCAGCACAAAATAAATATTTAATAGAAATTTTATTGGCTGCCAGCAAAAAAGCAGTGAACATGAAAATGGCTTCATCCCACTCCTCAAAGACAGACTGGACAGAAATAGTAACCGACATACAGAGTTTGGAGAGATTAGATCTTAGAACAGAAAAGTTTTGTGGAGAAATGGATTTTATATGTATCCTAAAATGAGGCTAACTTTACTTTTATTTTATGAACTGATATGTTCCATTAGTATGAATATACTTAACGATTGCTTGACCTCCTTTTAAACACCTGTTGATCATGTTTTTTGCATTTTTTGTATGTTCTTTATGTGCATGTATAAAAATGCTAAAGTTTCTTCATTAAAATAAAGCATAAAAAAAAATACTGCAAACTCACCGGCACCCTCCAGACTTTTTCCTCCACCATTGAGGTGTGAAGCTCCATGTGTGTGAAGGGTTAAGTGCGAGTTGATTAGCGAGCGCAGGTGTGCGATGCGCTTCCTCATGGCGTCGGCGTTGGCGTTTTTGAGGAGGACGAGCCACGACGCACACTCTGTGGGGCTCCCGGACTGGAGGAACAGCGTCGGGTCTCCGCTCTCAAAGGCTGCAGACGAACATAAAAATGATTTAACGCTGAGGTTAAACGGAGAGCTAACGAGTGCGCACGTGTAATACTTACTGATAAACAGCATGGTGTTGTCACCCGGAAACCTCATCACGTCGCACCTCTCCAGTACCAGCACCTCGTGTAGCTTACCACCCTGCAATCAACGGTTATTCCTCTTATAACTTAAATACAAGAAAACAGAGAACTGAGAAGATTCTACGACCAAGCAGAAACATCCAGCTCTACCTTGTATCTTCTGAGGCCACATGTTTGTTTGCTTTTTAATCTCAAGAAAAAATGGAAAAAATTAGGATTGACTCTCACCAGGAGCAATGCCCATATGGATGATAACATTTAAGTTTACTCATTTTTACATGGGTTAAAGCTGAGTCTCTGTCCTTCATGTTAATCCCCAGCACTCAGTATTTTTAGAATTTCTTTTTCCCTTATTTATTTATTTTTTAAATTATTTGTGAATATTTTCTGATTGGTAGGGCAGTCAATTTTGGTTTTATTATTTTCCTTAAATTAGAATTTTAGCATTTTTAACATTTATGTGCTCTGTGTGCCTGATGATAAAAAAAGTTTTCTGAAGTTGAATTGAACCGCTCATCAAATAATTTGCTGCCCAGGAAATTAACAAGATATATATAAAATATATATTAAATATATATATTAAAAAATAATTGTGTTTTCCTGGATACCATAAAATGGCCTGATTGATTAGTCAAGACGTCACAGATTAATATTTTTATATTTTACTAATAAATAAATAAATAAATAAAAACTAATAAAACAAATAATAAAATAATAAATAATAAAAACTATTTTGAATAATAATAAAAAAAATTAATAAATCTATACATCTGAGGAAGACGTGTATAAATCTCATTCTTTAATTTTATTCTGAAAAAAATGAATGGCCCATGTACAAATACAGCTGATGAAACAGTGGATAAAGTCAGAAAGGGGGCAAGAAAGCACAGAAAGACACTCTAGAATAGAACCATAGATGTGTGCACAGGCCCATATGGCTACTGGTACTTTAGGGCATGTTTTCAACAGTTCTGCATTCACTCTCCAGCTCCTGCTCTGTACTGAACCAATGGTAGGGTGTCAAAGAGATGGATCTATCCGGTGGGGGTAGAGGAAAGAACCATTTTAGGCAGCCACTGGCACTATAAACCCTGCTAAAATTATCATATTAACATAGCCCAAAAGGATAACGTTTTAAAAACGGTTTCTTCTTGTTTCTCTCACCTGCTCCTTCAGGATGAAGAGCATGTTCCCCCTGAGCCGACAAAAACGCTCCGTCATATCTGAAAAACAAGAGAGGACGTCAGAACAAACACACCACAGATAGAGCTTAAGCCAGGATCCAAAACACTTATAGAATAAAACTAAGACTTTCAACCCTCCCATGATCCTTTAGGGCTCTATTGTTGTCAGTTTTATGCTGAGATGAGGATGTCTGATAAAGAGGACCATATATTATCATACAGCATCCACGCTAGGGCTGGGACGATTCACTTTTCTCCCGATTCGATTTATTGCGATTTTTTAGGTGCCGATACGATTTAAATTGCGATTCTACGATATTGCCGATTTTTGCAATCTTTAGTTAGCTTTTTTAAAACCAGTGAAAAAGATGAACAATGATGATGCCTACAGACTATATCAGGAAAAATACACATCACATGTGAGTCTGTTTTTAGGATTTATTCAGCAATATATATTAACCAGCTGTTTATGCTCCCTCTGTTCAAAAGCCTGGATTGCATATAAAAAATGGCTTATTATCCCTTCAGGCAACAGAGTTTTTCAAGAAATATTCAATTTTGCTATCAAGATTTAAAAAGGCTACAGTTTCAAAGTGGTTAGCTTTCCCAGCCATCGTCATCACTGTAATTTACGGGCCGACCATGAATGCCTCTGCTGCCTGCACTGTTTACCCCCGGCTTCTCCCTCGTTTGACCAGAGCTCCGCGGTCTTTCTCATTCTCCACTAACACCATCACTTTTCGCGGTGTTTTGAGCTTCCCTGCATCCCAGACTATGTACCCTCTTAGGTAGTCGCCAGCCATGGA
This sequence comes from Scarus forsteni, assembly GCA_036419115.1. Classification (NCBI taxonomy): domain Eukaryota; kingdom Metazoa; phylum Chordata; class Actinopteri; order Labriformes; family Labridae; genus Scarus; species Scarus forsteni. The sequence continues at coordinate 1,442,407 of JAZDUH010000426.1, forward strand.
GAGGAAAAGCTCTCGGTATGTACTGCTCCGGGACGTTAATGGCGCGCGGAGCCGCTCCCGTTGCGCACACTCGCTGCCAGTTTGGTTCTCACTGGACGACTGACTGTCATCCTCAGAGAGTAAATATTCCTCAGATTCAGAGTCAGACAGTACTTGACAAAGTACTCTCGGCATCGTGAGTACTCTTACTCAGTCTCTATCACTCTGTGTCTCTCTCTCTGCTCCGCTCCACAGCCTCTACAGCCACACTCACGTCCCTCGGTCCGGTGTGTGTGTTTTAAAATAAATATACGCCAAAACTTTGAATAGAAACCTGTCACCTGTCCACTATCTGCTGGTAAAAAGTAGTAACACTATTCAGCACTATTTTAACAGCTATGGCCTGTTTTATCCAGCAATGTCGCTTGCCTCAATTTGGCGACTTTAGCGCCTATAGTGTGTGTGTGTGCGTGTGTGTGTGTGTGTGTGTGTGTGTGTGTGTGTGGGGGGGGGATATTGATTTTTGAATAAAAATATCGATTTTAAAATCGGCAGACAAAAAATCGCGATACTTAGGTGTATCGATTTTTTCTCCCACTCCTAATCCACGCTGTTTTAACATTTTTCCGTATATATAAAAAACTGACAGTCATATCCCTGGAGATCTTTTGGCCCCATTGACTCTCTTTAAAACCACTTTTTTTTTATTCAACTGCCATTGCAATACAGAAATATAAAATCATGCCATTTCCTCTGTGAATCTGTCTCTCAGCAGCAAAAAAACAGCACAAACAAAATATCATCACTAGATAATGTTTGCAGAGAGGTATTGTGGGAAATTATTTTTTTTAATTTTTTATTTAACCTTTATTTAACCAGAAGAACCTCATTGAGATCAAAAAATCTCATTTTCAAGAGTGTCCTGGCCAAGACAGTCAGCAGCATTTTGATTATATAGATAGGATAGAATTTCAAGCACTTGTAATTTCCCATTGTTGCATATCTTACACCAAAAAAATTACAAAAAGAATCAATTTTGCTTTCATCAAATGGAAAATCATTAAATTATTGTGTTAAAAATGACACTTAGTGGGTTACTATTACTATATATATACATATACATACACAAATATGTTGTTTAATGTTTTGAAATATACCAATGTCATAAAAGGGCCTTATATTTACTCTCATTTTATTTCCTATTTTCTTTTATTTTTTGGTTGATTTAGCCTAATTAATTTCTTTCTTCCTATTTCATCTTAGGTGTTATTAATCCTATATTTATTTTGGTCTCTGTTTCGTCATTTTGGCTCTTACGTGCTTCTCCACTATTCTGTTTTAAGTTTTACAATTTCTGTTATTGTATTTCTCACATTTCTCTTTTAATTGTCTTTTTTTTCTCATGTGAATGTGTATGCATACTGGGGGCATACTAGTCACACTCAAACGCCCCATAATGCATTGCGCCCATAGACTGTAAAAAACATGGATGTCATGTCGCTGGGCTCAAATTGAAGCCGCCACAAAAACTGCTCCCCCTGGTGACTGGCTGCAGTATAGGTCAAATCTCCGTCTCCCCCATTCATCTGAACGGGCCGTAGTGAAACTTCAAAAAATTAATACACCTCGTAGAAATATTTCTCCCATCCGTTTGCTGTGGCGATATGAAAGTATTATTGGGCTGCGTTTTTTCCAAGTCCTCTTTTTTCTGAAAAGTTTCTATTTCACCAGTTATTAGAGTTTAAAATAACCGTGGTTTACGGCAGTTTCACAATGATTGTGTACGGCATATGCTGCGGAGTGTTGCTACCGTTTACGACAGCTGTGTCCAGATATGGTCCAAATTCTCTACAGGCTGCACAATGGCGGCGCCCTGACGGGGGATATTCTGGCTTCAAAACCGTTACATGGTAGAAGGCGGAGCCACGCTCTCCAGTTCTTATAATACATCCATGATTGCGCCAGGCAAGGCCGACCGACATTCAGCTAAAAATCAGCCACGAGCAAACTTCCCGTTTTCAAAATAAATGCATCTTTTATTATCTCCTTTTGGTTCTTTAACGCTTTTGTAAATGGGCTCTTGTTTTTGAGCCAATGGAAGTTTCTTCGATAGCATAATGGGGCGCATAGTGGAATGTCTGAAATGCCAAAATGAAATTTGTATCTGTGCGTTTTCTTGGTCAAATGACCACATTTTGGTATTCTACGTGGTGACTTTCTCGCCTAAAATGATCTCTGAACTTTCAAATGTGGCGAATTAACAGAGATATTTGATAGCCTGGTGTTCTCCTGATTTTTGTCGTCAGAGGTTTGAAATGCATCATGGGAAACTTAGTAGTATACTACAGTGTGAACAGTTGGCATCCTAATCATACTTATGGTATGTAGTATACAGTATATACACATGAGCTTGTAGTATGTAGTACGTTAGTTTGCCATTTCAGACACAGCCCATGACTGGAGGCAATGACCAAAAAAAACAAAACAATTTTTTTCATGTCTAATATTTCTCATGGTTTTTAAAGGGAAAGGGTGATTTTTTTTTAAAGAAGGTCCTGATGGTTGGGGAACTTTTAAGGTAAAATAATGCAACTTTTTGCATTATAACCACAGAGAAATGCATATTTGGAATGATAAACTTTACTTATACTTAATAGTCAAAATAGATACTTCTCTAAAATACCTCTGTCAGTTTTATTCATGTGTTATCTGAAGCGGCCCTTAACTTTTTATAACTGAATTCAAACATCTTAATGATCTGCTAGAGCCCTTATCAGTTACATACTGAGAGAATGAAGAGTGCAGATAGTAGTTTGACTCTCAGATGCTGCTGTCACAGGATGTTTTCAGGAAGTTAAGTCAGAGTGAGTCAGGTGGTGGAAATAGATCAAAAGTACCCGTGATTCAAAAGAACAGAAAATATGAGCGCTGGCTCAAAACATAGAACAATACGACATAAACTTTAAGAGGTTTGAAAACCACAGCAAGGACAGAAAAGATTAAATCAAAGTGAAACTAAATCATGCATGGGTTTACTCTGGGCACTCCTGTTTCTTCATACAACCCAAAACAAGCTGACTGGGTCAGATCAGTGTTTCTAAAATAGTGGCGTGGCCAAACTGGTGTTCTGGTACTTAGGTTTGATGATTTGGTTAAAAAAGGAAGGACCAATTTTCACAAACCTGGCTGTTTCTTAAAATGATTTACATTAGGGCTGAACGATTTGAGAAAATAATCTAATTGCGATATTTTTCAATTGGGATTTACTCTGCGATTGTTTTAATGTTCCTCTTCTTATGTATTCTTAAACAAACATAGGCAGTAGATCTTTTTATGGTATAACCAATATGACATGAAATTAATCTAAAGATCAAAGATTTGAGAAAAAGTGAAGAGAAGAACAGAAGTTAAATAGATATGAAATTGTAAAAACTGGGCAAAAAAAATGATTGGTACGAAAGCTGAAAAAAAGTTAATAGGTGCAAAATAGGTATGAAATTGCAAAAACAACGGCAAAAAATGTAAAAGTGACTTAGGAAAATTGATTACAGCAGCAAAATTGGATTTAAATTTCAAAAACCATGTAAAAATTCCAAACATGGTCTGAAAGTGGACAAAAAATAAAAGATGAATGGGAGCAAGATAGGTATAAAGTTGTAAAAGCTGGGTTAAAAAAGGTTAAAATAGGCATGAATTTGCAAGAAACTACATCATAATGCCAAAATGTTCAACACATTTTTGGTTGAAAATATTGCACTGTCTGCGATTTGAAAATTGCAACAAGCCATATTGTGATTTAATCTAATTTGACATTAGTCCTACTTTACGTGATCCTGTTTGCAGGGGATGTAGATTATTAAAAAGTACTGACAAACAAGCAAAAGATATTGAAATTCTTTACAACTAGTTAGCTAAGTTACAACTCAGCTAAGCTCCAGCCTCCATGCAACTCCACAGAGACACAGCAGCATAAAAAATAGATTTATATAAAATGTAGTACAATATTGGAGCACACATCTCACCTCTATTCAACCTTCCAACTTGTAGTGATCCCTCTTTCTGGAAGTGTCCGGGCGGTTCTTCTTTGGACAGGTACTGGAGCTGTTTGTGGTTCACCCTCAGCTTCATCGTCCTCATCTTCATCCTCTTTTTTCATCACCTCCTCAGCATGGTCCTCACTGCTACCTGTGGTAAATAACAATAATGAGATTGGCTTTAAGAAAAGTTAATAAAAGAGGAAAAAGCAGAAGATGGAAGAATAAAAGAGAATGAGGGGATACGCAATAAAAAGGAGGAGAAGCAATAAAAGTTAACAGGGGAGCTAAAGCAATCTAAGAGTCCAAAAGTAATCCATTAACAAGGGTAAAATTGCAACATGATAAGAACAGAGGAAACAGAAAGTAAAGTAGCCTTACATAAAATAAATAAAATTCCAAATATAAAGAAAATACAGATGAAAACGTATATTAATACAGTGAAATATATAAGCTTTAACAACACAAATACATCATTAACATGAAGAAAGGGAGTATTTTGTCTTATCTTTTGACATGTGGACCTACTGAATCTAACAACGGCCAGCAAAACATTAAAAATATGAAGCGAATATCACAATTTAGCTTCCGTTAGGATCAATAATAATATAATCATTTCTACAGCAGATTTAGAATCAAAATTAGAGTCTATTTAAGCTTGACAATAGCTGTTATATTGTATTTAAAACGGACTAAGGCAAGTCAATCATGGCGGTTTGTGAAATGACATTTTAAACTATGAGCGAAAAAGAATGTGACGTCACATCTTTCAAACGGTTGGCAGCAACGTACAGTATGTTAACGTTAATGTAAGCACGAGCTTTTAAAAAGTGACCGTTGACTGAATAAAATGGCCTCATATTGCATTTACTGTTAAAAACCCTTATTACAATTGCAAATAAACGGACTGACGTCTCTTACCGTCTCCAAAGTCTCGTTTCTTGGATCATATTCAACTATTCCAGCCGTAGTTTGTTATGATGGGAACCATACTGGAAACCTTTGGACTGCTCAAGTATCGCGAGAACTACCAGCTGCTCCATTGTCATACTTCATGTGATCCACAAGATGTCGCGAGAAGAGCGAATAAATAATCTGCAAATGTTTAACAACAATAAAAATCACAGATTCATAAAGCGTTTGCAAGGTTCGAAGTCTATATTATCTTCTTCGTGTATTCCTTCTTGTTCCTCCTGAATTTATTCACAGATATTTAAGTAGAAAATCAAATTTAGTCGACATATAAACAGCCTTTAAGAGATTTATCTCGTTGTTAATGTCAAAAAACATTGTTAAGCCTTACTGTACAATGCTTAGAACATTTTAGTAAGTTGTGTATAAAGTGTTGTAAAGAGCAGGTGTTTGTCTATGTTATTTCTTTTTGTTTAAATGTTCAAATCCAAATTTGTTCTTTAAAAACTCTTGAAAAAAAAACATATTCCTGTTTATATTTTAAAATAATGAAAATAAATGGAACAGGCAGCTCGAATATACACATCCAAATAACAAAAAAAAAAACCTTATGAGCTTATATATCTGTTACTTTAAGTGAAATGCCTTTTTTTCTGCTTTGATTAATACTCTCATCACTTTTAACACGTAAACAAATTATCTCTGCTACTTTTTGAAGACAATGAAAAAGTTTAAAAAAGGTGTACAAAATATATCATTATTTGAATGAATGCATTTATATGCATATGAAATATCATAGTTCTGGTATCGATTCAACTCTAAAAATCTGATAGTTTTTTTGAGGATTATTTTGTAACCTCACACGTTTTGTAACAGTATTTAAAAAAAAAACACTCTGGAAAATGAAAGACAAAAATGAACAACATTTTTAAAGGAAACAATATAATTCTGAGATTATAAAGTAAAATAAATTTTAAAAACACAAATCATGCAAATTTCTTATTAACAAATAAAAATAACTTTAAACTATTGGGAAAATCACACCATGAGTTTATGTCATGTCTGCAGTTGAGAGCCTGGTCAAAGTATACTTGACTGAATAATAAGGAATTGAATCTTCACATCATCATTAACATCCAGAAGATATAGCCTATATTTATATTAATATGAAGAAATATGAAATCAGTGCTATTCAGAAGTGAACACACTGATTTGGACAAGGTGTTATAATTTGGCAAAAGGCAAAAATGAAGATTAAAAAATTTCAAAGGTTTCAGTTTTTTCCTAAATGTGTATATTTTTTATTTTTATTTTTTTAACTCAAAGTGACGCTGAGAGCTGTGATATATATAGGCCATTTCAGAAATAAATAGCTCAGGTCATACATTTGCAAGAAACCAAATTTATATATAGATATAAAAAAAAGGCAGACATGTGAGAAAATGGCTTATAAGTCCATGTTACAGCCAAATATGACCAAACCATATGCACTAGCATGTTTTTCAGCTCATTTAACACCCCAACAGTCATGTTAGAGCATATTTATTTAGAGTCTGAAATGGAAAAAAAATTATATGTGCCTTTTGCCCATCTGGCAAAATACATGACCGCTAATGAGTGGTTCGTTTCATGATGAAAATCCCATAACATAATTAAAACTTGACATGACTATTTCAGGCTCAAGTAGTTTTGAAGTTTGAGTCATTTAAGGTGGAAAAAATATGAATAAATTACATTTTTAAGCACTTTTTAGGAGGGGAACCGATTTGGAGCCGAGGATCAATAGTGAGTTTTTTTTTTTAATCTGACTCTGCAGAAAAATGATCAATGTATCAAAATCATTGTTTCTGCCAATCATTGACCCATCCCAGGGCCTAATAGGAATTATGAGCTAATTGTCACTAAAATGTATATTTTGGAAATTACTAATGTTTTTTTTTTTTGTTTTAAGATAAAAAACAGTGGTTTTCGGTAAACATATTGGCATTTAAAGGGTTAAAACCCACATAACATAATTAAAACTTGATACGAATATTTCAATCTCAAGTAGTTTTGAAAGTTTGAGTCATTTAAAGTGAAAATATATATTAATAAATTTTAATTTTATAAGACTTTTTAGGGAGGGGACCGATTTGGAGCTGAGGATCAAATGTGTACGTTTTTTTAAGGATCCTTTAAGGGTTAAAGGGACTATGAGTGCAGCATAGTTGTAGTGCCAAACAAGCTGATCTGTCAGAAACTGCTGATCTACTGAGATTTTCACTTGCAACCACCTCTAGGGTTTGCAGAGAATGGTCTGACCAAGGGAAAATACCCAGCGAGTGGCAGCATACTGGGAGAAAAAAGGCCTTGTTGATGACAAGGTCACAGGCAAGGTCAGAGTGGTTAGAAAGGAAACTCAAAAGTTGGAGTAGATGAGCTGCAGGACATCACGAGGTGCCCCTCCTGTCAGCTAAGAACAGGAACCTGAGACAGCAGCTGGTCTGATGAGTCTGGATTTCTGCTCCACATTCAGATGTAGGCTCAGGGTTTGGTGAGACCGTCATAAAGTGTTCTGGTTTCTCTAACATGACAACGCGTTCACGGTCACCAGATCTCAATCCAGTAGAGCAGCTTTGAGATGTAGTGGAGCAGGAGATTCTCATCATGGATATACAGCTGTGTGATGCTGTTATGTGTTCCAGCATCTTGATGAATCAGTGCCTAAAAGATTTAATGAGCTCTGAGGCCAAAGGGCTCCAACCTGAGACTGTGAACAGGGTGAAGTGAGAGCTTCAAATTCCTAATTAGACCTCCTGCTGTTGATTTAGAGGAACTTAACAAATGTCAAAACTTCATTTTGACATTCTTCTTCTCTGAACTCTCCTTATTATGAAGCTTGAGTTCACTGAAAATACTTTAACTATAAACATTTTACCACACTATCCCGTGAAGAGACTTTCTTTGAATCTGTGTTTTAGTAAAGCCATGTCAGAGCTGCTTCCTCTTTAGAAAACAAGATAAAACTAGAAAAACACTTGTCGAGCGCAGTCCTCACCCATATTGTGATTTTCACCAGAAATATTAGTCCTACCTTTATTTCATCTTAATATTTAGATTCCTTGACCATGAAAACATAGTATTAGCAGCTGGATTCATCATGATATCTATTTTAATTCAGTAGTTATTAACGAAAATCACATTTTTCGTCATGGTGGTTTTCTTCTGGATCTAGCTCCAAAGTTTTTGAAGATACAACAAATCAGATTGAACACTCCAGATTCCACAGTATCTTTGCTTTATTTTGGAGTTTGTTGCAAGTCTATGCCTTTATTTGTTCTCTTGCTATGACAAAAATTCAAGAATATCTAAATTTTTCTTGTTCTGGATCAGAGAATCCAGAACTTTGTCGGGATCCAGATCAGTCTTTGATATCTTGTAGAACCTGTTGGAAACTTGTCCTGTATTTTTTTTTTCCTAAGGCCCTGACTATTTTTGGTGGAGTCATATACACAAATGCTGAAAATGGTCCTATCTCACAATGTTAAAGAATCCTTTATAAAAAATTCTGGATCCAGACAGTGATCCGGATCACTTCCAAAATTAAATAATTTGTTCCTTGTCCCAATCCGGATATTTCTTGAAAATTTAATCGAAATCTGTCCATAAGTTTTTGAGTTATGTTGCTAACAGAGAATCAAACAAACAAATAGAAAAATGAACAGACACTGGAAATACAATAAACGATCATAGCAAAAATAAACAAAAGGTAAAATTCAGGTAAATTGTGCTAGAGATACTGTAACTTAAGGCCTTGCGGAGGACTTTTTCTCTTCCGCTGATCCCACGGAGTATTTGGCGAATTTGTATTTAAAGACCCAGTAAAGCAAGAATAAATTTGTGTTTTAAGTTTTTCATACCACAGAAACATGTGTCATTGACCTCTGAGCCAAATTTGAAAGATTAAAAATATTGCTAAGTACATAAAATAAGGTCTCAAAATCATGCAAAAACAAGCACTTCTCTCTGCTGCAGAACGCTGGGGGCGTGTCAGTTAGAGGCGCTGGAACCACGCCCACATGGGGGGGGCTCCATTCACTGTACAGGGACATAACCTGCAGTAACAATGGAAGCCCTTGAGTATGGTGCATTATTATTGATTTAAATATACAAAAGCATGAGCAGATTCATGCAGCACTGACAGTAATAAAAAAACTAGTTTGAAAGGCTGACATTTCACAGCAATGGTAACTCTGACTTATACTTTCTTCATCCAGTTACTTTTCTTTACTCTATTACCAGCTGTGGAGGAGCTTTAGTATTTAAATAACTGCATGAAACGTGTGCTGCATGCTCACAGAAAATGATAACAGCCTCTTTCTGTATATAAACAACTAATGTCTGTGGGTTAATTTTACACACAAATGTAAACCCCAGTCATGTATTTCCTGGTCACTGCTATGTTGTTGATATAAAAAAATACCTGTGGTTATTCATTGTGTTCTCATATGGACTCTGCTCAGTGAATGAAGCCAAATAATGTCATAATTACATGCATAACATTTATTGACATTACACGAGCAAGGCTGGATGAACGATGTGAAATATAAGCACACACTTTTGGTCTATGGTGGGCACATAATGCCGGTGGCGGAGATGACAGTACCTGCTGTCGGCGGGATGGGGTCGGCGGTGTGTACATGACACCGGGGCCGTGATGGCGCACCCGGCCGGCGGGATGGAGAGGGTCCGCGGTGTGTAACTACATGACCCCGGGGCCGTGATGGCGCACACGGTCGGCGAGATAGAGAAGGTCTGCGGTGGGTACATGACGCCGGGGGCCGTGATGGCGCACACGGTCGGCGGGATAGTGAAGGTGCGGTGGGTACATTACGCCGGGGGCTGTATGGCGCACACGGTCGGCGGGATGGAGGGGGTCCGCGGTGTGTACATAACGCCGGGGCCGTGATGGCGCACACGGTTGGCGGTGTGTACATGACCCCGGGGCCGTGATGGCGCACACGGTTGGCGGTGTGTACATGACGCCGGGGCCGTGATGGCGCACACGGTTGGCAGTGGGTACATGACGCCGGGGCCGTGATGGCGCACACAGTTGGCGGTGTGTACATGACACCGGGGCCGTGATGGCTTCACACGGTCGGCGAGCGTGATGGCGGCACACCGTAGGCTGGACGGGGAGGTTCGGTTCAGCCCAGTTAATGGATTCTTGATAAATCCAGACTTTACCATGTGATAGTTTTTCTAACTGTCGGGGTAAAGGGGGCACTGCAAGGATGCAGGGGCGAATTGGAGGAGAAACGACTGGTTAGCTGACTGGCTAGCTGACTGGTTGACTGCTAGCTAGCTAGCTAGCTACAAACTTCATAAGAGAGAAAGAGCGAGTGGTACGCTGAATGTATTTATACCGCTGAAGCAGCAGGGGCGGGATTATGGTTTATGGATTATGGATTTCTGACACGCCCATTCAATCCTGTTGACAGAAAGGCAAAAAACAGTTTGTGAAGCCTAGCTCCACAATCAAGTTCTGAATAGTTGAATGGCTTTCACATGTTTTAAAGAAATACATTTACAACCTATTTAATGTGTTTAGAAGAAAATAGCTGAATTTGCTTTACTGGGTCTTTAAAGATGCTATGAGGAGTTTCTAAGTAATTACAAAAAAGTCTCACTTTTAGATATATGCCTGATGGAAATACACACTTTAAGATGAGTTTTATAGCATCAAAATAGGTTATCTATAAATGCTATTCCTGAGCCTTCCGGTCGGGTCGGACAGGGCTGGACTGGCCTGGATACTCAACTTTGGGATCAAGACAATTAAAACTAGAGCAAATTTATATTATTCAGACATGTCTTAGCCGGCTTAGGGCTGTAAGTAGCGACATAGCCGGCTACAAAACTACAACACAAAGTTTTCTAAAAATTGCTTGTTGTCACACATCAAAAACTACCGCTACGTGAAAGAGATACATTACCTCGTTGCTTTGCATCCTGTAAGTTGTTGGGAAAAAAAGCTGTAAAGCAATGCAGAGTTCTGAGGAAGGTAAGAGCTGCATTCATTAGCATCACAACAAACGCGCGGCTTGGCTTGGGTCACATCTTTACGACAGTTGCCGCGCGTGCTCATGGGGCAGAGTCTTTATGTCGCCAGAAATAGATTCTCCTCATAGAACCTTTAAGCAACCAAAAAAAAACACCTGTTCATTTCGTGTTAAACTAAAAATGCATTGTAAATTGCATTACTGACAATGGTGCCAAGTACAATTTTGCCAGATTCTTTTTATAATACCTTACACGTTACAGTATAAAGGAATGCATTACAGTAATTACATTTCTTTTGTAATGCATTACTCAAATATGTGCCTTATATTTATACAATGCCTGGCCGACTAAAAAAACTCGGCACCTAAAACAAGGTCATCCTCTAATTGCCCTTTTTCACTAGCACGCCTTGGCCCTACTCTACTCGGCCGTACTCGATTTGCAGCGTGTTTCCACTAGCCTGGTACCTCCTAAAACAAACTAGTTTTAGTACCTACTCCGCTCTGGTTCCAAGTGAGTCGAGTCGATACTAAAAGATGACGTCACCGACTGCCGGCTACTGATTGGTCAAACAATGTCGTCAACCATGAGTCGACCTAGCATGCTAGCGGTAGCTACCATTAGCTTACCCTCATACGTCTTTTCTTTACAGCTCAACTGCTCTCGTCCTCGGCTTCTTTCTGTTGTATAGCTTCCTAAACTCTCCTGAGCTTCTCAAGGGGTATTTCTTCTTGCCACCTGAAGCCTTCTTCTGCTTTCCTTTTTTACTCGGTGTAAATGACTATCATTAAGGTCCTTTATTAAGAAAGAAAACCTTTCTTTTCCTTTTAGATTGGGTTTTGTTTACGATGTTACAGGGCACTTCCTGCTTTTATTTTGAAGTATTTCCTGTTTGGTCTGTGGTGCAGGCCGTACAGATGGTGTATTGACAGCTGCAGAAAAGACGAGACACGGATGACGATTTTCCTCGTGCTAAACTTTCTTTTGTGTATCTTTAAGCACCTGGCTGGAGTGAGAACAAGGTATTTGTTTTATAATGCTTTGTCTGTGTTAATATGAATGTATTTGTTGAAGTATTGAAATAGTAGGGGTACTTTTGAACTTAAATCTTCTACTTAAAATTTCTGTTTTGGCTAGTTTTAAGCTAGTTTCTGACAATTAGCTGCTATGAACATGTAAAGAATTTCTTTGTATATTTTGTGACTCATAAGAGCTATCTTTTATTCTTCTTAGCTCTTACGGTGTTTCTGAAGATTTAAAGATGGAAATGAATTGTGTTCAAACACGAAGGTCAAAGGCTGAGCACAATTAAAGGCTTCATGAAACATCAGTACGCTTCATCATTTTTCTGGCCGGGGTTTAGCTACAGTAAGAGCTTGCTTTCAACTGCTTGAGGACCTGCTGCTTCCATGATGGGCCGGGACGGGGTTTCATCGATGTGCCAGCTGCTGTTTCCACGGTGCCGGTGCCATGTGCAGTCTGAGGGGGTATGTCGAGCAGTACCTGTTTCAGCACCTCATCGCCTGATCCTTCTTGGCAATGCAGAGAGGCCTCATGGATTTAATGCAACGGTCAGGTATCCATGACTGACACACGGTGATCGTGTTACAGAACTGTGAGTATACTACAATCATCTCATAAACTGCAGGCAGCGAATGAACAGTTCCTGATCCTAAAGGAGTGAAAACTCACCTTCTCTATTGCTGCAAAGGAAGAGAATTGTTATTTCGATGGACAATTAGTAATGAATGAATCATTCTATTCTTTGTTATATTGAACTCTATATTGCATACTAAGTGAGAATTTCAAAGATTGATCTCTCTTGGACACTTTAATTTCATCAAAGATTTACTGATTGTTTAATATTTTGTTTGATACTCAGGACATTTTGCATCATAAGGATTCCCCAAAAACAGGAGTTGTTTGATTATTGAGCTTATTTTTCATATTATCCCAGTCTTTAGAATTTGAAGGTCTTTGAGTCATTTGTTTTATTGTGAGTTCACACTCTTATTCATGGTTCAGTGTTGCTTTTGCATCTCTACTTACCAAGTGTTCTGAGGCTCTGATATTTTGTGTTTGTACTGTATATAGAAAGAGTTTATTCGTCCTTTGGATAACTGTCCTCTGCACCCTCTTTAACACATTTATATTTAGTCAAAAATGTCAGAGTCAGCTAGTGTAAAGGATATGGAACAGGCGGGTGATGTCCTGTCAGATGTTCAAGATCAAGAACAACAGGGTGTGAGTGATAAACAATGCAAGCCTCCAAAGGGCTTTAATCCACCTGAAGAGCCTAGACGGTCTGAGCGCATACGTGTTCCCACTGAGAAAATGCGTGCACTTCACTGTGATGAAGCTAATAAAAAGGAGAAACGGCTGCTTTCTCTGTATGACAAATGGAAGCTCCAAGTACGCAAAGCAAGAGATCAGCTGAAGTCCTTTATGACTGAGGATCAGCTCTGGCCTCTCATTGAGGAACTTAAAAGGGCAAAGGAAGACATCATGAACTTATATTCCGATATCAGAGATCTTGTAACACCCTCTGCTGAAATAAGAAGACGGGTAGACACATGTGAGTCAGTGACCAAAGACATCATCAATGTTGCTTATAGCCGAGCTATAGATGAGGAGGAGGAGTTCAATGAAGAAGCGGAAAGACATCGCCGTGAACTTCTCAATCATGACTATGCAAAGTCTGTCTATGGAACAGCACCTTTGATAAGTCAAGGAAAGTCTGATCACTGTTCTTCAGCCTCATCAATGGCTGCAAGCAGATGCGGCGGCCAACTTAGCAGTAATGGAAGCAAACTATCAAATGCTGCTTGAGGAAGAGAGACAAAAGGAAATGATACGAGAGTTGGAAGAACAGCAACGAAAGGCTTTAGATGCACAAAAACAAAAACTGGAGTTGTTACAGGCAGAGAAAGAATTAAAGGCAGCTCAAGCAAAGTTAAAGGTCTATGACAAAGAAATTAAACGCAAGCTGACAACAGTCACATTGAAATCAATAGGATAGAAAACAACATGCCCCATGCTGCCTCCCCCTTATCTCCTATTACAGTACCTCCTTCTGCATCTAATGACTTTTCTTCTCTTGCTCAGGTCTTTCAAGACAGCTTAGCATTGAACAGACTCCCTACTCCTGAGCCATTTGTCTTTAATGGGGATCCCATACGGTTCTTTGAATGGAAGGCCACATTCACCTCACTCATTGACCAGCGAGCAATAACTCCAGCTGAAAAACTCTACTATCTGAAAAAGTATGTAGGAGGTCCAGCACGCCAGATTCTTGATGGAACATTCTACCGTAATGATGACGCTGCCTACCACGATGCTTGGAACAAGCTGAATCGCCGCTTTGGTCAGCCCTTCACTGTTCAGAGAGCATTCAGAGAGAAACTTGCCAATTGGCCCAAGATTCAAGGAAAGGATGCTGAAGGACTCAGAAACTTTTCTGATTTTTCAACGCCTGTCAGGATGCAATGCCTCATGTCAAGGGTCTCGACATACTTAATGACTGTGAGGAAAATCAGAAGCTGGTCCACAAACTACCAGATTGGGCAGCTTCCCGATGGAACAGACAGGTTACACAAAGTTTAAATGAGAAACAAGAATATCCAAGTTTCAAGGACTTTGCAACATTCATGTCAGGAGAAGCAGAGGTAGCTTGCAACCCAATTACATCCTTTCATGCTCTTCATTCCAAAGATTTCAACACTGAGAAGAAAACATTCAGAGACACAAAGAGAAACAAGGCCAGTGTACTTACCATTCAAACAACCAAGGATACTGATAATGAAAGATCAGAACAAAGAAAAGTTAAGGCTCCATGCATTCTTTGTCAAGACAATAGACATCAGCTCTATTCATGCTCCAAGTTTACTGGGATGTTACTGGTTGAACGACGTAACTTTGTCAAAGACAAGAAACTCTGCTATGGATGTCTTAAACCTGGTCACAGTGTTAAGGAATGTCGTCATCGTCAGTTTTGTGACACCTGCAAGGGAAAGCACCCTACAGCTCTCCATGATGATGATTATAGGAGGGAAAGGTCACCCCAACAAACACTAACAAACCAAGGACCTACTGCAACTGCACTGAGCATAGCAGGAGAAGGCTCATCCTATACCTCCATGATCCTGCCAGTCTGGGTATCATCTAAAGGTAATCCAACTACTGAAAAGCTGATGTATGCTCTACTCGATACTCAAAGTGACACCACATTCATCAGCCAAGAGGTTAGTGATGGTCTGAATGCAAACAAGTATCCTGTGAAACTTAAGTTGACCACAATGAGTGGAAAGGATACTGTACTCACAAGTGAAGGTGTTTCAGGGCTGCAAGTAAGGGGATACAGTTCTGCCATTTTGATCGATCTCCCAGTTGCATACACAAAGGACTGCATTCCAGTCAACCATACTCATATTCCAACCTGTGAAACTGCTAAACAGTGGAGCCATCTCACAGAAATAGCAGAGGAGATCCAACCACTGAAAGACTGTGAGGTAGGCCTTCTCATTGGATACAACTGCTCCAGAGCCATGGCACCAAGGCAGGTGATATTAGGGGGAGATGAGGAACCCTATGCCGTACGGACAGACTTGGGATGGAGTATTGTGGGGCGCTCATCACAACTTCACAAGTCCTTCAACACGAGTCGGCTGTGTCACAGAACTTCTGTTAAAGAACTCCCTCCAATAACCCCTGCAGACGCAATTCGTGTTCTGGAGTCTGACTTCAGAGATGGCCATGGAGACAGCAAAACTGTTTCCCAGGATGACATCACCTTTCTTAACAAACTGAAGGAAGGCATACATAGAAATGTCCATGGTCACTACCAAATGCCTCTGCCCTTCAAATACAGACCAAGTTTACCAGACAACAAAGGCTCCGCAATGACACGCCTCAACCACCTCAAAAGGAAGCTGCAAAGAGATGAGAAGTATAAAGAGCAGTATGTCAAGTTTATGGAGGAGGTGATAGAGAGAGGAGATGCAGAGCAGATTGAAAACGGTGGGAGCGAAGGTGAGAGATGGTACATTCCCCATCATGGAGTTCGACACCCTAAGAAGCCGGATAAACTTCGAGTAGTGTTCGACTGCTCTGCCAGATATAAGGGAACCAGCCTAAATGACCATCTTCTCTCCGGTCCTGATATGCTGAACAACCTGTGTGGAGTCCTCATTCGCTTCAGGCATCACCCTGTTGCTCTGATGTGCGATATTGAGAAGATGTTCCACCAATTTCATGTGGATGAAGCTGACCGTGACTACTTGCGCTTTCTTTGGTGGAGCAAAGGAGACCTTAACTCTCAACCCAGTGAGTTTCGGATGAAAGTTCACCTCTTCGGTGCTGCATCTTTGCCTGGATGCGCAAATTACGGACTAAAGCATCTAGCAAAGGAACATCATCAGCAGTATCCCAAAGGCTCACAGTTTATCATGAGAGACTGTTACGTTGATGATGGGGTTACAAGTGTGGAAACCACCGAAGATGCTATCCAACTTGCCAAGGAAGCTCGTGAACTCTGTGCCATGGGTGGTCTCAGACTACATAAATTCATTTCAAATGACAGAAATGTCTTGGAAAGCATACCACCATCAGAAGAGCCATTGACACAACCAGCATGGATCTCTTATTTGGTGATTTGCTTCTTGAAAGGACTCTTGGGATACAGTGGGACATAAAGTCAGACCATCTCCAGATTAATGTCTCTCTGAAAGACCAGCCTGCTACACGCCGTGGCATGTTGTCAACTGTGGCATCTTTGTATGATCCTCTCGGGCTAGTGTCACCTGTCCTGCTCATGGCAAAGATCCTCCTTCAGGAGATGTGTAGGCGTGGCACAGACTGGGACAGTCCTCTACCAGATGAGCTTCTTCCAAAATGGGAGCAGTGGAGAACTGATCTGTCTCATCTGAATAATGTCACTATCCCACGCACTTATACACCAGTTGGATTTGGAAAGGTCTTGAAGACGGAGCTACATCATTTCTCCGATGCAAGTTCCAAGGGCTATGGACAATGCACTTACCTAAGACTTCAAAACAAAGATGGGGACGTTCACTGTGCCCTAGTTGTCAGCAAGTCTCGTGTCTCACCCACAAAGATCACGACCATTCCAAGGCTGGAACTAGCTGCTGCAGTTGTTTCAGTGAAGGTTAGTTGTATGCTCAAAGAGGAGCTTGGATCTTCTGTCTCTGAGGAGTTCTTTTGGACAGATTCAAAGGTGGTCTTGGGTTACATAAGAAATGAAGCACGCAGATTCTATACCTTTGTGGCCAACCGTGTTCAAAGAATTCAGCTCAGCTCAGCACCTCACCAGTGGAGATATGTCACAACCCAAGAGAACCCTGCCGACCATGCTTCTAGGGGCTTGACTGTCAGCGAGCTTCTGTCATCTACCTGGTTCACTGGGCCAGCATTCTTGTGGAGCAAAGAAATCAAGCTCCCAGCTGATGAAGTTCCAGAGTTAACAATTGGAGACCCAGAAGTCAGAAGTGCTGTTACACTGAACACTACAACTAAAGAACAAGTAAGCCTCATCAATCGCTTATCAAGGTTCTCATCTTGGTCATGGGCTACACGAGCTGTGGCACGTCTTCTCCGGTGGGTCACCAAAAACAAGACAAATAGCCTCACCACTGTAACAGAAAGAGAAAAAGCAGAACATTTCATAATCAAGGAATTACAAAGGGAGGTGTATCAAGAGGAGTTGTGCCTGCTGAGTAAAGGAGCTCCATTGCCATCTCACAACAAACTATACCCGCTCGATGCTTTCCTTGATGAGGATGGTATTCTCAGGGTGGGAGGGAGATTGTGTCATTCCTCTCTTCCCAACTTTGTGAAGCACCCTGCAGTAATCCCCAAGAATCATCACATTACAAGGATGATTATTGCGTTTTGCCATGAAAGGATGAAACACCAAGGTAAAGGCCTGACTATCAACGAAATCAGGTCCAACGGCTACTGGATTCCAGGAGTCCACAGAGCAGTAGCGTCATACATTCACCAGTGTGTCATCTGTAGGCGCCTCAGAAGGCCAGCAGAAGAGCAAAGAATGGCCGATCTACCACTTGAGCGTGTGGAACCTTCTCCCCCTTCACCTACTGCGGCATGGACTGCTTTGGTCCATTTACCACCAAGCAAGGAAGGAAAGAGAACAAGCGGTATGGTCTCCTCTTCACCTGCCTGAGCTCTCGTGCCATTCATATTGAGATGCTTACTGACATGTCCACAGACTCCCTCATTAACAGCCTACGATGTTTCATTGCTCTTCGTGGAGCTGTTCGACAAATCAAGTCGGATCAAGGAACCAACTTTGTTGGAGCGAGAAATGAGCTCAAGGAAGCTTTAAATGAGCTTAATGCAGACCGTCTGACTGCATTTCTCACTGAGAAGCAATGTGATTTCCTCATGAATGCACCTTGTTCTAGCCATGTTGGAGGGGTGTGGGAAAGACAGATCCGTACAGTGAGAAACATTCTAAGGTCCACCCTTGCTCTCTCCCCAGGCAGGCTAAATGATGCTTCACTACGTGCATTCCTGTATGAAGCGATGGCAATCGTCAACAGCCGGCCACTCACTGTTGACAATTTAAGTGACTCTCACAGTTTAGAGCCACTCACCCCTAACCATCTTCTGACTCTGAAGTCCACCAAGGCCCTACCTCCCCCAGGTGACTTTGTTAGAGAAGACATGTATGGCAAGAAAAGATGGAGACATGTTCAGTACCTGGCGGAGCAATTTTGGAGTCGATGGCGAAAGGAATATCTCCACAACATCTCTCTGAGACAAAATTGGCACAAACCAAGACGGAATCTGAAGGTTGGGGATGTTGTCATCTTGAAGGGAGAGAATGTGCCCAGGAATGAATGGAGACTGGGAAGAGTCTCAGAAACCACTACAGATAAGGATGGACTTGTAAGAAAGGCCAAAGTCTGTCTTGGTGATCGAACACTTGGCAAAAAAGGAGAACGTCTTCACAATTGGTCAGAAGTTGAACGACCAGTTCAGAAGTTGGTCTTGCTTTTGGAAGCTGACTAAATTGGTTCCTTCTGTCAATGTAATGCACTGGCAATCACCAGTTTGTTATGGTTTTCCCTTTCTTTATATGTAAGGTGCTGCAACAAGATGAGGAAGTCATTTAATTTTAAATCATTCGTACTTAATGTAAACTGTGATGTTTAATTATTCACTCATGATTGGTGGGAGTGTAAATGACTATCATTAAGGTCCTTTATTAAGAAAGAAAACCTCTCTTTTCCTTTTAGATTGGGTTTTGTTTACGATGTTACAGGGCACTTCCTGCTTTTATTTTGAAGTATTTCCTGTTTGGTCTGTGGTGCAGGCCGTACAGATGGTGTTTTGACATGGATGGCGATTTTCCTCGTGCTAAACTTTCTTTTGTGTATCTTTAAGCACCTGGCTGGAGTGAGAACAAGGTATTTGTTTTATAATGCTTTGTCTGTGTTAATATGAATGTATTTGTTGAAGTATTGAAATAGTAGGGGTACTTTTGAACTTAAATCTTCTACTTAAAATTTCTGTTTTGGCTAGTTTTAAGCTAGTTTCTGACAATTAGCTGCTATGAACATGTAAAGAATTTCTTTGTATATTTTGTGACTCATAAGAGCTATCTTTTATTCTTCTTAGCTCTTACGGTGTTTCTGAAGATTTAAAGATGGAAATGAATTGTGTTCAAACACGAAGGTCAAAGGCTGAGCACAATTAAAGGCTTCATGAAACATCAGTACGCTTCATCATTTTTCTGGCCGGGGTTTAGCTACACTCGGTTTGTGACGAAAAGTCACAGATTGTTCCACACTGTTGCTCAAAATGACATCACAGCAGTGCCGCTCAGCTGTTTACAGCAACACTGCAACCCGTTGGGCAGGCGACTGGGGCTAATGGAAAAGCAGCACAAGGTGAGTAGGGTAGAGCCAGGTAGAGTCGAGTAGAGCAGAGTAGGGCTAATGGAAAAGGGCCATAAGATTTCATTGGACCTTTAGCTTTGATTACAGTTACATTTGCTGTGTCATTGTTCAGATGAGCTTCTCCAATGTCACAGATTTGTCCCAGATCACAGCACTGCCCCCACAGGCTTGGACAGTGGGCACTAGGCATGATGGGTGCATCACTTCACCTTCTTCTTTCTTACCCCGATGCTCCCATCACTCTGGAACAGGGTCAATCTGGAATCATCAGACCACATGACCTTCTTCCCGTCCTCCACAGTCCAATCTTTATGCTCCCTAGCAAACTGAAGCCTTTTCTCTGCTTGGCCTTACTGATTAGTGGTTTTCTTAAGGCTACACAGCTGTTCAGTCCCAATCCCTTGAGCTCCCTTCACATTGTGTGTGTGGAAATGCTCTTAGTTTCACTATTAAACACACCCCTGAGTTCTACTGTTGTTTTTCTTTGATTTGATTTGGACAAATGTTTAAGTGATTCACCGATCACCATCATTCAGGATTTTATTCCCACCACATTTCCTCCTTGAAGACGATGGTTCCCCACTATCCTTCCAGTTTTTAATAGTGTATTGGACAGTTCTGAACCCAGTTTTAGTAGGTTCTTCAATCTCCTTAGATGTTTTCTCTGCTTGATGCCAATGATTTGACCCTGCTACGGCCACACCAGACGCGAATTCGCAAAGATGCGCATTCAGATTACATACAAAGTCAATTCAAAGATGCGTATGGAGCGTCTGGCGCGTTTGGGGCGTCAAACACCTCTTGATCGAGTTGAAAATTTTGAGCCATCGACGCAAATTCGCGTGACGCTGTGCTGCGGCAGCCAATCAGCAATGACATCCCCCCCCCAATTGATGACGTGTGACGCTCCAGCCACCTGCTTCGGCTCAAACCCCTCTGAAAGATGGAGGAGAGGTTGATCTGCGCTGTTTGCCATCATCCGGAGCTATACGATTCAACGTGTGTACTCTACAGAGACCGGAACAAAAAGGAGCAGGCTTGGGCTAAAGTCGCTGAGGAGACAGGTTTTGAAGGTAATTCTGTAAATATTCGATTCCAGCTGGATTTGCCTGCACGGGTCATCACTGAGTCCGACAAGCTCCGGCACTCTCCTCCGCCTGCGCAGTGACGCGCGTCACCTCTCAGCTTGTCAAAATGTTCCAGCGTCCAGCCTTGGGTGTTACACGCGGCGCGTCACAGGCACTACGCGCATTTAAATACGCCAATTCATGTCTGGTATGGCCTTAGCATTACAGACTAACATCTTTTCCATGACCACAGGATGTGTCTTTGACATGGGTTTTTTAAGAAATGAGAAGCTGCTCATTGCATCAGCTGGTTTTCTTGGTAAAAGATAAACATATTTCTGAAAATCTGTCTTTGACTTGACTGTGATTTAAAGGGTTCAGGTTCAATTTGCATTAATGCTGGATGAAAAAAAGTCCAAGTGGACCAAAAATGGCAAAAACATGGCATCGAGGATCTGATCCAGGGAAACCAACACTGATGTAATGTTTGACCCCCTCCTGACCTCAGCTGTGACGCCTCGGCTCAGTCTAAACATGTCTGTGCAGGAAGCCTTTATCGAGATAAACTCCCACATCCACCCTGCTGTGTGCCCTCTGCTATAAAACCTCATCAGATCTGAGCAGTAGGGTACTTCAGGACAGCTTGCAGACCAGCTGAAGGACACAGTGGGTCCAGCATCTGCACTCTGAGGTAAGTACATGAGCCAGTGGTCAGACTACAGAAGGTAAAGTTTGAATCTTTACTTCATCTTCAGTTTCTCTGCAGTCTGTAAAATCTTTTATTTTAACTATTCTGAATTTACATCATCACAGCTCCTTCATTCTTTCCTGTATCAGTGTCTTTTTAAAAAAATCTCCTTGTGTCAGCACAGGTAACTTAAATGTTGTATTTATAGATTCCTTCAGGAATGGTATGGATGTTACAATAAATTATCAGTTAAATTTATGACATATAGCTAAAACATGGTGACCAGATGGTCAGATCACATTTCTGTCACAAGAAAAACAATAACACTGCAAGTAATTCTCGATAGAAAGGATAGTGTCACTTCACTTCTGACACAAATGTTTTTTTAATTTAAACAAACATACAGTTGTGCCCAAAAGTTTACACCCCCCAGCAGAATTTCTGATTTTTTGGCCTTTTCTCAGAAAATATGAATGATAACACAAAAACCTTTCTGTCACTCATGGTTAGTGGTTGAGTGAAGACCTTTATTGAAAAAAAGATTAGTTTACTCTTTTTAAATCATATTGACAACAGAAACTTCAAAAATGACCCTGTTCAAAAGTTTACACCCCCTGGCAGTTTTGGCCTGATAACATGCACAAAATTTGACACAAATGGGTTTGAATGTCTACTAAAGGTAACCATCCTCTCTGTGATCTATTAGCTTGTAAACTGTGTGTGTGTATGAAAGCTCAGTGAGTTTCTGAGCTCCTGACAGACACGTGCATCTTTCACTCAGTGCTACGTTGAAGTTTCTGGTAAGAGGGACAAGGGAAAAGCAAAAGAATTGTCAAAAGATCTGCGAGAAAAGGTATTTCAACTGTATAAAACAGGAAAAGGATTTTAAAAGATATCTAAGGAACTGAGGATGCCAAGAAGCACTGTTAAAACTCTAATTAAGAAGGGGAGAGAGAGGGATTCTGTTGAAACCAAACCACGGTCAGGCAGACCAACAAAAATTTCAGCTCCAACTGCAAGGACAATTGTTAGAGATGCAAAGAAAAACCCTCAAATAACTTCTGCTGAAATACAGGACTCTCTGAAAAAAATTGGAGTGGATGTTTCAAGATCCACAATAAGGAGACTCTTGAAGGAACATGGGCTGCATGGTCGAGTCGCCAGAAGAAAGACATTTCTACGCAAATGCCACAAAATATCCTGCTTACAATCCAAACAGCACAGAGACAAGCCTCAAAACTTCTGGAACAAAGATATTTGGAGTGATGAGACCAAAATTGAACTTTTTGGCCACAACCATAAACGTTACATTTGGAGAGGAGTCAACAAGGCCCATGATGAAAGGTACACCATTCCTACTGTGAAACACGGAGGTGGATCACTGATGTTTTGGGGATGCGTGAGCTACAAAGGCACAGGAAAATTGGTCAAAATTGATGGAAGGATGAATGCAGCATGTTATCAGAAAATACTGGAGGAAAATTTACACTCATCGGCCCAGAAGCTGCACATGGGACGTTCTTGGACGTTCCAACATGACAATGATCCAAAACACAAAGCCAAATCAACCTGCCATTGGCTACAGCAGAATAAAGTGAAGGTTTTAAAGTGGCCATCTCAGTCTCCTGACCTCAATATCATTGAGCCACTCTGGGGAGATCTCAAATGTGCAGTTCATGCAAGACAGCCCAAGAATTTACTTTTTGCCAAGAGGAATGGGCAGTTTTACCATCTGAGAAAATAAAGACCCTCATCCACAACTACCACAAAAGACTTCAAGCTGTTATTGATGTTAAAGGGGGAAATACAAAGTATTAAAAACTGGGGGGTGTAAACTTTTGAACAGGGTCAATTTGGAAGTTTCTGTTGTCATTATGATTTAAAAAGAGTAAACTAATCTTTTTTTCAATAAATGTCTTCACTCAACCACTAACCATGAGTGACAGAAAGGTTTTTGTGTTATCATTCATATTTTCTGAGAAAAGGCCAAAAAAATCAGAAATTCTGCTGGGGGGGTGTAAACTTTTGGGCACAACTGTATATAAGACAAGACAGAACAATACAATAACAATAACAAGCTGGGAATTACTATTCAAAAAAAGGTACATTACACCGTGTGAGTTTTTTTTCTGTGTCATAAAACAATGACGTTTTGTATTTAACACATTTAATATTCCTGAATTTTAAGACTTTTGTCAAACAGTCAAGCTGGAAGTTAAAGGGTTAAGACTGAGAATTTACAAAGGAGGTTTGGATGGTTCACATCAAATCAGTCTCTGGTTCACAGTTTGAAGCGGGTTGTGCACTGGAATCAAACATTAACAGAAAGAATGAAGGAAGTGAGGGCATGTTATTTGTGGTTCTTGAAGTGAGAACTTTTGAACAGAGATCTAAGCTGCTCAGAGTTCAGCATGGCATCTTTGTTTAAGTGTTCGGGGGATTTCCCGTCTTGGCGTTTGTTTTTAATTTGATCTGGAAACTTCCTGCTTCCACAGAAACCAACCAAGGTCTCTGCTTTTTGTTCCCAATCAACTGATACTGATGTATCTTTAGTTTCCATACAAACCAACAGTTTGTGATTAAATTCTGAAATTTATATCTATCCACAAACACTCAAAGACAAAAAATCAGTCTTCTTCCATTTCATGCTCTGCCTTAGAGAAAAAGTGTGATTCAGATGTTTGTTGATGCCATAAGGGGAGTTCAGCTTCCCCTGGTCACTCTGATTTTGAAGTCTCTGCTTTGGTTACCTGTGTCTTTAGTTAAGATTTTAAAGTTCTTTTATTGATTTTTAAATTCTTGACCAGTCCAGGTCCCCCCTGTTAATTCCTCTATCAAGGAGGTTTTTTGCCAGTGTTTGTTTGTCTGCTTGTTTATTTCTTAGCAACTTTACAGAACAATTACTGGATATAGATTTAAATGAAAATTTTTATGAGAGGTGTGGTTTGGTAACCTGACAAGCCAGGTGGACAGCTCCATATATCTGCCACAGAAATATTTCACTAGTCCATCTGGGTAGGAGCCCTTTAAATTTGTTTTCAGGGGCAGAACTTTAAAAATAAACACAAGCTTGTGATTGGACAATTATTTGGCTCGTCACATTAATCACAGACCAATCCACATCAAGCAGGGTTGCCTCATATAATGTTGCATACATAGCGGCTTATGGCTAACAGCAGTTAAAACAGTTCATGGGCATTAGCCATAGTGGCTACCTTAGCTGCTAACAGCTAACAACAGTTAATGACTATTAGCCGTTAGCCACTAACTTAGCTGCTAACAGCTAACGGCCTTATACTATCGTCTTACACTAAATTGTTCCACACAGATGATTCATTTAACACTTATATGTGACATGAACCTCGTCAAAGACAATCCCTACAAGTAAACTTCTGAGGAGGGCAGATTACACCAAGTTTCACTTAGTAGCCATGAGGACAATAGGCTAATCGGTAGAGTTGTGACGTTCACGAACGAACCGAATCTTTTGAACGGCTCATTAACATGAACGATGGGAGCCGAGTCACGATTGGTTGGGAGCCGTTCTTTTTCTCTCTCTCCTTGAGTTCACACCTATAGTCCACACACAAGCTCACACAAACTCCCCATGCTCCTACACTGAGTGAGACGGAGAGAGAGGGCATCGGGAGGAGCGCAGCGCTTTTTTCATATGCAAATGTCGCAGGAGTTGTGCGCACTCCCTTCAGGTTAGTGCCTCAGTAAAAAAAGAAAAACAAGCAGGTGCGTCGGAATTGGCAGACGGAGAGAGCACGGGGAGGAGAGTTAGTAAGGCGTGCACATAAGTTGTGCACGCTCCCTTCACGTGAGTGCCTCAGTGTCGGCAGTGCAGTCAACAGCAGCCTGACCGAGGGGAAGGATTGTCCGTTGTCGTTATTATTTTGGGAAGGTCATTTATTTTGTTTACACTTTATTTTGTGTTTGGGGTTATGGTTCAGAGTAAAGGGACTGGTCTTCTGTTTTTGTGGGTCAGGTATAGGCTACTATTCACCCAATCACTCCAGTTCAGGAGTCCTCCTCAGGGTTAAACTCTATTTTCATTTATGTATTTATTTGTTTTAAAAAAGCAACTATATCAATCAATCAAAAATTATTTATAAAGCACTTTTCATACAAAAAAAATGTAGCACAAAGTGCTTTACAAACTGACAAATGAATTAAATGCACCTCAGGACAGTTCACTAGTCCATTGTAAAGTTTTATTAGTAATACTAGTAGGATGCACATTTTTTCTCTAATTTATTGCAATTTTATTTATTTTAAAAATATTTTGTGTGGAAATATTTTCACTAAAAGCTTTTGCATGGAACTTCATCGTAGCCTGCTTTGTTTTTTATTGTTTATTTATAAGTATTTAGGTGTTGCATGAATAACATAGGTCAAAGTAGTTTTACACACATACACAAACTTTATACAAAGGGTAAATAGTGATCTCACTGTCAACTCAGAGGGATATGTCAAGGGAATATTTACAATGAATCCATATCAAATGTCAAATGAAGCTAGAATCAGTATTTCAGAAGAATTCAAACTCAAATATTGGTGGGAAATCTGAGTTAGAAATTATTCTGATCCAACTCTCAGCCCATCATTCCTCCCTGAGATTATTTCCAGGATAAAATGAACTAAACCCAGGCTGGCCTCTTAAAAGTGAATAAATATAAAAATGAGCCAAATGAGCCAGTCTTTTGAACGGCTCTTTGAGACGAACGGATCTCAAAGATCCGGCTCCCTCCAAAGAGCCATAAATCCCATCTCTACTAATCGGCATGTCAGTTCTCAACTTCTGGTTGTCGTCATGTCTGCATTCTGCAGCTCCCGCCTCTCTTCCCTGATTGGGCCGTTAAGAATTCAGCCAAGTGAATTTGTTGGACAACGGAGGCTGACAAGACGGACCTGCAGGATTTCAGAATCAGGCAGGTCTGTCTGCTCTGCAAGGCTAGTGGTTTGGTTCTGTTGCTAGCCAATAGCGGCTAACCTTTGTTATCCTTTGTTAGTCATTTGCCATCGGCATCTTGTGGCCGCTACCTGTTGTTTGCTGTTAGCTATAGCCGTAACAGCTAATGGCTAAGTATTGTTAGCCGTTACACAAAGCGCTACATTTATCATGTCATATGTAGCAGCATTGCTTGAAATGAACTGGTCTGTGGCCAGTGTGAGGAGCCAAATGATCGTCCAATCACACACTGCTGTTGTTTTTGAAGGTTCTGCCCCTGAAAACATTTTTGAACGGCTCTTTCCCAGATGGGTAAGTGAAATATTTCCAATATGAAACTGTCCATCTAGCTCACCAGGTTACTCTTTTCTGCTCTAAATGTTTTTTATGCTATAGTAGTTTCAGAGTTACAATTTTGTGCTATATAACCTCTTTTTATTTATTTTCTTTAATTGTTTGGTTTTAAGAGTATTTAATTGACATTGAACACTTTATTACCTTTATCATATCGTTTTGTTTATGTATTTTTTGGGGCATTTTGTGCCTTTATTGACAACAGAGAGACAGTGGATAGGCTTTTGCAAGAGGGTGAGAGAGTAGGGGAAGACACTCTGCAAACAGGTCACAGACGGGACTCGAACCTGGAGCAGGAGCAAGTACATGAGATGCCTGGTTGCTAACCACTCCACCAAACTACCGCCCCTTTATTATATCTTTTAATGGTTTAAGTGGTTTTGTCTTAGCTTCTGTGTTTCCTCAGTCATCTGGTTGTTTTGAAAGTCCTCACTTAGTGTCCTTGTGTTTGTGGTTGAGTCTGTTGAATGAAGGCTGGGAGGGAAGGTGGGGTTTTAGATTTTATTTTGTATCCCTGACTCTAATTTGCTAGTGTTTTTGAATATGCATTTTGTGCAACAGTTTTTTATTTGAAAATTGCTTTATAAGTTTGATTGATTGGTGTGTAAGTGTGCAGAGAGCAAACATTTGAGTGTAGCTCTGGAAAGCCAGAGCTACACTCACTTTTGGATTGAGCTGTAGTTAGACACATTAAAACAACCTGTTCTGGGCAGGGCTGAAACTGAGGGGTTTACAGGCATGCCGAATCTGACCTCAGAGTAAACGTTCCTCTCTCCTCTGACTGATGTTTCAGGGCAGGATGATCACGCCTCAGCAGAGATGGTTCCTCCTTGCCTCCACCGGCTTTCTCCTTCTTTCCATCAGTCCTCCTGCCGCAGCTGAAGTGATGGATTCATTACTGAACAACGACTGTACTGACTATTTTCTCAATAAGGCTCCACCAGAGGTCCCAGAAATCTTAATTGGGGGCCAAATCCTGGACCAGTCTCGGTATAAACCCAT
This sequence comes from Scarus forsteni, assembly GCA_036419115.1. Lineage (NCBI taxonomy): Eukaryota > Metazoa > Chordata > Actinopteri > Labriformes > Labridae > Scarus > Scarus forsteni. The sequence goes on from JAZDUH010000426.1 coordinate 1,470,378, forward strand.
CTGCCAGACGTACAAGAACGAGAGACGGTTTGTGACGCTCTACGACACCGAGAACAGGATCCCTGTGTTCTCTGCCTACAAGTTCAGAGGCAAAACTGGCAATAAGGGGGCAAAACGTTTCTGGATGATCGAGCCGCAGGTATGTTTACATTTCTTTTCTTAAGATGACATGCTGAGGTCAGACCCAACAATTTTTCTTTAGTCTGTTCCATGTCAAATTGGGAGACCAAGGAACCTCAAGCTGGAGGTGCAGTTTCATGTATTAAACACAAACTTACACTTTAAACCATGAAAGAAAAGCTAACAGTGTTAGCATGTTTTTGATCAAGCCAGACATAAATAGTAAACAGTAAAGCTGACTCAAAGAGCAACTGGACAGACTTCATCAAGCTGGTCCATTGTGATTAAGTCCCAGACAATGTGAAAGTTATATGTGTGTTCACACCAATAAACAAGAATGACTGAAATCACTGTAGCCTGCATGCCAGGGCAGTCGTTGGTGACGTAGCTTTGTATTAAAACAGCAGTGTGACAACACCAGTGAAGACAAACATTTCACAAACAAAAATGGTGAGTGGACGCATGAAGACAGAGAAGTTTCTTGTCTGGACAACAAATCTGTCTGGATAAACTGAGCACAGGAAACAGCACACATGTTGCTCAGTAGACAGTCAAAGCTGTTCCTGGGTTGCACAAGCAACCTTCACGTTAAAGAGTAAAGCGCATTCGCCCTTCATTATCATTCACCATGAAAACATTGACTCCTGCTTACACAGAGACAGATACCAAATTTTTTCTAAAACTTATCACACTGGACCCTGGTTTTAAGAGTTTGCAGGTTTGTTCTCATATAAACAGAAGACTCAAATTCAATGAGAACCTGAAAACTTTCGACCGCTAGCATTGTCGTGTAAATGGGGCCTAATTTGTGTTTGTGGATTTGGGTGTGGTAACTTTTCTGACACTTCTGATTAAAACCCAAAAGTCAGGAGGATCTTGAGGAAAAAAAACTACCTGACAGTTAAATTCCATTTGACTCTCATTGACTTCTCTTTTTTGTTTCTCTTTGCAGCTTGAAGACAGAAACACCAACAACATGAGGGTGGACAGATACAATCACCAGGCAGGAGACTATCATTATTCAAACACTAGTACACAATACAATAGGGGGCATTTATATCCAATGTGTCATGGATATAGTAAAGATGACAAAGAGTCGACATGTGCCCTGACGAACGTTGTACCACAGGCAATTACTTTCAATGGTGGCAGCTGGGAAAAAATGGAGACATGTGTCCAGTGTGTCCTGGATAAATACTGCAGAAACAACAACAATAAGGTTGAAGCTTTTGTCATTGTTGGGGCTCAGCCAAGTGCCAACAACAAACTCAAGGATCGGGTCAATATACCTGAAGTTCTCTGGACAGCGTTTTGCTGTTATAGTCGCACAAAGGGCAAGTGGCTGGCAAGTGCGCACTGGGGGGCAAACGTTCAGGAAATTCCTGGGTCTAAATATATGCAGACCAAGACTTTAGCAGAACTTGAGCAACAGCTGAGCTCAAATGAATCACCATTCAAAGCTTTTCCTGAGCCCATGTGTCCTCGACATGAAACAGTCACTGAGTTCTACCCAGAACTGAATGCTAAATGCCACTGCCCGAAGGAAGCAACAACCACATCAGCCCCCACCACAACCATTCCCTCAACTAGTAGTGTTTCTATACCGAGCACCACTTTGCCGACAACTGAGGCAACAACTACTTTACCAACAACCACATCAGCGCCCACCACAACTATTCCCTCAACTACTAGTGTTTCTACACTGAGTACCACTTTGCCGACAACTGAGGAAACAGCAACAACTACTTTACCAACAACCACTCCCACCACTACAACCACAACTTCCACCACAACAACTACAACAAGGACAACAACCAAAAAGAAGGATGATAAAAAGAATAAAGAAACACACGAGCAAGGAGAAAACCAGGGAAGACCAGGAAGAGGAGGCGGGGCTAATGCAGGAGGGGTTGTTGGTGGTATTCTACAGGGACTTTTAGGTGCAATTACAGGAGTTGTAGGAACATTAGGTGCAGCTGCAGGAGCAGGTGCTGGTGCAGCTGCAGCAGGAGCTGGTGCAGCTGCAGCAGGAGCTGGTGCAGCTGCAGCAGGAGCTGGTGGTAGTGTAGGTGGGGTCTCCTTGGGGGCAGGAGGTGCAGGAGTTGGTGGTGCTGGTGGTAGTGTAGGTGGGGTCTCCTTGGGGGCAGGAGGTGCAGGAGCTGGTGGTGCTGGTGGTAGTGTAGGTGGGGTTTCAGGAGGTGCAGGAGCTGGTGGTGGTGCTGGTGGTAGTGTAGGGGGGGTTTCAGGAGGGGCAGGAGCTGGTAGTGGTGCTGGTGGTAGTGTAGGGGGGGTTTCAGGAGGGGCAGGAGCTGGTAGTGGTGCTGGTGGTAGTGAAGGGGGGGTTTCAGGGGGGGCAGGGGGTGCAGGAGCAGGTGGAGGTGGTGTTAGCACTGGTCAAGTTGCAGTAGGAGTTGGCGGTTCAGTCATAGGTGGGGGTGCAGTCATTGGAGGTATAGTTGCAGGAGTAATTGAAAGTCAGAAAAATCGTACTGTTGCATCACAAACTCCCACCCGAGCATCTGATCGATTTGTTTCTTCAGATTTCAATACTTCTTCCAAGGATAGTATCAAACCAGCTGTTACTTTACCCCCTCACACCAATGAGCCATCAATGAGATTAACATCTGCTGCCATGACATCAGCAACCAATTCCATTAAAAACACACCTATGCCCATCTTCCCTTCAACCAACAAACCTCTAAGTAATACCACAGATGAAACATCGACAACCAATCAAACAACTACTGAGTCTACTTTTGGTAAGACAAATAAGACATCTATTACAACCATGACAACAACTTCTGATCCACCATTTAACATGACCAACCGCACATTAGAAGCAACCAGTACAACATCTTCTGATCCAACCTCAACAGAAATTAAGTGGACATATTTGGCATATATTCAACATTTTCTGAACCGCATTGTAAAAAAGCCAATGACATATTTAAAACATTCTTTTGAGCAAGTGTTTAACCAACATCCGAAATCGTCAGAAATCCCTCCTACTACTGAGCCTACTTTTGGTAGGACAAATAAGGCAACTACTAATACCATGACAACAACTTCTGATCCTCCTCAGCAACAACCATTCAGTTACGAACCACAAGCATTAGCACACCTGCTGAACGCAAGACAAAGACGACCACCCAGACGTTTCCAACGACCAGGATACCGCACACTATCACGATATTCAAGAAATAAATGACCATTCTTACAACCAAAACCGGACATGAGTTTCTTGACCATCCCATCAACCTAGACATCCCACACTGAAACCATTCCCTAAATATCATCATTTTAATGCATCACTGATCAAATTCCCTTAAACTCCTTGACCATCCCCACAGCCAACTGGTTGAAAAAGAAACAGTGACCCTTCAGGCATCTACAGATCTTGTCCCCAAATTAATCTTAAACCACACTCAACAAATGAACACCACAACTAATCAGACATCAGCAACAACTGTTTTAATAACTTCTAAGCCACCATCTAACATCGACGATCAGATGCCGATTGAGCCTCTTCAACAACACACATTCAGTTGCAAAACACAGGCATTAGCACACCATCTGAGCGCAAGACAAAGATGACCACTCAGATGTTTCCAACAACGATATCCATCACGATCACATTATTCCAGATATCAATGACCATTCCTACAACCAACTGCTTAAAAAAGCATCAATGATCCTTCAGGCATCTACAGATCTTTGCCCCAAATGAATCCTAAAACAAAACTGAACCACAACCAACAAATGAATACCACAACTGATCAGACACCAGCAGCAACCATTCAAGCAACTTCTAAGCCACTGTGTTAACATGGCTGATCAAAGGGGGATTGATCCTCTTCAGCAACACACATTGAGTTATGAACCACAAGCGTTACCATACCTAACTGATCACAAGACAAAGATGACCACCCAGACATTTCCAACAACAACGATATCTTTCACAATTAACAAAACTCTACATATCATTGACCGTCCTGACAACCAACTGCTTCAAAATGCAAACATGACTTTGCTGAACATCCCATCGACCTTCAAATCCTGCAGTAGAACGATTCCCTAAATATCAATGATCATTTCAAAGCATCACTCAAAGAATTTTCTAAATTTGTTCACCATTCGCAGAGCCAGCAGCTTAATAAAGCAACAGTGACCCTTCAGGCATCTACAAATCGTGACCCCAAATGATTCTTGAACAAAAACTAAACCACGCTTAACAACTGAATACCACGACTAATCAGACATCAGCAACAACTGTTCCAACAACTTCTGACCGACCTTCTAACATGGCCATACTTCCAAGTATTGGTATACCTACTGAACACAATACAAAGATGACCACTCTAGCATTTCCAATGACAACAATATCTCTTACGATCATGAAATTCCGAATATCAAGGACTATTCCTACAACCAACTGCTTCAAAACGAAAACATGACTTTGCTGAATATCTCATCAACCTTGACAGCCTGCAGTAGAACGATTCCCTAAATATTTATGATTATTTCAAAGCATCACTCATAGAATTTTCTAAATTTGTTCAACTTTCCTAGAGCCAGCAGCTTAATAAAGCAACAATGACCCTTCAGGGTTAAGTCTTAAACAAAAACTGAATGGCAACCAACCACTGAATACCACAACTATTTAGACACAACCGTTCCAACAACTTCTAAGCCACTGCCTAACATGGCTGATCAAAGGGGGATTGATCCTTCTCAGCAACACATGTTGAGTTATGAACCACAAGTGTTACCATACCTACTGATTACAAGACAAAGACGACCACCCAGATGTTTCCAACCACCAAACTATCTTTCATGATCTCGATATTCCAGATATCAACGACCATTTCTTTAACCACCTGCTTCAAATTCAAACATTTCTTCTCTGAACATCCCATCAACCTCAACATCCCGTATTCCCCAAAATTCTTCGACCATTCCCAGAGCCAACTGCTTTAAAAAAAGCAACAATGACCCTTCAGGCATCTACAGATCTTGACCCCAAATGAATCTTAAACCAAAACTGATTCACAACCAACAACTGCATACCACAGTTAATCAGACATCAGCAACAACCGTTTCAACGACTTCGCTGATTAGATGCTTCCAACAATCATTCAGCAACTTATGATCCCTAAACACAACCATGCGGTCATAAAACAACAAGGGTTTCTTAAACTACTGATCCCAATTAAAGAAAACCATTCAGAGTGTTGATAACTCAGCTGAATGGGGTTGGCTTCCTTTTTCTCTGGAGCCTCTTTTGGTCCTTTTCCACTAGCACGCCTTGGCCCTACTCTACTTGGCCCTACTCGATTTGCAGCGTGTTTCCACTGACCTGGTACCTCCTACAACAAGCTAGTTTTAGTACCTACTCCGCTCTGGTTCCAAGTGAGCTGAGTCGATACTAAAGGATGACGTCACCGACTGCCGGCTACTGATTGGTCAGACAACGTTGTCATCGATGAGTCATGAGCGTGACACGCAAAACAAGATGGGACATAAGAGGACGAGAGCCACCCGCTGTTTTTAAACAACAACTACAAGAATGGTGTCCCATCAAGTTTCTCCCTGGTCCAATGATGAGGTCTTCTTGGGTTTGGTGGCCGAGGACAGGATCCAATGGGAGCTGGATGGAGCCACAAAGAATGAAAAAGTGTATTAGGAAGTGGTAAAACTGTTTAATGGCGACCCCGCCCCCCGGTGGTCAAAGAACCGGGCTAGTGGAAAACCATCGAAAAACGAGTAGAGTCGGGCCGAGTAGAGCAGGGCCAAGGCGTGCTAGTGGAAAAGGGCCATTAGGATAGTGTTTACTCCCTTTAACATCATTACATGTAAACACCTATGAATGAGGTCGACCAGCAGACTGAACTGAATTCTGTCTTTGCAACAGGCTGCCCTTGTGTTGGGCTTTTTCTGCGTCTAACTTGTTTGGTCTGGCTTCAGCATTAATCAGGCTCATTTCTACTTTCTACTATTACATTTATACTTTTATACATTTGTACATTAATTCATGGGGATCATGTTATTTTAAAATTGCCTAGGATGTATAATCATCTTGAGCTTTAGCAATGCCTGCTGTCTGTCATGTAAACATGCATTAGCTTACACTGTGTGACATAATAATCTGTCAGGATCTGTTGTCCTCTGTGAAATAAATAATGTGCTTGAATTCAACTGTTTGATTCTAGCAGAAGATTCAGTAACACTGATCATGATCACAGTTTGTTCTTTAATGATCTGTAATTGCAAACAATCAAAAATCACAGTAGTAAAGACGGTCTTTATTTTCAGAGTGACGTATTTTGAACATTTTTTAATAAAGTTGATTCAGAAGTCAATGCTTGTGTCTGGACTGACTGTTTATTAAACAGAAAATTAAAAGTTTATATGTCAAGTTTAACTGGTACCAGCTGAACATGCAATATTTATGATGATAAATAATTTTGGCATAATTATCTTATAAAAACCCTGTGTTTCAGTAAAGGATGCACCATATTATCCATACATAGTGTCAAAGGCAGATTTTGGCTTAAAAATATCGTAACTGGACTCAGCAAATGTGAATATTTTACTGATGAAACAGCTACTAAATATCAGCATGTCTTTAAAGGGACTGTGAGGAGTTTCTAAGTTATTCCAAAAAAATCTTAATTTTAGATATATACCTGATGGAAATACACACTTTAAGATGAGGAATTTAGCATCAAAATAGGTTATCGATAAATGCTATAAATCCTTAGCTTCACGGTCGGGTCAGACAGGGCTGGACTGGCCTGGATACTCAACTTCAGGAACAAGACAATTAAAACTAGAGCAAATTTATATTTTTTTATTATTTATATTACACGTCTGAGAGCGCCGGGCTGTAAGTAGCGATATATAGCCGGCTACAAAACTACGATACTAAGTTTTCCAAAATTTCCTTGTTGTCACACATCAAAAACTACCGCTACGTAACTAGAAAGAGATACATTACCTCGTCACTTTGCATCCTGTAAGTTGTTGAAAAAAGAAGTTGTAAAGCAATGAAGAATTCTGATGAAGCCTCAAAACATACACACGCTGTGGATTGTAAACGTCTGCGGTGCGTTCCAGTTGTAGTCAGAAGATAGGAATTTTGAGCTCCGAGTAGGAAACTGCAACTGGAACATCCCTCAAAGTCTGAATTTTCTCCTGGGAATGCGGTGAAACCTCGCCACCCCCGAGTTGTCAATGGAAGATGGATGCCCCCAGTGTGAACAGTTATTTAGCTCCTGTAATAATCAATTTATTTGCACTTCTGACTGGGGTGTGTTGCTCTAGATCAGCTGTATACATAGTATTGTTAGACTTATATTTACAAAAATGCTGCCATAGAGATAATCACATTCTTCATGTGATATTTGTGAACAACAACACAGGGTGTGCTAACAACAGCACGGCATGTTTTTTTCCGACTTCAACTAGAACGCCGATAAGTCAGCGATGATGTCACTCCCAGTTCCAAGGTTACTGGAACGCAGCATAACAACAGTCGCCGCGCGTGCTCATGGGTAGCAGAGTCTTAATGTCACTGGAAACAGATTCTCCTCATAGCACCTTTAATGTTTAATTGGTTATAACATCAAACATGTAAATTAGCAACAATGCAATAAAAAAATTAATCCCTCCAAATGTCCATGTTAAATAGAAACAGAACCATTTGTCAAAGGTCAAATTTAGTTTTTCTTGTTTCACTTGTGTGAGAAAACATGAGCAAACTGTGTTAAAAAACAGGAACAGGACCATTTTAGAAGAGAAGGACCTTTTGCCTCTTAATAACTAAATGTTTATATATTGTATTATATATGCTTATATATGTTTAATACTGTATTTGTCTTCTGGTGTTGAAACATGGACTATTTTTATATCAATACAAAACACTAAGACTTCTTTTTTTATTAATTAAAGGATTTTTGTATGAAAAAAAATCATTTTAGTTAGAAAACATTTAATTGTAATTAACTTAAAAGATATTATTTTGGTTTCTTTGGCTTTCTGACCTAATTCTCTAAAAATTCAACCTGAAATCCAGTAAATGTATTTTTTTTAAACAAATAATTCTGGTTTTCTCCTTTTAAAATTTGGTGTCATGAAGAAATACATGTTTTTTGTTGTTGTTTTCAAAATCATGAAAGCACAAGGTACGGGTGTTATCGTTTTGGTGTTTTTTTTTACTTTTAAAGTCAAAATTTAATATTTAAAATTCATAGACCTGGGGTACCAGTCTGGCTGCAAAGGTCTTAGTTTTTTCATAAATTTATAAATTTGTGAACTTAACAATGCTATGAGAAGTTTTTAAGTAATTACAAAAAAAGTCTCACTTTTAGATATATGCCTGATGGTAAAACACACTTTAAGATGAGTTTTATAACATCAAAATAGGTTATCTATAAATGCTATTCCTTAGCTTTCCAGTCGGGTCAGACAGGGCTGGACTGGCCTGGATACTCAACTTCAGGAACAAGACAATTCAAACTAGAGCAAATTTATATTATTCAGACACGTCTTAGAGCACCAAGCTGTAAGTAGTGATATATAGCCGGCTACAAAACTACGATACTAAGTTTTCCAATAATTGCTTCACACATCAAAAAATACTGCTACGTAACTAGAAAGAGATTCATTACCTCGTGGCTTTGCATCCTGTAAGTTGTTGAAAAAAGAAGTTGTAAAGCAATGCAGAGTTCTGATGAAGGTCTGAACTGCATTCATTAGCATCACAACAAACACACGCTTTGGCTTGGGTCACATGCTCATGGGTAGCAGAGTCAATATGTTGCTGGAAATAGATTCTCCTCATAGCACCTTTAAAGTGACACTGAGAGCTGTAATATATCAGGGCCTTTTAAAAAAGTGTGAAATCAGGTCATACGTTTACAAGAAACCAAATTCATTCAAAAAAATAAAGCCTGATTTGAGGGGGAAAATGGCTTATAAGTCCATATGAAGCCAAGCACGACCAAACCATATGAACTAGCACGTCTTTTGGCCTCTTTAACACTCAAAAAGTCACGTTTGAGCGTATTTCTTTTTCAGAGCCAGAAATGGTAAAAAAGTTCTGTGTTCCCTTAATGCTCCACCTGTGTAGGCCCACTCTGTTTCATCTGAACTTTCAGTTTCACTTTGACATTCCTCTTCCCTGAGCTGTCTTTTATAGCATAAACATTTCACCTCACTCACCCGTGAACAGATTTTCGCTGTATCGGTGTTTGAGTAATGCTGTGTGGAAAAACCCCCGGCTCCTCCTGAAGCTGCTTCCTCTAAAGAACACAAGATGACATAATCCTCCCTTATCCCTACTGTTGACCCTGAGATTCATTCATTACTGTGTTTACAGCAGGATGGCTGATGAAACACTTTTAATTTTAAAGCATGATTTCAGCTCATATTTAACCTGTTGAGCCCCAAAGAACCCAAATTTGAGTCTCTACTTGCACTCTCTCCAACAAAACACAAGAAAAAAGTGAACTATTCATGTAGAAATATATTCATGTTGCACTTCAAATTAAACAGGAAATTCTCAACTAAATGACCATAAAAGGCATTTTCATACACACAAAACGCAACTCCAACACTAAGCAAATGAATTATCAAATATCACAATCTGTGGAGCGCTGCCAAAGTGAACTACCCACCATATTTCTATTGCTAGCTCTGGGCAACAACAAGCTACAAACACAAACAAGGCATTAACTGAATACTAAGACTCGGAGCTTTCCATCAATGCAAACTGCACTGGACAAAAGAATCGCTCTTACCTTTGCTCTTTTGTAATAAAACATCAGATTTGAGAGCAAAGCCACTGGACCTAGTTAGCACAATTAAATTTCAAATGGCACAAATGGAGCCACAATGGGCCAAGATTGGGCCTGACCAGTCTGTAGTAAAACCTCTCTAACTTTGCTCTGCATCACTTTATCAGACTCAAACTTAGCAGAAGTAATGTTCACATATTTTTCTGAATCTGGCTGATAGTTTTATTTATTTGCACTTCTTGCACAGTGCCAAACCCTCATGGTTTACAAGACACCAGAAATACAGCTGCAGTGTCACCAAGATATAAATTCAGAACAAAGACCAAGCTGCATGATCTTTTCTCAGTTCACTAGTAAACAATACACTCTGCCATTTCTCCAAGGCTTTGCAAATAAAATCTGCCAAAACAAAAACTCAAGTATTTTGTAGCCATCAAATCAAAACGAATCAACATGAATCAAAGACATTTTTTGCAAAAAGTGAATCCCTAAGATCATCATAAATTGGACAGGGAATCATAAAATGAATCTTATTCTCAGTTTCCCCAACACCACACAACAAACATGCTCTGTATTCCTCTGGAATAATATTAAACCTCCAGTCTCTATGGCTAAGGGTACCTGAGCGCAGTGGTGGACATCATTTGTGCTTTTGTACTTGACAAAAGACTCAGCATCATGACTCCATTTTTGTCTGTATTCAGAGAACATAAAACGCTGCATGTCCTGGATGTTACATACTCACTTATTTTGAAAATGAACAACATATAAGTCGTTATAAAGACTGATTTCAGTTTTAAGGAGTGAAAGACATCTGCCAGTGTGGGCTCTGGGAAAGACCCTTAGTGCTATTGCCTACTGTCACAAGGTCTGCATCACATGCTGAGGACCCAGGACACTGTGATGACAAACGGGCTACTGAAACAGCACACAGAAGGCTCTGAAACAGATTCAAGATTCAGTTGAATCAGGAGAGTTTTCATTGCGTTTTAGCCTCCTGTTTAGAGCATAACAGTGCCTGGAGAGCCTGAAACCGCAAACTTTTGAAACCAGGGTCCAGGGTGGAGAGTCTTCAAAACACCCCCCCATGCCGCTCCGTTTAAAACCGAAACAGAGCATTTCAGGGTGAAACAAAGACGTCACTGCACGTGCAACACCCTTTCACAATATAGTCTGCGAGCACATACCAGGAACAACAACAGCTTCTACAGAGTAATGTGCACTGCTTCCACATCCCTTTTCTCATTTTTAAGGGGTAAAAAGTACTGGTTTGGGTCAAATCTTGTAAATGTCACTCTGTTGTGTTATATTAAGTCATTTGGGGGCTAAATATCCATCTATATATTATACTAGAGGCATGAATCTATAGCAATGCTGCCATAGTATTTTTTTACATTCCTCTTGTGGTATTCATGAACTAAAACGCAGGGCGTGCTAACAACCGCTAACACAACGGCTAACAATAGCCTTGTAGGTTGGCACGATTTTTCCCGACTTTGTCACTGTAACGTTGATAACTCAGAGATGACGTCACTCCAAGTTCCCTCTTCCCAGTTCCCAGGTTAAAGAAACACATGGTAATAAAGCATGGTCACTACTGCTGGGTGAAAAAAACGTCCAGGTGGACTAAAACTAGCAAAAACATGGCATCAAGGAAGAAGGTCTGACCCAAAGAAACCAACACTGATGTAACGTTTGGCCCTCTCCTGACCTCAGCCGTGACGCCTCTGCTCAGTCTTAACATGTCTGAGCAAGAAGTCTTTATCAAGATAAACTCCCACATCCACCCTGCTGTGTGCCCTCTGCTATAAAACATCATCAGAGCTGAGCAGAAGAGCATTTTGGGGACAGCATTCAAGAGGACACAGTGGGTCCAGCATCTACACTCTGAGGTACGTACCTGAGCCTGTGATCAGACTACTTCATCTTCAGTCTCAGCTGCCTGTAAATCTTCTTTCATTTGAAATATTCTGTATTTCTGTATCAGTGTCTCTTTAAATAAACTCACTTTTTGTCAGTACAGGTCAATTCAATATTATATCTATAGAGTCTTTCCGGAATGATGTGGATGATTCATTAAATAATCGATTGTTATGTTGATAAGTATTTTGCTATAGAATGTTTGGATATTGGATATGTATGTATGTATATGTGTGCATAGGTGCGAATTATATTTACACAGGTGTATATATAATAAATATTATGTCTATATTGATGCTTATATGTCAGATACATATGTGTATCTGTGTATATATGTAGGAAGGATGTGTGTATATGTATGTATGCTTTTGTATATGTATATCAACATGAATATGTTTGTATGTATGCGTATGTATATATTGATTATGAATTTTATTGGTTTTGTATAGGTAGTTAAGCATATTCATATAGATTATATGTTTGGTAATCTACATTTGTATAATGTATTGTATAGGCTGATGTATTTGAATCAATAGAAGAATTTATTTTTCATAAGACCTATGAGGAACAGTAATAAGGGGTAGGAACTAAAAGTATTTTTGCTACCTTCTCCTTTTCAAGCGTGTGGTTGCTACAACCCTTTTTTAATATATGTGAATGACATTTCACGATTTTGTTGTTCTTTGCATGCATGTTCAAAATGAAAATAAATTCAATTAAATAATCTTCTGTTAAATTTACTACATGTATCTATAACATGGTGACCAGATGGTCAGATCTGGACCACATTTCTTTGTCAGAAGAAAAACAAGAACACTCTAAGTTATTTTTGTTAGAAATGATAGTTTCACTCCACTTCTGACGAGTTTTGATGATCATTTGTTTTTCTGATCGGCTCATAATTGGACAATCGTGTCACTAATATGCTTTCTACGCTTTATGTGGGCTCTGTGAAAGATAAAAATTAAATAAATATTGGAAGATCTATCTGGTGTGTCAGGTGAATTTACTGCACATAAAATGCTCACGTAATCAGAAAGCTTTCTCTTTCTGATCTGATTAACTGCATTTTCTTCTTTGTGATTCAGAATAACTTAATTGACCAAAAAAAAAGAAGCCATCATTCATTGGCTAATAGATGTCACATGAGCATAGGCAATTTATCACAGGTGATTCTCATTTGATTTGCCACAGATGAGTCACAATGGTTCCATACTGATTAGCAGCAAAGGGTGCCAATACCAGTGACACAGCAAACTTTGCTTTTCTATTTTTTCCTCCCATGTTTTATTGTTTAAAATTACTGTCTCATTTTCTGTTTTGTGTCAAACACAAGTTCTCTACAGAAACAAATGTTTGACTTGAATCATTTTTTTTCCAGAAGATATTCAATATTGTGTACTTAAACTTCATGGGTGCCAATAATGATGAGTAGGACTGTATATTGATGCCTGTCTACTGTCCACATTAATAATCCCTCAGGGTCAGTTTGATTTTGGTTTTCAAGGCTCAAGAACCAATCACATCCTCATGGGTTAAACTTTACAAAATCATATCTCTGCCACTTCTCAAAACCTGTTGTGTTGTGTTGTGTTCATCCTGGCTCTTTTCTGGAACTGTTAATCCGGAAGGAACAATCAGGGAGCAGGAGTGACATGCCAGAACAGAAAGTAAAGCCTGAGGAGACAAAAGAGACAAAGTGAATTGTGGCCCTTTTCCATTAGCCCAACTCTACTCGACTCAAACAGCAAACTGCAAACAGCTGAGCAGCACTGTGGTGACGTCATTTTGAGCATGACACAACAACCTGCGGCTTTTTGTCACAAACCGAGTAAAAAAGGAAAGCAGAAGAAGGCTGCAGGTGGCAAGAAGAAATACCCCTTGAGAAGCACAGGAGAGTTTTGGGAGCTATACAACAGAATGAAGCCGAGGACAAGAGCAATCGAGCTGCAAAGAAAAGACGTATGAGGGTAAGCTAATGGTAGCTACCGCTAGCATGCTAGGTTGTCGTGCTCTTGACTCATGGATGACAACATTGTCTGACCAATCAGTAGCCGACAGTCGGTGACGTCATCTTTTAGTATCGACTCAGCTCGCTTGGAACCAGAGAGGAGTAGGTACTAAAACTAGCTTGTTTTAGGAGGTACCAGGCTAATGGAAACACGCTGCTAATCGAGCAGGGCCGAGTAGAGTAGGGCCAAGGCGTGGGAGTGGAAAAGGGCCAATAGACAAACATGAAACATGAACACAGACAGAGCAACAAGACGGCAAGAGCAGGATCATGACAAAAACAACCTGTTCTGAGCAGGGCTGAAACAGAAGGGTTTGAAGGCATGTCAAATCTGTGCCCGGAGTAAACGTTCCTCTCTCCTCTGACTGAATGTTTCAGGGCAGGATGATGACGCCTCAGCAGAGATGGTTCCTTCTGGCCTCCACCGGCTTTCTCCTTCTTTCCATCAGTCCTCCTGCTGCAGCTGCAGTGATGAAATCAATACTGAACAACAACTGCACCAACTATTTTCTCAATAAGGCTCCACCACAGGTCCCAGGAATCTTGATGAGGGGAAAAATCCAGAACCAGTCTCGGTACAAACCCATCTGCCAGACGTACAAGAACAAGAGCCGGTTTGTGACACTCTACGACACCGAGAACAGGATCCCTGTGTTCTCTGCCTACAGGTACACAGGCGTAAGCGACGAAAAGGGAGCAGAACGTCACTGGATGATTGAGCCGCAGGTATGTTTACGTTTCTTTTCTTAAGGTAACATTGCTGAGGTCCAAACCCCCCAAATTTTTCTTTAGTCTGTTCCATATCAGATTGGGAGACAAAAGAGCCTCAAGCTGGAGGTGCAGTTTTATGTATCACACATAAACTTACACTTTAAACCATGAGAGAAAAGCTAACAGTATGCACAAGTACAGACTGCCAAGTTAGAATTTTTTATTAATCAAGCCAGACATAAAAACTAAACAGTAAAGCGACTTAAAGAGCAACTGGACAGACTTCATCAAGCTGGTCCATTGTGATTAAGTCCCAGACAATGTGAGTTATATGTACTGCATGTTCACACCAATCAACAACAATGACTGAAATCACTGTAGCCTGCATGCCAGGGCAATCGTTGGTGATGTAGGTTTGTAGTAAAAGAGCAGTGTGACAACACCAGTGAAGACAAACATTTCACTAACAACAACAGTGAGTGGACACATGAAGACAGTGAGGTCTCTTGTCTGGAAAATGTTGTCTGGATAACAAACTGAGCACAGGAAGCAGCACATGTGTTGCTAAGTGGACAGTCAATGTGTTTCCTGGGTTGCGCAAACAACCTTCACGTGAAAGAGTACTGCACATTTGCCCTGCATTATCATTGCCCATTAAAACATTGACTCCTGCTTACACAGAGACAGGTTTGTAGATTTGTAGATTTGTTTAGTTTTAAAAGATGGAACAGTACATGTTAATGAACATATAAATGTAAACATGTGAGATCATAGCCATGTGGCTAATTTCCATCTCTAGTCCCATTGCAGGCGGGTCTAAAGTTAGACAAGTTAAACTTAATTCTGTTCATTGTCTTTATCTGTTGGTTGAAAGTGAGTTGTGAGTCGAGTGTGATTCCCAGATATTTAAACTCTTGTCCCACTTTAATTGTTTTACCTTGTACAAAGACATTGGGATCATTGTTGTTATTTGCCCTATTCGAGAAGTACACGCAGGCAGTCTTGGATACGTTCAAGTATAATCTTGATTTCTCGAGCCAGTTATATACATTTGTCATAACATCTGTCAGTTCCTGCGCAGCGTGTTTTTTGTCTTTTGCATGGACATACAGAACAGTTCATCAGCATACATTTGACAGGTGACATTTGAAGGGCAACAGCTTGGCAGGTCATTTATAAATAAACTCAAAAGCAATGGACCCAGGACCAATCCCTGTGATACCCCAAGGTTGTTGGCATGTGATGTTGACTTAGTGTTCTGTATTCTGACACAGTGTGTTCTTGAAGAGATTTAGGATCAATCCAGTTCAGAGTGTGTGAGGAGAAGTTAAAGTAAGACAGTTTGGTTAACAATACCTGATGGTGTATAGTGTCAAAAGCTTTCCTGAGGTCGATAAAGACAGCACCAATAACACCACCTGCATCCAACTTTGATTTTAAGATTTCCAGGAAGAAACAGACAGCCGTCTCAGTCGAATGATGTTTTCTAAAGCCAAATTGCATCTTATTTAAGGTATATGGACTGTTATAAAGATGTTCAATAATTTGCTCCGCCACAAGTTTTTCCATGACTTTGGAGACTGCAGGAAGTATACTTATCGGTCTGTAGTCACTAACCATTGCAGGGTTACCCGATTTGAAAACTGATGTGATGACAGAGCACTTCCAGGGGTCAGGGAAAGACCCTTCATGTATGGATTTATTAATAACGGTAAAAATACCAAAATGTTTCCAAAACTTTTCAAGCAGGACCCTGGTTTTAAGAGTTTGCAGGTTTGGGGACTCCAGTCACCATTCTTACAGAAACAGAAGGCTCAAATTCAATGAAAACCTGAAAACTTTTGTCCATTAGCGTTGTCGTGTAAATGGGGCCTAATTTATTGTTTGTGGATTTGGGGGTGGTAACTTTTCTGACACTTCTGATTAAAACCCAAATAGTCTGAAGGATCTTGAGGAAAAAAAACTACCTGACAGTTCAATTCCATTTGACTTTCACTGACCTTTTTCCTTTTGTTTCTGTTTGCAGCTTATAGACAGCAAAGACAACAACATGAGGTTGGACAGATACAAGCACCAGGCAGGAAACAACGATTATACAAACACTGGTACAAAATACAATAGGGGGCATTTATATCCAATGTGTCATGGACATAGTAAAGATGACAAAGAGTCGACATGTATCCTGACAAACATCGTTCCACAGGCTGAATCTTTCAATGGTGGCAGCTGGAAGAAAATGGAGACATGTGTCCAGTGTGTCCTGGATAAATACTGCAAAAACAACAACAATGAGGTTGAAGCTTTTGTTATTGTTGGGGCTCAGCCAAGCGCCAACAACAAGCTCAAAGATCGGGTCAATATACCTGAACTTCTCTGGACAGCTTTCTGCTGTTACAGTCGCACAGAGGGCAAGTGGCTGGCAAGTGCACACTGGGGGGCAAACGTTCAGGAAATTCCAGGGTCTAAATATATGGAGACCAAGACTTTAGCAGAACTTGAGCAACAACTGAGCACAATCAAATCAACATTCAAGGCTTTTCCACGGTCCATGTGTCCTCAACATCAGACAGTCACTGAGTTCTACCCAGAACTGAACGCTAAGTGCCACTGCCCGAAGGAAGCAACAACCACATCAGCCCCCAGCACTACCATTCCCTCAAGCGTTTCTACTTTGAGCACCACTTTGCCGACAACTGAGGGAACAGCAACAACTACTCACACCACTACAACCACAACTTCCACCACAACAACTACAACCAGGACAACAACGAAAAAACAGGACGATAAAAAGAATAACGAAAAACACGAGCAACGAGAAAACCAGGGAAGACCAGGCAGAGGGGATGGGGTTATTGCAAGAGGTGTAGGTGCAGGTGGAGGCGGTGGTGGTGGCATAGGTTGGATCCCAGTGGGAGGTGGAGGTGAAGGAGCAGGTGGAGACGGTGGTGGTGGGTTCTCAGTGGGAGGTGCAGGAGCAGGTGGAGGTGGTGGTGGTGGGTTCTCAGTGGGAGGTGCAGGTGGGAGTGCAGGAGCAGGTGGAGGTGGTGGTGGTGGGTTCTCAGTGGGAGGTGCAGGTGGGAGTGCAGGAGCAGGTGGAGGTGGTGGGTTCTCAGTGGGAGGTGCAGGTGCAGGAGCAGGTGGAGGTGGTGGTGGTGGGTTCTCAGTGGGAGGTGGAGGGGCAGGAGCAGGTGGAGCTTCTGATCAATTTGTTCCTTTCCAATTTTATACTTCTGACAAGGATGGTATCAATTCAACTGGTACACCCCCCACTCACACCAATGAGCCATCAATTAATTTAACATCTGCTGCCATGACATCAGCAACCACTTTAATAAAAGACACACCCATGACCGCCTTATCTTCAACCAGCAAACCCATAAATGACACCACAGATGAGACATCAACAACAACAAGTCCAACAACTGATCCACCATTTAACATGACCGACCACACATCAGCAGCCAGTCCAACAACTGATCCACCATTTAACATGACCGACCACACAACAGCAACCAGTCCAACAACTGATCCACCATTTAACATAACCAATCACACAACAGCAACCAGTCCAACAACTGATCCACCATTTAACATGACCGACCAAACCTCAACAACCAGTCCAACAACTGATCCACCATTAAACATAACCAACCAAACCTCAACAACCAGTCCAACAACTGATCCACCATTAAACATGACCAATCACACATCAGCAACCAGTCCAACAACTGATCCACCATTAAACATGACCAATCACACATCAGCAACCAGTCCAACAACTGATCCACCATTAAACATGACCAATCACACATCAGCAACCAGACCAACAACTGATCCACCATTAAACCTGACCAACCACACATCAACAACTGATCCACCAACAACTGATCCATCACTTAACATGACCGACCACACATCAGTTCCCAGTCCAACAACTGATCCACCATTTAACATGACCGACCACACAACAGCAACCAGTCCAACAACTGATCCACCCTCTACAACAACCAAGTGGACATTTTTAGCATATATTCAATATTTTCTGAATCACATTGTTAATAGACCAATCACACATTTAAAACATTCATTCGAGCAACTGTTGAACCAACATCTGAACCCGTCAGGTATCCCTATGACTACTGAGCCTACTTTAAGCCAGACAAATAAGGCATCTACAACAACCATGACAACAACTGCTGATCCTCCTCAGCAACAACCATTCAGTTACGAACAACAAGCATTTGCACACCTGCTGAACGCAAGACAAAGACGACCACCCAGACGTTTCCAACGACCAGGATACCACACATTATCACGATATTCAAGAAATCAACGACCATTCCTACAACCAAAACCTGAGCGTGAGTTTCTTGACCATCCCATCAACCTCGACATCCCACACTAAAACGATTTCCTAAATATCATTTCAGTGCATCACTGATTGAATTTCACAAACTCTATGACCACTCCAACAGCCAGCTGGTTAAAAAAGAAACAATGATCATTCAGGTGTCTATTAACCCAAAACTGAACCACAACCAACAGCTGAATACCACAACTAATCAGACATCAGCAACAACCGTTCCAAGAACTTCTGGACCACCATCCAACATGACCAATTATTATTTTTTCCCTTGTCTGCATTATCTTTCTTGCCAAGCACTGTGTCCGATGACAGTGTTAAAAAGATCAATGCTTTTTTCTTTTTTTTTTTTGCAGTGAGGGTTTTTTAAAAGTGATTCACTGCCAGTGACCATCACCAGCCCTCTCTTTAGGCTACTCCATCAAAACAAACTTTATTAAACTCCTGATGTGAGCTGATGGGGAGGGCTGTTACATCACAGTGCGAAAGAAGGGGAAAAAGTGACAAAAAAGATGAAACAAGACAAACGAGGAGGAGGACAAACAGGTAGTGTTATTAATTTGAGACAGCAGTCCAAGTGCCGTGCTAATCTAAGTCCAGACAGGAAGTAAAGGCATCCCAATGACATGAGTTAAAGAGGGAACATGCATCAAGGGATGTAAGAAAATGTGTGAGTGCCCAACTCAGCATGTTCTGAGAAAAAATTGCTTCTTTAGAGTAGGTCTCGACAGGGGCTTGAGTACCTGAACAGGTATGCATGTGAGGTGGTCACTGAATACCCAAGTGCCCACACCCAGGGAGACCTCAGCCAAGGGTATCTCCCAAGCCAACAGGGCAACCAAGACCCACCACATGGGCCTCCAAAGCCACCAGACCCAGGAACAGTCGTAGGAGCCCAAGGAGCAGTGACCCACCTCCCTAGAGGCACAAAGGACAACCCCAGGAGGTCCAGGGCTGTGGTCCCCTACAGATATCACCGTCCCTACAAACCACCCGTCCACCCAGGCCCAAGACCCCAACCCACCCACCCCCCACAGTAGACCAGGGGCCCCCAGTCCCCAGAGAGCCAAATCCCCTGGGAACAGGCACCCCCCAAGGGAAGGAGGCCCAAGGCCCAGCAAGTCCAGGCCAGACAGAATGTGGAGGGGACTAGCTTAGGTAAAATGTTTTTATGTATTCATAAATGTTTTTGTCTACTGTGAAATGTTTTTGCGCATTCATAAATGTTTTTTCTTGTATTGTATAAAAAAATGTTCATACTCATCAACGTTTTTGTGTATTGTAAATGTTTTTGCATATTCATACTTATTTTTGTGTATTTAGAAATGTTTATGCATATTGTTAAATTTTTTGGGGTATTGTGAAATGTTTTGCATCCTGATCAATGTATTTGCCTATTGTAAAATTTTTTTGCGCATTCATAAATGTTTTTGTGATTTCATAAACATTTTTGCATATTGTGAAAGATTTACGTACTCAATGTTTCTGCGCATTAATGTTTTTGTGTATTGTGAAATGTTTTAGGGCATTCTCAAATGTTTTTGTGTATTGTGAAATGTTTTAGGGCATTCTCAAATGTTTTTGTGTATTGTGAAATGTTTTTGGGCATTCTTAAATGTTTTTGCATATTGTGAAATGTTTTTACATATTGTGAAATGTTTTTGTGCATTTATTGTTTTTGCGTATTGTGAAATATTTTAAGCATTCATAAATTTTTTGTGTACTTTGAAATGTTTGCGAATGTTTAAATTTTCTTGCATTTTGTGAAATTTATTTGTGCATTCTTAAATGGTTTTTGTGTATTGTGAAATGTTTTTGCCTATTTTGAAATGTTTATTTGCATTGACCTTCAGGGCCACCGTACTAAACACAACCATACCATACGTCGAGTTAGCTCCCTAACCGTCTGTACACGCCTACGAATGAAGTAGACTGAACGGAATTTCGTCTTCCCAACAGGCTGCCCTTCGTTTGGGCTTTTTCAGTCATAATTCATTTATAATTAATTCATTAATCAGCCTTTTTTTTACCTTCTACTATTACATTTATACATTTATTCATAGAGATCATGTAATATTAAAACTGCATTGAAGTTATCATTTCAAGCTTTAGCAATGTCTGCTGCCTGACTAAACATTAGCTCACACTGTGTGATGTAATTCATAGTAATCTGTCGTACTCCCCTGTGTCCCCTGTGAAATGACTGTATCGCAAAAAAAAAAATCAGTGTAGTTAAGATGATCCTTGTTTTCAGGGGTACATATTTTTAACAATTTTCAATAAAGTTAATTCAGAAGTCAGTGCTTGTGTCTGGACTGACTGTGTTTTAAACAGAAAATTGAAAGGTTATATTCTTCACTCCTTATCATCAAGTTAAACCTGTACCAGCAGAACATATTTATGTCGATAAATTATTTCGGCATAAATATCTTATAAACTTATCTGCCCTGAAGGTTGTTGTGTAACTGTAATCAGGCTTTCCAGTGATATAAATATGATCATTGTTATTATTAAAGACAAAAAATTATTAATACATTTAGTTATGTTCAGTTAATTCATCCTGGTGCACTGGCAAGAATCTGGCAAATACGAACAATCTTCAAGTTACGTTGATGTGATTTCATGCCCACAAATTAGATTCAAATGTATTTAATGGTGCTATGAGGAGAATCTATTTCCGGCAACATAAAGACTCGGCTACCCATGAGCACACGTGGCGACTGTCATAAAGATGTGACCCAAGCCAAAGCGTGTGTTTGTTGTGATGCTAATGAGTGCAGCTCAGACCTTCCTCAGAACTCTGCATTGCTTTACAACTTCTTTTTCAACAACTTACAGGATGCAAAGCAACGAGGTAATGTATCTCTTTCTAGTTACGTAGCGGTAGTTTTTGATGTGTGACAACAAGCAATTTTTGGAAGGTATCGTAGTTTTGTAGCTGGCTATATATGGCTACTTACAGCCCGGTGCTCTAAGACGTCTCCGAATAATATAAATTTGCTCTAGTTTTAATTGTCTTGTTCCTGAAGTTGAGTATCCAGGCCAGTCCAGCCCTGTCTGACCCGACCGGAAGACTAAGGGATAGCATTTATAGCTAACCTGTTTTGATGCTATAAAACTCATCTTAAAGTGTGTATTTTTGATCAGGCATATATCTAAAAGGGAGACTTTTGTAATTACTTAGAAACTCCTCCTCATGGGGTGCTGGTTTGGCATCGTGGTTAGCACCCCATGTGCGTGCTTCTGCCGGTCCAGGTTCGAATCCCGCCTGTGACCAGTTTGCAGAGTGTCTTCCCCTACTCTCTCTCCCCCTTTCACAAGCCTGTCCACTGTCTCTCTCCAATCAATAAAGGCACAAATTGTCCAAAAATATACATTTAAAAAAAAGCATCTTTAAACAAAGCAAATATTTTGCATTTAAATATAAAGTTCAAAGTCTTTCATCTTTAATTCTATTTGTTTTTTTCTGTTCTGGATTCAAATTTCTATATTCTTACATGAGTGGGAACTTGTAACACAAAAGGGTCTTATAAATGACTGAGTAGCTCCAGAATTTGAGATCACATCCCGGACCTGCAAATGAATAGTAAAAAAAAAAAGAAAAAAAAAAACATAAGCTTAATCTTTGGGTATCTATTTGGCATTTGTTGGCCACAAAGAGGTGATAGTTGTCTCTAACTTTCTATTTAAGAGAGTGAAAGTTAATTCTACGTAAATTTTGAAAATATGATTTAAAAAATTTTAAAACATCAAAAATACATTGTGGACAGATTCACTTTCCTTTAGTCCTGTTTTGGTAGTTTTATGCCATAGCTTTAGCTGCTGTAAAAACACAACAGATGTGTGAGACACACACAAGCAACTAACTACCTTTCAACTAGTGAAATTCTCTGAGGAACAATGGTGAGGCAACACAACCCGTCACTCAACTCCACTCGACTTTACAAAACCTGTGACTTGACTCGACTTGCTAACAGAAAAAAACTTGGCACTTGCTTGAGACTCAGATCAAATGACTCGAGACTTGTTTGGGACTCGGATCGGAGGGACTTGGGGAATTGTCTGCAAACTTTAATGTCAACTCTGTAGTGCAGACTCATTGATTCATTCATGTTGTTGTAATTTTTCACCTCACCACTCGAGGGCGGCATGAAGCTGTTCTGACACTTGATAATCATAAGTGAAGCACAAAAACAAGTCAAATCCTTCGATACGCAGTCAACATGCCAACATGTCATAGAAAGATTGAGCCAATCAGATTACCACCTGTAGGGCATGTGTGTTACTTGGACAGAGTAAATGAAGACAGAAGGCAGAAAAATCTGAAAATATCCTCCTCGCCAAAAAAAGAAAATTTTTATTGTGAATATCTCTTGGAAATGATGCTGTTAACTCTAATAATGAATAATAAAAGATTTTTTACATCATCTCTGAACATAATTATTGTTATAAAGTAATGCAGAGCAAAATTAGAGAGGTTCTATAATGATATGGACAAGTCAGGATTCTGAAAAACAGTGCAGATTAGGCCAAAGGTCAAAAATATATATATTCAGAATAATGAAAGACAAATTTCATTCAAAAAGTGCTTAAATTGCATATTTTTGTTCCATTGTGTCAAGGAGCTTTTCTCCTGAGCCCAAGCAGACTCAAATTTGGGTTAATATATTAATTCTTTTTAATAATATTTTAATATTAATAAATTATGACAAAGTACTATTAATAAACTGATTGAAATAATAAAAGCACTAATTTACTTTGATATTTTATTAATATTTTCATAACATTTGGATCATTTAATTTAATTTAATTTAATATGTAATCATAATTTAAAATTAGTTTAATTTTCAAACAAATTATTATTTGAAAAAATATTTAATTTCAATGATACCTTTTTATTATGACCATCCAGGAAGAAGAAATGATAAATATGAAAGGTTTTAATTTCCATCAAATTTTAATTTCTTTTTTTTGTATGTCATTTGATACATTAGGTGTTTCTAGAGACTGATAAGCTGTTTAAGGTCATTCTTAGTATTTATCTAATTGTATTCAGATTATTTTTTTTGAAAATTGTAGATCATGTTGATTACATAGAGGTATCACAAAAGTATGTATTGAATATGATACAAAAGGCCTTAATGGTTTTATATATATATATATATATACATATATATATATATATATATATATACATATACATATACACACACATATATATATATATATATATATATATATATATATATATATATATATATATATATATATATATATATTTATACATACATGCATATCAAGTTTTGCCTTTATATTATCAAAATATATTCAACTAAACAGACTCAAAGTTCAAGTGTCATAAAAAGTTGATCATGTAGTTTGAGCTTTGATCAAACAATGAAAGCTGGTTCACCATCAACTCTGATCAAAATTTAATCTAATTTTCAAACCAAATACAAACCTAAACATGGGCCTGTGTAAAAGCTGACAATGCTGATGGTCAGGAAAACCACATTTCTTGTTTTTATTTTCACACTTTAACAACTTACAACTGGAGTAAGCCAAGAAAACAGAATTTCAGGTATTAAATCTTCTGCAGATAATAGTGTGAATCAGTGGAGTTACTGCCCAGCTCTATCTGAAGCTCATTTTAAACGTCTGTCTTCATCAGTTACTGATCTTCAGTCGTTGAGTGTGTTGTTACCTCGATGGAGTACACCTTGTTGCAGAGATACTCTCTTTTCTTTCTTGGTATGTTATTAACAAGCAGAAGGATTAAAAATGGCTTGTTTGTTGTGTGCTAAAAATAAGTTGGATTCCAAAAAATCAGCTGGTCCTGATAGTTTGGATCCCTTTTTTCTAAAGCTAGCTTCTGATTTCATTGCTGAGCCCCAAACCTGCGTTTTTCATCTTAGCCTCAGGATGAACGTACTTCCTAAAGTTTGGAAATCTGCCTTTGTCCTCCCCTCAATTGTGAATAACTATAGACCTTTTTCTAAATGATGTACTCTGGCAAAAGTATTTGAGAAACTGGTCTGTGATCAACTGAAGGACTTCTTAGAATCAAACAATATTCTAAACCCTCTTCAGTCAGGTTTTAGGAAACAGCATAGCACCATTACTGCTGCCCTTAAAGTTTTTAATGACGTGTTTGAGGCCTTGGACTCAAAAAGGTTTTGTGTTGCACTGTTTCTTGACCTATCAACGGCATTTGATACTGTGGATCACAGTCTTCTGTTGAAAATTTCCTTGAGATTGGAATTTCTAAACAAGCTATCGCTTGGTTTGCCGACTATTTAGTAAATAGGTTACAGTGTGTTCAGATGGCTGGAGTTAGTTCTTCCTTTCTTGAGGTCACAAAAAGTGTGCCACAAGGCTCAGTCTTAGGACCCATTCTGTTCACAGTTTATATCAATGATTTGTGTGCAAACTTGCCAAATGCCTCTTACCATCTTTATGTGGATGACTCTGTAATTTACTGCTGTTCACACTCAGTTGCGCAGGCATTTGAATTCTTGCAAACTGCTTTTGATGTAGTGCAGATTTGTCTGGCAAACTTGAAAATGGTCTTAAATGCTGATAAATCTAAAATAATGCTTTTTTCAAAGGCACCTGTTCCTCTGGAGGAAATCCCCTCAATTAAAACTTTCCAAGGTAAAACCCTAGAGCTGGTCACCAGTTATAAGTACCTTGGACTAACTATTGATGGGGACCTTTCTTTCAAAGTGCATGTCAAAAATCTACTGTCTAAGCTAAGGGCAAAGCTTGGTTTCTTCTATAGGAACAAGTCGTGTTTCTCTCTCAGAGCTAGGAAGCTTTTGGTGTCGGCTACTTTTTTGCCAGTTCTTGATTATGGTAATGTTGTGTATATTTCTGCTTCAACCACCTGCCTTCAATCCTTGACTCCTGTCTACCACTGTACTCTGAGGTTTATCACAGTGTAACCTGCTGATCAGCGGTGATGTTCTGCAGCTGGGGCCGAACCACTGATTTGCTCAGCAGTTGTTCCAGGGGGAGAAAAATTTGTCCGGACATGCAGCTTAGTCCTTGTTTCCTCCAGGAAATAGAGCAGGTACAAGCTGTTTGTTCAGTGATAATTGTTGTTTGTTTGATTGTGCAATAATGATGTTATTGTCATTAAAGGGGTGCTGTTGGGATCTGTATGCCATGTGGGCCTGAGGACAAAAGAAAGAGAGGCCTACATGAAACCTTTAAAGCCTGACCTGGAGTCTCTTAGGACCATTAGAAACTGGCTTTGTTAAACGTCTAACAAAGTACCTCATCCTCTGTCTACGGTTTGTCCTTGCTGCCACCGGACAAACCTGTAGCTCGCTAACACGAAAGGAACTTTAACCACCTGAACCCTGTGAGCCCAGAGTGCAGCGCGGTCCCAGAGCGCAGCGGGGAGCCACAGCACACAGCGGACTCGGACTTCAGAGCGGACTCTTTTTCTCCTCTCCACTCCCGTTCGTCAAAACTCTGGTGGACCAGAGCAACAAAAGTAAGAGGCTTATGTCTGGGCAGAGACGGTTCAGTTTAGAGTGTTTTTAACTTGTTTTTGTGCTTGTGAGACCTGTTTAATTTCTGCTGCAGTTTTATTTTCGGTTGTCCACCCGTGATTAGTTTATAAATAGGATATCACTGGTTGAAGGTCCAATATCAGACCAGGTAGACCTCTGTTTACTGGCTCTGTTATTGTGTAGTGATACCGTTATTATTATCTGGAGGTGAAGATCTTCCTCTCTCTCTCTCTCTCTCTAACCCCTCTAATTCCTGAGCATTAACGCACATCTCCCTCACACCCCACAGACATTGAATGTGCCGTCCAGTGCGCGTCTTAAATTTTTCAAGGGTCGCCTCAGTAACACGTGAGACTAAAAGACCCTTTGCCCTCCTCTTTGTTCACGTGGTGAGTGTCCATCTTAGCTCTAGGAAGGATAGGACACTTTCCTCCGTCGCCATTTTGGTCCAGAACACGCTCCCACGTGAGCCCTTTGCCACTCTCTTTCTCTTCTCCCCTCGCACCTCCTTTTCGCACCACCCTTAAACTCACCATGTATGACTGCATTCACTGTGGCTGCTGTGGTTTCTGTTAGTGGTTAGTGATATTGTGAGTGCTGCTGCTGCAGTCGCTGTATTCATTGATGCTGTTGCTCTTGCATTCCCTTCTTTTTCAGTAGTTTGCAGTTAGTCAATGTTTTGCGTGTTATTTAAATTATAATAGTTTGGAGCAAGTGATGTTATTTCAAATAATTATTACTTTAAATAAACTTGATTGTAATTTATGTCAATTATCTGTCAGGTCAGACTCGTTCCTGATTGGTCAAAAAAGTGAACTGTGACGTCGGCACAACCCCAATGCCAAAATGCCTCATTAGGGGGAAGGATTTTACACTCACAAGCACTACGAAGCACAGGATTTGTCACTAAATATCACATTTTGTGGGCTGGGGGGAAAGCCACAGACCCCAAAAAACTTTATAAAGTCACTGAAAGACTTTATAAAGTGTTTTTTGCATAATATGGGCCCTTTAATTTCAGCAATACAGGAAAGCAAAGCACTCTGTGAACTTTGACTGGCTTCACTGGCAGATATATTTGCAGATCATCTGCATAACAGTGAAAGGAGAGGTTGTTCCTCGCCAGTGTTGGTCATCTTACTTAAAAAAAGTAATTAGTTACCGTTACAAATTACTTCTCCCAAAAAGTAATTGTGTTAGTAAGTCAGTTGCCTAATTGTAAGAGTAATTAGTTACTCAGCAAAGTAGCTGTGACGTTATTTTTTCATGTTGTTACATTCTATTACATCTTTAAAGTCAAAAATGTTCATATCAACTGATTAACGAATAAAAACACTATATACAGTATTTTAGAACATTTGGTGTTTATTTGAAGTAAAAAATTGCAACCTGTTGACATAAATGTAAACTTCTGGCCATTCAGTAGTGCAAATCTCTAACTGTACATCAGGCCTACTGCACAATAAACAGAGAAATATCCAGCTCTTAAATATTCAGTAAAGTAATACAAATTAAATATTGAAAATAAATAATATTCACACACTTTGCATTCAAGTACAAAACCCAATACCCAAAAATGTAAACCTGGGTAATAAAAAACAAAGGAAAATATGGCCTTTAGTTAGTGCAATTCTCTGTATCTGTAAAATACTGCACAGTAAACACTATCCCTCTGTATGTAGATTAAGATGTTGTTCGTTCTCCTCTCATCTAGTGACTAAACCAGTGGTTGTAACGTAGAAGGAGAAGCCTTTCGAATCTTTTGTCAGACATTTTGTTCCTCTTCGGAGAGAAGACAAGCTTGCCCTGGCTGAACAGTCTCTCAACAGGTGCACTAGATGGAGTGGCAGCATTGTAACGTAGTGACATTTTCTTGATGAGAGAAAATCCACACAGAGGACTTTTAGTTTTGTGCTGAAGATCTAAAATAGTCTGCCACCTGGTTTTCTGCTGAAGAGGAGGTGTCCTCCTCCTCAACCTTCTCAAAGGAAAAGAAATCGTCCTCTTTGGCTGAATCTGTGTGGTGTGAAGATGTGCTGGTACCTGGCTGTGGTTCCTTGAGGACAACTTTCCGGCACTCTGCCAGCAAACTTGCCTTAGCCTTATCCTTTAACTCCTGTGACCGCAGCCAGCGAAGTTTAATTTTGGAAGAGTTACGGCAGCAAGTATAAGCTCTTCATTTCCCAGGACGTCAGCAAATCTGGTTTTGATAGCCTGAAATGATAAGAATAATCACATTAAATGTATGTATCCACACAAATCAGTGTTATTGTCATTATAATTATTATTATTTGATTATTATCATTATTGTTATTATTATTATTATAAGTAGTAGTAGTAGTAGTAGTATTTACTATTGTGATATTACAGCAATGCTTATTTAATAAAGAATTTGTTGTTTTCCAGAAATGACTGTAATTGATTAAAAACAACTTTTTCAAAAACCTTGGAAAGAAAGGGCAAATGGGAAACAGCGTTAAAATTTGACATCATTGAGGGGTCAAGACTAGGCTTTTTAAGAAGGGGCCTGACCACAGCATGTTTAAAGGAGGCTGGGACAGTTCCTCGTCCAAGGCAACTGTTAATAAGAAAATCTAGACTAGGCCCCACAGTATTAAAAACCATTTTCAGCACCGTGGGAGGGACAATATCTAGTTGGCAATTTGTAGGCTTTAAGAATTTTAAAATGTTACTTAGAGAGGAGAGAGAAACCATCTCAAACTGGTTGAACACAGCAGAGTGAGTTGGAGCAATAAGCAAGTCCTTATTAAGATTCAAATTACAACATTTACTGATTTCTTGTCTGACAGACTCCACTTTGTCAGCAAAATAAAGAAACTTCTTACAAGTGGCGATTGAGACATCAGTTAGAGCAGAGGTGCATGGGTTCACAGCAGCATTGATTGTGTTAAATAACACCCTGGAACAATGATTGCTGGTAGAAATAAT
Source organism: Scarus forsteni (assembly GCA_036419115.1). Classification (NCBI taxonomy): domain Eukaryota; kingdom Metazoa; phylum Chordata; class Actinopteri; order Labriformes; family Labridae; genus Scarus; species Scarus forsteni. The sequence continues at coordinate 1,499,769 of JAZDUH010000426.1, forward strand.
GTTAGAGAGGTACTGAGATTTTGCTTCTCGTACAGCCCTCTGATAATCTGCAAGGGAAACCCCTGCCTAAAAGGTGCGACCAAATCCAGAATCCAAGTGCAGGTGGAGTGGAAGAAGGAGAGAAAATCATCACGACATAGAGGGGTAACCAAGCCATCCCAGGCAAACATCTGTGAGTCCTTGAAAGCAACAGTAAATTCATCGGCTGTGGAGGGAGTGATAATTTGCCGTTGACAAGATGGAGCAAGAGGTTTGCTCCTTGATTGGGGGGCTATCAGTTCAAAAATAGGAGTGAAATGATCTGAGACTGCAGTCTCAGAAATTTCTTTGAGGGAGACTGAGAGCCCAAGGGAAATTACAAGATCCAATATGTGCCCATGTGTTTTTTGATGGATGGACGCCAGAGAAGGCGGCGGTGGCGTAGGATGTCCATTAAAGCCATGGATCGGTTGGTTTTCCACAGAACACCGGATTTTTTAAAGACTCAGGCAATCACACATCAACAGAGATGACACTTTGTGAAAACACAGCAACAGGAACAGGACAAAACACAGCAGTGGTAGCAGAGACAGACGGCCAGCCACATACAACGGCGCCGTCTTGGCGAGTCAACGAAATGCAGAGAAAGTGCTCAGCTCACTAACAGTTTGTAGAGAAACTGCTCAGTTCAGTAAAAGTTTGCAGAGAAAGTGCTCAGCTCAGTAACATTTTGCAGAGAAACTGCTGAGCTCAGTAACGGTTCTTAGGGACGCTGCTCAGTGACCTAAGTGGCCTTGGATGTCTGAGGGTTACTGGGGTGCCAGACCTTTTGTTTGTGTGCATTTCTACCTAGTACTAGTTGTGTTTTCATTTATGGTCTGACTTAACAGTTTCTTTCAACCATCCAGGGGTGCTGGTTCAATATGCAACCCAGAGTTTATTTTTGTATATACTTATTGAATAAAAAGTATTATTTTTATATTGTGATTGAAAAATACAATTTGTATACATATTTTTCTACACACTGCCTCTGTATTCATTTGTGTACTTACCTGAGTTATTTTAAAAGGGGAAACCCTCTGTTGAAGGGTCATAGATTGTGGACGAAATTTAATATTCTTTAGGTGAAAGTCCTAAGGTGGCGTTGCTGGGTATTTGTAACACCAGAAATCCTTCACCAGTCCTAACTTGGTCACAACAGGCTGTAGTCGCTTCACCCACCATTGTGAACTGTATGCTAAAGTTGGCATGGCCTCTTTGGATATAAGACAATATAAACACTTGATGACTGGTTTATAAAGCTCTTCTTGGCCTGGGTCTTTGCTATTTAAGCACTTTCCTTAGGAGAAATGGAAGCCATTATGCTTTACAATCAAATGACATTTTGTATCTCTCTGTTCCTCATGATTGAACTGAAACAGGAAAAAAGCTTTTAGTTACTCTGCCCCCTCTGAGAATGCCCTCCGATCTGAACTGAAACTGGCTGAATTTGTTTGTTTAGAAGTCTTCCGCTCTACCTTGAGAAATCAGCAACATGAATCCTTCAAACAGTGCCTGTGTTCTTAAATTGTTTCTTAAAATAGCTCCTGCATTTTATTGCTTGCATTTTGATGTTTGTTACTGTACTCTGTTTTGTTTACTGTGACATGTGCTGCTGCCTCTCTTGGCCAGGTCATCCTTGTGAGAGAGGTCTTGACCTCAATGTGTCTTTTACCTGGTAAAATAAAGGTTGAATAAACTTTTACCACAATTTTTTATTATTAGGACATGTAATGCTACTCTCTTGGCCAGGTCACCCTTGTAAATGAGATCCTCTCAGTGGGATTTACCTGGTTAAATACAGGTTAAATAAAATAAATAAAAAAATTAAATCAAGGTGACATAGAGAGAGGCCAGTCATTATCAGAACTCCACACTGGTGAAACCAGGAAAGACAAACCTAAGAGGTGCAGGCTGATGCCCATACCTGATGTTCACTAGCCCTCTGCCTCCTTCTTTGTGCTGAGTGTAATGTGCGTCCCAGTTGTACTGGGAGGTTGGGATTTCTGAGTTCCAACTAGGAAACTTCCTACTGGGAACTCGGGGGAACCTCACCACCCCTGATTTGTCTAAGATGTCTGCCCCCAGCGTAAACAGTTATTAAGCTCCTGTAATAATCAGTTTATAAGCACTTCTGACAAGTGTTTGCCACACTAAATCAGTTGTATTTGCAGTATTGTTCAACATTTATTTATAGAAATGCTGCCATGCTTTTTACATTCCTCATGTGGTATTTGTGAACTAAGGTCCCATCCACAGGAAGACAAAACACTTAAAAGTTTCAGAAACGATCGCCATGAAGACAAAGGCATCTCAGAAAATGTGTGCGTCTACATAAATGCACTCAATACGCATTAAACGCTGTAAACCACTTGCCGGACCTCTAGGGGCGCTGTAACGATATGACAGAAACAAGCGGAAATAGACAAAATAATGGTGGGCGTGCACACTTGCGGCAAAAGTTGTAAACACTTTAATGTGTCCTCGATAATTGTTTGTCAACTCGGTGGTGATTGAGAAGAAGGAGATTTTGCTGCAACAGGGATAGTAGGGCCACTAGCTTCATCAGCGCATATGCTACACCGTACACTGGCATTGTTGTCGTTGCCGCGTGAGGCGTGTCAATGAAGATATGAAACTACGACATAAGCATATCTAAAAACTTGGGGATGGCCAGTAATCACAGAGCTGTGTGTACGGCATTTCAAAATCTTTCCACACTGGAAGCTGGTTTCAAAAATGATCATTTAAAGACCCCCAAAATACCGTCTTCAAATTAATGATACACAGATTCGGCAAAAAACTCATAAAAACGCAGGGTGTGCTAACAACCGCTAACACAACGGCTAACAATAGTCTTGTAGGTTGGCACGTTTTTTTCTGACTTTGTAACTGTAACGCTGATAACTCAGAGATGACGTTACTCCAAGTTCCATTTCCCAGTTACCAGGTTAAAGAAACACATGGTCATAAAGCCTCTGGATACTTTGGGTGGATCACCATGCCTGGTGAGCATGGTCATTACTGCTGGATGAAAAAAAGTCCATGTGGACTAAAACATGGCAAAAATATGGCATCGAGGAAGATGGTCTGACCCAAAGAAACCAACACTGATGTTTGGCCCTCTCCTGACCTCAGCCGTGACGCCTCTGCTCAGTCTTAACATGTCTTAGCAGGAAGTCCTTATCAAGATAAACTCCCACATCCACACTGCTGTGTGCCCTCTGCTATAAAACATCATCAGAGCTGAGCAGAAGAGCATTTTGGGGACAGCATTCAGCAGGAGGACACAGTGGGTCCAGCATCTACACTCTGAGGTACGTACCTGAGCCTGTGATCAGACTACTTCATCTTCAGTGTCTCTGCTGCCTGTAAAATCTTGTTTTCCTTTAAATATTCTGTATTCCTGGATCAGTGCCTCTCTAACTAAACTCACTTTGAGTTAGCACAGGTCACTTCTATTTCAGGAATGATGGAGGTGTTACATTAAATAATCTATTGTTATGTTGATAAGTATTTTGCTATAAAATGTTTGGATATTGGATATAGATATAATAAATGTATGTACAGTGATGAATTATACATATATATATATATACATGTAAACATGTATATATGTGTGTGCATAGGTGTGAATTATATTTACACAGATGTATATGTAATAACGGTATATTATGTCTATATTGATGCTTATACACAGATACATATGTGTATCTGTGTATATATGTAGAGAGGATGTGTTCATATTAGGGCTGTCACTTTAGTGCATTAATTAGATTAAGTAATAACACCACATATTAATGCATAAAAAAACTAATCGAGATTAATCATAGCACACAAACATTTTGATATTGTCCAGCTGGAGGACCCGTACATGGCAGTGACACATGTCACTTCACACATGCGGCTCTAGTCAAACCAAACAAAGCCCAGGTGACAACAGGAACGGCATATTTAAGACTTAGTCTGATTTTATTTTTGAATTGATGTATCTATATTTGTACTACATTCTTTAATAATGCATCAGGCCTAATTGGATTGCTGGATGTCCTCGACCTTTTTCTTATTTTGAATTTGATTTATGAAACACACTTAAAGTGTAATTTGAGTTGCCTGATTGAGTTTAGAATTTTCTGGACAAGTTGTCCTGACTTTGGTTTTATTTAGTCACCAATAAAAATGTGGATTTACAAATCTTCACTTTTTAGTGTATTCATTTGATTAGTCCTGCACTACAATTTTATAATATCCTAGAATTCAAATTCTTTATCTGGGGACTTTAAGCAGATATGAGATTAAAATGCGATAAATTAGATCAATAAATTATAAATCCGGTAATTAATTAGATTAGTTTTTTAATCGTCTGGTAGCACTAGTTTATATGTATGTATGCGTATGTATATATTGATTATAGATTTTATTGGTTTTGTAAAGGAAGTTAAGCATATTTATATAGATTATATGTTTTGTAATATAAATTTGTATAATGTATTTGCATCAATAGAGGAATTTATTTTTTATAAGACCGATGCGGAGCAGTAATAAGGGGTAGGAACTAAAAAAGTATTTTACTTCCTCCTACTTCTTTTCGAGCGCGTGGTTGCTACAACCCTTTTTTTCATGTATGTGAATGACATTTCACGATTATTTTGTTCTTTGCATGCATGTTCAAAATGAAAATAAATTCAATTCAATTTAATTTGATAATCTTCTGTTAAATTTATTGCATGTATCTATAACAGGAAGAAGAAAAACAATAACACTCAAGTTATTTTCATTAGAAATGATAGTTTCAGTCCACTTCTGACAAGTTTTGATGTTCATTTGTTTTTCTGATTGGCTCATAATGAAGGTGATTGGACAATCGTGTCACTAATGTGCTTTATATGCTTTATGTGGGCTCTTTCCAAGATAAATAATGAAATGAATATCGGACAATCTCTCTGGTGTGTCAGGTGAATTTACCACACATAAAATGCTCACGTTATCAGAAAGCTTTCTCTTTCTGATCTGATTTACTGTATTTTCATCTTTGTGATTCAGAATAACTTAATTGACACTGAAAAGTCACAAAGATGGGATTGAATTATTCACCTCACATGAGTCCCTTGTTCATAGTTTAGAGCTGGTTGTGCACCTTTAATTATTGACAGAAAGAATGAAGGAAGTGAAAACATTGTGGTTTTTGAAGTGAGAACTGTTTCATGATCTTCAACAGTGATCTGAGCTGTTCAGAGTTCACCAACATGTCTTTGGAACTCCCCATCTAGGTGTTTGTTTTAAAATTGTTCTGAGAACTTCCTGTGCACACAAAAACCAACCAAGGTCTCTGCTCTTTGTTCCCTGTCAGCCTATATTGATGCCTGTTTACTGTCCACATTAACAGTCCCTCAAGGTCAGTTTGATTTTGGTTTTCAAGAGTCACAATAGGAAAATGGTCGAGGCTCAAGAACCAATCACATCCTCATGGGCTAAACTTTACAAAATCATATGTCTGACATTTCTGAACGGATTCACCTCCAATTTTACTGGATAAAATGAAGTCCATGTCTTTGTCATAGAGTCAAATTTCATCTGGATCAGATCCAGATTGACATAAAAAAAAACAATTAACTTTATAACTGGAAACCCCATTGGCAACATTCAATAATTCATATAAAAACAACATTTTGAGTGATGTTCCCAAAACTTATTGTGTTCACACAAGATAACAGCCTCCATGTATGTCCAGAGTATGGTCTTGATCCTGGCTCTATTCTGGAACTGTTGATCCAAAAGGAACAATCAGGGAGCAGGAGTGACACGCCAGAACAGAAAGTAAAGCCTGAGGAGACAAGGTCAGTTAGACAAAGATGAAACATGAACACAGACAGAGCAACAAGACAGCAAGAGCAGGATCATGACAAAAACAAGCTGTTCTGTGCAGGTATGAAAAAGAAGAGTTTGAAGGCAGAGTAAACGTTTCTCTCTCCTCTGATTGAATGTTTCAGGGCAGGATGAAGACGCCTCAGCAGAGATGGTTCCTTCTGGCCTCCACCTGCTTTCTCCTTCTTTCCATCATTCCTCCTGCAGCAGCTGAAGTGGTGGATTCATTACTGAACAATGACTGCATCGACTATTTTCTCAACAAGGCTCCACCAGAGGTCCCAGGAATCTTAATTGGGGGCCAAATCCAGGACCAGTCTCGGTACAAACCCATCTGCCAGACGTACAAGAACGAGAGACGGTTTGTGACGCTCTATGACACCAAGAACAGGATCCCTGTGTTCTCTGCCTACAAGTTCACAGGCATAACCAGCAATCAGGGAGCAGAACGTCGCTGGATGATCGAGCCACAGGTGTGTTTACATTTCTTTTCTTCATGTGACAGTCATGTTGAGGTCATTATTTCTGTTTGATGTCAGATTGGGAGACCACAGAGCCTCAAGCTGGAGGTGTGGTTTGTGTATCAAAAGTAAATATACACTTTACCACAAAACAGTTAAGAGTGTGCACAAATACAGACTGATGAGTTAGCATGTTAACAAATGTTACTACATAGTTCTTATTAGGGCTGTAATCGACCAAAGAAATTGTTGGTCGACTAAAACACAACAATTTGTCGACCAAAATCGACCAAACCCCACCTGCTACGTGTTACTCCCCTGTGCGTGCCTCTTTCCCTCCTTTCTTTCTCTCAACCCAAACTCTTTGCTTTTGCACTGAATATCCAGAAAAACATTCAAACCTGGAAATTCATGGGACTCTTTTAGTGTTTCCACACAGAGTTTCATATTAACCACGTTGTTCACTACAACAGACACTTTTTTTCCTGCTGGAATTTTGAAGGCATCGCCAACTTCATGGTCGCGCAGCGAAGGTTCTTCCTGTGTGCGCACCTCCTTTTTTTCTCTCAACACAAGACTCTTTCCTTTCCAGTCTTCATCAATGAGATGGGCAGTCACTGTCATATAGGACTCCATTTGAAGAGACGTCCACATCTGTTATCTTTATCTATTAACTCAGAAACTTTCTCTTTTTCCTCCCTTGTATTTCGCCGTGAGGGCGTGCGTAATTGTCTGGCGTGCTGGCACTGAATATCCAGGTTTCAATGTTTTTCTTGGCCTTCCACGACACCAATGGGCCTCATACCCTCAGAAATAAAATAGTCAATTCCTTCTGTGATGTAGTTTTTGCATTTGGGTGTTTATATGAGGCATAAAATCCAGCGTGAGGGTGAGGGATCCCGCCGCTGCAGCGCGGGCAGAGCGTATGCAGCGGCATGCAGCTATAAAACCAATACGTGATTATTAGACTAGAATATTGAAATGCTCTTAAATAAAGATATTGAAATGAACGATAACTACATTAAAATGGTGTTCTGAGACATGATGGGGGTGCTCAGAAAATACCCCCATTTCACTTGATAAGTTTCTCCTGATGAAATGAACTGCTGGGGAAAAAACAGATTGACATATATCAGGGGCAAAATAGAAGACATTAGGTCCGGTATCTGCCCGCAAAATAAGCACATCGCACTTTCCCCTGTGTCCTATGTGGGTAGTGATGTCAAGATGGAAAGTTTTGACCTGGTTGATGCTGCAACACTCAGGAAGGTGGTAACAGCACTGAAGCCCTCCACTTGTTCCCTTGACCCAATTCCTACCTCTCTTTTTAAAGATATTTTTAATTCAGTATCAGAGGATGTCCTTGCTATTGTTAATTACTCTTTACAGCTTGGAGTATTCCCAACCGATTTTAAAACAGCTTTAGTATAACCCATTTTAAAGAAAGGGAACCTGGATATTTTAATGCCTAGCAATTTTAGACCAATTTCAAACCTACCATTTTTAAGCAAAATCTGAGAGAAAGTAGTTTTTAATCAGCTGAGTGCCTTTTTAAACTCAAACAACACTTTAGAAATGTTCCAGTCTGGCTTTAGGAGACATCACAGCACTGAGACAGCCCTGCTTAAAGTTGTTAATGATATCAGAGTCAATCTTGACAACAACAAGCCTTCGGTTCTGGTGCTACTTGGCTTGAGTGCTGCCTTCGATACTGTTGACCACCAGATTCTCTTAAATAGATTAAATGAACATGTGGGCCTCAGTGGTAATGTTTTTAAATGGTTTTCAATCATCAACACACTACGAGGTTACCAGTGGGGTGCCACAAGGTTCAATATTGGGACCATTACTTTTTAATTTGTACATGTTACCTCTGGGTGGTGTCATCAGGAGACATGGCATCTCTTTTCACAGTTATGCAGATGACACTCAGCTCTATGTGTCCGTGTCTCCTGATGACACCAGCCAGTTAGACTCACTTTTTAACTGTCTTTTAGATTTAACAGCCTGGATGTCACAGAATTTCTTGCAGCTCAACCAGGACAAAACAGAGGTTTTAATAATTGGTTCTAAGGCTCAGAGAGAGAAACTGACCCCCACACTCCACAAAATAGGACTCTGCCCGAGCCAAGAAGCACGAAATCTTGGGGTAGTCTTTGACGCTGATTTTAACTTTAAAACACATGTTCGTGGGGTCACTAAAACAGCATTTTACCATCTCAGAAATATTTCAAAAGTTCGACCATTTCTCTCTCTGAGCCAAACAGAGAGACTAATGCACGCTTTTATAACTAGCAGGCTTGACTACTGTAATGCTCTCCTCTCTGGTCTTCCCAAAAACACAATAAATCAACTACAGCTAATTCAAAACTCTGCTGCTAGAGTGCTGACAAGGACCAGAGGGAGAGCTCATATTACACCCATTTTAAAGTCTTTACACTGGCTGCCTGTTAGTTATCGCAATGATTTTAAAATTCTTTTGTTAGTTTATAAAGCTCTACATGGCCTGGCTCCTGAATACCTGTCGGAGATGGTTTTAGTTTATGAACCAGGGCGGGCTCTCAGATCCTCTAACTCCTCTCTCTTAGTTATTCCACAGAGCAGAACAAAAACATTTGGTGACGCTGCTTTTAGCTGTTACGCTCCAAAACTGTGGAACAAACTCCCAGAGGGTCTGAGACAGGCTGAAAACAGAGAAATTTTTAAACGCAGCCTAAAAACTCACCTATTCAGCCTGGCTTTTATGTAGAACTTTATTATTTTAATGACTATTATAGTTATTTATTTCTGAGTAGCAATTCTTATTTTAGTTTAATGTTTTATTATCTGATATTTTATTCCATTTTTACAATTTGCTTTTATATTTTGATATAGTTCTTATGTTTTTACATTTAATTATTTTAGGGTTAATTTTAATCTTTTAACATACTTTTATTTATTTTAAATATATTTTTAGTGTCTTGTTTAGATGTCTCTTAGTTTTATTCTTTACTCCTTTAGATCTTTGTTGGTTTTATTGCTTTGCTTTTCTTGTATTTATACATTTTATCAGTTTAAATCAAGCTCCTGTGGTGTGCATTGGTCTCTGCATCCTCTTGACATCCTACCAACTATTCATTGCAAATATAGTGACATTCTACTTGGTAGATGGACCTTATTGTTTATTTGCTAAGTGGTAAAATGAAAGTTATTGTCATCATTTATGTATGTGTGTGTGTGTATATATATGCACATATGTACGTGTGTGTGTGTGTATATATATATACACATGTGTTTGTGTATTTATGTGTATGTATGTATGTATGTATGTACATACATCTTTTGTCAATCGTTTGTTTTGATGTAAAGCACTTTGAGCTGCAATTGGATTTGTATGAACTGTGCTATATAAATAAAGTTTGATTGATTGATATTTGGTCGCCCAATCAGAATTTTGGTCGACTGAGCACGCATTGACCGATTAGTCGACCAGTCGACTTGGACTTTACAGCCCTAGTTCTTATCATCATAATAATGGAGATATTGAAGACCCCTCTCCTGTTCACTCTCCAGAACAGTGGATTGGTAAAATAGTGAAGCCAACCCTCAGACGAACCACACAGACTTCATCAAGCTGGTCCATTGTGACTAATTTGTGTTAGTGGGTGTGGGTAGGCCACTGGGTGTCTGCTCAGGAGTAAATATGTCAGGAAAAATAACTACCTGACTGTTCATTTCTGTGTGACTTTCACTGACTTTTTCTTTTTGTTTCTCTTTGCAGCTTGAAGACAGAAACACCAACAACATGAGGGTGGACAGATACAATCACCAGGCAGGAAACCATGATTACACAAACACCAGTAACGAATACAATAGGGGACATTTATATCCAATGTGTCATGCATTTAGTAAAGAGGACAAAGAGTCGACATGCACCCTGACAAACATCGTCCCACAGGCTATAACGTTCAATAGCGGCAGCTGGAACGATATGGAGACATGTGTCCAGTTTGTCCTGGATAAATACTGCAAAAACAACAACAATGAGGTTGAAGCTTTTGTCATTGTTGGGGCTCAGTCAAGCGCCAACAACAAGCTCAATAAGAGGGTCAATATACCTGAACTTCTCTGGACAGCGTTCTGCTGTTACAGTAGCACAGAGGGCAAGTGGCTGGCAAGTGCACACTGGGGGGCAAACGTTCAGGAAATTCCTGGGTCTAAATATATGGAGGCAAAGACTTTGGCAGAACTTGAGCAACAACTGAGCACAAATGGATCACCATTTATAGCTTTTCCTGGGTCCAACTGTCCTCAACGTGAAACAGTCACTGAGTTTTACACAGAACTGAATGCTAAGGACGATCAGTGCCAGTGCCCGGAGGAATAATTAAGCTCAACTACAAGCATTTACACTTTGAGCACCACACCCTTTGTTGCCACAATACTAATATTACTACATTTTACATACAAGAGCCTTTCATGACACTCAAGGAAACCATATAGGATTAAAAAACAATAAAATCAAGATTACCATGGTATTCAAACAAAAGAACAGCATAAAACAACAGACACCGACAGGTAGGTAGAAGTGAATAAGAAAATGAAGTTTTCTCAGTGAGGAAATAAATTAAGGGTGTACAGGTGTCAGTGGATTACTGTACAAATGGGGGAGGGAGTTTGGTAACTGGAGGATTTAATTGCACAGATTAAACAGAGATTTGGTGTTTCTGTCATTTGAGCTGATGAGAGTGATGATGGAGTGGTATTGTGATTTAGTGTGGAAAAGGAGTGCGTGGCATTAAAGGTGAGGATGAGGTGATATGTTACCATGAGGACCTATCATTTAACATAACCAACCAAACTCAACATATCAACCAATCTAACAGCTGCTGATCCACCATTTAACCATTTATGACCAAGCAAATTCCAATAACAAACATTAAAGCTACTTATCTAACATTTAACATGAACAATCAACCATAGCCAAACTGGTGAACTCCAATTAAAGAAATCCATTGAGTGTTGGTGACTGAATGAGTTTGCCTCTGGAGCCTCTCAGCATTGAGTTTTCTCCCTTAAACATCAGCACACAATAACACCTACAAATAAAGTAGACTGGCAAATGAATTTAGTCTTTCCAACAAGCTGCCATTATTTTGGACTTTAATCTCACCTAACTTGTTTTGTCTGGCTTCAGCATATTTCAGCCTCTTTTTTACATTTATACTTTTATTCATTTATTCAAAGGGATCATGTTATAGTAAAACTGCATGGAAGTTATAATCATTTGGAGCTTTAGCAATGCCTGCTGCCTCATAATAAACATGCATTAGTTTACACTGTGTGATGTAATTCATAAAATTGTTGATTTAACAGCAACATAATATCAGCATTTTCCTTATGTTCAATGGGTTACACCAACAAACATAAATGTACAATAATGCAATAATAAATTATTCTCTCTGAATGGCCACAAATAAAAAAATGACAACAGTTTTTCATGTTTCATATAGAGATTTATGAGAAAACATAAGCAAACTGGAACAAAAACAGGAAGAGGACAGTGTTACAAGAGAAGGAACATGAACAAATCTGATATCTATTGAAAAATAATTATCATGCACTAAGCTTCTTTTTTAAATTTAAGACATTTTATCCAAGAAACTTTGGATAGATTTATTTTAATCAAGTTGAAAATATCTGATTTGGGATTCTGATTTGAGTCTCTCTTGAATTTTGACCTTTTTTGTCATTTTTTAAAATTTCTTCTCATTGTTTTTTATGACTTAGGTCGCAAAAAATTTAAGTCGAAATTCCAGACAATTTTATATATTTTTTTACCTGACTAATTCTTGGATTTTTCCTTTAAAGTTTTGGGTCATGTAGAAATATTGATTCATTACTGAACAACAGCTGCACCGACTATTTTCTCAATAAGGTTCCTCCAAAGGTCCCAGGAATCTTGATTGGGGCCAAATCCAGGACCAGTCTCCGTACAAACTAGGGTTGCAACGGTTTTTGTCTATTGTGAAATGTTTTGCATACTCATTAATGTTTCTGCGTATTGTAAAATGTTTTTGCACATATAAACATGTTTTTGTGTATTTGGAAATGTTTTGTGTATTCACAAATGTTTTTGCATATTGTTAAATCCTTTTGTATATTCATACATGTTTTTGAGTATTTAGAAATGTTTATGCATATTGTTACATTTTTTTGTGGATTGTGAAATGTTTTGCATACTCATATAAGTTTTTGCCTATTGTGAAGTTTTTTTGTGCATTCATAAACATTATTGCGTATTGTTCAATATTTTTGCGCATTCATTAATGTTTTTGTGTATTATGAATGTTTTAACACATTCATAAATTTTTTTGTGTATTGTGAAATGATTTGCATTTTGTGAAATTTATTGGTGCATTCTTAAATGGTTTTGCATATTGTGAAATGTTTTTGCCTATTTTGAAATGTTTATTTGCATTGACCCTCAGGGCTACCGTACTAAATACAACCATACCATACGTCAAGTTAGCTCCCTAACCGTCTGTACACGCCTACTAATGAAGCAGACTGAACTGAATTTCATCTTCCCAACAGTCTGCCCTTCGTTTGGGCTTTTTCAGTCATAATTCATTAATCAGCCTCTTTTTTACCTTCTGCTATTACATTTATACATTTATTCATAGAGATCATGCAATATTTAAACTGCATTGAAGTTATAATTTCGAGCTTTAGCAATGCCTGCTGCCTGACTAAACATTAGCTCACACTGTGTGATGTAATTCATAGTAATCTGTCGTACTCTGTGAAATGATCTGATTAAATTCAACTGTCTGTATCGCAATAAAAAATCAATGTAGTTAAGATGGTCCTTGTTTTCAGGGTTACATATTTTAACAATTTTTAATAAAGTCAATTCAGAAGTCAGTGCTTGTGTCTGAACTGACTGTTTTTTAAACAGAAAATTAAAAGGTTATATTCTTCACTCCTTATCAAGTTTAACCTGTACCAGCAGAACATATTTATGTAGATAAATTATTTTGGTATAAATATCTTATAAACTTATCTGCCCTGAAGGTTGTTGTGTGACTGTAATCAGGCTTTCCAGTGATATAAATATGATCATTGGTATTATTAAAGACAAAAAATTATTAATACATTTAGTTATGTTCAGTTAATTCATCCTGGTGCACTGGCAAGAATCTGGCAAATACGAACAATCTTCAAGTAACGATGATATAATTGCATACCAACAAATTACATTCAAATGTATTTAATGGTGCTATGAGGAGAATCTATTTCCGGCGACATAAAGACTCGGCTACCCATGAGCACACGTGGCGACTGTCGTAAAGACGTGACCCAAGGCAAAGTGTGTGTTTGTGGTGATGCTAATGAATGCAGCTCGGACCTTCTTCAGAACTCTGCATTGCTTTACAACTTCTTTTTCAACAACTTACAGGATGCAAAGCAACGAGGTAATGTATCTCTTTCTAGTTACGTAGTGGTAGTTTTTGATGTGTGACAACAAGCAATTTTTGGAAAACTTATTAACGTAGTTTTGTAGCCGGCTATATATCTCTACTTACAGCCCGGTGCTCTAAGACGTGTCTGAATAATATAAATTTGCTCTAGTTTTAATTGTCTTGTTCCTGAAGTTGAGTATCCAGGCCAGTCCAACCCTGTGTGACCCGATCACAAAGCTAAGGAATAGCATTTATAGATAACCTATTTTGATGCTATAAAACTCATCTTAAAGTGTGTATTTCCATCAGGCATATATCTAAAAGTGAGACTTTTTTGTAATTACGTATAAACTCCTCCTCATAGCACCTTTAAACAAAGAAAATTTTATGCATTTACATATAAAGTTCAAAGTATTTCATCTTTAATTCTATTTGTTTTTTTCTGTTCTGGATTTCAAATTTCTATAATCTTACATGAGTGGGAACTTGTAACACAAAATGGTCTTATAAATGACTTAGTAGCTCCAGAATTTGAGATCACATCCCGGACCTGCAAATGAATAGTAAAAAAAAAAAAAAAAAAAGAAAAAAAGAACAAACACAAAAACAAAACACAAGCTTAACCTTTGGGTATCTATTTGGCATTCTTTGGTCACAATGTGGCCAATATGTGATAGTTTTCTATAACTTTCTATTTAAGAGGGTAAAAGTTAATTCTAGATAAATTTTGAAAATATGATTTCAAAAATTTTAAAACATCAAAAATACATTGTGGACAGATTCAGTTTCTTTTGGTCCTGTTTTGGCTGTTTTATGCCATAACTTAAGCTGCTGTAAAAACAAAACAGATAAATTATTTTTTAAATATTCATATTCATGTGTGAGACACACACAAACAACTAACTACCTTTCAACTAGTGAAATTCTCTGAGGAACAATGGTGAGGCAACACAACCCGTCACTCAACTCCACTCGACTTTACAAAACCTGTGACTTGACTGGACTTGCCAACAACAGAAAAAACTTGGCACTTGCTTGAGACTCGGATCAAATGACTCGAGACTTGTTTGGGACTCGGATCGGAGGGACTTGGGGAATTGTCTGCAAACTTTCATATCAACTCCGTAGTGCAGACTCATTGATTCATATTGTAATTTTCCACCTCACCACTAGAGGGCGGCATGAAGCTGTTCTGACACTTGATGATCATAAGTGAAGCACAAAAACAAGTCAAATCCTTCCATACGCAGACAACATGCCAACACATCATAGAAGGATCGAGCCAATCAGATTACCACCTCAAGGGCAAAGCAAATTGATTATTTATCTGTTTAGCCTCATTTAAGCCTCTGCTCCAAAATGACATTCCCATAAATAACGAGTGTCATAATAATAATTTGGTGTCACAATAAAGTAACATTTGAGAGATTTGTCCAGATGTGAAATTATCAGTATATGTGTTACTGGGACAGAGTAAATGAAGATAGAAGTCAGAATAATCTGAAAATATCATCCCCGCCTAAAAAATATTTTTTTTTTATTGAGACTCTCTTAGAAATGATGCTGGAGTGGTTGTAAAACTCTAAAAATGAATATTAATAGATTATTACATCCCCTCTGCAAAGAACTATTGTTATAAAGTGATGTAGAGCAAAATTATAGAAGTTTAATAACAATGTGGTCAGTCCAGGATTTTTAAAAACAGTAAATATTGAGTCAAAGGTCAAAGATATATGTATTTATTCTAATAAAAGACAAATTTCATTTAAACAGTGCTTAAATTGCATGTTTTTGTGCCGTTTTGTCAAGGAGCTTTTCTCCTGAGCAGACTCAAATTTGGGATAATATATTAATTGATGATGATAACATTTTAATATCAATAAATTATTACAAAGTATTATTAAAATACAGATTGAAGTAATAAAAGTACTAATTTATTTTGATTTTTTAAAAATATTTTTAAACATTTGAATCATTTAACTTTATTTAATTTAATATTTAATCATCTTTTTTTTATCAATTTAATTTTTGAACATATTTGTTAGTTGAAAAATAATATTTAATTTCAGTGATACCTTTTTTATGACAATCCAGAAAGAAGAAATGCTAAATATGAACGGTTTAAATTTCCATCAAATTTAACTTTAGTTTTTTTTTGTCTCTCAGTTGATACATTAGGTGTTTTTAGAGACTGATAAGCTGTTTAAGGACATTCATATATATTCACATATATATATTTGTTTATTTCTATACAGCTTAATAGTTTACAGGTAGGTAGGTATGTGTGACATCTTGCTTATGTTAATGTTCTGTTGATGTATATTATATTTGAGGGAGAGGTGAGAACAGGTGACAGGAGAAGACATAGAGATGAAAGGTAAAATAACTGATGTCAGCCAAAGCAGGGCTCCAGACTAATTTCTGCATTTGGTGCAAGGGTGCACCTACATTTTTTTTAAGGTGCACCAGCACAAAAATTGGGAGGGTTCAGCTGCAGACCTCCACTCTCAACCGACTAACGGCTCCTCTAGTGTGAATCAGAGGCCCCCTCCAATGTGAGACGGAGGTGACGTAAATATAAACAACTATATAGCCCCCTTCACACCGGCGCGTTTGCCCACCTCCAGTCATTTTAATGAGGGACGGGCAGCAGACGGGAAGCAGTTTTAACCACGGCGGTAGGACAGAGAAGCGGTTGGCGCCCACGTGAGCATGCAAAGATTTTGTCATAGAAATCATATATGTGTAATATATTACATATACATATAAAATACATATTAAATACATATGATATACGTATGTAATGTCTCCAATCATATCAGAGTAGGGAGAGAACCCGGAAATAGCAGACTTCACGGGTCAAAGCAAACATTAAATGAGCTCGACCAAACAGCTCTGCCTTCATATAAAGATAATCAGCAGAAAAATTTGGCATGACAGCATTTCACTTCACAGTGTTCCCACCAAATCACCTCTCCGTCACTGCCGCCTCGGACTCTATGCTCGTATCCCGGCAGCAGCAGATGCTTAAAAAAGTCCTTGCGTCGGGCAGCAAGGCTGTTTTTGGGGCTGTTGCCGCGGTGAACCCCAACGTACAGGCCTCAAGTCTAGGGGAGACAAGAACTGCCACACCCGCCTGACGCCTCTCACCATCCGCAACTCCAGAGTGAAAAAGAGTCCAACCCCTCTCAAGAGGACCAGTTCCAGAGCCCAAACTATGTTTCGAGTTGAGTCAGACTATATCAAGTGGGAACTGCTCAACCTCGCACCCCAGCTCCGGCTCCTTCCCCGCTTGAGAGGTGACGTTCCACATCCCTAGAGCTAGACGCTGCAACTGGGGATCAGACCGCCAGGGTTCCCGCCTTTGACTTCCACCCATGCGAGCCCAGGCAAGGGAGACACAAGACCATATGTCTTCTTCTTCATAGTGGTCTTCGAGCCACACTTTGTCTGGCCCCTCTCCCAGGACCTGTTTGCCTTGGGTGACCCTACCAGGGGCATAAAGCCCCGGAAAACATGGCTCCCGGAGTCACTGGGACACGCAAACCCTCCCACCATGACAACGTGGTGGCTCAGGGGAGGGAAAGGTGTTTTATTTGAGGGTTGTGCTGTTTAGCCTTATAGTAGCCAGCCTTCAGAGTTTTCCTGCAGTTCTTTATTTTGTTCACACTCAGCTCTCTGGCTCCAGTAGAGTCATCTATAGTTGATACTGTCTTTTCTTTAGACCCATCGAAGAAAGGACTAATTTCAACTTTATATGGCATGATTTTAGATCTTAGACATGCCTCAGAAAAGCAGAGATTAGCATGAGAGGAAGACCTAGGTTTGTCCCTGTCAGAAGACACTTGGACATCTGCACTCAAACTTCACTGTAAATACTCACTGCAAACCCACACTGTAAATACTCACTACAAACCCACACTGTAAATACTCACTACAAACCCACACTGTAAATACTCACTGCAAACTCACTGTAAATACTCACTGCAAACCCACACTGTAAATACTCACTGCAAACCCACACTGTAAATACTCACTGCAAGCCCACACAGTAAATACTCACTGCAAACCCACACTGTAAATTTGCAAACCCACACTGTAAATACTCACTGCAAACCCACCTGTAAATACTCTGCAAACCCACACTGTAAATACTCACTGCAAACCCACACTGTAAATACTCACTGCAAACCCACACTGTAAATACCACTGCAAAACACTGTAAATACTGCAAACCCACACTGTAAATACTCACTGCAAACCCACACTGTAAATACTCACTGCAAACCCACACTGTAAATACTCACTGCAAACTCACTGTAAATACAGCAAACCCACACTGTAAATACTCATTGCAAACCCACACTACTGCAAACCCACACTGTAAATACTCACTGCAAACCCACACTGTAAATACTCACTGCAAACCCACACTGTAAATACTCACTGCAAACTCACTGTAAATACAGCAAACCCACACTGTAAATACTCACTGCAAACCCACACTGTAAATACTCACTGCAAACCCACACTGTAAATACTCACTGCAAACCCACTGTAAATACTGCAAACCCACACTGTAAATACTCACTGCAAACTCACTGTAAATACTCACTGCAAACCCACACTGTAAATACTCACTGCAAACCCACACTGTAAATACTCACTGCAAACCCACACTGTAAATACTCACTGCAAACCTACACTGTAAATATTGCAAACCCACACTGTAAATACTCACTGCAAACCCACACTGTAAATACTCACTGCAAACCCACACTGTAAATACTCACTGCAAACCCACACTGTAAATACTCACTGCAAACCCACACTGTAAATACTCACTGCAAACCCACACTGTAAATACTCACTGCAAACCCACACTGTAAATACTCACTGCAAACCCACACTGTAAATACTCACTGCAAACCCACACTGTAAATACTCACTGCAAACTCACTGTAAATACTCACTGCAAACCCACACTGTAAATACTCACTGCAAACCCACACTGTAAATACTCACTGCAAACCCACACTGTAAATACTCACTGCAAACCCACACTGTAAATACTCACTGCAAACCCACACTGTAAATACTCACTGCAAACCCACACTGTAAATACTCACTGCAAACCCACACTGTAAATACTCACTGCAAACCCACACTGTAAATACTCACTGCAAACCCACACTGTAAATACTCACTGCAAACCCACACTGTAAATACTGCAAACCCACACTGTAAATACTCACTGCAAACCCACACTGTAAATACTCACTGCAAACACACTGTAAATACTCACTGCAAACGCACACTGTAAATACTGCAAACCCACACTGTAAATATTGCAAACCCACACTGTAAATATTGCAAACCCACACTGTAAATACTCACTGCAAACACAATGTAAATACTGAAAACCCACACTGTAAATACTCACTGCAAACCCACACTGTAAATACTCACTGCAAACCCACACTGTAAATACTGCAAACCCACACTGTAAATACTCACTTCAAACCCACACTGTAAATACTCACTGCAAACCCACACTGTAAATACTCACTGCAAACCCACACTGTAAATACTCACTGCAAATCCACACTGTTAATACTGCAAACCCACACTGTAAATATTGCAAACTCACACTGTAAATATTGCAAACCCACACTGTAAATACTGCAAACCCACACTGTAAATACTCACTGCAAACCCACACTGTAAATATTGCAAACCCACACTGTAAATATTGCAAACCCACACTGTAAATACTCACTTCAAACCCACACTGTAAATACTCACTGCAAACCCACACTGTAAATACTCACTGCAAATCCACACTGTTAATAATGCAAACCCACACTGTAAATATTGCAAACCCACACTGTAAATACTCACTGCAAACACACTGTAAATACTCACTGCAAACTCACGATGTAAATACTCACTGCAAACGCACACTGTAAATACTGGAAACCCACACTGTAAATACTGCAAACCCACACTGTAAATACTGCAAACTCACTGTAAATACTCACTGCAAACCCACACTGTAAATACTACAAACCCACACTGTAAATATTGCAAACCCACACTGTAAATATTGCAAACCCACACTGTAAATACTCACTTCAAACCCACACTGTAAATACTCACTGCAAACCCACACTGTAAATACTCACTGCAAACCCACACTGTAAATACTCACTGCAAACCCACACTGTTAATACTGCAAACCCACACTGTAAATACTCACTGCAAACCCACACTGTAAATACTCACTGCAAATCCACACTGTAAATATTGCAAACCCACACTGTAAATATTGCAAACCCACACTGTAAATATTGCAAACCCACACTGTAAATACTCACTGCAAACACAATGTAAATACTGAAAACCCACACTGTAAATACTCACTGCAAACCCAAACTGTAAATACTCAATAAAAATACCAGTTGGTCCAGTATCACAAGAAGGTAATGTATGCTTAACTGGTCAGGTGTGGCCAGAAGGAAAAACTTTCCCACAGAAGCAAGTCAGAAATACACAGAGTACAGAAAAACTCTCTGCCACAAGAAATTAAAAGTCTGACATGGATTGGCTTAGAAGCAAATATCTAAATCTTGCTCAATGTTGTAAATAAGCAAAATCAAACAGTCTGAACGGACTGGCTTAGGCCAAAGCCAAGCCTGGCTGAACTGAGCCAAGCAGAACAAAGCAGAGTACTGTAGCACAAAGAAGACGAAGGCAAAACAGCAGTCTGGCAACTAAATCTGAAATTAAAGAAACATAAGTGAAAATCATAAAAGAAAACAGTTTAATACCTCAGAGGGTGATAACCCTCCTACTTTACCATATCAAGCTATGTTACCTTGCTTGATTTGGGCCCTGATTAAGGGAAACCAACAAGATGGCTACTCTGGCTCAACAGGAGGGGGGAACGAGGGCAGAACTCCTAGAGGATGAATGACATTGTTAGTGTTCAACCTATACTGACAAGCATAAAATCCTCATTTATAGCCTACCTTAACAGAACATACGCCTACCAGGCACTTAACAGTCAAGATTTACCCACAAACAGCTTCCCAGCATCTAAAGTCACAACAACACATTAGGTTTCAGACTAGAATCTGATCATTGAGAGTTTCTCCCCAGTTTTTCTCTTACCTGCACACAACAAGCAGTCCTGCCACACTGCTACCAGGATTCAGACAAAGGGAGACACTGATTGCCCACACCTGGCTTTATACACACAGGAAACCTTACCTGGCCCTACCTGCAGAGGGGAGTGTTTAACCTTTTGGTTTCAGGCCTCACATAAGCAAACAGGTACGAGCCTTCTGTTGGATAGTAACTGCATGGATGATTATCTTTCAGCTGAAAAAAGTTATTTAACTCCAGCTGATGCAATGAGCAGCTTCTCATTTCATAAACAACCATGTCAAAGACACATCCTGTGGTCGTGGAAACGATGTCAAATCCTTTGACCGCTTTGTTTGGGATCACAGGCAGGAAGGTGCAGCTATCTGCAGGGAAGCGCCGTCATTAGAGAAAATTAGATTATACCCTTCAACATTCTAAGGGGAAATTTGACAAAATGTGAGGTTCATTTTTAACTACATTCCAGACTCTATTGTAACTTAATGAACAGCTGTTATTTAGCATCTCCATCAATAACATATTGGATTGCTTTGACAGACTTTTGGTTTGACAGTGCTTTTATGATGTGTGTGTCGGGCTGGTCGTGACTGGGGAGGGATTGTTTTTATTTAGAGTTTCTGTAAGAGTATAGTTTTTATACTATTGCATTTCTTTTTTTCTTTTTATCTTACTCTTTTGCTTCTCTTTTCATTTCATTATCATCCATACATGTTCATCAAGCTATCTAATATTTGGTGTGAGCTGCTATTTTGTGAACCAATGGCACTTTTTTTTCTTAACAATCTTCCAGCACTGCACCTTTTTGTCATATCATGAAAATTTCAATAAAAAAAATTGGGTAAAACAAAAAAAACATCTCAGATGCTCAGAAAGGAGAAGAGCTTTATTTAGAGCACTTTAACAAACAGCTTTATGAAGAGCACAAATATTCATGTGAAAACAAAAACACCCATCACCACCATCATCTCTGATAACCTGTTTAATATGCCACTCTGATGAGAAATAAGAGCATGAGGCTCAGAGGAAACAGCCTGACAGACAGACCATCATCACCTCTGATAACCTGCTGATCAGTGAAGAGTTATCAGACAGACACACAGACATCAGTGACCTCTGACGGGGACAGGTCAGCCAGTTAGGAGTCAGTCTGTCAGAATGCTCCCTGTTTTCACTTCCTTATTCTGGACATTGTTCCTGGGTTAGACCTCTGTGTTTCCTTTGCCTCTTTGATTCTGTTCTGCTTAGTTTAGATCCTGGGTTGTGTTTTTTTCTCTCGTTTCCTGATTTCTTTTGAAATCCCTGTGTTCCTGCCCTCTCCTCTGATGATGATTCCCTCACCTGTGTGACCGCCACTAGCAAACTTCCCATTTTCAAAATAAAAGCATCTTTTATTATCTCCTTTTAGTTCTATAACGCTTTTGTAAATTGGGCTCTTGTTTTGTAGTTTCTTTGATAGCAAAATGGTGGCATAGCGGAATGTCCGAAAAACCGAAATGCAATTTGTATCCGTGCGTTTTATGGCTTAAATAACCACATTTTGGTATTCTATGTGGTGATCTTCTTCCTAAAATGCTCGCTGAACTTTTAAATGTGGTGAATCAACAGAGATATTTGATAGTCTGGTGTGCTTTCAATTTTTGTTGTCGGAGGTTTGAAATGCATCATGGGAAACTTAGTAGTATACTACAGTGTGAATGGTTGGCATTCTAACCATACTCATAGTATGTAGTATACAGTATATACACATGAGGATGTAGTATGTAGTACGTTAGTATGCCATTTCAGAGACCGCCTGAGTTTATCTCTGTCAAGCACTGACCTTGGACTGACTTCTAACCTCTTCAATCCTGAAACAAAAATCATGAGACTGGGATCCACATTCAAGATTTCCTGCTGCTTAACAGAAGGTTTTTTCTTGCCGCCATGATGGAGGGATTCATGATTGGCTATATGGATTCATGTTGGGTGTTGGATGTATATATTTGTATATATATGTATATATGTATCTATGCATATGTGTATCCATAAAATGAAGAGATTTATGCTCTATTGTAAAGTGTCTTGAGATAACAATTGTTATGAATTGGCGCTATACAAATAAAGATTGATTGATTGATTGATTGATTGAAATTATAGCCAGAAGAGTCTATTTTTTTGGAGCTGAAATGTTTGTTTTTTCTTTCTACTGAAACCCTATAAATATAAATTACTATAAAGTTTAACATACACATGTTTTTATCTCATTTATACGGTGGCCCTGAAGTGCAAATCACAACAGCAAAGAACCAAACACATTGGCAAATAACTAAACACATTGTCAAATAACTAAACACATTGGCAAATTAACAAAACACATTGGCATATTAACTAAACACAACAGCAAATTAACTAAACACATTGGCAAATTAACTAAACACATTGGCATATTAACTAAACACATTGGCAAATTAACTAAACACATTGGCAAATTAACTAAACACAACAGCAAATTAACTAAACACAACAGCATATTAACTAAACACATTGGCAAATTAACTAAACACAACAGCAAATTAACTAAACACAACAGCATATTAACTAAACACATTGGCAAATTAACTAAACACATTGGCATATTAACTAAACACATTGGCAAATTAACTAAACACATTGGCAAATTAACTAAACACAACAGCAAATTAACTAAACACAACAGCATATTAACTAAACACAACAGCATATTAACTAAACACATTGGCAAATTAACTAAACACAAAAGCAAATTAACTAAACACAACAGCATATTAACTGAACACATTGGCAAATTAACTAAACACAACAGCAAATTAACTAAACACATTGGCAAAAAAACTAAACACAACGGCAAATACCTCTCGCGCTACCAGAAAAGGTAGGTCCTTGTGACGGTGTTAGACGTCGGTGATTGGACGAGAGAGAGAGAAGGAGAACTTGCTTGATTGGACGAAAGCATAGCTTAACCTTTGACCAGGAAGTTGTTGTTCATTTAGTGTGGTTTTTAAATATGAGCGTTACTGGTCATAGACATAGACATAATAATAAATAATCTTTCTTATGTCTATGTCTTGGATGTATTTAGAACCATGGTCTATGTTCGTAGACATCATAGACATTATAGAAGGAGACGCCTCATTACGGCCTCGAGCGTATTCCAGCGTCGCCGCCATATTGGAGGGGTCTCTTTACTCCGGTCTAGCACCAGAAACGAGTGGAGCGAACGCATTTATGCTTGTATTTTGCGCAGCATAAAGTGACAGTAAACGGCGCAATATTGAAAGCAGATGAGTTTTTTTAGTTTTATTCCAACACAGCTGAGTAACACATATTTAAAGTTTAATACGCATGTCAACAAAGTTTATATAAGATGTCTGGTTTGCACTGAATATTCTCACAGCACACAAAAACAGAATATGAAAATAATAACAATAATCATCACAGCATCGTGTGGATTTGCTGTTCATCATGAGACTGGGATCCACATTCGAGATTTCCTGCTGCTTAACAGAAGGTTTTTTCTTGCCGCCATGATGGAGGGATCCATGATTGGCTATATGGATTCATGTTGGGTGTTGGATGTATATATTTGTATATATATGTATATGTGTATTTTATATGTATACATGTATCTATGCATATATATGTGTATCCATAAAATGAAGAGCTTTATGCTCTATTGTAAAGTGTCTTGAGATAACACTTGTTATGAATTGGCACTATACAAATAAAGATTGATTGATTATGTCTATGTCTATGACCAGTAACGCTCATATTTAAAAACCACACTAAATGAACAACAACTTCCTGGTCGAAGGTTAAGCTATGCTTTCGTCCAATCAAGCAAGTTCTCCTTCTCTCTCTCTCGTCCAATCACCGACGTCTAACACCGTCACAAGGACCTACCTTTTCTGGTAGCGCGAGAGGTATTTGCCGTTGTGTTTAGTTTTTTTGCCAATGTGTTTAGTTAATTTGCTGTTGTGTTTAGTTAATTTGCCAATGTGTTCAGTTAATTTGCTGTTGTGTTTAGTTAATTTGCCAATGTGTTCAGTTAATTTGCTGTTGTGTTTAGTTAATTTGCCAATGTGTTTATTTAATTTGCTGTTGTGTTGAGTTAATTTGCCAGTGTGTTTAGTTCTTTGTTGTTGTGATTTGCACTTCAGGGCCACCGTACATTTAATACATTATGTGTTTTTGCAAACTGATGATCCATTTGAGGAAATGTTTTGTCTATCTGACTGCATTCAGATGGTTTTTAGTCATTTGTGGATCATGCTGATTAGATAGAGGTATCATTTGACTAAACCTGTGAGCAGATCTTTGTTGGAGGTCACTGAAGCCTGTCTGAGCGCTGACGGCTGCTCTCTGAACTTGACTCTTACATTTGGTTATCACCTGTTAGCTTCATGCAAACTACGTTTTTTTTCCAGCTCAAGCAAATTTCAAACAAATGATTAAAAACACACATTTCTGAGGAAAGCTTGGTGAATAATGAAGCAACAAAAACTCCACGGAGGAGGAGGAAACTGCAGAACGGTCAGAGCTCGTCTCTCTTAGTGATCCATCTCTTCCTCCTCTTCCTCTGCTCCTTCTTCTTCTCCTTGTGAAACACTCGTCCATCCGACTGAGTCTTCCAGCTCAGCTTCAGGTCGTCCTCCAGCCCCTGGTCCTTCAGCTTCTTTTTCACCTGAAACAAACAAACAAACATGTTAGTGTGAACACAGACTTCAGCTCCGTCTGCGTCCTGATTGGCCTGCTGACCCACCAATCAGGAAGCCCTTCCTCATGAGCGATGGACTGTTTCACATCTCCATGAAGGTCACAATCTGCTGTGAGGTCCTAAGCCAATCAGAAGCCTGCATTCATACCTGAGTTTGAGTGTCTTCTTCCCTGATTGGACGCCGATGATCATGGTCACTTCTGACAAGGACCATCAGCTGCTCTGAAAGGTTTGTGAGGCCCATAAGGCAGATGTCATTGTGGTAGGTCCATTAGGAGACGGTGAATACCTTCTTTTGTTTGTTTGTATTTTGATGTTTTGGTGAGGGACAGTGCGGCGCCGTTCTCTTTTCAGCTTTAGATGCACAGGGGAAAAGGGCACTTCTGTATATATCTAAAGGGTAGGGACTTTGTCATAGTTTAGTTTGATTGTTTCAATTGATCTTTGGTTAAAGCAACAAACCTCCCCCATAGGAATCCCCTTGCCTTGGATCTATGCAGGGATCCCATGATTCACCATTGCTGTTAGCCCATTGACTTTTCATTTGAACTTTGAGTTAAACTTGCCCTGTTGTTTCTTTATAAGAAGCTTGTTTTATTTGATACTTTGTAAGAGATTTGTATCGTACATTTTTTGTCAAATAATAGCTTTTGGTTTTTGATCCTTATAGGTGCTATGAGGAGAATCTATTTCTGGCAACATAAAGACTCTGCTACCCATGAGCACGCGCGGCGACTGTCGTAAAGACGTGACCCAGGCCAAAGCGTGTGTTTGTTGTGATGCTAATGAATGCAGCTCAGACCTTCCTCAGAACTCTGCATTGCTTTAAAACTTCTTTTTTCAACAACTTACAGGATGCAAAGCGACGAGGTAATGTATCTCTTTGTAGTTATGTAGCGGTAGTTTTTGATGTGTGACAACAAGCAATTTTTGGAAAACTTTGTATTGTAGTTTTGTAGCCCGCTTTATATCTCTACTTACAGCCCGGTGCTCTAAGACGTGTCTGAATAATATAAATTTGCTCTAGTTTTATTGTCTTGTTCCTGAAGTTGTGTATCCAGGCCAGTCCAGCCCTGTCCGACCCGACCACGAAGCTAAGGAATAGCATTTATAGATAACCTATTTTGATGCTATAAAACTCATCTTAAAGTGTGTATTTCCACCAGGCATATATCTAAAAGTGGGATTTTTTTGTAATTACTTAACAACTCCTCACTGCATCTTTAAAGTCTGTTTTTGTTTCTCTGCATTTTGGTCTGTCTTGATTTGTTGTTAGTTTAGTTTTTCACAAATCTTGACCTAAACGTGCTCCGTAGATTATTTGCTGACTCTGACTGATCTGAAGTGATTGTCTGTCCAGGCTGAAGGCAGGAAAGTGGGACCACAGGCAGGGACACCTGGTGGGTCTGATTCAAACCCAAATGCTTACCTGTTTCAGGATGTTCTCCAGCACTGCAGGGTTGTTCAGATCCAGAGAGGAGCTGCTCTTTGTCAGTCGAACTTTGATCACTTGCTTGGAGACTTGTTTGGAGACTTGTTTGGAGACCGGAGCTGAAAAACAAAGAAACCTCAACATGAGCCTGATGCAGTTTCCCCTTTGAGTTTAAAGAGACAGGACCACAGCTCCACCACCTTCCCCCAGGGATGTAACATATGAAAATTTCATATCACGGTTATTATTATTATTGTTATCATGATTATTTTCGAATTGTTGCAGTGTGCTAAAAAGTTTAAAAAGTCCTTTTACACACACTTCAAATCAATGAACCCCTTAAATATTATCTTTCAAACAGGTCTGTTGTCGTTTTGTAAATAAATGAGTCAGAAAATGTCCTTTTACTTCATTTTTTCACCCTTTTTTCAAATCAAAGTTTTCATATCAATAATCAATAATTTGTCATTATTATATTATTCATGTTTAAACTGTGTGTAATTACAAGAAAAAAAAACAGATTTGAACTTTAAACATAATTCTCTTTATAAACAATTGTAAATGAACATTTTTAAAGGTTTTGAGATAATAAAAAAATAAATGTAACCTATTTTACAAACACTCAGACATTTTAGTTTGCTTGCAGCTTTAGTGTCCATGTTACAGCTCGTTATATTAGACCATGTCCAGGCCTTTTTTACTGACTATAGTCTCCCTCTCCCTGGCAGATTTCCTCTACATTTTCTCCTCCAATATCTCAAATTAAGATTGATGAAAACTAAGATGGAAAAAGACAATCCATTAGGAAATACGGCAAAACAAGGTGAATAAACGACAAAAGACTGTCAAGAACACACTCCAGAATGATACTAATGCTGTTATTTATACATGATTTACACAGAAAATTCTGATAAACCGCCTATAAATCACTCAGGTAAGGCTCTCTGAATCTTCTCTCTCTCTCCGGCTCAGTCAGCTCACTCCCTCGAGTTACAGCAGTTTTAATCACGCACGTCTGTTTCTTTCAAAGGGTGACTGTCATCTTTCAGTTTCTCCAGCATCCTTTTTAAAATCAAAAGTCAACCGGACTTCAGACTGAGTGGGAAAAAACCTCTGGTATGGTGTCTGAGTGGCACAAGCAGCCATACTTTCACTTTCAGAGGCCAAACAATGCAAACTGAGGGACCGCGGCTGCTTCACCGAGAGCAGACTCACATTGTTCAGGCTTTTCACGGCCTTGAGCAGCTTCACCGTGAGTTACTGACACAGAGTGGAGATCAAACACAGTTTAGCTGTCATTAAAACAGGGAACGGTAAAACTAACCATGGGAAATTTTACCACAGCTTACCATTTGACCGGTAACTGTTACATCCCTACCTCCACCATGGTCCACCTGATCTCCTCTGATAAAGACCCATGGGTTGTTGCCATGTGATTGACTGATTAGCCTTTTGCATTGTTTTCAGTTGAATGTGTGTGTCTGATAAATTACATAATTCCTTAATTAATTCACTCATTCACTCATTGTTTGGACTTCATGGACTGGTGTCTCACCGCTGTAGCAGATGAATGCTAGCTTTATGTCACAGGGCCAGTCCCCCCATCTTCCAGAGTTGTTGAAGTCTGCCGCCACACAGGATTCATTCTTGTAATAGTTATTAGGTTCATTTGTGCCCCAGAGCCTGAATGAGGAGTTACTCCCATCAGTCCACTTCCAGGGTTCTCTGTAGAGGCCAATCCAGGCATCATACGCTCCACCAGGATTCAGACTGTGTATGCGATTGTTGTCCTCCATGTTCCTCACACTGGCCAGGTCTGTGTGGTGTTCTCTGCAGTAGCTCTGAGCATCGCTCCAGTTCATTTGGTTGGGGTTGAGGACAAAGTTGACATCAGACCCTGAAAAGAGACATTTTGTCACAGGTTTATTTCTGTGGAGTTTCAGTGATTAAATGGTTTAACTGGAGAATCAGGTTCAGATCAAATCAGTTTGAAATGAGACTCAGGTCTGGACTACACATATATGGATATTTTCTTAACCAAATACCTTCGTCCTCGTTTATAAAAGAAACTCTGTCCACACCACAGAAATATCTCTATCCATATGAAATGGCAGCACTGAAAACGATTGACTCTGTAGCCTTCAATGCCATGCCCGGCTCATAGGTGGAAGGTTAGCAAAATGTGAAAACCACAGAAGAAGAACGTTATGAGCATGCACAGTCAAAAACAGGAAGAAGAGACGGACTAACCAAAACACACTTATGGCTGAAGTTACATGTAAGAAGACGGCAAGTCTTTTGTGTGGAAGGACTTGTTACTTCATGGAACATTAAACTCAGTGGCGGCTGGCCAATAGAGGGCGCTAGGGCGCCGCCCCCCCAGTGGAGAGTGTGATATTAAATGTATTTTCTTTATTTTGAAAAAATGAATATTACCAAAACTTACTTATTCAAATGTGTGATATAAATATAAACATAAATATATACATATTAATATATAAAGTAATTAATTTTCATTAATGTTACACAAAAGTAAGCCTTCTCGTCTCGTCTCGTCTCGTCTCGTGAGTTTGGACAATCAGCGTCGTTGAAAATAATCTCCAAAGGACGCTTCTCAAATCGCCCTTCGGGTTTATTCGGCTGGTGCTGGTGTGCCGGTGTGATGAATTAACTGGTGACCGTCCAGGCAGATGTCAAGGGGGCAGGCCTTTGATGGACCCTTTTGTTTACTATCCAAACGCCTCCAGTTATTATACATAAAACTCTAAAATGATCTCTTTACACCTATTTATTTACTTACTTAGTAGTGGAAGTGACTTCACAACATTGGCGTGACAACAAAAGATTTTGAAGACTTACAGACTTATTTGACGGCGCAAATATACCGAAGGTAATATAAACAAAACTATCTTAGATGCCTGATCAAAATGTCAAACTTTCGACAGTGAGTCAACTTGTGATCGCCCCGGAACCCACATTTTACTGTCACTTCAGCCCATCAACAAACAGTTCGTTCATGTTCAACGTATAACTGAGTCTGGAGAATTTGAAAACAGGTAAAGAGAAGTAGGTTTTTTTATGTGGAGGAAAAGAAATGTGGACAATTAGACATGTTCACCTTAATCCTCTCTGTGTATAAAGTTATTTTAATTTACACATGCACACATCCCCTTACTCAATTTCTGTAAAAAGTTATTTTTAATTTACACATGCACACATGTTCACCTTACTAATTAATGTGTATAAAGTTATTTTTAATTTACACATGCACACATGTTCCCCTTACTTATTTCTTTCTATATAGGTTATGTAAGCTTTTTGGCAGTACATGGTTGACCCTTTGTATGTAATTATATGTGTGTGTGTCTGATATGTTTGTGCACCATTCTGTAATCTGTTATTTTTATTTGGAATCAATAATAACACTTTTACGAAGCACTAGTATCCTGTAGTGTGTAACGAATCGTAGTGGGATGGTTGTTAAAAACTGAGTGTTGCACAGTACTGCCCCACCAAGAATATTTTTCACCAGCCACCACTGATTAAACTACAAAAACAAAAAAGGCTTGATGCTAGGTGCCTGACATCATCACATCAACACCAGTTCCGTTTAACATCGCTACACGGATCCACTCAAAGGGATATTTTTTTATTTCTCCACTTTTGAATCCGTTTTAAAATACACTATATTACCAAAAGTATTTGCTCACTCATCCAAATGATCAGAATCAGGTGTCCTAATTACTTGGCCTGGCCACAGGTGTATAAAATCAAGCACCTAGGTGTGCAGACTGTTTTTACAAACATTAGTGAAAGAATGGGTCGCTCTCAGGAGCTCAGTGAATTCCAACGTGGAACTGTGATAGGATGCCACCTGAGCAACAAATCCAGTCGTGACATTTCCTCACTCCTAAATATTCCACAGTCAACTGTCAGCTGGATTATAAGAACGTGGAAGTGTTTGGGAACCACAGCAACTCAGCCACCAAGTGGTAGGCCACGTAAACTGATGGAGCGGGGTCAGCGGATGCTGAGGGGCATAGTGAGAAGAGGTCGCCAACTTTCTGCAGAGTCAATCTCTACAGACCTCCAAACTTCATGTGGCCTTCAGATTAGCTCAAGAACAGTGCAGAGAGCTTCATGGATGGGTTTCCATGGCAGAGCAGCTGCATCCAAGCCTCACATCACCAAGTGCAATGCAAAGCATTAATGCAGTGGTGTAAAGCACACCGCCACTGGACTCTAGAGCAGTGGAGACGCGTTCTCTGGAGTGACCAATCATGCTTCTCCATCTGACAATCTGATGGACCAGTCTGGGTTTGGTGGTTGCCAGGAGAACAATACTTGTGGGACTGCATTGTGCCAAGTATAAAGTTTGGTGAAGGGGGATTATGGTGTGGGGGTGTTTTTCAGGAGCTGGGCTTGGCCCCTTAGTTCCAGTCAAAGGAACTCTGAATGCTTCAGCACACCAAGACATTTTGGACAATTCCATGCTCCAACTTTGTGGGAACAGTTTGGAGCTGGCCCCTTCCTCTTCCAACATGACTGTGCACCAGAGCACAAAGCAGGTCCATAAAGACATGGAGGACAGAGTCTGGTGTGGATCAACTTGACTGGCCTGCCCAGAGTCCTGACCTCAACCCTGGGGAACACCTTTGGGATGAATTAAAGCAGAGACTTAGAGCCAGGCCTTCTCGTCCAACATCAGTGTGTGACCTCACAAATGCTCTTCTGGAAGAATGGTCAAAAATTCCCATAAACACTCCTAAACCTTGTGAACAGCCTTCACAGAAGAGTTGAAGCTGTTATAGCTGCAAAGGGTGGACCGACGTCATACTGAACCCTATGGATTAGGAATGGGATGGCACTTAAGTTCATATGTGAGTCAAGGCAGGTGAGCAAATACTTTTGGTAATATAGTGTATCTCTGTTAATATGAGTAAAATCAATGTGTTCATATGGTTGAGAGGCCCAATTTAATAGGAACATGTGCGTTTAAGAATATATCGTATTCATGTGGTCCAGGTCTCAGTGAAGACCGAACGAGGTAAAGAAACACTGGACCAACACGTGGACATCGTCAGGGACAAAATCAGACAGCAGCTCAAATCAAAATGAACATTTAGTCAGCAAACACAGCTGAGTTTACAAGAACTACAGGATGGTTCTTCTCCACCACGTTCACGTTTTCCAGGACTGAGTAAAACCTCAGCAGGACACCACCATCTCAGAGCAGTGTACAAGAAGGACCACTGACAAGAAGCATCTGTGATGAAGCTAGGAGGCATCAGCACGAGGTCAAAGCAGAGCTCATCATCAGATACAGGAAAAGCTCAGGGTCACTTCTTCATTCTGAGCACCCTGATCCACCTCCATGCTCGCTCTGTCTGAGCCTCTTTTGTTGCTCCTGTCACTTTAAGAAAGCCGACGCTCTGATAATAACTCTTAAAGCAGCTCCTGACTCTAATGTCCAATCAGCTGTCTGCTTTAAACAAAGAGAGGCAGTGGGACATGAAGAAGGTCTGATGGTTTCTGAAGGACGTACTCACCTGTGACCTGGCTGCAGACTGACTTCCTGGAGGCAGTACATCTTATATCAATCCACGCTCCATCTTGCCACATCTCTGTACAATGCTGCTTACTGTCGATGTTATTTGGCTGTCCAAGTTTCCAGTTCCTGAACTGACTCTCTCCGTCTGAGTAGAAGCTTCTGTCCTGCAGGGAACACCTCCAGCTGTTTATGTCATCATACAGACCGATCCACATCAGCTGTGAGGAGAGGAGAAGCCTTTCAGAAGAGGACCTCTGTGGAAACACTCACCTCCACTTAACTGGACACACCTGCTCACTTCAGCTAATCAGCTAATCACGTGGCAGCAACTCGATGGGTTTATGCAAGTAGACAAGAGTTCAAATTAGTGACCTTCTGGGATTTTCACACATGTCTAAGGTTGACAAAGAATGGTCTGAAAAGGGAAAATGTCTCCAGTAATTGCAAAAATGGACCACAAATATTCAAATACATGTTGGAGAAAATGTGGTGTACACACAGGCAATCATACCCACATATTCTAAAAAAAGATTTCCATAGAGACTTTCTAATTAATCTCATTTCTGCTGACCTGTGTGCATGTTTATAATCACTTGTTTTTGTTATTATAATTATTAATTTATTTGTTTATTTTGCTATATTATATCTGTATATGTATATGTGTTTTTATGTGTATGTTTATATATATATATATATACTATATATATATGTGTGTGTGTGTGTGTGTGTGTGTATGTATATATGCTATCTCTATATATGTATTATTTTTATTGTATTATTATTATTTTAAATCACTGATGTTTTTGTCCATCTTCCCATGACCTGATACACGCTCTGTGGAACCGACTGACAGTTGTGGCAGTGGCTTGGACGTGGATATGATGGAAAAGAAAAAAACAAGTATTTTGTACCAGATGTTATTTTTGGTTGTTGAGTAAATAAAGAATAAGTTAAAAAAAAAAAAAAAGAGAAAATGTCCAGTAAGTAGTAGTTCTCTGGACCTTGCTGATGTCAGAGGTCAGAGGGGAAGGTCAGAGTGAATGGAGAAGATAGAAAGACAAACGAAACATGAGAAAACCACAGCGGGGTCCACTCCTGTCAGCTCACAACACGAACTAAGGCTCTGACTCTCCAAACTGGACCACAGCAGGGTCCACTCCTGTCAGCTAAGAACACAAACTGAGGTTCTGACTCTCCAAACTGGACCACAGCAGGGTCCACTCCTGTCAGCTCACAACACGAACTAAGGCTCTGACTCTCCAAACTGGACCACAGCAGGGTCCACTCCTGTCAGCTAAGAACACAAACTGAGGTTCTGACTCTCCAAACTGGACCACAGCAGGGTCCACTCCTGTCAGCTCACAACACGAACTAAGGCTCTGACTCTCCAAACTGGACCACAGCAGGGTCCACTCCTGTCAGCTAAGAACACAAACTGAGGTTCTGACTCTCCAAACTGGACCACAGCAGGGTCCACTCCTGTCAGCTAAGAACACAAACTGAGGTTCTGACTCTCCAAACTGGACCACAGCAGGGTCCACTCCTGTCAGCTCAAAACATGAACTCAGGCTCTGACTCTCCAAACTGGACCGCAGCAGGGTCCACTCCTGTCAGCTAAGAACACAAACAGCAGACTGTAAAGTGTCTCCTGGTCTGATGAGTCTAGATCTCTGTACCACATTCAGATTTTGGTGTGAACATCGTAAACATGGATCCATCCTTCCTGGGATCAGCGGTTCAGGCTGCTGCTGGTGGTGTTATTGGCACACTTTGATCCCCTTAGTCTCACATGAGCATGTATTAACCCACAGTCTACCTGAATATTGATGCTGACTCGGTGTTCATGTTGTTGACTGGTTATTTTCATCATAGATTTTTCTTCAACAACCTTTTTTCCCCGAAAGAAATATAGAAAGTAACTAATAAAAACAATAACTCAAACTAAACTAACTGACATTTTTATCAACTAATAAAAACTAAACTAAATGTCTGACAGACTTCACACAGTCAGACCTAATATGGTCATGTAGGAAGTATAGACAAGTGATGAATCTATCCAATCACAGCTGCTTTGGTTGTGTTAAAGGTTGGATGAGTTCAGAGGGACATCCAATCACAGCTGCCTTAGCTTGGTGGTAGTGGGATAAGTTGTGGAGCGATCCAATCAGAGCTGTTCTCTTTATGAACTGATATATTCATGTAGAGCAGGTTCACTGTTTGTTGTCAGTTCTGGTATTGTAACTGAGATGTTCTGCCAGGTAGTCTAAATAAAGGAGACTGCATTTCACACAAAAGGAACATTTGTTTCTGTTCATTTACACATTCAGACTTTACTAACATTCAATAAAGGGCTAGTAGATGATTGATTTTATCCAAGAGGAAAACAGGACTTCAGACTTCAAGGAAGCTTAAAAAAATGTCTTACACTTTACACTTCAGATTTTAGGAGACTACATTTACTGCAGATTTTGTCGACTAAAATTAAAATAATATAGAGACTAAATTACGACTAAAACTAGAGATAGTTTAGACAGAAGACTATAACCAAATCAAAAAGTGCTGTCAAAATAAACACTGATCTGACCTTATCCTTCCTGTCTGACCACGGTGATTAGTGACAGTGAAGGTGTCATTATCCAATTGAATTGAGTTGGTGTCATGAGACTGGCTGGTGAGATCTTTGCAGTAATGAGCAGATTAGTCAGTGATGACATTGAAATAGAGAGATAAACTGAAACAGGTCTTGTTGCTCAGCCTGATTGGTCTCCTGCAGACTCACCTCTCTGTTTGAAGCAGACATGTTGATCAGAAGGTCCATCTCCTCAGAGCTGCTGATGGAGGCCAGGTCGGTGAACTTCTCTCTGCAGTAGCTCTGAGCTTCAGCCATGCTCTTGTACTCATGGACCAAGTGGAACTGACGTCCAGGGAGCGAATAGACGGCCCACAGTCCTGAAGAGACAAATGAATTTTACATCAACATTTATTCTAAATATTACCTGTCAGGATTTTCTCCTTTACAGTCCTAAGGTCGCTCAGAACCAGTTCATACCAACACCTGACATATTTCAGAATAATGATGACGAGAAGCAGCTGGATGCAATCAAATGGATTTTTACATGGACAAAGAGTTACAACAATACAGAGTGTCAAACAGTCTGAAATGTTGAACTGAAGCTAATACAATGTTTTCTCTCTTTATGTGAGTGTGGGTGTGTGTAACATGTGGGGGGTGAAAGCTACACAAGCTACACTTCTTGTGCCAGTTTGAGCTGGTCTCTAAGGTGCTCCGGAGTTACAGACATAACAGATAAACAACGGACAAAGAGCGGGGCTGCACAGGGTCATGTGTGTGTTTGTGAGAAAAATGCAATAAGCTAAGCAATCATGTTACAGAACAGAAGAGAGTGAGAGAAAGATATTTCAAATAAAAAAAAAAAAACTATGTAAAACATATACAGCAATATGTACAAACATCAAATCATTTCCTGACATGACCTTTTGTTCATCAACTTTTATCCTAAATATATTCTCTCATTGTTCATAAACATTAATTCTTAATATTACCTCAATGTTCATAAACATTTATTCTTAATATTACCTCACTCTTCATAAACATTTATTCTTAATATTACCTTACTGTTCATAAACATTTATTCTTAATATTACCTTACTGTTCATAAACATTTATTCTTAATATTGTTGTTGGTATATCATTTGAATGACAGTAATTGAATTCAAAGACTTGATCTAATCTGTCCTTTTCTCTAACGTGTCCAATTCTTGGACAAAGTGTCTAATGAGTCTTATTTGTTGTCTCAGGTTAATCAGTGGACGCGTGATGGCTGCAGCCTGTGTCCGTCGTCCTTTCTGTGCTCAGCTCAAGATTAAAGATGAAGTTACTCAGAATGAAGACCCTCTCACCTGAAGCAGCCATGAGGCTCAGAAGAAGCTTGTCCATCCTGGAGGTCTGTGTGATGTCCTGCAGTCTGACTGCAGCTGTGAGGCTGCTGATTCATCTGTGTGTTAATTTAACTGTTTCTGCAGTTTTGCATATGTCTGGCATCTTCTTCAGGTTCCTCTTTGCTCATCAGACTCTTAATCCTTATTTTTCATGTGCCAACAGAATTTACATGAACATAAATGAAGGAGTTTTTGTTACT
The DNA here is from genome assembly GCA_036419115.1 of Scarus forsteni. Lineage (NCBI taxonomy): Eukaryota > Metazoa > Chordata > Actinopteri > Labriformes > Labridae > Scarus > Scarus forsteni. Next base: position 1,536,600 of record JAZDUH010000426.1, read on the forward strand.
GTGGGGATGTTTGAGGCTCCTGTGTCTCTGTCACCTGTAGGCCGACTTTGAAGCAGCAATAACAGAGCTGACAGTGGACTAAAGAAGAAAACAACAACTCATCCATCTCTCTGTGGTTTGATTTAGAGACATCAGTATTAACACTGGTTTAAAGAAAGACTGTCGTAAACACAGACACCCGTTTACACTGAGTCTGTGCTAGTTTTAAGAAACATCTGGATTAGTAAGATCGTCTCAACATTAGCTTTAACGAGAACTGAGTTTCACACTGACATACAGGAGAGATGTACATCAGAGGAGGCCAGCAGGAGGAGGTGGAGCAGCCACAGGAGGTTGTGGCCCCTGCTGTAGCTGTGGGGGCCTCAGCATAGGCAGTACAGACAAATGCTGGGGTGCAAACAGAGGGCCCGTTTGACAAGATGAGAGCATGAGAAGAAGGAAAAATGTGTTCAATGAGTCAATTTCATCCTTTTATCTGATATAATGTCCATGCTGTTATTCAGTAATGGAAGAAAACAATACAATAAAACATGACAGTAAGCTCAGGCAGTTCAGACTCCTGATCTCAACATCAGCACTGCTCCTCCTTACCTGCTCATGTGCTGGAAATTCCATCGTCCATGGGGGCCTCACCATCCGTGAATGCCCACCATCCATGGGGGCCCACAACCCATGGGGACCCACAATGCGTACATTAACTTGAACCTGTTGGTGAAACAGAAGAAATCAGCAGCTGAAGCATTTGGCACATTAAAGGGACAGTTCAGTATTTTTGAAATTGGGTTGTTTCAGGTGCTTGACGACAGTCAGAAAAGTGTTGCTGTACCTTTAAGTCAGGCCACTCCACTGTAAGACTTTTTTAGATTGCAGCGTTCAGCTGCTGCTCATACTGTACGAGTGAATCGCAGGGGTTAAAAGTTCACAGCTCACAATTCTTCGTATCACACTATCCGACTCGATGCTCAGATGTGATCTGACTGCTCACGCTGTTCGTCCATGTACGACACACAAGGATGTATTAAGAACTTATAATATAATAAAGTCTCATAATACATGACACAGACTATTGTATACGAAGATGCAATGTTAAAAGTACTAATAGAAGAAGAAGTATGAAGTGGTTGGATGCTCACAGATGAGAATGACTAACAAAAACGCATTGCCTGAATAGGCTCCGCTGTGCCTGCCACAGCTCAACGAGTCCACCCTCCAGTGTTTGGGTCCAGGTCCTCTGTGGTGCCATGCTGCTCCATCTTGTGCATTTGTTTTCTCTTCTGTATCTGCGTTTGCACATGTGTAGTGTGACATAGCCTCACAAGGGGCGACCAGGATTTCTAACAGGTTTGATGTCCATCAGATTGAGATCAGATCGGGAGGTGATCGTAAGGTGTTAATTGCTTCTCATTTCCTCTTGTATACTACACGATGTGAGACGCACGATTGAGCCAAAACTGGTCCCAATACCAAAAATAGTCACACGGGTGAAAAATTGTGTGAAAAAGTGCCAAAATCGCACGGATGCTTTGGGGAGAGTGAGATCTTCACAGTAAACTTTGGACAGAAACTTTTTGATTAATTAAAATATTTCTGGGAGAAATAGTTCACTGTGCTCCAGTGGGCTCCACAGTCACCAAATCTCAATCTATTAGAGCACAATCGGGATGTGATGGAACAGGACATGCAGCTGATAATGTCTCGATCACATTGTTACTTTCTGTATTTTTATTTGAAAGTCAACAAAATTAAATTATTTCTGTGCTTGTGTAAAAACACCATCAGAGCGTGTGCACATGTGTGTGTGTATGTCTTGTATATGTGTGTCTATGTTGGTGTGTGTTTCTGATGTGAACCTGTGACTGGAGTCATTTTGAATTAAGTTCTTTTTTATTTGATTCAGTAAAATCAGAATCAGAAACTCTTAATTAATCTTAAAGAGAAATTCTGTTAATTAGTTTTATTTACACATAGTACAGTTGAAGAAATATTAAATAAAGACATTAAATTAGATGAGAGCATAAAATTAAAATGAGGAACAGATGAAAAAACAAACTGCAACATGCAGAATCTTTAAGCTCAACTTTAACTTCCTTATGAAGGAAATAAATAAAAAGTAAAGTGGAACAATGAACAAGTCAAATGGATTAACACCATTCACATTAATAACAATAATAATATGAATATTAATGTTACAGCACAGTGTGACAGTAGACTATACTTGACTGGGTATTTCACTGATATGTTTGCTTATTTACACATATTAACAAATATCAGAGGAGACCACAGTGACAAACACTGCTGATGTGCTGACTCTAGAGCTGTAATCAACCAAAGAAACTGTCGGTCGTCTAAAACACAGCAATTGTCGACAAAAATTGACCATTGGAACCTGGATATTCATGGGACTGTTTTAGTGTTTCCACACAGAGTTTCATATTAGCCATGTTGTTCACTACAACAGACACTTTTTTTTTCTGGAACTCGTAGGAAACTTCATAATCACGCAGCGATGTTTGCGTCTCTCCTTTTTTTCCTCTCTCAACAGAAGACTCTTTGCTTTCCGGTCTTCATCAATGAAATGGGCAGTCACTGTCATATAGGACTCCATTTGAAGAGACGTACACATCTGTTATCTTTATCTATTAACTCGGAAACTTTCTCTTTTTTTCTCCCTCGTATTTTGCCCTTAGTGCGTGCGCAATTGTGAGGCGCGCTGGCACTGAATATCCAGGTTTCAATGTTTTTCTTTGCCTTCCACGACACCAATGGGCCTCATACCCTCAAAAGTAAAACCGTCAATTCCTTCTGTCATGTCGTTTTTGCATTTGGGTTTTATATGAGGCATAAAATCCAGCGTGGACTGGGTGAGGGGTGCCGCTGTTGCAGCGGGCAGGTGCGTATGCAGGTATAAAATGAATAAACAATTATTAGACTAGAATATTGAAATGCTCTTAAATAAAAATATTGAAATGAACGATACATACAAAAAAATGGTGTTCTGAGACATGATGGGGGTGCTCAGCAAATAACCCCATTTCACTTGATCAGTTTCTCCTGATGAAATGAACTGCAGGGGGAAAAAAAATCACACATTTGGTCGGCCAATCTCAAAACTTACCTTTTTTCTAACGCGTTTGCTTGAATTTTTTTTTTAACTGCTTTTTTATGTTTTTCATGCTTTTATCGTCTGCTTTTAACTCTGTATGCACTTTGAGATTCACAAGAATGTAAAGTACATTACAAATAAAATGCATTATTATTATTATTATTAATCCGAGTTTTGGTCGACTGAGCACGCATCGACCAATTAGTCGACTAGGACTTCACAGCCCTAACTGACTCAGCTCACTATATTTAAAATCAGCTTGACCATCATTGCAGTAACAAAGGTTATTTTTTTAACCATTAACTTCCACATCATGTTGGTCCTTAATTCACAAATGTGTCTGAAATATCATTCAGCTCTGTGATTGGTGGGTCAATGGACCAATCAGAGAGCAGTGTGATCAGGAAGTTTCCTGCTCAGTGAGCTTCAGTGTGTGACGCTCGTGTTCAGTTGGGACATGATGTCCATGTGAACGGACTGAAGATGAAGATTCATGGAGATTTAGATGATCAACAGTTTCACTGAGAGCTGAGACTTCTGTCTGACGTGTTTCACCTGTTGTTGACACATTTAGTATGGGTCCAGCTTCATTTATGTTTTCATCTTCATTATTACCTTTAGGTTTTTTCCTGAAACAGTTACAGGGTGTATGTGTTCTTTTGTAGAATTGTACACATGCAATACAACAAACACAAAGCACAAGTGCTAACGGTCCAAAGATGAGGCCGGTCCACACTCCAGTCCGTGTGTTTCTGTCCTCAGGTTCTGGTTCAGTCTCAGACTTGGTCTCAGGTGTAGTCTGGAGTTCTGTTGTGGAGAGAAGAACAGAGTCACAGTTAATCACAGAGCACAACACTCACTAAATTTTAACTGACAACAGAGACTTTTGAAAATTCTGAAGTCAAAGATCAGTTAAAGATCATCTCAATACATCTATTTGATAATAAAACTTCAACAATTAGAATGATTTATATTCATATGGTCTGAATTTGACAAAGCTGTGACACATAAGACCTTGAGTCCAAAAAGAGGACAGACCAGAATAACAAACCAAATTTTAAAATGTAACATCATAACTTCAGTCTTTTCACTTAATTGATTCTAATTTTTATCATTTTTAACATCAATAATCACACCTTTACCCATTTCTCCTGTCAATAATGTGATAATCCCAGTGCAGCAGTTCCAATAATGTCTTTTCCCCTCAGCTGAAATTATTTACCTGTCACAGTGACTCGACATGACGCCTCACCAAGTCCCTCCCTCGTTTCCACTTCGCAGCTGTATTCTCCAGAGTCTTCAGTCCTGAGGGAGGACACATGAAGTCTGATTCTTCTCTCTCTGAGGTCGTCTTTGTCCAACTGAACTCGTCCTTTAAAGAGACCAGACGGAGGAACCTTATCTCCTTCGAAGTAAATAAACAGGGCTGAGAGTTTATGACCAGTTATCACTAAACAAGAGAAGTGAAGAGAATCCAGAGAGCTGTTGGTGAAGGTCCACTCCAGAGTGACGTCCTCATTCTTGAAGACCTGATAGAAGCTCTGAGCAGATCTGACCTCAAATGTTTCTGTGGACAGAGAAGAAGAAACCAAAGTCACCCTGAAGTCTCTTTTTCTAAAGAACACATCTTTACGCACCAAAGATCATATAAAGCAGTTTAGTGAGTTTGTGTCCTGAGCTGAAAACTTTAGTGAACTCCTGCTTTACAGAATCACAGGGTCACATTTCTGTCTCTGTTTCTCTGAAAGAGCTCAGGCTCACAGCCACAGATAGGGATGTCAACATTTAGAATTTTTCACTTCATGTGTAAATGTGACTACTAACCAATGTGTACACGGTTAGACGTCAGAGATTAATGATCTTTTTCTAACGCAGTTGTGCTTTATAACCACTAGAGGGCTCTGTCTCCTTTAGAATACCTCCTTACTCTATTAAATCAAAAACATTACAGTACTTATCAGACAAAAACCTTTACTCAGCGAGCAGAACTTAATAAGAAGGCAATTCATCCCATCATTTTAAGGCTTAGGCCTACTTATGACAGAAAGTATAATGAGTTGAAAATAAAACCATTTATAACTAGAAAGCACTCGGAGAGCGCAGACCTCGGCCAGCGCCACAGTCCTCCGCCATATTGTGATTTTGACCATAAATATTAGTCCTACCTTTATTTCATCTTAATGTTTATGAAGTATATGACGTGAATGTAATATGAAGTATATGATGTGAATGTTTTAGATGGACAATAGGTGGTCTTAGGGGTTAGCAAATGATTCGACTGAAGGTGGCCTGCTTCACTCAGGATGTAATGACCAGGATGCACAACAAAGAAAATTCTTCACATTTTTCTTCTTAGGAAAACAAAACTCCTGTGGTTAGGTAAATAGCTGAGAACTTCAAACTGGGGATGTCCTGTGTCAAAGGTTAAAGGCTATCACTTCAGGCTATCATGGGTCAACTTTTGGGGCCACTGGTCATTTATCTAAGATGCTGGTCCAATGAGAGTGCACCCTGCATGCATGGCTCTGTATACTTCAAAGAATGTGTCTGGTATATATACATGTCCATTTTCACTGCTCGTCAGGTCTCATTTGGCTGAACCTCTCGGGGCAGAGTGCCCGATTCAGACACTTGCTTGGTTTGTCAATAAACTGCTCTTTTTTTTGCAAACAAGTTTGTGTTAGGGATGCTCCTTCCTCATCTGCATCTCCAGATCAACCAGCGAGAAACTACAGTTTTTGGCGTCACGAACTCAGGCGTGTTCTGGCCTCGGTGGGACCAACAGCCCTTTCTTCCAAACCTGCTCCACTGCCGGCATACAAGGGTGAGCTTTTTCTCACATTATTGGGGCTGCTTTGCTTGTAGGGACAGCTGTGTTTTTCCATTCAAGGTCAGACCGTATATGAATCTGTGTGGTTGGTTATCTGCGGTGCGTTTGATGGAGTGCTTCATTCTAAATATACCATTAGCAACTGGATTCATTTCAGTTCAGTAGTTATTCACGAAAATCACATTTTTCGCCATGGCGGCCAGACACTGATCCGGATCAACACCAAAATTGAATCAGTTCTTCCTTTTCCCATGCTGAACATTTCCTGAAAATTTCATCAAAATCCATCCATAACTTTTTGAGTTATTTTGTTCACAGACGGACAGACTGACAGACAAACTCTCCCGAAAACATAACCTCCTTGGCGGAGGTAATTATGACAGACAAGAAAATGTACAAGTGAAAGCTGAAAAAGGTTTAACCTTCTTTTTGATTCATTGTTTTAACTTTTGCTCACTATTCTACAATAATTTTAAAACTTAAAGTGCAAACTGCATCCCTCTGTCACAACTGGAGCCACGTCTGAATTTAATATGTCTCATAGAAACTGGAGAGAGAAAGTAACTCAAAAAGAAGCCAAAGTAAGCTGTGAGAGGAAAAACCTTCACCTTTATAAGCTCACAGTTAAAACAGTAGAGGAGGACTCTCAGAATTATTCACTAAACTGTCTGAAAAAAATGTTTTTTCTTCGTCCTCTTTAGACGCCAGGATTTGTGATCAGGTCGAGAAAAGCAGACAGAGCACCAACGAACAACATAATGAACAACAACACGTAATAATACAGACAAAAATAACAAGACATTAACAGTTATGAGTGTTGCATTCAAACACAGCAGCAGCAGCAGTCTCTCCCTCCAACTTGTTTCAGGTGGTTTGGCATGCATCCTGTGCTGCTGGTATAAGCCAGTTTAGCCTGACATAGCCTCCACTAAACAGGATTTCCACTGGTGGTTTGTTTGAAAAACTGCCACACAGTGCTCTGCTTGATGTTCACTGCATTGAGTATCCAAGGCAACCTGCAGTTCCTTTATATTAATGTAACATTAATGGCTCCAACTTTCTTTGATTGCAGTTGCCAGATCAGCTTTGCAGGTTCGATCCTTGTCATGGACCATGACATCCTCCAAGACTGGTGATTCCATAATTTTTGCCAGGGGTTGTATATATATCAATGAGAAATTAACAGAGAGGTGGAAAAAATGACATGAGCACGGTTGTTGATTCTTCTAAATGGTTATTGATTTCTTATCTGTGTATCTGTTTACATGTTTAGATGTTGACACCCAGACACATGATGATCTTTTAGACATTTTAGAAATTCTGTGATTGATTGTAAAATCAAAGTTCAGCTGTATTAAATTCTCCTCTGAAATATTAGTGCTGTTTCTTCTTCTGGTGTGTAAAGACCTTCAGACTTCAATTATCTTTGTCTGAAACTGAGCAGAGAGCAGAGAGCAGAGGGACTGACCACAGACTGAGCAGGTCAGAGTGATGAACAGGAGGAGGATGAAGATCATCTTCATCAGTTCAGCTCTGGAGGAAGAGAAAGAACAGTCAGTGTTTTGGAGCAGCTTCAGTTGTACACCTGTGTTGAGGGGATGTACAGCGTGAGATCAGACAAACATGAACTCAGGTGATGAAGCAGCTCAACAGCTCCAAACAGTAAACAGGTGATCAACATCTGAACAGAGGAAAGCTCTTTGATATATGTTTAATATATGTCTTCATGTTGGAAGAGGAAGGGGCCAGCTCCAAACTGTTCCCACAAAGTTGGAGCATGGAATTGTCCAAAATGTCTTGGTGTGCTGAAGCATTCAGAGTTCCTTTGACTGGAACTAAGGGGCCAAGCCCAGCTCCTGAAAAACACCCCCACACCATAATCCCCCCTCCACCAAACTTTACACTTGGCACAATGCAGTCCCACAAGTATGGTTCTCCTGGCAACCTCCAAACCCAGACTGGTCCATCAGATTGTCAGATGGAGAAGCGTGATTGGTCACTCCAGAGAACGCGTCTCCACTGCTCTAGAGTCCAGTGGCGGCATGCTTTACACCACTGCACTGACACTTTGCATTACACTTGGTGATGTGAGTCTTGGATGCAGCTGCTCGGCCATGGAAATCCATCCATGAAGCTCTCTGCACTGTTCTTGAGCTAATCTGAAGGCCACATGAAGTTTGGAGGTCTGTAGAGATTGACTCTGCAGAAAGTTGGCGACCTCTTCTCACTATGCGCCTCAGCATCCACTGACCCCGCTCCGTCAGTTTACGTGGCCTACCACTTGGTGACTGAGTTGCTGTGGTTCCCAAACTCTTCCATTTTCTTATATTAAAGCTGACAGTTGACTGTGGAATATTTATGAGTGCGGAAATTTCACGACTGGATTTGTTGCTCAGGTATGTGTATATATATATATATATATATATACAACATTTTGTCACAGACATTAAAAGACTTCAACTCAATCAGTAAGTGGATTGTTTGTTGACTTCAACAAGCAATACTCTCAGTGTTAATGTTGAACTTCAGCTGGGAGTCAAACACAGTACCTAAATACTTGTAAGATTCAACAATCTCCACATCATTACCACGAATGGAACTGGCTTTATACAATCTATTCTGAAATCAACAATAAGCTCCTTTGTTTTTGACACATTTAAGTCAAGGAAATTGTTGTCACACCAGTCTATAAAAGCCAGAAGGGCGCTACCATGGTCAGACTGTGAACCTTGGAGAAGCAATAAAAGCACTGTGTCATAAAAGAATTTGACCAGGTAGCTTCCCTCTTTACAAGATCTGCAGCTGTCTGTGTACAGAATAAAAAGAAGAGGTGACAGAACAGATGAGATAACTCATCACCCTGTTTGTCTGTTCCCTGGCTTATTGGAAATGAACCACTCACAGGCTGATTGGTGGCATGGGAGGGTTGGACAGTTTAGAAAACAGATAGTGCCTAATGTGTTTATATTGTAAAAAAGTTTGACTGAGGAAGGCTGAATTTCTGGCTAAGTTGTTCAAATGATGCTAGAATGTTGTCTATAAACAGATCCTTGAAACAAACAAGTCCTTTCCCCTCCATTCACTAAAGACTGGGTCTTGAGTTGATGGTTTAAAAAGTTAATTTGATGAAATGGGTCTTAAAAACAGTGCTGTCGGGTTAAATGCACAATCTCAGGCATGTCGTCCACAGAGCAGATGGTGGCGGCTCACACCTTAAACATGAAGAGGATGAAAATCTCTTATTCTTCATGTTTTCCTCTCTGGATCTGCTTTGTGTGAAACTTACTTAGAACAGTGAACGCTTCATTCATGCCTTACCCTGAGTATCTGAAGACAGGAAAGTCAAAGTTATGCAACCACACTGTAGGTATCCTTGTACATTTTGGTTCAACAATAATTTAGGGCATTTTCTGTGGGAATACAGAGGAAATCCACCTGCCACACAGACTACACCACTGGGTCTCGTGTAAAAGACAAACATGAACTCAAGTGATCAAGCAGCTAAGTATTAATCATATGATCTACATCTGAACAGAAAAGTTCTTTAACTGATATAAAACATTCAAGATGTCCAATCCAATCCAATCCAACTTTATTTGTTAAGCGCTTTAAAAAAAACAACCATAGTCGAAACAAAGTGCTGTACAGGAGAATAGATAAAATATGAGATAAAAAAATAGACATAAAACATAGGTAAAAGAATTTTCAAAGACAAGGAACAAGTTAAAAGACATAAAACCAATTAAAATGAAATAACGCAGAAGAAGCAATCAAGAAAAAATCAAATAAAAAGTAAATAACAATAGTAAAATTGCCAACTACTGTGCATCAAAAGCCAGGGAGAAAGGTGGGTCTTAAGGAGGGATTTAAAAACAGGCAGAGACGAGGCCTGTTTAATATTTTGAGGCAGCCCTTTCCAAAGTTTTGGGGCTGCAACAACAAAAGCACGGCCCCCTCTGAGCTTCCACTTGGTCTTAGGGACCTTCAGGAGAAGCTGGTCGGCTGACCTGAGACAACGGGAGGGTGTGTGAGGGTGCAGAAGCTCAGAGAGGTAGGGCGGGGCAAGACCATGGAGGGATTTAAAAACAAATAAAAGAATTTTAAAATGAATCCTAAATTGTACGGGCAACCAGTGAAGTGAGGCTAAAACAGGGGTAATGTGCTCATATTTACGTGTGCCAGTTAAAAGACGTGCAGCTGCATTTTCTGCAGACGGGCGATAGAGGACGCACTAACCCCCACATACAAAGCATTACAGTAATCCAGCCGAGTGGTTACAAAGGCGTGGATTACCAATTCAAAATGCTGCTTTGAGGGAATTGACTTTATTTTAGCCAGCTGCCTCAAATGAAAAAAGCTTGATTTCACAACAGCCGTAATCTGACCGTCAAGCTTAAAATCAGGATCCATTTTAACCCCCAGGTTTGTGATGGCCTGTTTGTTGTACTGAGCCAGGGAACCCAGATCTACAGAGGGTGTCCCGGACGTACCACCAAAAACCATTACCTCAGTCTTATTGTCATTAAAATTTAAAAAATTTAGACTCATTCAGGCTTTTATGTCATCAAGGCATTCAAACAACAGTCGAAGAGAGTGCTCATTATTCTTTTTGAGAGGGAAATCTGACTGTCATCAGCATAACAGTGGAAAGCAATGCCATGCTTACTAAGTACTGATCCTAGGGGAAGCAAATAGAGAGAGAAGAGGAGAGGGCCTAGGACTGGAACTCCACACAAGAGAGGAGCAGAGGAGGAGGATACACCATCGCCAAGACTAACACAGAAAGTGCGATCACAGTCAAGTATGACCTGAACCAATCAAGTGCTATGCCCCTGATGCCGACCCAATGCTCCAGACGAGAAATCAAGATATTATGATCCACAGTGTCAAAAGCAGCAGTTAAATCTAAAAGAACAAGGACAACACAGTCACCAGCGTCAGTAGCTAAAAGAATATCATTAAAAACTCTTAAAAGAGCTGATTCGGTGCTATGAAGGGATTTAAAACCAGATTGGAAAACCACTAAAATATTATGTTCTTCCAGAAAGGCCATTAATTGAATGTAAACTATCTTTTCCAGAGTTTTTGCAAGAAAGGGCAGTTCAGAGATTGGCCTGAAGTTAGAAAGAACTGTGGAATCAAGACCAGGTTTTTTAAGCAGAGATTGAACTACTGCATGTTTTAGCAAGGATGTAAATGACAAGACATGAAAACAAAGCTTACCTTTTCTTAGTGAGTCTTAAAGAAGCTTTGACTTGTTTATTTCCTTCTTTCTTCTTCACTGATGAGCTCTGTGTTGTTTCAAATGCTAAGAAAGTTCTGATGATCGACTTGTGCGTTTTCATAAAGGCAACGTCTCGCCCTCCCTGGAACCTTTACCCTCACACTAACTCCACTTACCAGCAGCTGCTGCATTATTACACCATAAAAAATCAGGGTGTTTGGAAATAGTCCAGGTTCTACAAGATATCAAAGACTGATCTGGATCCCGGTAAAATTCCAGATTCTCCAGAAGAAGAATTAGACTACATTTTGTATTCACACGATATAAAAGTGGCCTATTGATAAGGGGAAAACGTTGTTGTTTTTTGGAAAAAAAGAGAGAGAGAGAGAGAGAGAGGGAGAAAACATGTTCCTGATTGATGTGACGTCTTGGCCCACCATTCAGTTGCTCAGAAAAATTTTGGCCCCAGACCAAACTTACTTACAGACCCCTGAAATAATGGAATCACTCTGTCAATTTCCTTTCCCACCTGCATCAGATCAGATCTGCTCATTAATCTGCAGTTAAAAAGGAGTGATCACACCTTGGAGCTGTTGCATCAAGTGGATCGACATGAATCATGGCTCCAAGACAAAGATGTCAATTGAAACAAAGGAGAGAGTTATCAAACTCCTTAAAGAGGGTAAACCATCAAAAGATGTTGGCTGTTCAGTCAGCTGTGTCTAAAATCTGGACAACGTACAAACAACATGGGAGGTTGTTAAAGGAAAGTGTACTGGTAGACCAAGGCAGACATCAAAGTGTCAAGACAGAAAACTTAAGGCAGTATGTCTGAAAACTGAAAATGCACAGCAAAACAAACTGGAGTCAACGTCTGTGACCGAACTGTGAGGAATCGCCTCAAGGAAATGGGATTTACATCCAGAGAAGCTAAACGAAAACCGTCATTAACACCTAAACAGAAAAAAACAAGGTTACAAAGGGCTAAGGAAAAGCAATCTTGGACTGTGGATGACTGGATGAAAGTCATATTTAATGATGAATCATGAATCTGTATTGGGCAAGGTAATGATGCTGGAACTTTTGTTTAGTGCTGTTTCAATGAGATTTACAAAGACAACTAGAGTCAGACTCCTGAACTGTGGTTGGTAAATGTTTCCAGAGAAGAGGAGCCTGATAACTGAAGGCTCTACCTCCCATGCTACTTTTGGAGATTGATGGTACCACAAGTAGGCCAGCATTTTGGGAGCGTAATGTTCTAGAGGGGTTGTACGGCATTACAAGCTCTTCAAGATAGACTGGTGCCTGTCCACTGAGAGCTTTATAGGTGAGGAGAAGAATCTTGAATTCTATTCTATATTTAATGGGAAGCCAATGCAGAGAAGCTAATACAGGAGTAATGTGGTCTTTTCTCCTGGTTCTAGTCAGTACACGTGCTGCAACATTTTGGACCAGCTGAAGCATGGACTAGCTTTTCAGCATCACTCTGGGACAGGATAGGCCTGATTTTAGCGATGTTACAAAGATGAAAAAAGGCTGTTTTTGTATGTGCTTTATGTGAGAGTTAAAGGATAAATCCTGATCAAATATTTATGTGCTGTTATGTGATGTTGTCAAGGAATGTTCAGTGTTGGACTTTTTCCATGTTTATCAAAAACATAATAAAATAAAATAATTTTAAAAAGTTGATCTCTACATTAACTTGACACTTTTGGTGAAACTGAACAAATCATCAGCTGAAGCTTTTGGCCCTTTAAAGGGACAGTTCAGTATTTTTGAAGTTGGGTTGTTTCAGGTGCTTGACAACAGTCAGAAAAGTGTTGCTGTACCTTTAAGGAGAGCGAGCTCTTCACAGTAAACTTTGGACAGAAAGTTTTCGCTTAAAGCTGGGGTTGGCGATTTTTGGAGAACTGGCTGTCTGTCTCTAGCCTGAAGGGGGCGGTAATGCTCCAAAATGATGGATGCCCATCACCGAAGAAGAAGAAGTCTCGCGAGAACTGCCACCTGCAGTACATGTACGGCAGTTCTCGCGAGATTAGAGCCAACAGCGGAACAAACTTAGAAAAATAGAGTTTATTTTAGATTTCTTGTACATCTGTCTTAAAATGTGAGGGATACTGGAGCTTGGTTGAGGTTGTGGGACAGCTCACAGCGGACTTCCCTTATTTTCAAAGACAAAACTTGAAAGGTAAGCATTCTCCAGCGGAGTCTGTTCCCTACATGCTACATGCTACATGCTACATGCACTGTCGATGCACGCCGGGAAAATGCACGCGCAGCAGGCACGCAGAATGGCGACGGGATTTGATTGGTGTAAAAACAGGTATCCCAGCATGATTATTGGTTGTTGTTTTCCCTGTTTTACTCCTGCTGTAGATAGCGGATATTTTTCGCTCTGTTTTAAGAACACACAATGAGTTGATAACCATCGGGTCATAAAGACCATTTTAACCAGTATTACAAAAAATGTATCTAAATCAGATCGTAGACCCCAGCTTTAATTAAAATATTTGCCGTGCTGTTGCTGTGAGGGACTCCACTCACCCTGCTCATGGACTCTTTAATCGCTCCCTTCTGGCAAGTGCCTGAGAGCTCTGCGGACCAGGACAAGCCGGCACAGGAGTAGTTTCTATCTGTCTGCAGTCTCCATATTAAATAATCAAAAATGTTAATAATACTTGCACTTTTTTAAACAGTTAACAGCTGCACTATGGACCACACAGTTGCACTTTCCTCCCTTCAATTGTAAATATCCCAGTATGCTGTTAATATTCCTGATGCACTTTTTATCCCAGCCTCTCTTTTTACACTTACATTTATTTCATTTAATTGTGTCTTCTTTGTGTCTACCTCCTTGTGCTAGAGAACAAAATTGCCGGAGTCAAATTCCTTGTATGTGTTGCATACTTAACAATAAAACCCAATTCTGATTCTGATTTGTGGGAGAAATAGTTCACTGTACTCCAGTGGGCTCCACAGTCAATGTCAATGTCAATTTCAGCTTTATTTGTATACATTTATATACATTCACATTTAAACAGCCAGCAGCCTACCAAAGTGCTTTACAGTAGAAAAGGCAGACATGATAAAAACAATTAAACAATAAAAGTAATAAAAAAATAAAAGCAATAAGAAAAGGGACAGTACAGTTCAAATATGCATACTGCTCAGTAAAAAAACAGTCACCAAATCTCAATCTATTAGAGCACAATTGATGTGATGGAATAGGACGTGCAGTTGATAAATAACGTCTGGATCACATTGTTGCTTTCTGTACTTTTATTTGGAACTGAAAAAAAATCTAATTAATTCTGTGCTTCTGTAAAAACACCATCAGAGCGTGTGCACATGTGCGTGTGTGTCTATGTTGGTGACTGGAGTCATTTAGAATTAATTTCTTTTTATTTGATTCAGCTGAACACATTTCAATAAAATCAGAATCAGAAACACTTTATCAATCTTAAAGGTAAATTCTGTTAATTAAGTTGCTCTTATTCACAGTATAGCTGAATAAATATCAAATGAAGACATTAAATTAGATGAGAGCATAAAATTAAAATGAGGTAAAGATAAGAAAGCAGGCTCAAGTGAGACTACAAACAAGTCAAATGAATTAACACTATTCACATTCACAATAATAATATGATTATTAACGTTATGACACAGTGTGACAGTAGACCATAATTGACCTGGTATTGCACTGATAAGATTGATGTGCTGACTCAGCTTCCTGCATTTAAAAGCAGGTTGACCATCATTGCAGTAACAACGGTTATTTTTTAACCATGAAACTCCACATCATTTTGGTCCTTAATTCACAAATGTGTCTGAAATATCATTCAGCTCTGTGATTGGTGGGTCAATGGACCAATCAGAGGGTCAGTTTCATGGCTGCAGTGTAAACAGGAAGTTTCTTCCTCAGTGAGCTTCAGTGTCTGATCCTCGTGTTCAGTTGGGACATGATGTCCATGTGAACGGACTGAAGATGAAGATTCATGGATATTTAGATTATCAACTGTTTCTGTTTCATATGTAATTCCATCTTCATTGTTACCTTCAGTATTTTTCCTGAAATAGTTGTAGAAGTAAAGACATCCAATACAACAAACACAAACACAAAACAAAAGTGCTGACAGTCCTTTGCCGAGGCTGATCCGTTCTCCACTCTTTGTGTTTCTGTCCTCAGGTTTTGGTCCAGTCTCAGGTGTAGTCTGGAATTTGTCTGTGAAGAGAAGAACAGACCTGTCAGACCATTAAAATAAAGATGTTTCTGCATTTCTATTTTTCAACTCTTTTCAGTCACAGTCAATCACAGAACACAACACTCACCAAATTTTACACTGACACCAGAGATTTTTGAAAATTCTGAAGTTAAAGATCATTTGTGGGATTTGTCTCCCAGATTTCTCAATACAGAACATGTATTTGATAAACTTAAATGATTTGAATGATGTATTTTCATATGGCCTGAATTTGACAAAGATGTGACACATAAGACCTTGGGCCCTAATTTTGTGGGGCACCAGGGGGAGGTGTCAGCAGATTCATGTTGGCGCAGTGACAATTTTGTGCCAAAAAACTGTGCAGAAGGTGCGCTGAAAGCTTGCCAGCTCCAACCTGGTCTATTCTCGGCACAAAGCGGAGCGCACCCTTCGCAGCTATAATTTGGTGACAGGCGCACATGTGCGCACACGTCAACAAAGCCTCAGAGGCAGGTTTCCAGAGTGTCAGGCACATTTAAATGCAATAAACAATCACAGCAATCACTATTTAATGTAACCGTCTGAACCAGCATATACATTTGTATCTATATTAACTGTCCCGTCACAGAAGTTTTAATTATGTTCTGAAATAAGCATATGCTCAATATTCTATGTATGCATTGGTGCATGTATGTTTGTGTGATGTTTTTTTAATGTATTTATCAGAGTATGTGCATAAATGAAAAGGTAGATTTCATTATGGGTATATTTCTGTTGATCTGTGTATGTCTGTATAAAATAATGCATATTTATATGTATGATGTATTATGCATCTGTAAAATGTGTGAGATTTGAATGCATTTGTTAAAGCATGAATGGAGTCTGTAGGTGCAAGTATACCAAATCTGAAAAGCTTGAAAGATGAAGCAGGTTCAGCAGAACTGCATAAATGTCCAATTCATTTCAATGTAAAATGCAAAGTATTTTTGTCTTTTAAAGCTATCACAGTTAAGAGTTTGAGAAAAAACAAAAGACTTCTGTTCCACATTCTGCAAACATGCAAATTTTTTTCTCTGAACATTACGTGCAAGAGTCCATGCATTGTGTTTTATTTTGAAACTTCCGGTTACTCCACATGGTGACTTCTGGTGGTACTTTCTTAACGACAGTGAATTTACGATGTTTGGAAGCGGTCGTGCTGTAAACAGACCTTTACGCGCATGTAACGAGCACGGAGCTGTTAACATGCCCGCGTCGTGTTTCACCAAAACCTCCGCTGAATGTCTCGGTTTCACGGAGGCTTTGTCGGTCAGCTGCGGGTCTGTTCCTTAGTGCTGAGCCGAAGCCGCTAGCGCTAAGCTAAGCTAAGCTCCACCTTTCACAGAGTATGGAGCAGCTGAGTGTTTCATCACACTGTTGTACTGTACGGTGCAGGGAAAAAAGCTGGGTACTTCCGGGTAAACGAAGGCTCGCTGTGCCAAAACAGTGGTAGATATCAAAAAAGGGATTAGACTGTGAGCATCCCAAGAACATGCTGAAGCTATGGGTGTAATTTTTATGTCCATACAGTAAAGAATGTTGACATAGTGGCGAGTTAAAAACAGGCTTTAAAGTTGAGCACCCAGCTGTCGCGAGGTAAAAAAATTGCATTAGTCCAAACGGAAGATTTTGCAGCATACCGCAAAAGCTGAAGCTCACTGAGACAAAACGATGTCCAATTAAACTTTGAAGCAGATTTAACGTGTAAGACGAGAAGGGTAGCAACGTTTTGATACAGAATATATGTTTGTGGAGGACATTTTGACGAAGTTATAACAGGATAATTCTACTGAGTCTGCGAGAATTCTTCTGTGTCTGTCCGCTCTGAGATGACGTCGCAATCGCTCTAAGGCCATTGATTTCCTTAGAACTTGGCGTTGCTTAAAAATTCATATTTAAAAAACAGTAGAAGTCAGCAAAAAGCTGAAGATATGTAAAAATGGCTGAGAAGTCAGTGCAGCTTTTAAAGCACGAATGAAGTCTGTAGGTGGAAGCATGCCCAATCTGTGGAGCTTCAAAGTTACGGAAGTTTTCAGCAGAGCTGCGGAAATGTCCCATTGATTTCAATGTAAAATACATGCAGAAATTATTTTTTACCGTAAAAAGTATAACTGTTAAACCTGTGAAAAATACAAGCGCACTTCTCCTGAACATGCTGCATATGTCACTTTTTTTCTGTGAAAATCTGTGCAAATTTGAAGCCTGTGAAAGGGGGCAAACCTGAGGAATAAGAAAAAGAAAAAGAACAAAATGGAGTTTAGGGAGAACATAATTATTTCGTGCTGTTGCTGGGGGATGATGGAGTGGCCATGAAAAACTACCAAAGTACAGGTCTACCAGTACTTGCACAGCAGAAAGGTGGATCATCTGCTGTCAGACAGAGACGGAGATTTCCCGTTTTTGAAGGCAGACGCGAGTCCCAGCCAGGCAGCTACCGCTGATCACTCGGCGTAGGTGTTGCTTAGGAACCAGGGATCCGTCAAGACGATGGACTGTTCCAGCATTGCTGTTTTTCTGGGGAGGTCTTGCAGTCATGCAGCCTCTAAATTGTGGAAGTAAGCATCTTAGATCATAGAATTTTTATTATTACTAGTGGTGGGAGGACCCTGATCCTTAACTTAAACAGAACTCTGAAGTTATGTGTGTAGTATGTCATTTAGCATTATGTACAGACAGTAACAGTGAAGTAGCACATTCCTTTAAAATAAAAGCAAAAGATTATATAAAATCTATAATTTTAAAGTAACTTGCCCGAAGCTGAACATATCATATGAAATATTATATGTTTATTGTGTAAAATCTAATTACAAGTATCAGATAAATGTAGTTTAGTAAAGAGTAAGTATTTTCATTACTGTTCATTCTATATTTTTTACTTCATTACAATTTATATATTGCAGAATTTGTATTGTTAATATTATTGTGTGCCTGTGTTAATCTAAGTGTAATTAACATGTGTGACAGTTACAGCCAGATGCTGACCTGATGAAAATATGCTGGGTAAGTATCTGGTCAAATCTCCCATAGTGCAATGGAGCAAAGTAAGGAAATGTAGACCAGGTAAGTGTACGCAGTTGGGCTGTCAGCTCAGCTGAAAGAGTGGACTAGGGACCGGGACTACTGACTGAAATCTTCAATCATCAGGAGCAGTGTTAATAAGCAAAAAAAAAAAAAAAAGTAAGGAAAGGTGTATATAAATCTAGAAGTATGATCACTGCAGGGCTCCAACGTTCACCTGACTAGTTTAATGCACCAGGGTGATATTACTAGCAATATTACATGATAGAGTTTGCTTTCAGGTTATTTAAGCACAACATTGATGTGGTCAGGACCAAGGTGCCTTCTTGCTTTTATTTTATATTGTAATTACTAATGGAACCTTTTTTTTCATGAATCACACCATATGTACATTTTCATGATCATTTACTGATTCTCACTAATTTCCTTTTTATTCTTCCAAGATATTAGGACAATCAGATTTTAAATGGCAAGCCTTTGCTGCTCATCAAGTCCATGTGGGACCTCTGCCATTCATCAGGTGGTATTGTGAAGCTGATTGCGCGGCTGACTTCCAAAGTGCTCATGTGTTCCTGGCTGGTGCACGGTTTTCCAGAGAGGATGCCTTGGAGCCTCGTGTCTATTGACTGACATTTCTTTAGCTTCAGGTCCAACCTCAGCCATTTTTTTGTATTGTAGTACATCTATTAAATCAATATTTAAGCATTTTCTTGATACAGCTCTGACCATAAGGTTACAACATTGGACATGGCACAAGCATCAGTGAAGTGCAGAGCAATCTTTTTCATCACGAGTAAGGTATGCTGTCATGCTGATATTTGGTCTTGTTGACCAATCAGACTTTAGTGCTTGGGACAACACAGAAGTTAGGTCAATTAATTCAATTTTGAGGAAAAGAATATGTTTATTTTGAATTGCTGCCCAATCCAGTATTGTTAATGTGTTCACTTGTAATTTAAAAATGCTTAGAATTTAGAGTACAAAATAAGGTCCTTTCTAACCATTCAATGCACATTATTTAAAATAGATTAAGATGAAATCCTTACAAGTTTGTTGTGTATTATTAGAACCATGAGTTTCATCATCCATATCAGTGTCTTCTGATTCAAAGTTTAGTGCTTTAAGTGTTAAAACTAGTCCATATCTCAGTTTTATGTTTTTAAGAAATAGGTGACATCCAGTCATATTTACAAAGAGGTAATAAATGGTCATATTAACAAACAAGTGATGCAGGCATGTCCAAAGTCTAGTGCAGGGGTAAATCACAGAACAAGTGCAGTTTTTTATTTTTCCTGTGGCTTCTCTCTGAATATATTTCATTTATCAAGTCAGCTGACAAAAGTGGGAAATTAACAGAGGTAAGAATTTTTTTTATATGCTGTTTCCTTTTATTGTTTTTTTAAATACAATTCTTTATTCCTGAAAGACAGAAATGTGTTGCACTTGCTCACAGCTCACAAAAAAAGTATATGGAGCAATAGCAAATTGAGTGGTCGTAAGGCTAGAAAGAATATATTTTACACCACACAGCACTGATGGGAGTCATTCGGGTCATTCGAGTCATCTGAGTGAAGGTGTGAAGGATAGCTGCACCTCCTGGAGAGGGATCTAAGGACTGCAAAGTTGATGGGTTAAAAGTGGTGTCTGAGGCTTATAACAATGCTGCTTCAACGGCTCTCTCCTCTTGATCCAGTTGTTTCAGCATCCCCTCGCGGGACAGATAAAGCTAGACAGAGCTAGAAGGCAGTGGCGATTGCTCTAAGACTGCAAGGGAAGCTCAGCTTCCCCTAAAATGTCCCAAAAAAGTGGTGATATGTCCTGCTGTGTGTACATTTCATTGACTAAATATGAGCTAGAATACCTTCATCTTTTGTTCAGAATCAGCTACTTATCACAGGTAACTGGCGCGACTTCCTTCTCATTCATCGCTGCAGCGTCTCAGCGCTTAAACACAGTCGGATGCTGAGCGTCTTCTGACTTCAACAGGGAAGCGTAGAGTGGGTTGTTCCACCGTGGAAACTGGACGGTCATTGGATAAACACTGGGCTTTGTCCCGCCCATCGGACGCTCAGCGTCTCTGGGGGTCTATGAGGCAGTGGGCTGGCCTGGATGCTCGGCTTCTGCATGGTGATTGGATGATCTGTCTGAGGCCGAATTCCTTTTTGATTGACAGTGAAATGAGCCAATCAGAGATCTTGAAGGCTCACCCTCCACCGGAGCATCTTCTAAGTTTTACATTCAGTTGTTCTGGACTGATCTGGAGGCTTTATCGATCTCCAGCGACTTAATCTTTCTTAAAAATGACTGGCCTTGTGTTTGAAGATTCTCTCCTGTCACTTTTTCTTTTCTTTTCTTTTTTTTTTTTTTTTTTAAAAGTTATTTTTTGGGCTTTTTTTGATAGGACAGCTGGAGAACGACAGGAAAGCAGGTGAAGAGAGGGGAGTAGACATGCAGCAAAGGACTGTGGCCGGGATTCGAACCTACTGCCGCTGCTGGGGTTTAGAAGTCCCCGTACATGGGCGGACGCTCTACCAACTGAGCTAATGTCCGCCCTCCTGTCACTTTTTCTTTTCACAAACTCGCAGCTGTAGCTGGGGAGCTTCTCCCCCTGTCACTCACACTCACAGCCTGTCAATAGTCTCACGTAGCTGCTCCAGCTGCAAGCAAGCTGCACGTCATGGCAGATAGTATGAATGTTGTCGACCGGAATTTTGGGAAGCCATTTGATAGTCTTCCTTATGAAGAGAAAATTAGAGTTAAACAGCAGGGCAGATCAACTCCTAAGATTGATTTTCCCCCCCAAAAGGTGGGGAAAAGAGACAATTCTTTTCAGCATTCCTGGTGTGACAAGGTGGGCTGGCTCACTGGAAGTGCTGTCACAAATAAAATGTGCTGTTGGACATGCCTCTTGAAGAGGCCATCTCAGGGATGTGTTGTCTGGTCAAAAGTGGGTTTTGGGGAATAAAATCCCTGGAAAAGACATCTAGTTGGTACAACAGGGTCACAGATCATTTTCTTGAAAAGGAACGGAGGGTAGAATTTACATTTGAATAAATAAACAAATTCATGATGCAAATGAGCTTGCCCTCCTTGACTGACCAGCAGCCGCCACCGCTAGAAGGTTAGCTAGGCTGCACCGTTTAACACTGAGCAAAAAACCCTGCTTCGTGATTTGTTGTACACGTAAACCACTGGACTATAATGTATTAAGCAGCGAGACGACCTTTCAGGACGCTGTTTAAACACTGTATAAACTTTTCTCCTCCACAAGTTGCTGAAAGCACATAAAACGCAAGCTACTGAGTGCGCAGCAATACACAATAACAGAACTTCCGCTCTGGACTGGAAGTTAGATGACAAAATGATGCGACATGGCTGTCCCCTAGTTTGGCGAAAAATAGGGTGAATAATGACAAAGGAACAGATTACATCTGTCCTGGCCCTGGAGCTGGCCCACACGGTGAAGCGCTTTGTGGCCTCCGATGTGCACCCCGATGGCCAGTCCGTTCTCCCAGCTGCTGAAGTGACAGCAGCTCTGACCGTCTCCGCTGGAGATCGATCAGAGCAGCGGGGATCATTCAGACCAATCAGACGCTGCGCCTCAGCCGCAGAGCATTTAAAGGCGAGGAGAGGCAGTCATCTGATTGGTGGAGAGAACACTCGGCTGTGTTAAACCCACTCACGTCTATTCTCCTCCCACTCTGACATTTGTGCGGAGAGGCAGAGACGTGGGCGTGGATGCGCTCCTCTGCGCCCCTCTGCACTTCTCTGCGCCATGAGTGCGCCTCTCTTGGCACTGCAGGAAACTTGCAAAGTGCGCCGGTCACACCCTGTTGCCCACGGCGAAGGGCAGGTGCGCCTGGTCTATGAAATTAGAGCCCCTTGTGTCCAAAAAGTGGACAGGCCAGAACAACAAGCCAAAATTTAAAATATATTGTCATGACTTCAGTCTTTTCACTTAATTGATTCTAATTTTACCATTTTTAAAATCAATAATCACACCTTTACCCATTTCTCCTGTCTCTAATGTGAGAATCCCAGTGCCATAGTTCCAATGATGTCTTTTCCCCTCAGCTGAAATAATTTACCTGTAACAGTGACGTTGCATGACGCCTCACCGAGTCCTTCCCTCGTGGTCACTTCACAGCTGTATCGACCAGAGTCTTCAGTCCTGAGGGAGGACACATGAAGTCTGATTCTTCTCTCTCTGAGGACGTCTTTGTCCAACTGAACTCGTCCTTTAAAGAGACCAGACGAAGGAACCTCAAATCCTTTCACATACTCTAACAGGACTGAGGGATGATGATCAGTGAACACAAAACAGTCTATATAAAGAGAGTCCAGAGAGCTGTCAGTGAAGGTCCACTCCAGAGTGACGTCCTCATTCTTGAAGACCTGATAGAAGCTCTGAGCAGCTCTGACCTCAAATATTTCTGTGGACAGAGAAGAAGAAACCAAAGTCACCCTGAAGTCTCTTTTTCTAAAGAACACACATCTTTACACACCAGTCGATTTATTAAATCTCTGATGATTCTGACTGATTGTCTCTCACAGTTTAGATCATATAAAGCAGTTTAGTGAGTTTGTGTCCTGAGCTGAAAACTTTAGTGAACTCCTGCTTTACAGAATCACAGGGTCACATTTCTGTCTCTGTTTCTCTGAAAGAGCTCAGGCTCACAGTCACAGATAGGGATGTCAACGTTTAGAATTTTTTCTTCACGTGTACACGTGACTCCTAACTGATGTGAACACGGTTACACGTCAGAGATTAATGATCTTTTTCAAGCGCAGTTGTGCTTTATAACCACTAGAGGGTTCTGTCTCCTTTAGAATACCTCCTTATTCCATTAAATCAAAAACATTACAGTAGTTATCAGACAAAAACCTTTACTCAGCGAGCAGAACTTAATAAGAAGGAAATCCATCTCACCATTTTAAGGCTTAGGCCTACTTATGACAAAGTGAAACGAGCTGAAAATAAAACCATTTATAATTATGACAGACAAGAAAATGTACAAGTGAAAGCTGAAAAAAGGTTTAACCTTCTTTTTAATTCATTGTTTTAACTTCTGCTCACTATTGTACAATATTTTTAAAACTTAAAGTGCAAACTGCCTCTCTCTTTCATAACTGGAGCCACGTCTGAATTTAATATGTCTCATAGTAAAAGTAATTTGGAATTGGAGAGAGAAAGAAACTCAAAAAGAAGTCAAAGTAAGCTGTGAGAGGAAAAACCTTCACCTTTATATACACAAAGTTAAAAAAAGCAGAGGAGGACTCTCAGAATTATTCACTAAACTGTCTGAAAAAATGTTTTTTCTTTGTCCTCTTTAGACGCCAGGATTTGTGATCAGGTCGAGAAAAGCCGACAGAGCACCAATGAACAATATAATGAACAACAACACGTAATAATACAGACAAAAATAACAAGACATGAACAGTTTTTGTTTTCAGCTGCAGACATTTGTGTGTGGAGAAGATAATGAGCAGCAGCAGCGTCTCTCCCTCAGACTTGCTCAGGTGTTTCAGGTGGTTTGGTATGCATCTCGTGCTGCTGGTATAAGCCAGTTTAGCCTGACATAGCCTACACTAAACAGGATTTCCACTGGTAGTTTGTTTGAAATACTGCCACACAGTGCTCCGCTTGATGATGGCTGCCTCCGCGTCTCCAAGGCAACCTGCAGTTCTTTTATATTAATGTAACATTGTGCCCCATTATTCTATTAGGCCTACATATGCAGATTACTGCACTAGTTGGAACATTTAGGTGTATACTTGGTTAATGTTATTATCAAAAGCTTTCAGGCAACATTGTCACCCCTAAAAATAAGATACAACCCCTGGCAAAAATGATGGAATCACCGGTCTTGGAGGATGTTTATTCAGTTGTTGAATTTTGTTGAAAAAAGGCAGATCACAGACATGACACAAAACTAAAGTCATTTCAAATGGCAACGTTGTCACTTTAAGAAACACTAAAAGAAATCAAGAAAATAATGTGGTAGTCAGTAACAATTACTTTTTTAGACCAAGCAGAGGGAAAAAAATACGAATCACTCAATTCCAGATTGAGACCTGGGCTCGTATTCCTGAAGATTCTTAGTGCAAAGAGTTGCCCCTAGTGGCCAAATTCTAAGATAATTCTTAGAATCTTGGTGTTTTCTTAGAATTTCTCCTAAAAATTAAGAGTAGATCTTAGTAAAGATAAAAGCTATTCCAAAAGAATCCTAGCTCCTAAGAGTGCTCCTAAGGTGAGATTTATTAGGAGCAGGGAAGAGGACTTTTAAGCAGCTCAGGAGTTCCCTAAGCAGAGGACAAAATGGTAGAGGGAAAAGGCAGGAGAGATATTCTTCACGTTTTTGTGCTGCAATCTCCTCTTTTGCTTTTGACCGCAACACATACCACCGCTTCTCACAATCCTCACTTGTGCGCACAACCAGCGGAAAGGAAGCATTTATCTGTTGTGCTATAGTGTCCCAGGCTTCTTGGCTTGCACTGTGACACTGGGGCTGAATTTACCCCTCAAAACACTTTTATGCTCATTGATTAACTGAGCCAAAAGCAAATACTGTTCCTCGGTCCAGTTGGGTTTTCTTGTTCTTTTTTTCTCCATTGTTGTTCACTAGTAAAAGCCAGACAAGCCTACTTCTTACACACCTGTCAGCAATCAAGGACACTGATGAAAGCTGTGCTGCGTTACACTCGTTAATACCAAATTAAGCTGAGATGTTGATAGTTGAAAGTACAAAAGCATGCAATTAATAAGAGCAAATTAATATAACCATCACAATGTGAATATGTGGGCATTCAGTAGGATTATTTTATAGTACAGTTTACTATTCATTTAACATGTATTTTCTTTTATGTGATATGTTATTTACATTTACACAGTCTTCATTAGATTAGATTCCATGATTAAGTTTATCAGTTATCACCAAAAGTAAGTTTTTTATCCAGCTTTTAGGATCAACCAATCACAGCTTTGGAAATGATGACTCATACCTAACAACGGGGTCAACCACACCTCCTCACTAAGACAGGAGTTTCAGTCCACTACTTGCTCAGAGTTCTCTGAGAATGTTCTGGAATCACTCGTAAGCTAAGACTCCTTGATGGGAATTTTTAGGCTAAGTTAGGAACTCTCTGAGAGGATTCTCAGAATCTTTAGGAATACGGGCCCTGGACTATTTGCAGGCCATAACATTGACCTTATGTGTCTTTCTTCATGGGATGTTTTCACAGTTTTTGCTCGATGGCAAGATGCATTGTCATCTTGAAAAATGATTTCATCATCCCCAAACATCCTTTCAATTGTTTGGATAAGAAAAGTGTCCCAAATGTCCATGTAAACTTCAATGACAGCCATCTCCCCAATGCCTTTACCTGACATGCAGCCCCAGATCATCAATGACTGTGGACATGTGCATTTTTTCTTCAGGCAGTTGTCTTTGTAAATCTCATTGAACGGCACCAAACAAAAGTTCCAGCATCCTCACCTTGCCCAATGCAGATTTGATTCATCACTGAATATGACTTTCATCCAGTCATCCACAGTCCAAGATCGCTTTTCCTTAGCCCTTTGTAACCTTGTTTTTTTTCTGTTTAGGTGTTAATGACGGTTTTCGTTTAGCTTCTCTGGATGTAAATCTCATTTCCTTGAGGCTATTTCTCACAGCTCTGTCACAGACGTTGACTCCAGTTTGTTTTGCTGTGCATTTTCAGTTTTCAGACATACTGCCTTAAGTTTTCTGTCTGGACACTTTCATGTCTGCCTTGGTCTACCAGTACGCTTTCCTTGAACAACCTCCCATGTTGTTTGTACTTGGTCCAGATTTTAGACACAGCTGACTGAACAGCCAACATCTCTTGATGATTTACCCTCTTTAAGGAGTTTGATAACTCTCTTCTTTGTTTCAATTGACATCTTTGTCTTGGAGCCATGATTCATGTCAATCCACTTGGTGCAACAGCTCCAAGGTGTGATCACTCCTTTTTAACTGCAGATTAACGAGCAGATCTAATCTGATGCAGGTGGGAAAGGACATCAACAGGGTGATTCCATCATTTTGTCCTCAAAATTGAGTGATTCCATATTTTTTTCTCTTCTGCTTGGTCTAAAAAAAGTAATTGTTACAGACAACCAAGTTTTTTCTTGACCTCTTTTAGTGTTTCTTAAAGCAAGAACATTGCCTTCAAATGACTTTAGTTTTGTGTCATGTCTGTGATCTGCCTTTTTTCTACAAAATTCAACAACTGAATGATCATCCTCCAAGACCGGTGATTCCATCATTTTTGCAAGGGGTTGTATTTATCAATGAGAAATGAACGAGGAGGAGGAAAAAATGGCATGTACACGGTTGTTTTCTTCTACACGGTTATGATTTTTTCTGTGTATCAGTTTTCAAGTGCAGATGTTGACACCCCTAGTCAGATACACATGATGATCTTAAACAGTTTAGAAATTCTGTGATTGACTGTTAAATCAAAGTTAAGCTGTGTTAAATTCTCCTCTGAAATATTCACATCGTGCTGTTTCTTCTCCTGGTGTGTAAAGAACTTCAGACTTCAATTATCTTTGTCTAAACTTGAACAGAGAGTAGAGGGACTGACCACAGACTGAGCAGGTCAGAGTGATGAACAGGAGGATGAAGATCATCTTATCATCAGTTCAGCTCTGGAGGAAGAGAAAGAACAAAGTCAGTGTTTTGGAGCAGCTCCAGTTTTACACCTGTACTCAGAGGATGTAGGCTACAGCATGAGATCAGACAAACATAAACTCAGGTGATGAAGCAGCTCAACAGCTCCAAACAGTAAACAGGTGATCAACATCTGAACAGAGAAATAATCTTTAATATAAAAACATTCAGAGTTAAAATGACAAATCATCATCCTGAATACAAAGTTTACCTTTCTCTCTCTCTCAATATATATACAGTGTCTCACAAAAGTGAGTAAGCCCCTCACATTTCTCCAAATATTTTATGATATCTTTTCATGGGACAGCAGTGAGGTAATGACACTTTGATACAGTTTACAGTAGTGAGTGGGCAGCTTGTTAAACAGTTTAAATTCACTGTCCCCTCAAAACAACTCCACACACAGCCATAAATGTCTAAACTGCTGGCAACAAAAGTGAGTACACACTGCCTTAACCCTCTTGGGGAGGGAGTTCACCAGAGATTTACTTTTTTCCACTGGAATCCTTTTCCACTTACTAATGAGCACATGATGGAGCTGGTGGATGTTGGAGACCTTGCACTCCTCCACCTTCCTTTTGAGGACTTCACACAGATGCTCAATAGGGTTATGGTCTGGAAACATGCTTGGCCAGTCCATCACCTTTGCCCTCATCTTCTTTACCAAGGCAGTGGTGGTCTTGGAGATGTGTTTAGGGGTCATTATCATGTTGGAAAACTGTCCTGTGGCCCCTTTTTCAGAGGGTGGATGTCATGCTCTGCTTCAGTATGTTACAATACGTTGGCCTTTGTGGTTCCCTCAGTGAAGTGTAGCTCCCCTGTACTGGCAGCACTCATGCAGCCCCAGACCATAACACTTCCACCACCATGCTTCACTGTAGGCAACACACACCTGTCTTTGAGCTCCTCATCTGGTTGCTCCCACACATGCTGGACACCATCTGAACCAAATAAGTTCATGTTGGTCTCATCAGACCACAGGACATGGATCCAGTAATCCATGTCTTTAGTCTGCTTGTCTTCTGTAAACTGTTTGAGGACTTTATGAGCATCATTTTTAGAAGAGACCTCCTCCTGGGATGATAGTCATATCGACCAATTTGATGCAGTGGGCAGCTTATGGTCTGAGCACTGACAGGCTGACCCCTCACCCCTTCAACACCTCTTCAGCAGCAATGCTGGAAGTACTCGTACATCTATTTCCTAAAGACATTCTCTGGATATGATACTGACAGCACTAAACCTCTTTGGTTGACCATCGCGAGGCCTGTTCTGAGTGGAGCCTGTCCTGTCATGACCCCAAAACACACCTCCAAGACCACCACTGCCCTGTTAAAGAAGCTGAGGGTTAAGGTGATGGACTGGTCAAGCATGTCTCCAGACCTGAACCCAATTGAGCATCTGTGTGAAGTCCTCAAAAGGAAGGTGGAGGAGTGCAAGGTCTATACATACATATATACAGAGCACGCCAGATATTAACAGGGACAAACTGTTTTGTGTAGAAGTTCAAAGGCTGCTGTTAAGCAAGCTACTTGTAATGCACTTTAAAATGTGACCAAAATCTGATGATTTTAATTTGCACTTTATGTCCATATGCACCTTAATATGTGCTTGTATTTACATATTACCTGTCAAACATGTTGAAGTTATCTGTTTGAAGTTTAAAAAATCTGTTTTTCAGCAGAAGTTTAGTTTAAGTACTGCTCTTTATTGAGGTTATTCCCTCTTGGATGTGGCAATAAATTAATAAACATCCAGTGTGTTTCTTACCTACTTTTAGTGTTTTATACTTTGTGCCAACTGGCGATCTGCCAAAAATCCCCAGCCCAGCTCATGGCCCAAGTCTGAAAATTTGGCCCAACTGAATTTTTAAAAGAATAGCCCTGGTTTAACAGATAGTGCTTTACTTATTAATATCGAAAAAAGTTTGACTGAGGAAGGCTGAATTTCTGGCTAAGTTGTTCAAATGATGCTAGAATGTTGTCTATAAACAGATCCTTGAAACATACAAGTCCTTTCCCCCTCCATTCACCAAAGACTGGGTCTTGAGTTGATGGTTTAAAAAGTTAATTTGATGAAATGGGACTTAAAAAAAAAACAGTGCCCTCGGGTTAAATGCACAATATCAGGCGTGTCGTCCACAGAGCAGATGGTGGCTGCTTTTGAAAGCGGCTAACACCTTGGACATGAGGAGGACGAAAATCTTTCATTCTTCATGTTTTCCTCTCTGGATTTGCTTTGTATGAAAGTTACTTAGAACAGTGAATGCTTCATTCCTTCTTTACCCTGAGTATCTGAAGACTGATTTAGGAACAGGAAAGTCAAAGCTATGCAACCACGTTATAGGTATCTTGGCACATTCTGGTTTTATGGTAATTCAGGGTGTTTTCTGTGGGCATAGAGAGTTTATCCACCTATCACACAGACTACACCACTGAGTCTTCTTGTGTAAAAGACAGACATGAACTCAAGTTATGAAGCAGTAAAACATTAACCATATGATCTACATCTGCACAGAAAAAAGATCTTTAACCAGTATAAAACATTCAGAATGTAAATGACAAAACATGAAAACAAAGCTTACCTTTTCTCATAGAGTCATAAAGAAGCTTTGACCTGTTCATGTCCTTCTTTCTTCTTCACTGATGAGTTCTGTGTTGTTTCATGTGTTAAGAGCGTGCTGATGATCCACTTGCTTGTCTTTATAAAGACAGTGGATTTTGTGTCTGAAGGGTGTGGACTCCCTTCAGACAAGGGAGGGGACTCCAACAAAGTCCACTCTCACACTCTTAAATTACATCTGGTTTTCTGTGCACCACAGATAGCAAAGCAAATTAAACAATAAACTTTACCTGTCTCCCATCAGACTGCAGTTGGCAACACTCCTGGAGCATCTTACCTTTGACTCCTCACTCTGCTTTCCCCTTCTAGATCCTAAGGATCACAGATTAACCAAAACTGTTTTGACTCATAGCTGCCAAATCAACTGTTCTCTTTAACACTGCCTCCATTATGAGTTGGTTGGAGCTCATTTCAATGTGGTTGGAGTTTTAATGAATTTATTTTAGTTTATTTAAATTATTTTATTTGTAAAAAATCTGTTGATTTACATTTGTAGAATTGTTTTCATCTGAATCATAACAAAACAACGGACCTATAATGTTCATATTTTTAAAAGCCAACTCAAGACCTACTTTTTCAATCTGGCTTTTATCTGATTATATCTACTATTATTTGAAATTATGTTTTAACTGACTTTAACCCTCTTTTTCTGTTTACCTCCTCCAAGGAGGTTATGTTTTTGCCAGCGTCTGCTTGGTTTTTTTTCTGTTGTTATTGTTATTTTTATTTCTCTGTTTGCAAAATAACTCTAAAAGTACTGGATGGATTTCGATTAAATTTTCAGGAAATGTCCAGATTGGGACGAGGAACACATGATTAGATTTTGGGAGTGATCCGGATCACCATCTAGATCCTGGAATACTTTTTTAAAGGATTCTTTAACATTGCTAGATAGGACCATTTTCAGCATTTGTGCATATTACTCCACCAAAAATAGTCGGGACATTTGGAAGAAAAACACGTTTCACAACAGGTTCTACAAGATATCAGAGACTGATCTGGATCCTGGCAAAATTCCAGATTCTCTGATCCAGAACAAGAAAAATTTAGATATCATTGGAATTTTCGTCATGGCAAGAGAACAAATAAAGGCATAGACTTCAAACACCAAAATATAGCCAAGATACTGTGGAATCTGGAGTGTTCAATCTGATTTGTTGTATCTTGAAAAACTTTGGAGCTAGATCCAGAAGAAAACCACCATGACGAAAAATGTGATTTTTGTGAATAACTCCTGAACTAAAATAGATATCATTATGAATCCAGTTGCTAATGGTATGTTTTCATGCTCAAGGAATCTAAATATTGACATGAAATAAAGGTAGGACCAATATTTATCGTGAAAATCACAATATGGGTGAGGACTGTGGTGCTGGCAGAGGTCTGCGCTCTACGAGTGCTTTTCTAGTTTATTTGTACATTTCAGTTCAGATTTTTGTTGATTTGGAATTTTATTCTTTATTAAAAACTTTTCTTTTTATTATCCTATTTTAGCTGATTTTATTATGCACCTGATGTTAGGTCCCCTTATTTTACCATATAATTTATTTATATTTTATTTTATATAATTATATTATTTTATTTCACCCTGTAGTATTCCTATCTAATGTCTTAGCATGATTTTTAACCATCATTTTAGTCTCACCTCCTGTGTTTCCTCAGTCCTCTTATTCTGTTTTCTGTCAGAATTTCCATTTTGTGTCCTTGTGCATTTGAGTGAGTGTGTATTGTGTTTTCATTTTATGCAATGATGTATTTTTCTACTTTTTATTTCTCCTATCGCTACTTCATTTTATTTTATTTTATGTCCCATGTAAAATTCTTTGTTTTAAAAAGTCCTGGATGAAAAGTGCTTTTCAAATAAAGTTTGATTGATTGTAGATGTGAATGTCTCTCAGATTCACCTGTTTAACTGCTCTTAATTCAAACAGCTGATAAACCAATCACAGAGCAGCAAGTCAGTGCATTTAGGCATGCAGGCATGGTCAGGCATCAGAATGAAGAAGGTCAAAGGTCACTGAAGTAACTGTGCCATGATTATTGATCTACTGGGGTTTCTATGCACAGCCATCTCTGGGGTTTACAGAATGGTCTGAAAAGAGAAAATGTTCAGTGATCCACAAGCCTTGTTGATGCCAGAGGTCAGAGGTCAGAGGAGAACAGACAGGGAGGTTTGAGATGACAGAAACTCAGATTAATGGAGCTCCTTCTTCAGTGATTGTGTCGTGTTGTTCAGCTTGTGAGAGCGTGGACACCTCTTCATCAGGCTGAGGTCAGAGGTCATTTAAGATCACACTGAGAAGCAGCACAAAGAGGTGAGGCCCCTGACAACAAGACTTGAACATTCAGCTGCTTTTCACAGACACAGAGCTCATGAGTTGATCCAGATGAAAAAAAATCACCACAAGGTTTTCACAGTGACCCTTGTCCTGTCTTCAGTAACCCCCTGTGTGACATTGGAGCCATAAAGCCATAAAACAACCTCTGCAGGGACAACAGAGAGTGAAGGGCGTGTCAGGCTGTGAGAGATACAAGGGTCAGGCTGTTGGTAAGTTAAGCGTTGAAAGTGAACAAGAAACTATAACAAGTCAAAGCAGGTAATTATGTGTGTTTAAGCCTCTTTGTTTTGTTAAAGCACCACAGAATAAATGATAAGCCCTGTTTTCAGATTTAATGTCACATCATGTAAAATGAGGACATCACTGTAAATGTAATGTTTGAATTGATCATTTCTCCAAGTTACTGTCATTAAAAAGCTTCTTGTGTAGTTTTTCTCCTGATACATTTTATTTGAATCTGTCATGACCAGTGAATATGTCACTGGTCATGACATATGGAAACTGAGGGAGAAAGAAATCAAAAGTTTAAGCAATCAAAATCACCATTAACAAGTGTTGTCACAATGTCAGAATCAGTGGCGGCTGCTGGTCAGTCAGGGAGGGGAAGCTCTTTTTTTTCTGGCCTACATCAAAAATTTATTGATTTATGTAAATGATCTGTGACCCTGTTGTACCAAGTAGGTGTCTTTTCCTGGGATTTTATTCCCCAAAACTCACTTTTGACCAGACAACACATTTTATTTGTGACAGCACTTCCAGTGAGCCAGCTCACCTTGTCATACCAGGAATGCTGAAAAGACCTGTTTCTTTTCCCCACCTTTTGCACTAAACCAGTCTTAGGAGTTGATCTGCCCTGCTGTTTAACTCAAATTTTCTCTTCGTAAGGAAGACTATCAAATGGCCTCGCCAAAATCTGGTTGACAACATTCATACTATCTGCCATGACGTGCAGCTTGCTAGCAGCTGGAGCAGCTACGTGAGACCACTGTTTGACTGGCTGTGAGTGTGAGTGAGAGGGAGAGAAGCTACAGCTGCTCGCTTGTGAAAAGTAAAAGGGTCAGGAGAGAATCTTCAAACACAAGGCTTGTCGTTTTTAAGAAAGATAAAGTCGCTTGTGATCGATAAAGCCTCCGGATCAGTCCAGAACAACTGAATGTATTGTAAAACTCCGAAAATGCCCCGTTGAAGGGTGAACCTTCAAGATCGCTGATTGGCTCATTTCACTGTCAATCAAAAAAGAATTCGGCCTCAGACAGATCATCCAATCACCATGCAGAAGCCGAGCGTCCAGGCCAGCCCACTGCCTCATAGACCCCCAGAGACGCTGAGCGTCCGATGGGCGGGACAAAGCCCAGCGTTTATCCAATGACCGTCCAGTTTCCACAGTGGAACAACCCACTCTAGTGTTCCCCGTTGATGCCAGGAGACGCTCAGCGTCCGACTGTGTTAAAGCGCTGAGACGCTGCGGGGATGAATGAGAAGGAAGTCGCTCCAGTTACCTGTGATAAGTAGCTGATTCTGAACAAAAGATGAAGGTATTCTAGCGCATATGTAGTCAATGAAATGTACACACAGCAGTACATATCACCACTTTTTTGAGGGGACATTTTAGGGGAAGCTGAGCTTCCCTTGCAGTCTTAGAGCAATCGCCACTGGTCAGAATTATAACTTTAATAATATTATTAAGCTTAGCAACCTGATAAAGCAGAAGCAGTATTTTAAATTAATATAGCCCAACCCCTCAGAGTTTAGTCTAATTTATGAACTGACAGTTTATTAAAAATACAGCAGTCACGCATCTTTAACCCTTGTGGGTAATCGGGGACATTTTTGTCCTTCCAGACAATTTTTTGCTCAACTTTTGGCCATAATTTTGGAAGTGTTACTCAGTATTGAATGACTTTTTGTAGGAAGGTTTTCTTTATGGAAAGTCTTAAAATTCTATAAAAGTTTGATTTTTGTCAGAGGTCAAAGGTTACCATAGAACAAATTTACTACCCTTTGAGGTAATCAGAGGACATAAATGTCCTACCCAAAAGCTGCTATAAAAACATAACAGATCATTTTTTAAAAACTTTTTTTGCTTAAATCATTCAGTCAACTTCAGTTCTAATTAAAAAAAACAAATATGCAATTATTTATTTTATTTTAATCCTTTAAATGCCAACTTGATTACATGAAGTATGAATTTTAATGAAAAAAAACACAAAAAGTGAGTTTTTATCAATATTATAAATGTTGGAGGCTGAGGATTTTTTTCAAAGATCAGACTTAAATATACATAAGATGAATAACAAAATTGATTTTCATGCATTGTTAATTTTTTTGCAGTGCCCAATTCATAATTTACTACCCTTCGGTAGTGGTCATTAATGTCCTCTCCCAAAGCTGCGATAAAAACATAAGAGATTAATATTTTTTGTACTTTTTTGCTCAAATCATTCAGTCAACTTCAGTTCTAATCAAAAATACCAAATATAGAATTATTTATTTTATTTTAACCCTTTAAATGCCAATATGAATACATAATGGATAAATAATGGATAAAACAATGATCATTCTTTGTGGTAAAAACAACAATGAAAATACTCTAGCACTGCTGTTGTCCACTTGCCCTAAAACAGTTTTAAAATCATCATTGTATTTATCAATTTGAGCATTTATCCTCCATGTTTCAACTATTTTGTAACACTGCTTCAACACTGAAGCACATTTTTTCTGTTGTGGCTCTATGCATCTTCTGTGTCTGTGTGTGTGTCTGAGGTGGACACATCTTTACCAAACTTTCACACTCAAACATACATGCACTCTCTAAAGTAAATCAAAGTGTGGGCCCTGCCCTGCAGCTCACAGAGCTCACTGTGAAGTCAACACAAACAGTTAGTGAGTTTACTCAGTTACAGGCTGCTGTCCTGTCAGAACCAAAGTTAGATCTATATGTCTTTGACAGACTGATCATTTCAGTCCTCTGGTGAGCAACAAATGAGATAAAGAGGTGCTTTTCTGCAGATGAGATGTCATTGACCTTTTTTAGTCTGAGAGCATTGTCACGGTTCACGAGTTGAAATCAACTTTTTCTGGTTACAGGGACAAAAGGGTCTCATCTGCAGAAAAGCTCCTCTTTATCTCATCAGAGGACTGAGATGATCAGCCTATCAAAGACTTAGAGATATAACTTAGCAACCCACAAGGGTTAATGTTCACTCTCACTCATTAGTCTGAGACCCATATTCTGCTGTCCCAAAATCACTGAACACATTATTTTGATTCAGTATTAGTGCGTTAGTCACTTTAGATCTCACACTGTTTGAATTTAGTGTGCAGAGCTTATTAATAATAAGATTTAGCTTTAGTTTCTTTTCTTTGAGTCACCTGATGATGGAGGAGGGAAACTTCCTGAAAGCTGACAGGAGATTTATGCTGGACCAAATCTTCACAGTGTTGGGGTGTTTGGGTGAAAGTTAGTTTGTCTTTGTGTTTAGTTTATTGTCTCTAAAGTTTTTACAAGTTCAGACTTGCTAAAACAACCAAGTTCAAACATTCCTCTTCATCATAAACCTCTGCAGGGTTGACATCAATATTTCACTCCTATACTATTTTCTCCACCTCAGCAGGGGGTGTTGAGTCCAGTTGGTTTTCCTCTTGTTTACCCTCAACATGATTTACTATAATGTTTAATATCTGATCAGACATGTCAGTTAATTAACTAAAAATTAAATAGTACTTTATGATTCAGTGTATCAATACAACATTTCAAACTTTTGGTGGTATAAAAGGATCCAATGGCTCATCTTTAGCCAAATGAGTCACACAGTTACAGGTGGTTAAATTACATATGAGTATAATACACCATGTTAGGCCTGAATAAATTGAATTTGATACAAATCTCAAAATACCTGACATGCAGAAAATGTACTTTGACACACGAAAAGGTTTTTTTGTGTTAAAAAGTACAAACCATTTATGCCTGGTTCTCCTTTTCATCAGAGACAAGAAGAAATTATAAGGGCTTACTGAATTTAGGGCCACGAAACAGGGGGTGGCTTACCCCTCTCTCCCCTAAATTGATACTTCTATTCCATGATAAAGTGTTTTCACTTGACCTTGTATCCATCTCCTCAGGCATGTCCTGCTCATGTTCCTGCTCCTCATAGAGTCATAGTCTCTGCAGTGTTGAATTGTAAATTAAAAAGATTATAGAAATAAAAACCGAGGTAAATGGGGGTGAAAGGATAGGTCAGGGTGATATCAGCGGCTTAGAACAACATGCTTACCTATCTGAAAGTCCCTGCACTGATGCTGGACTGTAGAGGTGGGGGCAGGGACCACTGCTCTTTCTCTTTCTTTTGAATATAGTAGATGAGGTTTCTGTCTCCTGTTTCTGGTAACTGAAATCAAAGAAAGTGTCGTTTATACATTTACACCCTGTTGCTAAGACACTCGACATGCAAAGTTTAACCCACCACCATTTTAATATTCAGGACATCTTAAACATGGCATGTCCCAGATTTCACCAGATTACTGAGTTTACAAAGCCCTGTGGGGAAAACAGGCCGTGCTTTCACGTATAGAGTAAATGCCCATAAGGTACTGCTCTAAGAGGAAATCTAAACACATTTGTTTAATACCATAAAACCAAGTACACAACATAAGAGGAAAAAAATAACTCACCTGTCCACCAGACGTAGATTTGAAACCCGAGAGGTCCTAAAGAGGGGTCCTCCTCCGCTCAAATACGCCGACATTGGCTCTTGTTTTCTTTTGCACACGGTCCTCCTTCTTGTACTCTTTCTGTGAGCGTTTTCACGATCCTTGACTTTTTGGTGGAAGCTGCCTGGGGTAAAGGGGGAATCAGCATCTTCCCTCTTGATTGTTGCTGTCCACCATTGTTTGAGATTTGTTGCTGTTTTTCTTCTCGCTCTCCTTCTTCTTCTTGTTCTTGCGCTCGTGGTAGAACTCTTTGATGTTCTTCGGATCTGTTTTTCTGGCGAGTAAGGTAAATCTGCGAACCAGGACTTCCTCGTGCACGTTCACGAGAACGAAGAACTTTACAACCAATCATGATGAAGGACGAAGTGCTGCCCCTCGACCAATCAGGATAGAACCCTCAGGGGCTCTTCTGATTGGTCAAAGATAGCTGAAGCGATGGAGAATCTTTGTCAGCTCATAACAGAGACAGATGGAAACGCAGCGATCTCGCAGTAATGCAATTATAATACACTCTTACATTTGATCCAAAAAAAGCACAAAAAAATTAGCATTGGCTGGTAAAATCCTGCCTACAGCACCTTTAACATTGCATATATTAATTTTCACAGTCCAAGAAAAAGCTTAATCTCCTCAAAAATTTCCTTTGTAGTGGCCCAAATCCTCTTCTGTATAATAATAGTCAGGGGGCCAGATGGAAAGCTCTGAGGGGCCTGATGTGGCCCCCAGGCCGCCTGTTGGTGATCACTGCCCTTGACCTATAAGCCACCCACACCCACATTTTGGACACGTCATGTGCCACGAGCAGTTTACATTCATGTTAAAATACAGCGTGAGACTTTGTGGTGATTGAATGCTTTATATTTAAAGGTTTTTTTTATAGTTACATTTATAGTCCTGCTTTGTTTTCCTGCTCTATGGTGAGCAGCTCTCAGCTTCAGAGCGTCAGTAAAAGGGGAAAACCCTCCTGATCAAAAAATACTCATATTTTTTTACAGACATGTCAGGAGGTCTACCCTTTCATGCATGTGTCCAATACAAGAGACAGATATTTAGAATACATTTTTTAACCCTTTAGCTTGCAGTACAATGCCCAACTACCAGGTGGTAAATCCCAAAAACCCTTCTCAAGTTTTATAAACATAATAGCTTTGCACACTTTTTCATTTTGAGATATTGCAACATAGATCCAAAACGGCTGACGGAGGCTAAATAAGATGTTTAGTGGATCTAAATTAAGTTCCACTAAAGTAATATTTACACCACTGCCAACTGTAGTGAACAGATGCATAACTCACCATTAAAATAGCATTGAAAAAAAGACCATGATTTTTAGCTTGTTTAAAAGTAAAAACAAACACTTTAAAATTATTCCTTTGTGATTTAATAATTCATGCATGAAGGGGTTAATAGCCCATCATAACGGCATTTTATTCACTCCTCTGACAGCTTTATCATATTCAAAAACGCAAAGAAAAAGCCCCTGTGATAACCTCACACAACCTATTTTTCAACATCCCTACTTCAGTGGCTCCTGAGCTGGAGTCTCATGGTTGGCCTTATCAGTCGCACACTTTCTGCCATTTCCCCCTCATGAAGTCATTTTATGACAGGTGCAAATGTCATAAAGTCTGTCAGACATTTTGGACAATTCCATGCTCCAACTTTGTGGGAACAGTTTGGAGCTGGCCTCTTCCTCTTCCAACATGACTGTGCACCAGAGCACAAAGCAGGTCCATAAAGACATGGAGGACAGAGTCTGGTGTGGATCAACTTGACTGGCCTGCACAGAGTCCTGACCTCAACCCCATAGAACACCTTTGGGATGAATTAGAGCAGAGACTGAGAGCCAGGCCTTCTGGTCCAACATTAGTGTGTGACCTCACAAATGCTCTTCTGGAAGAATGGTCAAAAATTCCCATAAACACTCCTAAACCTTGTGGACAGCCTTCAGAAGAGTTGAAGCTGTTATAGCTGCAAAGGGTGGACCGACATCATGTTGAACCCTATGGATTAGGAATGGGATGTCACTTGAAGGTGTAGTCAGCGTTGTGGGAGAAAACGAGTGGTGATGTTTTTGAACAGATTTAGACCCAGCTCTCCCTTCATACCTCACCCCTGGCTCCACCCCCAAAAGCTGATGGACGTGCATAGTCATGGAAACAGCTGTAGAAACTGCATAACTGACCAGCGTAGCCCCGACTCGTCAAACAACTCAACTCCCATTATTGATAACATCACAACAACAGTACATTCTGGCAGATTAGACAATAAGATGAATGTCTGACGGCTGTTACTGTTTTGTGAAGCACCACAAAGCTAATGTTGCTAACTTGTCCAGCAGAAAGACGGCGACATCCACGTCTGTTTTCAGGTCTTTCAATTGGTGGAGTCCCCTCCACCATCAGAAAGCAACACCAATGATGACCCGGGTCTTCGCTCTTTCATGATCATGGCCCTTCTTTTTCACTTTTCACTCCTCTGACCTTTTTCTTTTGGGCTGTTTTCGACTACTGCACACATTGCATCTCTCTGTTGCGCTAACTGCGCATGAGTATGATCGCCCCCTGGATGTGGGGGGGTGTACCCTGTTCTGGTAACTCGGTAGGGGCCACAGTATTTACCTGCTGAAATTCAGAGCCAAGGCTGTATATTAAACCACATTTTTTTTCAACATGCTGTCAGTGGTGACATCTTGTGGATGGAGAGGAGAAGTACCGTGATTTTGACAAATA
Organism: Scarus forsteni; assembly: GCA_036419115.1. Taxonomy (NCBI): domain Eukaryota; kingdom Metazoa; phylum Chordata; class Actinopteri; order Labriformes; family Labridae; genus Scarus; species Scarus forsteni. The sequence goes on from JAZDUH010000426.1 coordinate 1,576,115, forward strand.
GTGCATTAGATTAGAAGATTAGAAGATCGCTGAGTACACCTTTCAATTCATATGCCAGTCAAGGTAGGTGAGCGAATACTTTTGGAAATAGTGTATTTTATGACCCAAGTACTCTTGGAAAATTGAAATATATTCAAGATTATTTATTAAAATAAATACTGTATAAAACACTTGATTTTTTAAAAGATCATTTTGGTTGAAGCATTCTAAAAAACTCCCTGGTTAAAACTTCATTAAAAAAAATCTAAATTCAATAAATCATTAAAAAGAGTCGAGGCGGGGTTGTGTTCATGTGTATTCAGTTTATTTCTCTGGTTGTAAATGCATGACTGTTAAAATACGCTGCGTTAATGTTCCACAATGTTGCTGGCATGTGCCCGCAGCCTCCCCTTATGATCAGGCTGAGTGACACAGGATGCACTTTTATTTTGAAAGGGTGGACAACATTGCTGCTGGCTGTGGGACGCAGCCCGGCACACAAAGGCTGATGGGAGTTTATATTTGATTTTTCGTTCTCTCTTGGTGATGGTAAAACATGTCTGCTGTTTTGGTGGACGCAGCCCTGTCGCTCTCGTGGTAAATGTGGAGGCTGCGGCGACGCTCTCGGACTGTAACGGACGCTCCTGAAGGCGTCGCGGGGGCGTCTGCCGGTTGGTCTCACAGGAAGTGGATTTAGTCGTCCAGGAAGAAGTAGTTCCCGCTTTTCTTCTGCTCCGTGTCCTGAGAGGAGAGATCAGGGTCAACGTTGAGTTAGTTCTTCCTCTGTGGTTCAGAATTTAAATAATTTAAATATGAACTGTTTGAACACGCAAATACATGTGTGAAATTAAACTCCAATATTTTCTTCATGTTTGGTGTGAACACAGCTTTACTTTAAACATTTAATAACTAACAATTGCACACAAATGTCTTTTTACTCACTTCATGAGTTCATGTTTTGATGAAATAATGACAGTCATAAATGTAAGGACTCAATAAATGAGTGTGTAATGCCAGGGGCGGTTGGCCCATAGTTGGTGATAGTGCATCACCGTCCTTGACCCACATGAAGAAAATGGAGAGGTAAGAATTTATAGTGCCCTTGTTACTGTACCAGTCTTCATATTGGTTAATCAGCAGCCCGGCTATCACTGCGATGTCACTGTCCAACCAGCAGCCCCGCCCATAAGGGGCACATATTAACATACACACTAAGCCTAAGGATGGGTATGAAAGCAAATTCCAGTTGAGGATTGATAAAAACTCCCTAAAAGAACAATAAAAGACAGCATATTGAGAAATGACAGAGGGAGGAAGGGGTAGAAGCAGTGAACTGTGCAGAAAAATCCCTCCATGGAGGACAGCAAGCTTGGACTCTGTCTTCATCTGGACAGGAACTTATTGTCAATTAAAAACACCTGGACATGGTCTAATATAACAAACTGTAACATGGACACTAAATACAGTAGGCCAACAGAATGTTTGAGTGCATGCTTATATGTTTTTATCATCTCAAAAACATTTGTACATGTTCATTTACAATTTTTATAAAGAGAAACCTGTTGAAAATTCATATCAGTTTTCTTTTCTTGTAATTACACACTTAGCATTTATTAGATAACTCTGCCAAACACTTGCCAGACTTGTTTACATTTATTTGTTATGAATATAGGATGAATAAAATTTGTCGAAAGGACATTTTCATGGACATTTAAGACATTTTTTGACAAAGAAAGACCAGGCTGTTATAATTACAGTATTTAAAGAGTTATTTGGGACCACCTAATAAGTGTGTACTGTGGAACCAAATGTAAAGTATTTTAAACATTAACTTGATTTAGCTTTATGAAAATACTGTACAGTATGTGCATGTTATGTCTGGTGTTGCCATCAACAGGAAAAACAAATCAAACAATTTAACATAACACTGTATGTAACACTAACAATTTCTGTACACACACAGAGCTGAAGTGAGCTTTCTGAGGAGTAACAAGGAAACAAACATTAATATGAATGAAGGCATGAAAGCTACAGTTCTTAAGTCGGCTCCCACAGCCCCAGTGTGGGAATATTTTGGTTTTAAACAGAATGAACAAGGTCCATGAACACTGACGAGTTGATATGTCGAATTTGTTGAAAGTAGTGGCGATGAAGAAGGGGAGGTGCAGTGGAGCCTTCATCCTGTCAATCAGCGCTTACTGAGGCGTTTGGTCAGCAAAGTAAATAGAAATAAAACAGCACAAAATGGTGCGCTCACAGACGGTGTTGTTCGCTACATTGCAAAAGAAATGCAACCCTATAGTCTGGCTGAAAAGCCAGCAATGTTACGACCATTTGACAGACAGAGCAAATTGACAAGGAGAAAATACACGTCACAAACCATTCCTGAACTATGGGAATTTTAATTGTTTTTTTATAGTTGTGTGCGTTTAGATTTTTTTTTTTTTTTTTACAGAGACAGGGTTTATTTTTTATTGTTTTTGATTAGCATAATGATTTTTATTTACATGCATTTTTTCCTAAAAGAAAGTCGTCTTGATCTTGACCTTCCAATCACAATTAAATACTATTATAAAATTAAAGTTTACTGCTTTTGATATGGTGTACTCACTTTATTATGACAAATATTATAATGAAAAAAATGACGTTTCAAAAATATATTGACTAGGGATGGGAATTTCGACTAATTTCCCCGCCGACTAGTCTCAGATTTTATTTGCGACTAGTCGACTAGTCTATAAGCAAGAAAACTTGCAATTTAATACACATATTAAGTTAAAAGTTTAAAATTTTAACATGCAAATGTGTATTTAGGAACTATTTTAGCCCAAACATTCAGGACAAACTGTTAATTTAAATTCTATTGATGTAACAACAACTGACTGAATAAAGTTGAACAATTTAAAGAGAAATACATTTCTGATACGTTTGCCAATGCAATGCATGGCATTTATTATAAATACTGCTTTGGTATGAAACTTAGATGCAGCAGCATGACAATTCCAAACGTACAACATCGTAGCCTAGAATAGAATTTCCCTGAAATCTCTGGCACTTAAGACTAGTGCACAATTCAAGAAACTTTCATTTCTTAAGAATATTTAACTGTAATTGGAAGGTCAGGATATTTTAAATAAAATAAACTGAACAAAAAATATTGTAAATTTAACAAACAAAAAAGAGAAAAAAAAAGCAATGAAAATGAAATGACCTATCTTTTAGCAAAATTTCATGTAAATAAAAATAATTATACTAGTCACAAACAAAAAAAATAGACCCTGTCTCTGTAAAGAAAAAACAAAACTCACACAACAATAAAAACTCTGGCCTAAATGAAATGGAGTTTATACAGTTCAGAAATTGTGACATGTACTTTCTCCCAGTCAATTCGTACTATCTGTCAAACGTTTGTAACATTGCTGGCTTTTCAGCCGTATCGAAGGGCTGCACTTCTCGCAATTTAGCGAACGACACTGTCTGTGAGCGCATCATTTTGGGCTTTTATCTATATGTTCTTCACCGACCAAACACCTCAGTAAGTGTTGACTGTCAGGACAAAGGCTCCGCTGCACCTGCACATCTTCGTCGTCACTACTTTCAAACAAATGTGACATATCAGCTCGTCGGTGTTCATGAGCTCACACCTTGTTCATTCTGCTTAAAACCAACACATTCTCACACTGGGGCAGCCGGCTTAAGAACCGTATCTTTTGTGCCATCATTCATATTAGCGTTTGTTTCCTCGTTACTCCTCAGGACGATCACTTCAGCTCTCTCCGTGTGTCTGTGCGAGCGGCCCCGTCTTCACCCCAAAGATCGCATGTTTGACAGATGCTCACTCGGCTATAAATCCGCTAAATGCGCTATAGAACCGATGCACCCCGGTGTTAAGAAAGATAGACGTAGTGAGCCATCTTCTCATTCAGCCTCTTTGGTAGTGAAAGAGGAGGAAAACAAAGATGCAGGCTACTGCAGGTGGCATTTCTCGCCAGACGAGTTACAGTGTTCAGTTAGTAGCAGAGGCAGAGGAATGTTTTGTTTAATACGGGAGAATTACGGGAAAATATTAATACGGGAGGACGGCGGGAAAGAGGGTAAAATACGGTAGTTTCCCGGCCAAAACGGGAGACTTGACAGCTATGCACAGAGGCGTGAAGAACAAGATGGATGATGCTTACTGTAGCGTTTAACCGACTAGTAAAATACTAAACGATTAATAAATAAGTAGGCGGTTAAACGATTAAAAGACTAGTCGCGCACATCCCTAATATTGACAATGATATCGTTTATCGGTAATAATTTTTTGAAGAATTATTGTCCAGCAAAATTTGTTATCGTGACAGGCCTACTTGGATTTTTCGTCATAGCAAAATAACAAATAAAGACATAGACTGGCAACAAACATCAAAATATAGCTAAGATACTGTGGAATCTGGAGTGTTCAATCAGATTTGTTGTATCTTCAAAAACTTTGGAGCTAGATCCAGAAGAAAACCGCCATGACGAAAAATGGGATTTTCATGAATAACTACTGAACTAAATTAGAAATCAGTATGAATCCAATTACTAATGGTATGTTTTCATGGTCAAGGAATCTAAATACTGATAAGAAATAAAGGTAGGAGTAATATTTATGGTGAAAATCACAATATAGGTGAGAACTGTGGGGCTTGAGAAGGTCTGCACTTCTAATGTTGGTATCTTTTATCTTTCGCATGTCTTCATCGGTTACTGATTTTTAACGGAGGAGTGTGTTGTTACCTTGATGGAGTTGAGCTTGTTGATCCTCGGCCTGAAGTTGTTTGGGTCTCTCCTGAATGTGATCTCCAGCAGCGACAGGAAGCGGTTCATCCCGGCCAGCAGACTCTGAGGACTGACACGAGCGTAGAAGACCTTTAATTCACTCAAAAACAGCTCTGTGTTAAAGCTTAAATTCATGTTTTTTCGTACGTGTTGGCCGAGGTTTTCTTGGAGGGAACTCCGTCGAACACGATGACTCTGTCGGCGAGGTACGTGGCCATGATGAAGTCGTGCTCCACCACGAACGCCGTCTTCTTGGCGTGGAGGATGTACCTGCAAACACCGGACAGTTACACTTTAGAGGAGAGAAAACTGGAGGTCAAGAGTCAGAAAATATGAGGAAACGAGGATGAGGAGGGAAAAACGTCCAAGTGATTCTCAAGTTTCCGAGGGCAGCTGAATGTATCACAAATAACGTCGAGAATATGGGTGAATTTAATGAGATTTTGTTAGGGATGGGAATCAAAAACTAATTCCAGTTGAGAATCGTTAACAGCTCCATCAAAGAATCGATACAATGAATCTTTTTCCTAATCAATTCCCTTATCAATTCCTTCCACTGACGGGGTTCAGAAGCATCAGAATGTTGGCTTAATTTTTTACAAAAGGCATCGACTGCACAATCTTAAGTGAGTGGAAACACCAGTGACTTGTAGAAGCAGTTATCTATGCTGTGACGTGTGTTTGACATTGTTGACAGAAAATCTACAGGGATCAATATGGGAATCGTTCAACATTTGGATAGTTAATAGCAATGTTATCAATAACATTGTATAAATTCCCATCACAGGATTTCATCAACTTCGCTTTAACCCTTTAACTACCAGCTAAACTGTTTAGCAGAGGTAAAAAATGAACTCAAGGCTATTTAACGTTTTATAAAATAGAACAATGAAATCACTGTTTGATTCCCTTAACACAGAGAAAACTACAAAAAAAAAGTAAAAATCAGAGTTACATATGTTGTTGGAAAAGTGCTATATAAATAAACTTACCTTGCCTATTTTCATGGTTTGTGATTCAATGGATTAAAAAGTTAAAAGCTGATTAGTTAATGACTTAAACTGCAAAAATATTTGGGACAAAATCAACTACAAAAGGCATAAATGTTTCAAACAAAACAATACAAATAACTTGTAATGGATGATACTGAGTATGACACGCACACCAAAAAATGTTATTTGATGAATAGCTATATTATCTCATTAAAGTTAAGTATTTAAAATAATAATGAGGGTGATTATAATAAAAGGTTTTTGCTTTTTAAAAGTTTTAAATCCAACACAAGGGAAATATCAGGTTTTTTTGGTATGTGTTTTTTTCCTGTTTCCTAAAACACTGACAAAACCAAACAATGATGACTATTTTTTTGATGCATTTAATATTTCTAACTTATTGACCACTGCCAAACAGTTGAGCAAGAAGTTAAAGGGTTAATTCACATGTCCTCTTTGAAAATTTGCAGAAAAGCAACAAAAACAGAGCGTGGATAAATGGGGAAATTAGAAAGAGAAGGAAAGGAAGCAAATAAAAGGCACAAATAAATTAAATAAATAGCAAAAAAAAAAAAGAACCCAAACATGAACAGCAAAATAAAAGGCAATTACAAGAAATCAAATTGAAAGAAGACAAGTGATGAAAAAAGGAAATTTAGAGGAAGTAAGGGAGTAAAAGGTGAAGCTGGGGACTAAAAAGATTATGGAAAGTAAAATATAAGAAAGAAAAGAAGCAGACTGAAAGAAAAAGGTTTGAATAAAATGATTTTATGAAGACAGATCGGGAAGGTTGTGAAGAGTCTTGTGGCAATTTATAGAATTTTTTTTTTCTGAGGTTTAGATTAGAGTTGAAATGACGAGAGTACAGTTGATATGTCGACAATGAATTTATATAATTAGATTTTGACAGTAATCTTGAAATTTCACCTTAAATCTCAGTTTTGCCAAAATTATTTTCTTCATCTAACATGGCTCTTTTACTTTTTCATAGGAAAGAAAGGGAAGCATAAGAGTAAAAAGGTTAAATGCGAGAAAAAAAAAATTTTTGGTTAAAAAAGTAAAAGAAAGGGAAGGAAAATGATCGAGTTATTGTGAAGCAGGCACACAAGGAAAACTGAACAGGTTGAGACGGTGAAGCGTTAAAAAGTTAGCGGGTAGCTTCTGACCTCTTGATGACCCTGGCAGCCATCAACCTCTGCTCAGAGTCGAGATAAGCTGACGGCTCGTCGATCAGATAAACGTCGGCCGGTTTCCCCAAACACAGCGTGAGGGCGACTCTCTGCAGCTCTCCTCCGGACAGATTCTGGACCTGCAGACCGGGACAGGGGGGTCAGGGTTAAGTGGTTTAGGCGAGGGTTCAGGTCTGAGGGTCTCGGTCTTACGTCCTGGTCGATGATGCTCTCGATCTGCATCGGCTTCATGACGTCGGTGATGAACTGAGGGTGCGTGTAGGCGTCCCGGATCTTCTCGTGCAGCAGAGCTCTCACGCTGCCCTGAACACAGACACAAGGTTCTATTCTTTATTCTTTAATTCAGTTTTTGTTTGGTTTCATTTAAATCAGCAGCTATTTATGATTCTCCAACAATAACAAAAATAATGAAAATACTGATTAGCATTATCAAACAGAAATTCATGACCTACTTTACTTCAAAACTTTTAAACCTAATTACTTTAAGGAGAACAGCAAAAGACTATTAATTCTTTTGAATGCTTTTGCAAAATGAAAAAACACTATAAAATAAGAAAAAAAATGCACAATTATATAAGAAAATATAAAAATATCAATTATGCAAAATAAATAAAATTAAATATTTTGAATAGAATGAAATAGATAATATAATAAAATGAACTGACCAAGCTTAAACATTAAAATTACTTGAAACAAAAACTGAAACAAATTGAATACAAATAAAATGAAATTCAAAAATTTAAAACAAATCAAAAGAAACAACACTTAAAACAAGTTTAACAAAACAGAATAACATGATAAACAATAACATATGACAAAAAATATAAAATTGAAAAAAAAAAAACTTTTCAAAAGTAAACTGAAGTCAAATAAGAGAAAAAATATTAAACATAGAAACTGAGATGAAAAGCGGATTAAAACGAAACAAATTATTTTAATCAAATGAAATAAAATGAAGTATCATGAGCTGAAATACAATAAAACCAAAATAAATTTTATAAATTAAACTGGAAAAAATAAAATAAATACACTATATCAAATAAAAAAATACAAATACATTTTTTAAAAATCAAATGAAACAAAGTTAAGTTTAGTGACATAAAATATGACAAAACTACATATTGTAGATCCAGCCCACATTAATTTAACTCATTATTTCTATGAATAAAAAAATGTTTTTGGTTGTTTTTTAAGAGATTTTGAATGATTTATTCGTGTAAAAACTTGGGTTGTTGTTTGTTTTAAAGAGCGAGGGCCTGATGGTGGACCTGTAAGTGCACAGACCTTGAATTTGGGGCTGATGGTCTGCGGTTTGTAGCTGACGTTCAGGATGGGGATGTCACCTGAAACACAAAAACAAATGTCAGAGGTCGTACGGGGAGGGTCAAAGTTCCTGTTGTCATGGTGACACTAACCTCCTCCGTCGGCCTTCAGTCCTCCAGCCAGCATCCGGATGAAGGTGGTCTTCCCCGTCCCTGCAGAGACAAACAAAACCTGCAGGTCAGCTCGCTGTGAAGACGTCTGCGGCCATCTTTAATAAATGAATAAACAGACTCACCGTTCTCCCCCAGCATCACCATGATCTCTGAGTCCGTGAACTCTCCTCCTTTGATATCCAGCGTGAACTCGCCCATCGTCTTCACCATGTCAGGGTACTGAACAGTGAGGAGGCCACGTTAAAATCAGACAAACTACATCAAGCTTCCACAACAAGATACCCGTCAAAGTGTCTTTTACTGACAAAGCGAGACGCACTGCCGGCACGCTATAGCACTGTTTAGGCTCGAAAAATGTACTAAATGACCTCGCTAATTAATTATGGACGCAAACCAGGACACTTGGATTACAGCGGACGAGCAGTATGGAGGAAAATAGGCACGTTTTCGTGGACATTTATGGACCTTTTTCTTCAGGCTCCGTCGTCCCCTGTTAGATGGATGTTTGTTCACAGCGAAAATCTCCCCGGACCCCCGGCTGCATTTGAGACATCAAAAAAGTGCTCCAGAGTGTTGCTCAGCATGAGGATGAGTAGAAAATGAAGGCATATCATTCTTTGGGTAAAATATTCCTTTCAATATTTAGAAATCATCGACCTCTACTACGGTTGAGCTGGGACTTCATCCTTGAATAAGTAATTCCATAGGAAAGAAGAAACACTCTTCACCTTTTGGATGTTATCGTCAAATTCCCAACATTTTTTTCTCTTTTCTCTTTGTTTTCTAGTTTCCCTGAGAGATCAATGAATCTAAACTAATTCAATCTAATCTTGTTTATATTGTGATAATTAAGGATGTGCTAAATATATTCGGCCGAATGATGCAAAAAAAGCCATATTTGGCCTTTGGTGGAGTGAGGTAACAGCAAGGCCGAATAGTACTGTGTGACAGAAACGACGAAATCAACGTCATTGTGTGACTGTGGCTAAGCAGACTAAGGCTGACACTTTTCCTAAAAATCAAGTCAATCATGCACCCAAATAATCGAAGATATTCGATTACAACCCCCAGTAAGGGACAGAGACTCTCTTATCCACCCTGCCGAAAAAAACAGTCACATGGGGTTAAACTCTTGACGAAGCTCCGCTGCACTCGGCCGTATAGCTTGGATGAAAGGCCGACGGCTGAGCCCGCAAATCAGTGGAGGACGAGTGACTAAACTGTATTTCACAGAACACACAGCCTGGTCTTTGATTTTAAGTTTGCCATCAATGGTGTTGAACCAAAACTACTTGGATACTACTCTCCTCGGATGATTCAGAGCTGTTACTGTCTGCTCGGAGCATGGATGTATTGTAAGGCTTGTAGTGGAAACTGTTTGTTTACTGAGGTCAAGAGAGCAGTGGATGTGGCTGACGGTCAAGCTGCACTCACAGCGCCCTCTGTTGGACCGAACGGTCCGCTGCTCCAGACCTGATGTGTCACCACACTCAATATTTTACATTCAAATCCTTATTTACAATTCGGTTATGGATATTTATCCCAATATTCAATCGGTTATTCAAATATTGAATACAAAGTGACAGCCTTAAAGCATATTGTGTCAAAAGGACAATTATTTATTTGTTGGTATTATTAATTTATTGGTTTATATCCACTTCAATGTACATTAGTATTTTTTCAATCCATGTTTTCTTTTGTTTGAAGCCTTAATATGAATGAAAAACTTTGTTGGGCTTTTTTTGAAAAGCAAAGGCTACTGGAATATTTAAAAAAATTCAAAACTCTTTTTTTTTTTAAAAAGAAAAAACAAAAAAAAAATAAAAAATATTTCTAAAGAAGGCCGTGAAAACGCTTCCACGAAAAAGAGCCGAGGGACCGCTGCACAGCCAGAGCTGTGGCTGTAGAGCCTCTGCTCTGAGAAATAGAGAAATAGACCCTTATTTAGCGGTGTTTTTGTGTGAAAGTACCGCGCTGAAAATTCTCTAAATAAAGCGTGAATGCAGACCGATATCAGACTTTTTCGGTGGGAGTCCGTTTATGTGTGTTTTTGATCAAGGAAAATATGGCCCCTTGTGAGTCTAGCCAAAACAGCAGAGGAGCAGTTCCGCGATGAAAAAGGGGGTGTGTGCTCCCAGCGACATGGGCTTCTTTGACACAGAAACACCGCTGTAGGGGTAATTTCTGCTCTTAACATTGTGATAGAACCCAACTTGTTCCATCCCGGAATATCACTTTAATGCAATATTAAAAAATATAGTGAACTACTTTGCCTCCACATTGGATATTCAGTATTCGGCCAAGCGTTTATATTTTATTAGGCTTCGGCCACAAATTTTCATTTCGGTGCATCCCTAGTGATAATTGCATTAACCTGTTGAGTAAGGTCCTTCTTTTAAGGTTTCTAAGGTTTAAGAAGTTCGATGCATTTATGAATAAGATACAGTTACAAAGTTTGGTCGACCATGCAGTTGATCAGGGAGTTAAAGAGTATAATAAAGAGTTGTGGACTGGTGGACCGACCTGGTAGTGCCGCAGCCTCTTCACTTCCTCCTCGTTGGCCGTTTCTGCCACTTTGAAGACGAGCGATGTTTCCCTGAACCTGAGATTCTCCGTGGGGACGTACCCGTCCAGGAAGATGTTGATGCCTGAGGGAGAACAGACAGAAAGTAAAGGTCAGGGAGCCTTTGAAAACATTTTTATTCCAGTAACACAGAGAAAGTTTACGGCAGCGTTACCCTCTCTGACACTGAAGGGCATGGTGACGACTCCGTAGGCGCTCGGGACGCCGTATAGACAGCAGATGAAGTCGGACAGGTAATCGAGCACGCTCAGATCGTGCTCCACCACGATGATGTACCTGCAACAGGAGCAGCCGTTTTATTAACTTTAAATCAGTATCACACTTTTAACATCATCACAGACCGCATTAAACCTCATTTTAAATAATTTATTGATTAAATAAAATATTTTTTTACTGCATACTTGGTTTCCTAACTTTCTTTGTCTTTTTTATTAATTTAAAATTTCAATTTACCTTAATTTTCTAACTACTATCTACTTCAACAACACACTGAAAGGTTCAGTTAATTTAAATCACAATATAGATTTTTAATCATGATCAACTACATTTAATCTTATCTTAAATAATTTAACTAATTAAATAAACATTTCTTTCCTGCATATTTGGTTTGCAAACATTCTTTACCGTATTTATTAATTAAAAAAAAAGCCAATTTTATTCAACTGTTTCTTATTTTCTTTAACAACACACTGACTTGCTTCTCAATTTAAGATCAGGAATACACTATTAATTTTGAAAAACTTCATTAAACCTCATTTTAAATAATTCATTTATTTAATAAAATATTTCTTTCCTGTAAATTTAGTTTGAAAACATTCTTTTTCTTATTTATTCTTTTAAAATTTCCTTTAGCTTTATTTAACAAACTACTTTTTACTTCAACAACAAACTGAAAGGTTCATCTAATGTAAATAATAATCTGGGCTTTTTAATGATGATCAACTTAGTTAAACCTTATTTCTAATAATTTAACAAGTTAAATGAAATATGTCTTTAATTTCTTTTATATTTGGCTTGCAAACATTCTTTACTTTATTCATTAATTTTACATAAAAGAAAATCATTTTGTTCAACTATTTTCTATTTACTTTAACAGCACACTGACTAGTATGAAATTGAAAATCATAGTTATATTTTTAATTATGAAAAACTCATTTCAAAAATTTCTGTTTAATAAATTTCATTTTTCCTGCATTCTTGGTTCATAATTGTTTTTCATCTTGTTTATTAATTTCAAAATTTGCAGCAAACTGAATCAACTCACTCTTATCTACTTATATTTTCAATTATCTTAATTTAATACATTATCAAATTAAACATCTATGTATTTTTATTTTCTTCATTTTTTTGGCTATCCTACATATTATATTTATTATCCTATAAATACATTTGACATTTTTTGCTTTACTTTTCTAAAATTTAAATTCTGTTTTTTCTTATTTTCTGTAGTTCAATCTTTTATTCTAATTTTAAAAACTCAAAAGTTAAAAGCTTTCAAAACTTTGTACGCACTTTGAAGTAATCACTTTTATTTATTATTTATTTTATTTACTTCTTTATTTTTTTACTTCTTTTATTTTTACTTCATTTATTTTAATCTGCTTGGAAAAACATCTCTAAGTATTTTTTAAATTATATATATTTGTCTTTTTGTCTTTTCCTCACCTGTCCGGGGTGATGAGTGAACGGATGGTGATGGCAGCTTTCAGTCTCTGTTTGACATCCAGGTAACTGGACGGCTCATCGAACATGAAGCTGCAGCAAAACAAGAAAAAAAAACATGAAACCACGAACGCACAGGAGACGGGTAAAGGTCAAAGGTCAGGTCATAAAGGTGGTCGCCCTCTCACATGTCGGCTCTCTGGATGCAGACGACAGCACAGGCGAACCTCTGCAGCTCTCCTCCGGACAGATCCTCCACGTTCCTCTCCCGCAGGTGACTCAAATCTGCCCGGCAACAGCAGCAGAAAATCAGCCAATCAGAACGCAGATGTTAAATAAAGCATTTGTTCAGTTTCTTTGTGAATTCTGCTCATTTAAAACTCGACTCTTGATGTTTTTCTCTTTCTAAAAATTAATTTATTAAACTATTTAAGCTGTGATGCTGATAAAGACTCATGTTTGATGTTTTAGAGTATTTTTAATGATTAGTTTACCGAGCTGTTGGCAGACGAGGTCCTGTGAGTCTGTGTCGTCTTTCCTGCTCAGGATGGCCCCTACTGACCCCTGCAGGCGGACACAGAGAATTACAGTCCACAATCACAAAGCTGTTTATTAAAAATAAAACAAACGATCTGCGTGTCCCCACTTTACCTTCACCGTCTTTGGGATCTGGTCGACGTACTGCGGTTTGACGATGGCCCGCAGGTCGTCCTCCAGGATTTTGGTGAAGTAATTCTGCAGCTCGGAGCCTCTGAAGTAGGTCAGGATCTCCTGCCAGTCTGGAGGATTCTGGGAAAAAAAAAAAAAAGTGTTTCATTTATTTATTTTATTTTAAACGGCAAAAACAGATGAAACAGAAAATAAGGAGTGGATGCTGATTTCTGATGAGCAGCTGATACTGATATAAATATTAATAAATAAACATGTCTTAAAGTTTCTTTTTATTTCTCTGAATGGAAAAGAAGGGAAGTAACTGTATGAAACTTTCATATCACGATTAAAGTACTTTAACACAGTCTTAAAGTCATTTAACCCCTTTAATAGTATAATCATAACAGGTCTTTTGTCTTTTTTTCTCAACAACTGTGTCAGGAAATGTCCTATAAGAACATTTGTTCAACTTTTTTTATGATAAATAAAAGTAAACAATTCTGACAAGTATTTGTTACAAACAGACGAGGGAGCATCGGGGCGTTGATCAGAGAGCATCTCCACCCTCGTTTATCTCATCAGTGCAGCATCAGCCCACAAACTCCACGTCACCCTGCTGTTGTGGTTTAAGGACGGGGCCTCGAACCCGGGACAGTTTTGAGTAACAGCTGATGTGACGACGATGGAAGGAGAGAAAACACAGAAGACCACAAACAGACCGTACCGGGTAGAGCTGGGTATTTCCAGCAACTTCACGATACGATACGTATCCCGATACACATAAATTGTGAACATTGACAGTGCTTTAAGCAAAATTCTTGACAAGTTTAGTTTTTTCTTATAAGAAGAAAAAGAACAAGGATGAGTTTGAAGTGGTTCTACAACTGGAGAGACATAAATTCAGATCCTCAAAGATGGTAGACCTAAGTTCAAATTTACAACATATGCTTCATTATGTAGCTGGTCTTCTACCTTGAACTGTGCCACTGTTAACATTAGCCAAAGTGTATTTACAACAACTGTCAAAATATTTAGACCTTATCGATTCTGTAGAATCAGTAACAAAACACGTATCCCAAAGGAGTGCGATACGATATTTTGCTGTATCGATATTTTGAGCACAGGCCTAGAACGGGGTGTCTGCAGTCAGATTTAATGCTCTTTAATTTAATGTTATACTGTGATTTTTAATAACATGACTGTGAACTCTTGAAAAAACAGCCAGGTGTGTTTTGTTTTTGGAAAAGATAATTTTTATAAGAAAATTTTCCCTACAACTATCTCATCTTAAACATACCAGAACTTACAGAGCTGAGAGAGAACTTACACATCTGGAAAAAACTGTTGGTGCTCTTCTGTTAAAGAAAGAAAAACCCACATGGTCACTGAAATAACTGTAAACTGACAAAAGTAATAACAAATAAAAATTTACTGAAAATTAACAAATGAGAATCCAACTGTTTTTGAAATGTGGCTCAACAGAATTATTTTAAAAAATTAACTTGTGAAACTGGCCTGGACAAAAATGATGGAATCTTTATCTTAATATTCCATCTTTTGAGGCAACCACTGCAATCAGGTGATTTCTGTAGCTCTCAAAGAGACTTCTGAACCTGTCCACAGGTATTTTGGCCCACTCCTCATGCTCCAAGATATTGTTCTGATCCATTCTTGGGTGTTCTTAGCTGTGTGATTGGCTCATTATCCTGTTGGAGGACCCATGACCTGTGGCTGAGACCAAGCTTTCTGACACTGGGCAGCACATTTCACTCCAGAATGTCTTGATAGTGTTGAGATTTCATTGTACCTGCACAGATTCAAGACACCCTGTGTCAGATGCAGCAAAGCAGCCCCAGAACATAACAGAGCCTCCTCCATGTTTCACAGTAGGTACAGTGTTCTTTTCTTTGTATGCTTCATTTTTGTGTCTGTGAACATAGAGCTGATGAGACTTACCAAAAAGCTCCAGTTTTGTCTCACCTGTCCAAAGGACATTCTCCCAGAAGCTTTGTGGCTTGTCAACATGTAGTTTGGCAAATTCCAGTCTCACTTTTTTATGCTTTGCTTTAAACAGTGGTGTCCTCCATTCAGTCCACTTTGGCTCAAACAGTGATGGTTGGTGTGATCTGACACTGATGTACCTTTACCTTGGAGTACTCCTCTAATCTCTTTGAAGTTGTTCTGGGCTCTTTGGTTTCCATTCGTATTCTTCGTCTCTTCAGTTTGTCATCAGTTTTCCTCCTGCAGCCACGTCCAGGGAGGTTGGCTACAGTCCTCAGGACCTTAAACTTCTGAATAATCTGTGCAGCTGCAGTCACAGGAACATCAAGCTGCTTGGAGATGGTCTTATAGCCTTTACCTTTAACATGCTTGTCTATAATTTTATTTCTAATCTCCTGAGACAGCTCTCTCCTTAGCTTTCTGTGGTCCATGTTCAGTGTGGTACACACCATGATACCAAACAGCACAGTGACTTTTCTAAATGGCTCGTTTAAGTGAACAATGAGAACCGATTTTTAGGTGAAAATAAAATAGTTGAGATAACAGATCCTGGTTCTGTCAGGAGACGTGATTCAATGTCAGCTCTAATCCAAACCCTGCAGAGCTGACCCGAGTTGGTTAGACACCGTCACAGAAATAAACTCCACACAAACACGAGGCTCTGCTTTAACACTCACGTCGTATTTCCCCAGGTTGGGTTTCTGTTTTCCAGCCAGGATCTTCAGCGCCGTGGACTTTCCGATACCGTTGGTCCCGACCAAACCCAGAACCTCACCGGGCCGAGGGATGGGCAGCCTGAACACAAACACAAATAAAACATTTTCTATGCATCAGTCAATCACACTTTATTTACATAGCACATAAAAAAGAAATGAAAAAATTAAATGAAACTAGAAAATTGAATAACATGAAAAGACAAGACAGTGTTTGATATAAAACATGACAAGAAATTAAATAAACATAATGTAGAGAAAAACAAATACAGAAACTTATATAGTCGAACATCAAATGCCTAACAATATCTTCTTAAGTAGGAAAAAGAAAGTATTGTTAGGCAGATATTGTTATGAAAAGAAAATGTATTAATAGAGATAGGCCTGTCATGATAACAAATTTTGCTGGACGATAACTGTCCAAAAAATGATTGCCGATAAACAATTTTGAAACATAATTTTTTATTTATGTAATTATAAAATATGTCATAATAAAGTGAGTACACCGTATCAAAAGCTGTAACTTTAACTTTAATTGAAGGTCATGAGCTTGTAAATAAAATAAACAAACAATATAATAAATGGAACAAAAAAAAGAGAAATAAAGACCCAATGAAATTGAAATGGACTCTCTTTTGGGAAAAATTGCATGAAACTAAAAATCATTTTACTAATCAAGAATATTAAAAGAATAGACCCTGCCTCTGTAAAGAAAAAACAAAACAGCACTACAATAAAAACACTCAACAATAAAAATAAAGAAAATGTAGCTTATACAGTTCCTGAATTGTTTGTGACATGTACAAACAACTCCCTTCACTGGCTCCCGGTTACATACAGAATTGAGTTCAAGGTCTCTCTTCTCACCCACCAGTGCATTTATGGACATGCACTGGTGGGTGAGAAGATTTATTTTATTTGCAGGAACTCCTCTCCCCCCAGACCTCCTCACGTACCCTTCGCTCTGCTGCCACCAACACTCTCAAGGTCCCCAGAACTAAGCTCCACACCATGGGCGATCGGGCCTTTTCCTCTGCTGCCCCGAGGCTGTGGAACGCCCTCCCTGACCACCTGAGGGCCCCACAGACTACAGAAGATTTCAAAAGAAATCTTAAAACTTACCTCTTTAAAAAAGCATTTAGCTAGTTGGCAGTACTGGGCTCTCCATTATTCTCCTAGAAAGTATTCTTAAAAAGGGTTTTTAAGGTGTTTCTTAATTGTTTTAAGTGTGTCTTACTCTGTAGCACTTTGAGATTGTGAAAATGTAAAGTGCAATACAAATAAAATGTATTATTATTATTATTATTATGTACGTTCTCCTAGTCCATTCGTTCTGTCTGTCCAACGTTCGTAACATTTCTGGCTTTTCAACCCTATTGAAGAGCTGCATTTGTTTTGCAATGTAGCGAACAACACTGTCTGTGAGTGCGCACCATTTTGCGCTTTTATCTATATTTACTTTGCCGACTAAAAACTTCAGTAAACGCTGACTGTCAGGACGAAGGCTCCGCTGCACCTCCCGTTCTCCGTCGCCACTACTTTCAAACTAATACGACATATCAGCTTGTCAGTGTTCATGAGCTCACATCATGTTCATTCTGTAAAAAAACCAAAATATTCCCACACTGGGGCTGTGGCAGCAAGCTTAGGAACCATCGCTTTCATGCCATCATTCATATTTGTGTCTATTTCCATGTGACTCCTCATGACGCTCACTTCAGCTCTGTATGTGTGCTCGTAAGCTGCCTAGCCTTGCAGAGCAGACGGACCTGCCTGATTCTGAAATCCTGCAGGTCCATCTTGCCAGCCTCCGTTGTCCAACCGGAAGTTGAGAACGGACTCGTGGCTACTCAGTGAAACTTGGTGAAATCTGCCCTCCTCAGAAGTTTACTTGTAGGGATTGTCTTTGACGAGGTTCATGTCACATTTAAGTGTTAAATGAATCATCTGTGTGGTACAATTTAGTGTAAGACAATATAAGGCAATTAGCTGCTAGCGGCAAAGTTAGCAACTAAAAGGTCATAAACTGTTGTTAGCTGTTGGTGGCTAAGTTAGCGGCTAACAGCTAACAGTCATTAACTCTTGTTAGCTATGCAAGATATGTCTTTGTTAGCGCCAACATTTATTTCCAATTCTTTATTCAGCCATTTCAAGTAACAAACAGGCACATTTTGCATCATACATTTTTCAAAAATCACTGAGCAGCATCAGCAACCAGTATAAACAAAATAATAAAATAAAATGTATATATAAAAGAAAAAAATAATGACAAATTCAATGAAAACATTGCTACATTATAGGAGGCAACCCTGCTTGATGTGGATTGGTCTGTGATGAATGTGACGAGCCAAACGATTATCCAATCACAAGCTTGTGTTTTTTTTTAACGTTCTGCCCCTGAAAACAAATTTAAAGGGCTCCTACCCAGATGGACTAGTGAAATATTTCTGTGGCAGATATATGGAGCTGTCCGTCTGGCTTGTCAGCTTATAAGCGGCCCGCCTCCCCCGCAAAGACTGAATGACTGACAGATGCTCACTCCGCTATAAACACGCTAAATCCGCTATAGAACCAACACACCCCTGTGTTGAGACAGTTGCACAGAGTGAACCATCTTCTTATCCAGCCTGTTTGGTAGAAAGAGAAGAAGAAAACTAATACGCACACGTGCCAATTTATTGAGGCCTGCAAACGTACCGAGGACGTATTTAATTATCATGCGATTAATTGATTTATTGATTATCGTGACGGGTCTAAATAGAGGAAAAAAATCTGAAAAAATAAATCTAAAGTGAAATGGGGAAATAAAACAGATTGAGAAGATTAAAATAAGGAATAACTCAAATATAGTAATTAAAATAATAAGAAAAAAGTTGGTGAAAAACGTCGGTCTTGATTTTCTTTTATTATGAAAAGTAGGTGCTGCCTTTAGGTCTTCAGGTGGACTGTTTGACAAATTAAAAATAATCAAAAACAGCTTCAACAGGTATTTAAGTTCTTACTTTGGGTAATTAAAAGACTTGAGGGCTTTTCTGGGGTCATATGGCAAAAGCAAATCGGACCATTAAGAGATTTAAAAACTAATAAAATTACCTTGAAATCTATTCTAAGAGACACAGGAGGCCTTAAATTCTCATTTTTATGTCCAAGTTTGGCTTAATTTATAGATCATTCTGTTGAAAAAAATGTAAATACAGAGCAGTAACCAAAGAACAGCAGCTTCATCTGATGTTTAAGTGGACTTAATCAAAACCTGCAGTAAATCATTCTTTACGGTTCAAAAACACCAGAGGAAACTTTCCCCTCAGTCACAGCTCGTCATGTTTTCAACAGAACTCACACCTTGACAAACATGTCTACTAAGGCTGAACAATTAATTGCAAATTAGGTTAAATCGCAATATGGCTTGTTGCAATTTTCAAATTGCAGAAGGTGCAATGTTTTTAGCTCAAAATGTGTTGAACATTTTGGCATTGTGATGTAGTTTTTTGCAATTTTTTTTTACCTCTATTCATACACTTTTTCCCACTTTTGAACCATTTTTACCTTTTTTAACCCCATTTTTACAACTTTATGTCTATTTTGCCCCCATTCATCTTTTTTTGGCCACTGTTTTTGGGACCATTTGGGGAATTTTTACATGTTTTTTGAAGTTTGATTTCAAATTTAATTCCCAACTTTGCTGCCATAATCAATTTTCCGAGGCCACTTTTGTTTTGTTTGCCATTTTCCCCATTTTTTTGCAATTTCATACCTATTTTGCACCTATTTATTAACCTTTTTCCGCTTTCATACCATTTTTACCCAGCTTTTACAATTTCATACCTATTTTCTGTTCTTCACTTCTCCACTTATTGTCAAATCTTTTATCCTTAGATTAATTTAATGTCATATTGGTTTGACTATAAAAAGATCTACTGCTTATGTTTGTTTAAGAATACATAAGATGAGGAACATTAAAACAATTGAGGAGTAAATCACAATATTGGAGAAAAAAAAATTTGCAATTAGCTCATTTTCTAAAATCGTGTAAACCCTAATGTTTACAGAGTTTGCGCCGTACCGGTGCAGTTTGAAGGAGTTGGCGCAGTATCTGTGTGTGGTTTCCTTCTCCAGGTTGCTGGGCAGGTTGACGATCGACAACGCTCCGAACGGACATTTCTACAATAACAAAAAAAAACCAGAATAAGTCACAAAAACAAATCTGTGATGATTCAGAGAAACACCTGAGCCTGTCCCGGTCTCACCTTGATGCAGATGCCACAGCCTATACACAGAGACTCTGAGATCCAGGCGATTTTACTCTGTGGAGTCACCTCGATGCAAAGTTTACCTGCGAACAAACATCATCATCACCACCTAAACCTCAATCTAAGAGGCTCAAATTTCTTGTGTGACGCCAACGTGACTCACCCATGCGCACCACCGGGCAGCTCTTCTTGCACTCCTGACGGCATTTCTTCGGTTTGCATTTGTCGTGGTTGACGATGGCGATTCTGGTGTTTTTATCCGCCATGATGGAGGGCTGGAATGACGGACGCTAGCACCTGTGGAGCTGCAGATGCGAGGAGAGAAACACTCTTCATCATGGTGACATTCAGAGAGGAAAAAAAAACAAGATTTGTCTTTGTTTAATCATTTTACTATAATAATTTGGGTCTGACCGATTATAGCCTTTTTTCAAAGTATTCAACATCTGCCAGAGTTTTGTCCATGCAACGCCGATATTTTCTTGATTTCTCATAAAACAGTAAACGCTGTTCGGTGTCCAAGCCGCGTAGGATGACGACGTGGAAGATGGCGACGCTTGTGTTGAAGCGACTCTTATTAGCTCTCTGCCGATGCTGAGTTTGGATGACTCGCCTACACTCACACGGAGTTTTTCTTTAAAGCCTGAAGGTCCAACATGGCGAGCAACTTCCAGCAGTGCACAATGTCCCGCTGCTAGTTCGCCTACCAAAGCAGCCTCACAGACAGACCGGACACCGCCGAACAGTTTTCTAACAGACGCAACCTCTGTCGTCATCGATACTGATGAACTGGGCCTTCTAATGGCAGGGGATCAGGTTTGCCTTGACTGTTTTATTGTGATTATGACGGAAATCTGGCTTATGACGGCAGCTAAGCTAACTAGCCAGGGGGCTAACTATGCTAGCTTTTGCTCCTCAGAACCCTACGCCATCATCAGCAGACTCATCCAGGGGAGACTTCATCATAGCTGGGGACTTTAATCAGCCTCTTTACATAACTTTGTGAATTATGTGCAGTATCCCACAAGTGTTTTTGATTTCTTCACACACATTACATGTTTACTATAAAATAGAGGTTCTACCTGAACTAAAACCTACTTCTGATAAACT
This sequence comes from Scarus forsteni, assembly GCA_036419115.1. NCBI lineage: Eukaryota > Metazoa > Chordata > Actinopteri > Labriformes > Labridae > Scarus > Scarus forsteni. Next base: position 1,597,486 of record JAZDUH010000426.1, read on the forward strand.
AATGAGGACTGGAACGCAGATGTGACAAAGAGTTCATAAACAATCTTTATATACACATTTTGTAAAAGGTAATTTGTTCTAATTTTTGGGGGAATTTGCCGCAGTTTTGCACTCCATTTTATTTTGTGCTTGAAAAAAGAAATATATATATTTTTTTTTAAATTCATCGGCCGATTAATCGGTAATCTGTATTTTTTTCTGCCAAATATCGATATCTGTATCTGCATCGGCCTCAAAAAAATCCATATCGGTCGGGCCCTAATAATAATATATTGTTATATCCTAAAGTGATTAATGAAGTCTGAACATGTTTTATGTTTTATGCTTCTCATCCTCCCAGGAAAGGATGAAGAAGAGAGAGTGTCACGTTTGGGGAATTTCTGATTAAAATTATAATAACTTTATTTTTATAGCACCTTTAAAAACAAAAGTTTAGAAAGTGCTTTAACAGACAAAACAAAGGCAGAAAAAGGCAAAATAAAATCAACAATCAGGTCGACAGAGACCACAAGAGTCAAAAGAACAGGCGCAGAGGGTCGTGTTCACTAAGGCAACAAAATGAAAGAAAATAAAATAAACTGGTAGAGGGTGAAACAGCTGGTGTAAGGCATAATGACAAGGAGATGATAAGACAGTAAACAGAAAATAAAAATTAAAGATACATGGATAAATTTAAGACTGTTGAAGGCTGACAACATCACATCAGGAAGATAGAAAAGAAGAGGGTAGATAGGGGACTGGGAAAAGAGAAAATATATACAGCAATAAAATGGTAAAGAATAACGATTATAAAAAGGTAGTAGATCAAAACAAGAGAAGATTGTAAAAACAGGACTAAAACAATGAGAAACCAAGAGGAGGGTTAAAACAGAAGAACTTAAAATACCAAAATAAGTAAAGAAGGATCATGTCAATCATGTAATTAGACAGGGGAGAGTCAAAGTGATTTTGGACCTCTCTCTCTCTTTTTAATTAGTATTTCATTGCTAAAAGTCCATTTAAGGTTGAGTTTAAGTCATGGTGGACACTGATTTTGTGAGATCAATAAATCTGTGATGAAGAGAAAACCACCACCACAGGCTTTGTTTCACAAGTAGATTGGATGTAAAATATTATTCACAGGTGTCCCGATATTGATTCTCATATTAGGAAATAAATAAATAAATAAAGATTACATTGGCCTACATCTGAAATATCTGATATAAGCACAATGATACTAGCAGTCCATTCTAATTTATTTATTGTTTATTTAATTCAGTTGTACAACATGCTTATGTTTAAGTTAAACACGGTGGTTATTTTGCAATTTAAAAATACGTATTTTTGTTTTTATTGATCTGATAGAGATTTTATTTTAAGTCCAAATAACACAGCCCTAACTAATGATGAACATCATTTTAAGATTAACCTCAAACAACAGGTGATGCAGTGGAGTGCTTGTGTGGAGTATTTGTGCCCATGGCATGGGTAACTTGCAGACCTTTAAAGGCAACATTCAGGGGCATCCCACGAAACAATGAAAAGACAGAAAAATAATCACATTTGTACATTTTTTACACCCGTTAAGTTTCTCCCAGTCGGGCTGGGTATGTCCAGTAATCCTGAAAACATGATACATGTCCTGATACGAAGGTGACAGGGGTCGGAATCTAAAAACACAAATACAGTCTGGAACCTCAGCAAAGAAAAGCAACAGGAATCGATAAGGGAATCGTCACAGAACTGGATCAATAGGAAACAGAAACAGTACAAGATTTGACAATCTTATGTCTTAAATTTCATCTCCTCAAAGGTCGCAGAAGTTACTTAAAACAGGAGCACATGCTGCTTCATTGAGACCGGCTTTAACGACTAGGGATGGGAATCGAAAACCAATTCCAGTTGAGAATTGTTAACAGCTCCATCAAAGAATTGATATCAATAATCTTTTTGCTGGAATCGTTAAAGAATTGGATCGATTAGCAGGATCGCTAACAGCATTGGTATTGGTGAAATCTTATCAATTCCCATCCCTATTAACGACCACCTTCTGAGCCTTCCCATGTTTGATGTTACCAAAAGTATTTCATTACTGCTGTCACTGCATTTAGGGGTTTTTAATACTGTAAAACAAGCGCCACGTGAGGTTTGGGGAAATACACAGCCCTATCATGCATCAAAAATGAATCCTAACATTCTCACATCCCTACATGTATGAGCCTAACATGAAACAACGCATCTATGTGATCAAATATCTCAGACTTCTCCTCTCACAGTAGGCTAACAAACATCTCCACAGCTCCAGACCAGCCTCCTCCTGATCCAGATTACTCCACATTGTAACACTTTCGGGCTTAAACTCACATTCTGGGTTAAAGGGTTTCCACGTCAGGCCTCAGGAGGACGAACTGGCGTGGATGAATCCGACTGAAACTAGTCCAGTAAGCGCTTTGCAGTCTTTTGAAGCCCACACCAGACTCCATTGAAAAAGTCAGGCCTTTTATTGTCGCATCACGCTGAGCGAACCTGCGCCTTACCACGCCGTAATGACGCCTTTAAACCCATAATACTTGGTCCACTTTTCACCTGAGAAACACCAACCATACCAGGAGAATCATGTTAAATATGATTACAGATCGTCCATAGGGTTAATGGGTATTTTAAGAAAATGTCGCGAACGCTGATGCGCAACATGACGGGCGGTGTCGAGCTCCAAAGTTGGAGTTGTCCTCAAATAACCTGCAGATTTGTGACTCATTCATACGCCGAATTCATCAATCAGACATACTAATCCAGAAAACATCTCACATTTTGTCTTCTTTTGAGACTTTTAAGGCCTTCGAAGGGAAAACGTTAAATAAGCGGATTATTAAAGCGAATCTTGAGTGACATATTTAAGCTAATTGAGAAGACGCAGTATTTCCGACCCATCTGCCACTAACATCCGCCATGATCAAAAATATGCGACAAAACAACCAACTAACTCAGTCTGTGTCATCGGATGGCTCGATTACAGGTGTAAACAGCTCACCTGAAGCTGTCGGCTACATTCAAGTGAAGCACTAAAGGCCAGTAAAGGGGAGCTAACGGTTAGCTTCGCGTTAGCATCGGAGGCCCCGCACTTTGACAGCTGCTCTGTGGGGGCACATTCACCTCTTCGAAAAGCGATTAAAGACCCTCAAAAAGGGACAAAATCCCCTCTAAAAACCTGTCAACTCACCCCAAAGCGGCCCCGTTCCTCGACTCGAACGAAAACAGCCAAGAACTGGCGTGAACACACAGTTAATTCAGGCTGAAACTTCTTTTTTTCCAGCAACGTGTTCCTCTCCTGGAAGCCGGCTGGAAAGATGGCGGGAGAGACGCACACGGACGGCGTGCGTCGGAGAGCGGCTGACGTCATCCAGCTGCGACGCACACAGAGGAGTGGGAGATTCGAAGCAGCGGGAGCAAAACAAACCGGATTTTAACTCTATTTTTGACAAAACTGCGTCTTCAATGAACCAAAGGGAAACTTGAACCGACTCTTGTAGTAAGGCTGACTCATATTTTAATCCTCAAGTGAAGCCACAGAGGCTTTAACGGGCCTAAAGTGAGGAAATGATAGCTTTTAGCGGCTAATGCCGTTCCTCACCAGACTCCCTTTATTATTTGTTTAATTTAATGTAGCTTATTGACATTGAAGGGCTGATATTAAAAGCCCATTTATTATTTATCTGAATCCAACTCTCTATATATGCATGTTTATTATGGACTCAAATGTTCTGAAGTCTTTTAGTTTTCTGAATTTACACGTCAAGTAATTCAGTCAAAACAGCAAATTTGACACATTAAGTTTGTTGTAGCCAAATCTGAAGTATTTTCACTTGATATTTATACGCCGAATTTTCTGTCTGACTACATTTTTTAAAGTAAGAACAGTACTGAGATTATTCTGGCAACATATCTCTTAGACTATGCAGTCAAAGTCAAAAAATAACACATACGAAGGGAGTTTTGTTTGATGTCGCTGACAGTCAGGGCGGTTGCCAAAATAGTGTGTCAAATAAAGTCCGAATTTCTCCAAAGGAGATATTGATTATTATTATGGATCAATTTACGTCTGCTCATTAATTCTCAGCTCCTGCTTTTAATGAAACTGGGACACTTTAATGAGTTTTACTTCATTTTGCTGAGAGAAATCTGTACATGTTGTTACAACTGGAGATGCTCGGTATTGGATTTTTGCAGATATTCCAATATTTCCAAAATCTTTTTCACTGATGTTTCTATATTTATGTAAGGAGCCCAAAGTCTCTGTTCGACTTAAATGGACCTGTGTCTTCTCTGTTGATGGTCTACTTGGATTAGTACGGAAGAGTATAAGGGCCATGTGAGATGAACAAAATATTTTTTGGGAAGTTCAGATTAAAGTTGAAATGACGAGATAAAAGTTGAAATACAACAGTCAACATGTCAAGATTAAAGTCGAAATACAATACATTGGATGTCGACTTTATTCTTAACTTTCTGCTTTTTTCTTAACATTTAAACTTTAACCTCGTCATTTTGATTTTATCACAAAATTGTATTTCAACTTTATTTTCGACATTTAAATTTTTATCTCGTCGTTTTGACTTTAATCTCGACCTGTTGAAAATGATATTTTCCATCAAAAATGGCCCCAACACTCTTCCCTAGATTAGAAACAGATGTGAATTTTAAGAAAAAACACAACCTCAACATTAATGTGCTTCATTTTCAGTCAGTGGCAGATTCAGCAGACCAGCAGGTAACAGATAATACTGATGTTTATAGATGTGAAACAAGAATACATCAAAATCAAAGAGAATTGAACCGTCCAAAAGCTGAAGGAGTGTAGGAGAGAAATACTGAAAACTCTTCTTAAAGTACTAGAATCCTTTAAGTTTAAATTCTGTTGTTTTTCACATTTGAATGTGACAAAGACAGAAAATTATGTTATAAACTTGGGATGTGAGCGTTTAGAATTTTTTCTACACCTGTGCACGGTTATTGATTTTTCTCTTGTGGTTTGTTATCCGTGTACCTGTTTACACGTGTAGATGTTGGCACCCCTGATTCAAACCACAGACCCACAGCTTCTTCTCTCTCTGACTTCTTTGACTTTTCTCTGCAGGGATGGCCACGCCGAGCAAAACCCCGCCGGGTGCCGACCCCAAGCAGCTGGAGCGAACGGGGACGGTGAGAGAGATCGGCTCACAGGCCGTGTGGTCCCTGTCCTCCTGTAAACCAGGTCAGTCTCTGTTAAAGGGAGCCTGAAGTCTCTGCCGTGCTCTGTTTGAACTCTTGGTTTGTCCGTCCAGGTTTGTTAAAGGGAGCCTGAAGTCTCTGCTGTGCTCTGTTTGAACTCTTGGTTTGTCCGTCCAGGTTTTTAAAGGGAGCCTGAAGTCTCTGCTGTGCTCTGTTTGAACTCTTGGTTTGTCCGTCCAGGTTTTGGAGTGGATCAGCTGAGAGACGACAACCTGGAGACGTACTGGCAGTCTGACGGGTCGCAGCCTCATTTAGTCAACATCCAGTTCAGGTACACAGAGGTCTGCTGCTCCCTCCTTAGACCTTTTTGGTTTAAGTAGGAATGATTTGGGGTGAAGAAATGTCTTCTCTGTTTGACACGTTTGTTACATGCATAAAAAATTGCCTATGATTATGTAGTTATTTAATATTATTTCTAAAGTGTCATAGTAATCATTCATATTTTTTTTATTTAAATTCATGTTTTTATAGGGCTGGGTGATATGGCCGAGAAATAAAATCCCCCATTTTTTTCCACAGCACTCGATTTACGATTCTAATCGATTTTTCCCTCCCTAAAAGAAACAAAACTCCCAGTGACATAAACATGAAACAAATCATGTTTTGCCTCAATGTTGTCTAAATGTTTCCCTCTTAAAGTCAAAGTCTGGGTCATTAAAGGTTGATTATGTAGTATAAACGTAGGCAGGTTTGTCTACATAAACACTAAAAGGCTGAGGTGTTTTTACAGTATTAGCATGAAACTTTCTGATCAATATTTAATCTACTTAAATAACAAATATAAGCCTATAAAAGTGCTTGTAAAAACCCTACAGGGCCGACCATCATGAAAATTTTAATTTTTTTCAAAAATTGCAATTACTTACAATTGGACTAAGGCAAGAAAAAAAAATCTTGATTTTAATTTTTTAAAATCTTCTGCAGAAAATAATTCAAATTAATCAATTTAATCAATTTTTTGTCCAGCTCTATGTTTATATATATATATATATATATATATATATATATATATATATATATATAAATATAATATATATATATATATATACACATATATATATATATATATATATATATATATACACATACATACATACGTATACATATACATATATATATATACATATATATATACATATAGATATATATATATATAATACATATACATACATATATATACATATATATACATATACATATATATACATATATATACACATATACATATATATACATACATATACATATATATACATACATATACATATATATACATACATATACATATATATATACATACACATATATATATACATACACATATATATATATACATACATATATATATATATATATACATATACATATATATACATATATATATACATATATATATATATATATATATATATATATATATATATATATATATATTTATACATATTTTACTGAGATGAATGTTTTCATATTTTATTTTATTTTATTTTATTTATTAATTTTTCTCTTTCTTTTGCCTTGCACACGTTTGTTTCTGTAAGAATGCACAGTGGAGATTCTTACTGGAGTTTATAATTATTGTTCAAATACAGTTAAACAAAACCTTTTTCCTCTGATGTTTGTCTCTGTTCACCTGGACTGAAGGATGAATTATAGTTTTGGCCGGGACACTACCATGTTTTATCCCTCTTTCCCACTGTCCTCCTGTATTTGTATTTTCCCATTAATTTCCCATATTATATAAAATAAACAAAAAAAAACATTCCTCTGTTTCTCCAAACTAACTCTGTCTCTAGCCTTGTTGCAAAAATGGCTGTAATGCGCCAAAATGATGGACGCCAACTTTTTTTTGACTCTATACGTCTGTTTAACCCCTGAAACAATCTAAATTTTGCCACAAACATAAACCTTTATGAAACATTTCTGTTGTATTTACATCTTCTCAACCTGCGTTGTCCTTGTGATCTCACATTTTAGCTTGTAATTATAAATATTATGAATTTTAAAAAAGTAGTTTATTAAATATTTTAGTCAGTTTATTCTAAAAACTGTTGGTTCATGAATTGATGGTGAATGTTAATGTTATAAATATGGAGAGAGTGAAAACTTGACTGCAGCATAAGGTAATAAAAGAGGCAGAATTTAATAAGTTTATTGGAGACACACGTTATTATTAATTGAATATCAGTATTGGCTGTTTTATTACAGCTGGAATATCAGCTGGAATATCAGCAAGTTAAACAGATGTTCATATGGATGCTGCTTCTCAACACTGCAGTTTTAGAGGAGTTAAATCTGTTTTTTCTTTTTTTACAACCGTTCATCAATAATATACTGTTACACTGAAAGAAAGGAGTCCATTTTATTAAGAACAGCTCGAGCTCTTGACCTGAAATATCAGAATCGGCGATAATGAAACAAAAGAATGTCAGATATCAGCAAATATCCAATATCGTGCATCCCTAAAATTTTGTTGTTTTTGTTTATGGTGACCAAACACGTCTGTTGTTTGAAATAAAGTGTTTAATTCCTTTAATTGTTGTGTTATTAGTCATTAAAGGTTCATTCCTGTGTCTTGATGTCGTCTTCAGGAGAAGAACCACGGTGAAGATGCTGTGCATCTACGCCGATTATAAATCAGACGAGAGCTACACGCCCAGTAAGATCTCCGTCAGAGTGGGAAACAACTTCCACAACCTGCAGGAGGTCCGGGTAAGTCCAGCGTCTGACATTCAGGCTCTTTTTCTGTTTTTATTTTAGGAGTTTAATGTTTTCCTCCTCGTCTCTGCAGCAGCTGGAGATGGTGGAGCCCAGCGGCTGGATCCACATCTCTCTGCTCAATCAGGTGGGAAAATTCACTTCACTTTGGGCTTCTCTAAAGTCTCCATCTTCAAAAGTATCTGAATAAAGTACTGATTTACCACCAATACTACCTCAGACGAGTGTTTGCATGGTTTTGTTTTGATCATTTTAGATTTTGGGATTATTTGCACAAAGTGAAAATGAAAAATATCTGAGCCAATCTGAAGATAATGTCAAACTGTTGGTTTTTTTATTTTGCATTAATAATATAATAATAATAAACCTTATTGGTATAGCACTTTTAAAAACCGGCAGGAACATAAAGACAGCAGAGCACAAGAGAATTAAAACCAAAAAACATAAAAGGTAGAATGAGATATATTTGTTGTGTTAGTTTACGTGTCTGTGTAAAATATGTCTATGATTGTGTGGGTATAAAAATGAAACAACATCAAGAGCCGTACAAGGGGAGAGGGCTGAGGGTGGGATGGGAAAAGTTCTTGTATTTTATTTGTTTTGTTTTTCTTCTTCTGATGATAAAAAAACTCATTTATGCATCGTGTGTTCACAGTGTTCTACAAACTGTACACTCTTACTATGAACCACAAATATTCTGTACAAAATGTAGTAAATAAAAACAAAAAAAAGGCAGGATGAAATTGAGAGAGTCTGTGTCATAGCAGCCCAGGCAATACAAGAACCAAGAGACCATGAGGAGCGAAATAAAAGCTAAAAAACAAAATAAACCTAAAAAAACCCAGAAAAATAAAAGAATGGAGAATATAAGGAAGATAGAAAACAATAAAACAATGAGTTTAAAGTTTTCTATGAAAAGATTAAGAGTGTAACGTAAGGGGAAGCAAAAATACAAATTATTAGAATTAAAGTAAATCATCATACACAAATCTGTTAAAATGGCACAGAAGAAATTCAGGTCTTTCTGTTTTTTTTTTTTAAATAAAACATGTTTTATCGACTTTGCTGTACAAATGCTTACCCAGTGTGCATGGCAATAAAATATTAAAAAGTCTGAGTCAACGTTTTAAAGAGGGTAATTCAAACCTAAACACCACAAACAGAGAAATTCTAACAATAAAAAAAAAATAATAATAATGACAAATAAAATGAAATAAAAATGATACATTAAATAATAGATAAATGACAAAAGAGGAATGTTCCTAAATAATAATCATACAGTTATAATCATGATAATAATACAGTGTAATAATAAGACGCTCGTTCTTCATGTTAAAATTCATCACCAAACCATGTCACATAATCTTTAGACTTCCTCAGCAGAAAGGAAACATGATCAACAGTTTCCAATCATTTCATGCACAGATCGAAGTTTGTATTAATCTGATAAATGAGTTTTGGATTCTGGTCTTTCTGTTTCCAGCGCACCAACGAGCCCATCAGCACCTTCATGATCCAGATCGCCGTCCTCGCCAACCACCAGAACGGACGGGACACGCACATGAGGCAGATCAAGGTCTACACGCCGGTGGAGGAGAGCTCCATCGGGAAGTTCCCACGATGCACCACCACGGACTTCATGATGTACCGGACCATCAGGTGATCCGGACCCACCAGAGAGGACCATGGTTAAAGTGTATAAAACTGTTTTTTAAATAAAGTTTGATGTTTGAATAAAGCTGCTAATGTTTGATCCTCTCTGAGACTCCACACAGAAGTCCTGCTTCATCAGGGACGTTTGACTCAAAACTGAACTTTAAATTTAAGCTTCATCAACCCTTTAAAATCAGCTTCATTTTCTAAAGTTTATTCCTGCAACCTAATATTAATATGCAAAAACAATCTTCAAACTTGAAAGCTAATATATCAGACCAGAATATGTGTTTTTTTTTTTTTTTTTTTACAATACTTTATTTATAGTTTTTCATTTTACAAATGGGAACATTTATTCCCCTAAATCCAAACATAATGCCCAAATAATAATTTAAAAAAAGGCTAAACAACACACAAATAAAAAGTTAATAGTATGAAAGTGAATGCATGATAATAAGTAATTAAAAAAATAGATTTGAAGATAATGAAGAAAATACCTATGAATAAATAATAGAACTAAAAGATAAAATAATTCCTCCTTTACACAATAAAACATGAATAATTACATTATGAGAGCATCTTGATTGGCTCAGGTTTTATCGTGTTCAATCAAAGGTGTGTTTTTAGGACAGTTGGCTCGACTATATCTCAGTTTTTCTGAGATATATTAAATATATATAGGCATATAATAGGCAGAAGTTTAACATCGACAAATGTCACACAATAATTATAAAAAATAATCATAAAAAAATAAAGTATGTGGGCAGTTTTCAGTTCATAGTTTGGTGATTACAGCTGTTCAATAAAAAGAGGATTCAAGAGTAGTGATCAAATGATTAAACTGCTCTGTTATTGTTGGTGGGTTAGCAGAAAACCACGAGGGAATTCTGGTCTTTTTTGCCGCTGTTGAACCTGCAAACACAATTTTTCTAGGATTAAACTAGTATTATTTCTAAGTTTGAAATGATCATTGAATAAGAGTAAAGAGGCCTCTTTTAAACATCTGGTGATTTTAGACCAGAGAACAGCAACAGAAGGACATTCCCAAAAAATATGAAAATAAGTACCATCAGTATTTAAGCTGCATTTAGTATAGTTGGGGCTAAAATATATATATATATATATATATTTTTATTCAGCTTCTACATCTCAAAGGTTTGAACACAGTTATAACTTTGTAAGAAATATTTACAATTTGGCAAAAATAATATCAGAATTCATGGCAACATTTTCACCCATATAAAGAGAAAACCTGAAAATATATATTAAAAAAATAATTAATAAATAATTAAATACATGAACAAAGTCAACCAACAAAAATACAAATAAAATTTATATTTTCCCCCTTTTCTTTTCCCTTTATATTTAATATATCTGTTTATTTATTTTCAGAGTATTGCATCCAGGTAAATGTTGGAATATCCACAACACTTTTATGTCACAGAACGGTATTAAACGTCTATTGTTCTTAACATTGTTTCATCTTTTGGAAACTTCAGTTTGCAGTAATATCGTCCTCATCGCATTCTTGCTCTCTTAATGCAGCACCCTTTTTTTAATATATATATATATATTATATATATATATATATATATATATAAATATATATATATATATATATATATATATATATATATCATAAATAGAGCTTTTCATTACATTAACATTATACCCAGACTAAGGGAGAGCCTGAGTGAACATTAATAACAAGATATATTTAGTCAAGAAGAAAAATAATAATAGTATTAAAAAGTAAAACAGTTATAACAGGAAACATGAGAGAGATTTGCACCTCAGCAGGAGTTTAGATAATGTTATTATAGAAAAGTAGAAAACCTGTAATCTCATTTGTTTTTATATTTAATATATTTAATATTTAATCCAGCTGTTGAATGAGGAGGTTTTGGTTGGTAAATATTGGCAGAAAGTCTTTTTAAGTGAGCAGGCTCAGCTGGGATTTTCAAAATAAAAGCCTTGATTGTAACAAAAATTATTAAAAGTATTAAAGTTAAGATGTAATTGATATTTACAAAGTCTGAAATGGGAATGTTCAACACTGACTGGTCCACTCTATCATAGATGTACATCCATAGATAGACCGGCACTATAGCAGAGAAGCAGTAGAACAAACACTGAAGAGGATATGAGCTGTAACTTCATAAAATATTCTCCCTGTTTTATTCAACAACTGCAGCAGCAACAAGAATCCAAAATGATTTAAATGATCCAAAACAAATCTACATGATTGAAGCTCTAACAGACCAAGCCTCTCCAGTGTGATTGACAAAATAAAACAATAAAACAGCCTGATTTAACAACAAAAACTGTTTTTCTGGCTCATAAAGCAACAACAGTGAAGTTGAGATAAGTGCACAAAAGCTGGAGCCAAATTTTGGATTGAGGCCTCGACACTGAAACACTGAGGCCACCAGAGGGAGCCAGAGAGACGAGAGAGAAGAAGACAGACAGATGGACAGAGAGACAAATAAATGAATTAAAGAAAGAAAGAAAAACCCACATGGTCACTGAACAAAAACAGAAACTGACTAAAGTAATCATAAATAAAAATTTACTGTAAATCAACAAATAAAAATCAGGCCTTGTTTCTGAATCTGGTTCAACAAAATTATTTTAAAAAACAAATTTATGAAACTGGCCTGGGCAAAAATGATAGTACCACCATCTTATTTATTTATCATTAAACTCTTTACAATTTGTTCTTTGGTCTTTTTTGTTTCTTTAATTCTTTTTGTTGTCTGGTCATTTTTTGCATTTATCAATCTATTTGTTGTTTCCTCGTCCATCAGTTAGTTATTTTATTGTTCGTTTGTTTGTCCTTTTGTCTTGTTTAATTTATTTGGCAGTTCAAACTTTGTATTAATACATTTAATACAGCTGTAAATTTGAATATAATACATGGTTGAATAAGGAAGCTGTCATGATTTCTTTATTATAAATTAGTTTTTTTGTTCTTTAATTTGGTTAAAAGTTTATAAGAAAATCCTCATCAACATTGAAAAAATCATAAAAATTGGGGATATGAGGTTTGTACATGACAGCTACTAACCATGTTTCACCATTTCTGAAAATGTCTCTTTGTGCCTTTCTAGATTTTTATTTCTCAAGGAGGTAAAGGAGCATTATTTTGTTTTTTGAACATCATAACTTAAAAACTAACAAACAGATCTTCCTGACATTTTCAGGAAACGTTGTTGATGGTACGAGGAAGAATGGATTTAATTTTGGTGATGATCCAAGTCTGAATGTGGATTAGGATGTTTTTAGGTACACATTTGTAAAATAATAACCCCTTCTGTTTAGGTTTGTAGAGCTCTTTGAGTTTAATCTGATTTTATTTTTGAATTTTTTGATTATCTTTAGTTCATCCTGTTAAATTACGTCACTTAAAGCTGAGCACATATGAGTTTAGATCTACATAAATATGCTATTATTGCATCTCTGTTCATAAATCAGGACATTAAATCATATTTTTAAGATTTTATTGAATTATCAGGAGGAAGAGGAGCAAGAGGGAGAGAGAGGAGGGTTACCGTGACGACTGAGACTCCAGCCAATCACTGCTGTTGGGTTTTTAGATGAACTGGATCGATCGATCTGAGCATGTGCGAGGGTCACAGAGTAAACAGACTTAATCTGGATTACACTGTGAAGATCCAACATGGCCGACACACAAACACACACATATGGATTTAGACCCTCACAAAGTCTCTTGTGGGTGACTCTGTGATCGTCCACTGCTCAGAGCTTCGTCTCCACTTTACTGAGCATTTTAAACATCTACACACAAACTACACAAACACACAAGCTTCTTCTTTTCATGTGTGTGAAACTGTTTTTCTGTCTCAGCTGATCCTGAAGGACAAATCAACCACAGCCTCTGAAAATCTGACCAGTCCTTCACTTAAAAACTGATGTTAACATTATGACGGCTAATGTTTACCATCCTAACAACAGTTAGCCGTTAGCCACCACGTATGCTACATATAACACACTCATCACAGGCCATTTCAATGCTTTTGCGTTTCAATTGTACTGGGAAGTCAGAGAGGGAAATTTCAACTGGAACGCCCCCCAAGGTGGAAATTTTCCTACTGGGACCACCTCCAAGTTGACAATCAAAGATGGCTGCCCCCGGTGTAAACAGTTATTTAGCTCCTGTAATATTCTGTTTATCTGCATTTCTGACTAGAGTTTATGGCACCAAATCAGCCGTTTACACAGTATTGTTCAACTTGTCAAGTACCACTGAGTAACCATGACGACCATGTCCAAAAGTCGCTTAGGAAAATTGATTATGGCAGCAAAATTGGGAATTAAATTTGAAATTGAATTTCAAAAACCATGTAAAAATTCCGAAGATTGTTCTGACTGTGGCCAAAAAGATGAATGGGGGCAAAATAGGCATAAAGTTGTAAAAATGGGGTTAAAAAAGGTAAAAATGGTCCAAAAGTGGGAAAAAAGTGTATGACTAGAGGTAAAAAAAAATAGGCTTGAAATTGCAAAAAACTACATCGCAATGCCAAAATGTTCAACACATTTTAGACTAAAAATATTGAACCTTCTGCGATTTGAAAATTGCAACAAGACATATTGTGATGTAATATAATTTGCAATTAAGTTTTAAGTTCAGTGAGGAGTTAGTTATGAGATATGACATTACTGTGGTTACAGTACGAGCTGTTTATTAAAAACTATTTGACAGACAGTGGACGTGTTTCTGATTCAGTATCTGCAGCATGAATAAAGGAAACACACTGTGAGCTGCAGAGTCATATCTGTGTGTGTGTGTGTTTTACAGACCTACTATTGTGCTGTCAACATGCTGCAAAGCCTCATGGGTAATAGATGAGGTGCTGTTCAGCAGCTTAACAGCAAACACTCACAGGAGCACTATTTTCAGGGTTTGTCTGATTAATCATCACTTTTCATTCGGTCAGTTTGTGGCTTTTGTCGTGTTGACACATTGACCTAAATATGAGTGTTTGGGCTGAACGCCTCCCTAAAAGATTCCCGCCCTTTTATTCACTGTGTAAACTTTAAAGATATTCTTCCGTCCCCACCTCTGGTTAATCCTGCAGCCCATCATGACTCTTAATAATCCTGCTTGACTCATCGTCCTTCTCACACTGAGGTCTGATTTGAGGACACCGGCGTCCGTGAGCTCACAGGTATTTTAGCGAGAAGCCGCTCACCGCTAAAGTTTAGCCCCCCCCCCCCTCCTTTGGCACAGTTGCCATGGTAACATCCTCATGAGTTTCTGGGCCAAACAGGCTGCAGACACAGTGAGTTGTATTTCTGCAGAAACTGATTTACATTCATACAGAGACTCGGTCTTTAAATAATCCAGCTCCTTCTCTGCTAAAAAACATGAGCTGCAAATTTAATTTAACATCCAGACATTTTAAAAAAGTTTGTTTCCACCTTCTCATAATCAGATCGTATCACATCAATAAATCTGAGAATTTTCTCCTGTTTAATCTGTATTGAATGTTAGTAAAGTCTGAATGTCTAAATGAACAGAAACAAATGTTCCTTTGTGTGAAATACAGTCTCCTTTATTTAGGCTAGCTGGCAGAGCATCTCAGTTACAATACCAGAACTGACAACAAACAGTGAAGCTGCTCTACATGAATATATCAATTCATAAAGAGAGCAGCTCTGATTGGATCGCTCCACAACTTATCCCACCACCACCAAGCTAAGTAGCTGTGATTAGATAGATTCATCACTTGTCTCTACTCAGGGTTCCCACTCTTTTTTAGAAATCATTTTCCAGCACTTATTCCAGTGTCACGTAATCAACTGAAGTTCCATTGTTGTTGTGGGCAGTTTTCAATTCTAGTTAGCCTTCTAAAAACAACATTAGAGGTTGATGAACAATATCTCCAGCCATTGATCATATTGATCTTTTTCTTTGTTGCTAACTCTCCAACACGATACATATACATATTTTTTAATCTTAATTAAGCCTGGATTTTATTTTGTCATTTTTTAATTTTTCTTTTTGTCCCCACTGTTTTGAGTTTTTATATTTTAAGCCTTAACTTGCATTATTTTACCTACTCACTTTTTCTGGCTACATGTACATTAGTTACCAAGTACATTTTTACTTCATTTCCTGTGTTTCAAGCTAGAAGGAAGACAAATCATTTTCCAGGATAATTTAAGCTTTTCCAGGACATTCCACTTTTTTCTTCATTTTCCATTTGTTTTCCATGACTGGAAAATTGGGCAATCATTTTCCAGGTTTTCCAGGATGAGTGGGAACCATGATACTTCCTACATGACCAAATTAGATCTGATTGGATTACGTCTGTCAGACATTTTAATGTAGTTTTTATATGTTGATGAAAATGTCTGTTAGTTTAGTTTTTGTCCATGTGCTCTTGTTTTTATTAGTTACTGTCTAGTTTTCATCAGAGTAAAAAGGTTGTTGACGAAAACTATGATGTAAACTAGAAAAGCACTCAGAGACCTCCGTCAGCACCACAGTCCTCACCCATATTGTGATTTTCACCATAAATATTAGTCCTACCTTTATTTCATGTAAATATTTAGATTCCTTGACCATGAAAACATACCATTAGCAACTGGATACATAATGATATCTATTTGAGTTCAGTAGTATTCACAAAAATCTCATTTTTTATCATGGCGGATCCATACGGTGATCCAGATCACTCCCAAATCATATCATTTGTTCCTTTTCCCAATCCGGACATTTCCTGAAAATTTCATTGAAATCCATCCATAACTTTTTGAGTTATCTAGCTAACAGAGAAACAAACAAAACAAATGGATGCCCGCATTAACATAACCTCCTTGGTAATAAGGAGGTAAGAATTAGAATTCACGCAACTGTTTCAGCTCAGTTCAGGGTTTATGATGCTTAGTATCACCACCTGCCACTAGTTGGAGCTGTAGATCTGGTCTTTGTTCGCTCCTGTTGCCCAATGACCCCGAAATACAGAACCAGCGCCATGTAACAACAATCCATTTACGTCTTACTAGAACGTTCCAGTTTCACGTGAGCAGAAGTCAGAAACAACTTTCACGTTAATAAAACTCACATTATAAACTAACAGCTGTCCCTGTCACTTAAACACCAAAACACTTTTAAGAAGATCTTAGTCTTGTGGGACTTAAATTAAGTTTAAGCTATAAGCTAACAACGCAGTTAGCATTGCTCATAACCATACACAGCACACGACAAGACGAGTCCATACAAAAGTCAACAACACAATGAGACCACATGTAGATGTCGTACGATACTGTCAGTGTGGTTGATTTAAATACATAGAACAATCTTAAGACATTATATTTGGTAATAACGCATCATGGTCCGCAAGGGTTGGGAGTTTTCCAGTGAGATAGCTGACTGTTCCAGATGTCTACTGACTGGCACGTTGGAATTTCTGACATAAAGAGAAACACCATAACATTGTTCGTCACGAGGCAGTTTGAAAGTCTCTGCCATAGAATAAAAATGAAGCTGCATTTTGGCTGTCAGGTGGCACCTGCATATTAATTTGAGTAACAGAATTATAGATTTTAATCTGTCAGGAGGACCAGAGGCTGGTTGTGATAGCAATGCTAACGTTAGCCACACACTGCCTGATATGGTCAGTGGATGTTGCGTTTGCTTTCTAAAGGCCCAAACATACTCAGGTGGATTGTGAGTAGAGCGGACATCGGGCGCAATGCCAGCTGACGCCAGAGCTTTCATAGTCGAGCACAATGCCATGTAGTTGTTTCTTGTGAAATTACCGTGAAATCCTGCATTTACAATTTTTGCGCATTGTTTTCCATTTCACTCATGACATCCTACACTCAACGATGTGAAAACACATGCCGATGTGAAAACACATGCCGATGTGAAAACACATGCCGAGCAGCGTTTTGTGTGACATTAGTATGCAAGGCAGAGTTTGCGCGGTCGTAAAATTTGAGATTTGCGTGCACTGATGGACCACTGCAGAGTCCACCAGAGTATGTTTGGACCTTTAGTGTTTGTCCAAATTCAAACCACAATGCCTTGTTTGCCTCGGATGGTTTTCACATCCACTGCTAACCAAACTCTTTTCTGATTGGATTAAACCAAGACTCCGTATTTTTAGCTGAACCAGAGTTCACCTGAGCTTTCAAGCCACTGCAAGTCAAACTTTCCAAAAACCAGACTTAATTTGGTCTGGATCAAAGTGTTTGGTGTGAAAGCAGCTGTAAATCCTTATGTGCTCTATTGTTTACTGTGGCTGCACAGTGTTTGACTGCTTAAGCAGCAGAGGTGGGCGGAGCTGACAGCACGTCTCTACATATCAGCCTTGTTAGTGTTTCACTTAGAGACCTCTACATTTGAATAAAACATAAAATCAAAACATTGAACTTTGGTTTTTGCTATTTGGTACTTTTCAGAAACATTGAAAAAAAAAAAAAAAAAACAGTTCCTTTAAGAAAATAATGTGTGAAATAAACCAGTGAAATCTTTGTGAAGTTTGTATTTTAAAGCTGGATTCAAGCGACTTCTGGTCTGGTTCAGGTTCTGCCTCAGTTCTGGAGAACTTTACAGAAATCTTAAGAATGAACAAAAGAAGCTTCAGACTTTCATGCAGGCAGTTCCCTGCCCTCTGGGCATCAATGAGTCAATGAGTCAATATTTTATAAAACTCTTCTTTATTGATCTGTTTTCCATCTCTCTCTCCATCAGGAACAATATTTTCTGTTTCTTATAAAAGGCTGAATATTTACATCCTCTCTGTATTTACATTATTTTACACAGTGACACCGTCAGAGCCTCACACCTGCAAAGGTCAGAGTCGCCATAAAAAACAACAACAAAAAAAAGGCAGGGACTGAAATACCACTTGTTGCTGGGAAAACTTCACCCAAATCTCTGCTGATTGGCTGGAGGTGTTGCCTGGCAACACCAGCTTATCGGATTAATATCTAAAGGGAGTTGTTTTATATTATTTATATTTTATTTCGTTTAATATTTCACAACCTCAAGAGTCCCCCTTCAGCAAGTTGGAATGAAACAGAATGAAACAGAAAAACCAACCGTCTGTATGGAGGCAGAAAGAGGAAAGAACTGCTCACGTGGGATTTCTGTTCTGTCAGAGCAAAAAAATATGTTTGTTAGGATACCTGAACTCCTTGTACGCAACTTTTTAGCTGTTAATTAACAAATAAATCAGGAAAATACCTGGCAATACAGCCAGTTTAAGTTAAGTTTGTATAAAATATTTGTTTTTTCAAATCAGTTTAGCATCCAGATATTAAAAATCTACTATTTTTGCCTCAACTCTGCTTCATATGTTCATTTTTGGTGGCTGCTAGAGTGCGTTCACGGCTGTTAAAGCTAAAAAATAAGTAGTTTTTACCTTTTGAACACCCTGATCCACCTCTATTCTCCCTCTTGTCTTAGATGCTCCTGTCACTGTAAGGCTCTCACGGGCGTTGACTGGTCTACTTTGAGGTATTTGGTTATGGTGCCATGTTTCCAACAGCTCTGTATTCATTCTACAGCAGGGATGGGCAACTTTGGTGATCAAGAGGGACATTAATTCAACCCTCAGTGCTAGCAGTAAAGTCTAAATTTATAAACAACATACTCTCAACCCTTGTGGTATTTAAAAACTATCAAAGCCATTGGCTACTATTTTTTTGACCTTTTTTAGGTCATTTTGACAATTTTTTAAAGAAATGTGAACATCTAGATCGAATTATAGTGATGTTTACTTGGATGTTTTGCATTTTTTATGTTTCCATGGTAGATTTCGACAAGTTTACATAATAAAATGCATTTTTCTTGAATTTTGAAGTGACTGGTGGCAACACTGGAAAATCAAGGCAGCTACTGGCGCTGTAAACAGGTGCAGAGGGTGAAATCCTGAAGCCATAGTCTTTTTGTCAAGAAGATAGATGTGGTAAACACACCAAATGCCCTATATAACTTGAAAAAGCATGATGTCGGCTCTTTAAAATGATATTAAGTATTTACATTTGTTTCTTTTTACGTATATTACTCAATATTTTTTGTTAAATCATAACATAAAAAGACAGTCAGCAGGGCTCCAGACTAACTTTTTGCATTGGTTGCAACGGTGCACCCAAACTTGTTCACAGTGTCACCTTTCATGCCATAAGGTCACCATTTTATCATTCTCCACAACTTTTAGATGATGTAAATTATTTTTAAACAAGTATAAGATGTTATATAAGAGTTACCACTGCTGAAACCTGACACCACAGTCAGGCTCAGTCTGGGCTCATTTGCATACTAACAGCTGATTGGATGATTACTGAGGGCTGTGTGTGAGTGCATGTGTTTGGGTGGGCCTACCGCCTGCAGCCTGTGAAGATGCAACGCAGGAACAGGGAAAAGAGAGGAAGCAGGTGCTGTGGCAAATCCTTTTTCGGTTAATTTTTCCGCTACCTCGTTTACTTTTGTTAACTTTAATTTGTGAGAGTGCACCTAACATTTTTTCTTGGGTGCACTGGTGAAAACGGTTGCACTCAGGAGCCCTGTAAAGTAACAAGTTTATAAGCAGAAGTCATTATATAAGTTAATCTGGCTAACTGATCCTGCTTTAATGATGCACCTTTCTAGACGTTAGCTTAATTCTGTTGAGACATTTTATTCTGTTTTCAAGTAAACAACTACGATAACTATTTATATGACACATTCCTAATGAGACACTCTGACAAGTGGTTGATTCTGAGTTATTTAGGACTCAGAAAGTCTCTTTCACAGCAGTTATTAAAATTGTCACAACAGCTGAATGGAAAGCAGCCATCTCTGTGAAAAGCCAAAATGTCCGCCACCGCCGCTAACCGAGCCAAGCAGCTATTAAAACTGACCGTCACATTTTCTGCTTTTAATTTCCCTTTTGGCAGGAACAGGCAGACAGAGGATTTAGGAGTGAAATCGCAGCATAAATCTTTTAAGTGTGTTTTTGTGAGTGATTTAGAGAGCAGTTAATGTGTGAGGTTGCGTTAAGGCCACTTTTTAATCCCCCTTCGGTGTTGTTTTTTCAAACTTTCAAAGTGATTAAAGACGGTGAAATTGTTCTGACTTTTGCTGATCTGAGGCTCTGATTCTGTCTGGATTACCCTCCTCTGGATTTAAACTTTTTTTCTACCAGGAGATTTCCACGTTTCAACAGTTCAACTCTACATATGTTACAGTACTGCGCGGCTGAAACACACCGGCAACCTTTAAAGGCAACAAAACAGGCAATGCGACTGGCAACTATGCAGAAAAAAAGGACAAAAATGCAACATTATCTGGTAAAAAAAAAGCTTCTGGGTTGAAAATACTGACTGTGGATGAGGACTTTGTTGCTTTAAAAAGTTGCCCGCGTGTCTCTTCAGCATTTGGTACGTTTTGATTGGTGTGTTCGAACAGCAGCATCGACCTCCTCATTGGTTCAGCAGCAAAGTGAGTCAATGCCCAGGTCGTCCCATTTTGGTTGGATCCTCCATTTTGGGTACATTCAACTGAGATGTTGCTTAAATCCATCAGTTTTTCTTTAGGAAGCAACTTCAGTCTGTAGCTGATCATTTACATCTTTGTTTCTGTCCAAAAAAAGAGTCAAACATTCATTTGTTGCTTCATTTGAAGCTTTTTAGGTTTCCAGAGTCCTTTAAATTGTGGCGGCCATCTTGTTTTGCATCCATGCTAGTTTTTCCTTTTTGGTCATTGTTGGTTTCCAGGGTTTCAGTAAAAGTTCTGTCCGTTCGTCCAACCAGTTGTCCTTACAAAGTGTCCTACTGCCATTTTTTCTCGTCTCTATGACACATAACATCAGCAGGAGTGTCACACTCTTTCTTGTTTTTAGGCTATGAGGAGGACCAGGACATGATGAGTTCACATTCATTCAGGTCTAAGTGGTGTTTCAGGGACCGTGACGAAATGAGACGAGGACGCTACACACTCATTCCTGTCTTTGTTACCATCAGAGGCCCATGATGGCATTAACACTCATTCCTGTTTGTCAGATAATCGGGGACATTAGTGTCAAAGCAGGAAGTTCCACACTCATTCCTGTCTTTGCTACCATAAGAGGACCATGATAGCATAGGTATGTGACACTAATTCCGTCTTTGTAGCGACGAGGGGTCCACATCAAGAATGTGTGTCACACTCTTTCTGGTTTTAATGCTATTAGGACCACAACATGATGAGTGGTGTTTCGGGGACCATTGAAGCAAAACATCAGACCAGACACTTAACACTCATTAATGTCTTTGTAACCATCAGAGGACCATGAAGACGTAAACACTCATTCCTGTTTGTCTGATCATCATGGGACATCGGTGTCAAAACTGGAAGTTTCACACTCCTTCTTGTCTATGTTACCATCAGAGGACCATGGTAGCATAGGTATGTGACAATAATTCCGTCTTTGTAACGATGAGCGGCCCACATCAAGAATGTGTATCACACTCCTTCTGGTTTTGAAGCCATTAGGAGGACCGTGACATGATGAGTTTCACATTCATTCAGGTCTAAGTGGTGTTTAGGGGACCATCGAAGCAAAGCATCAGAAGAGGACGTTTCACACTCATTTCTGTCTTTGTGACTTTCAGAGGACCATGGCAGCGTCACACTCATTCCTGTTTGTGATGCATTGAGGGGACCATCAGCCTGAATGTAAAACCAGGACATTTAAGTAAGTCCTGTTTATATTATGACTAGTGGACCTGCAGATTCAGGACTTGTGTCACGTTCGTTCCCGTCTTTGTGATGATTAGATGATCTTAAAATTCAGAATCCACTTCAGTCAAAGAAAAACTCCCAATATGAGCCATGGAGGCACTCCTTCCCCTTTTAATGATGCCACTATGTCCGTCTTAGTCCGTCTCTTTCCTCCCCTCGTCCAAGTCAAAGTCTAGAACCAGCAGTTTGGTCTCCTCTGTCCCGTTTCTGCTGCCAGCGGCACAAACCAGCCGAGTGTCCGACGCCCTAATTCGCCAAACTACACCACCTACAAAGACAAAGAGGACTGGTTAAGACTCAAGCTCCAGGATCTTTTTGGGTAGTATCGGAGAGTTTTTTTTTTGGCTCTTACCTGAACCTCGGCTCTGTAGCGCCACCACGTCCCTCAGCCAGGCTCCAGTTTTCAAGTCCCAAAGTTTGACCGTCCCGTCGTCGGAGCTTGAGAGGACGAGTCCTCGGCAGAACTGAAGACACGTGACCGCTGATTGGTGTTTGTTAGGACCTGTGGGAACACGGAGACAATGTAACTGCTGATTTCATCAACATCCCTACATTTAGGGATGTACTTTAAATGTACCGGCCCCTAATTGGGTCAGCACCTGAATACTGTTAAGAATCAGGAAAAACGGTACTGTTATCGGTACTTAAACGTCTCTTCAACTGTCACGTAGTTATGACACGACCTCCGTCCAGCTCAAGCATGTCTATGTGGGCTAAGCGCTCGAAGGTTTGAGCTCACTTTGGCAAAGTTGATGAAAACTCGGCCCGGTGCAATCTTTGTCATTATCAAAAATCAACTGTTAAAAACTAGAAATCCCACACCAAGAAAATATCTGGTGTTTGGCTTGTTTGTAGTTTTCTCTGTTCCCTGACATGTTGACAGAATCATATGAATGATTCAATTTGTTCTTTTTTTTTAAAACATTAAATTTAATTCTGACATATAAAATAGTACAATCATCTCTGTCACTATATTTTCTCCATGTTTATTGGAGTTCTTAGTTCAAATACTGATGGAAAAAGCTCCAATAAAGGCATCAGATAATAAAAAATACAATAAGTTCAAGAGAAAAGCCCTTAAACTGCTTAATCCAGCAAAAACAAATACTGTGGAGCCACACAAAGTTTGAAGTGTAAACATAAACGGTTCCGTAAACTTTAGAAGCTAAGCCTTATCCGTTTCGGTCTTCTCACCTTGCAGTGTGTGTAGACACTGTCCCGTTCGGACGTCCCACACTCGCACCGTGGAGTCGGCGTTTCCAGAGACCAGGATGTTGTCGCGCAGCTCCATCCCGCTCGTCAGCGATTGGTGGCCTGTTAATGTGTGGACACATCCACCTGGACAAAGACAACCAGAAGTGATGTAGCTGTTAGACTGTGATGGCATTTTAAATATGACCTTTTTTTTTTTTCTAGATTCAATCACTCAGTACAACAAACTTTAACACCACAAAACATATTTTTTTGGAACAGAAGTGACTAAAAAGGCAGAGGCATAATGTTTTTATGTATCCCTGTTCTGATTAATAAATGAAGATACCTTATAGAAAAGAAAAAACAAAACTAATACAGTAAATCTAATTACAAAAAAAGAAAAACAGAAATACACAAAATTAGTTACATTCATGACCTTTGTGACCAAAGATGCCCATCATTTAAAGACATAATTTAGGCTTTCTAAATCATAAAGTGTTTCATGTATAATGGGTTTAAAATTTTCTTATGACTTCTGACTTATGAAATAGTTAGATAAAAACATTAACTTAAACAACTAGAAGGGCTCTGAGGCATTTTTGCCAAGTTATTGTATAAAATGTGAACAAGTCATCGCTGAATCCACATCTTTATGTCATTATCTGAAACATTCATCCAGATCTATTCATAACTTTTAAAGTAAACTTCCATAACGAAATGATAATCAAATTAAATGTTTTAATAAAACGAGGTGTTACCTGTCTCAGCGTCCCAGACTCGGATAGAAGTGTCCAAAGAGCCGCTCACCACAAAAACACCATCAAACTGTTAAAATAAAAAAAAAATCAGGACATGGATACAAATATTTAATAAAAAACACAACTGTGCTTTCTTTTACATGTTTAACGTGGAACATGTTCATTATGCTTTCACTGTTGTCAGTATTTCTGTTATTTGTTTCACAGATTTATTAATACTGCTCTCCTAAATTAAACAAATTATAAGATTGTACAACAGAAACCAATTATCCCAAAAGAAAAATAAACATCTGAGATTTATAAATATTAAAAGCTGAATAAAAATGTTCAAAAACAAAAAATTTAAAACAGGAAAAAAAAACAAACAAAACATTGTAATACTCCTTTAGCCCCGCCCACTCTGCTCTGATTGGTCGGTCATTTACCTGCAGCGAGTACACCCGGTTGGTGTGTCCCTGCAGCGTGTGAAGACACGCCTCCGTCTCAGGGTCCCACACCTTCACCATGTAGTCGTACCCGCCCGACACCACGCGGCGCCCGTCATACTGGACGCAGCGCACCGCCGCCACGTGGCCCGTCAGCACGTGCTCGCAGCGACCCGTTGACACGTCCCACATGCGCAGTGTTGTGTCCCGAGAGCCGGAAACCACCCTGAGAGGAGAGGTGACATCAGAGCAGGTGAGTCTCATGTGAACCGTGAGGTCGTCCTCAGGCGTACGTGTGCTCAACGTTACCTGTTGCCGTGGAGATGCATGCAGCGCACCGTGGACGTGTGTCCGTACAGCGTGTGGACGCACTCTCCGCTCTCCGCGTCCCACACGCGCAACGTCCGGTCGGTTGAGCCACTGATCACGGTGGCGACCGCCATCTGACTGCACCAGACGCCGCCAGTGTGACCCGTTAGCGTCCTCAGACACTGAGGGAGGAAACAGACACTTTGATTATTTAAAGGGCCGGTACACCTTTAAAATCACACTGAGGTGGGTGTGTTCGAGGTTAATGAGGAGCAATGAAGCTGCATGTTCTGAAACGTCCAGCAGGGGGCGACTGCTGCATTCACAACAACAAACACACAACATAGAATAAATGAACAACAGTCTCAACACGCTGATTTATCCCCTCTGTTCATGTTTTTTTAAAGAGTTTATATTTAGTTTAAAGTCTTAGTTTAGTTTAATTATTTGGAACATACAAATGGAATTTATTCAATAAAAGGTTATTAGATATTTCAGTTTATCCAAGAGCAAAACATGACTTCAGAAATTCAAGGAAACATAAAATAATTAACCTTTACACTTCAGATTATAGTCGACTAAATTTACAGCAGATTTCATCGACTGAAATGGTGTGAAATTTCATCAAGCCCTAAAAAGTGTATTTAAAACTATTAAAACAATCTGTACTGGACAACAGCAACACTTTGCCAAAGCTTTTCTGATACTTTAATTAAAGTAGAAAATAACCAACTTTTTTTCAGGAGTGCATCGTAGTTCAGACTTTAAAGACCTACTGTAGTTCTGATTACCTCTGCCAGGGAGGTTATGTTATTGTTTCCGTCTGTTTGTTTGTTTGTTTGTTAACAACATAACTCAAAAAGTTATGTATGGATTTTAATGAAATTTTCAGGAAATGTGATCTGGATCACCGTCTGGGTCCAGGATTTTTTTTAAAGATTCTTAAACATTGCTAGATAGGAGCATTTTCAGCATTTGTGTATATGACTCCTCCAAAAATAGTCAGGGCATTTGGAAAAAAAAAACACAGGACAAATTTCCAACAGGTTCTACAAGATATCAAAGACTGATCTGGATCCTGGCAAAATTCTGGATTCTCTGATCCAGAACAAGAAAAATTTAGATATCCTTGGAATTTTTGTCATAGAAGGGAACATATAAAGACATAGACTTGAAACAAACACCAAAATATAGCCAAGATAGTGTGGAATCTGGAGGGTTCAATCTGATTTGTTGTATCTACAAAAACTTTGGAGCTAGATCCAGAAGAAAAATGTGATTTTTGTGAATAACTACTGAACTAAAATAGATATCATTATGAATCCAGCTGCTAATGGTATGTTTTCATGGTCAATGGGATCTAAATATTCAAATGAAATAAAATTAGGACTAATATTTATGGTGAAAATCACAATATAGCTGAGCACTGTGGCGCTGGTGGAGGCCTGCGCTCTTCTAGTGCTTTTCTAGTTCAGATTTTCATCAACTAAATTTACAGCAGATGTCATCAACGAGAATTTTTTTTTACTATATTTTATTTTTATTTGGAATGGGCAGGTATACAATCAAAGAGCATATACAAAGACAATTTCCCTTTCTATCTTTATAAAAAGAAAGTGTCCAAGAGTCGAACTCAACACGCTCTAAACAAGTTCTTATCGACTGAAACACTGGGAAACTCTAAGCACTAAAAAGTTCTGTCAAAATTAAAACTTTCAACACTTTCAGGAGACGGCATCTACATTTTTGGAAATATGATTGAGGGGAGTGAGCGTATTAGAAATCATTAACACAATCTTTACTGCACAACAGCAACGCTTTGTTCAAGGATTTTCTGATAACTGCTGCTATTAAAAAGGGAAATATTGACTTTAAGGACACACTGTAGTTCTGATTGTAAATGTTTCTTTATCTTCACACCTTCATCACCTTCTTTGTGTCAGTGTTTGCTCTCCTCTCTCAGCTATGCAGTTTCACCTTGAAGGTGTGTTGGTGGTTGCCGTGGTAACAGAGGAAAACTCCGCTCCACACTGATTGTGTCAGATGATAAAAAAGGTGGCTCCTCCGTCACGTCTGACTTATCAGTTTGATTAACTGTCGACACGTCTGCTCGTAAAGACGACTGTAAGACTTTCCTCGTTTCAGAGACGAGCGGCGGAAACACCTCGCCGTCGCCGTAGGCCATGAGGGTGTGTGTGTGTTTCTTTCTGCGCGCATTAGCACACAATAACACACTCTGGAGGGCAGGTCCAGACGAGGAGGCAGGTGTGTCTGTCAGAGGAATGTTCAACCGAAACCAGAGAGGCGCGTGGGACGATGGCAGTGATCGATAAGAGCAGAGAAACACGTGTGTCACACCTCATTGCTGATAACAGCTGATTGACCAGGAACTCTGAACCCAGACGCTTTATTAGGCACACCTGTTCAACTGCAGCAGCTAACCAGCCAAGCACATGGTGGCTACTCAATGCATTTAGGCAATCTGAGCATCAGAATGGAAAAGAAACTAGGGCTGAACGATTTGAGAAAATAATCTAATTGCGATTTTTTTTTAATGAAGAATGTGATTATCACTATGGCAGCATTTTTGTAAATATAAATCTAACAATACTGTGTATACAGTTGATCTAGAGAGACACACCCCAGTCAGAAGTGCAAATAAATGGATTATTACAGGAGCTAAATAACTGTTCACACCGGGGGCATCCATCATCAATTGTCAACTCGGGGGTGGCGAGGTTTCACCGAGTTCCCAGTAGGAAATTCCGATTTCTTTTTTCAACAACTTACAGGATGCAGGATGCTTACAGAATTTTCATTTCTAGTTACGTAGCGGTAGTTTTTGATGTGTGACGACAAGCAATTTTTGGAAAACTTAAGTATCGTAGTTTTGTAGCCGGCTATATATGGCCACTTACATCCCGGTGCTCTAAGACGTGTCTGAATAATATAAATTTGCTCTAGTTTTAATTGTCTTGTTCCTGAAGTTGAGTATCCAGGCCAGTCCAGCTCTGTCCGACCCAACCGTGAAGCTAGGGAATAGCATTTATAGCTAGCCCATTTTGATGCTATAAAACTCATCTTAAAGTGTGTATTTGATCAGGCATAGCCTCATAACCTCTTGAATTACCTGGATTTTAATTTAAGACATTTTAAGGTTTTTTAGGATCCCCGGGAACCCTGCAGAAACTTGCAGAAGCAGTTATCTGTGCTGTGACGTGTGTTTGACATTGTTGACTCTACAGGCCAACATTTGCCCACATGGAAAATCTGCAGGAATCAATAAGGGAATCGTTAAAGAACTGGAGTGCTAATAACACTGGTATTAATAAAATAAAGAGTACAAACTCAATTTTTTAGCTTTTGTTGAATCTTTAACACCAAGACTTAAAGCAAAGGGGTCCAACCTGGACCAGGTTTTCCCATATACTGATCTAATTCTCAGGTGAAGTTAAAATAAAACACTGGAGGACATATTTTTAAATCCACCTTTACCGTCTGACTCATGCTGTAGTTTGGGCGAGTCCCATGAAGAGTCTTTTCAGCAGCAGCCTCGTCACCTTTAACACAAACATACTCACACTGGGCTGCCCGAGGCTCTTTCAGCACAATGATGAACACAAACCTGTCCACCTAATCCATCCTTCATGCTCTCTGCTCTATTCAAACACATAAGCTCTGCAGAAAGATGCTGACCTACATTACTGCTTTTATTCGCTTTAACTTTAATCTAATTCATAAAGCAGGCCAACGCACACAAAGCACTGCATGTCAGGGCATGATTCTGCCCTTATTGTTGATTAATCTGCCTTCTGATCACGTTTCCAATCTTAACAATACGTTTCTTTGTGTCTCCAGCGTCGGGTAAATGTGATAAAGTCTGCTGGAACGCTGCAGTCAGAGTTAAAGTCAACGATAAAAAAACAGAAAATGTTCTGTTCACTTCTGAAATGAGGCTCGAGCAGCTTGTTTTTTATCATGATTAAGAGGCTGGATCTGTTGTCAGAGCTTCATAAAATGATCATAAAGTTATGATGATGATCCAAATAAGTGTTTTGTTGGGCACCTTGGATGCTGCAACTATTAGAAATGGATCAATAGTATTGATTCAGATTTTCTGATTTGATATTACAAGGTCTCAAATTGATTCCAAGAGTTACATTCTGATTTTCCTTTACATCTGTTCATGCGATAATATGCTGTAACACTGAAAGAAACAAGTCCATTTTTATCAAGTACAGAGCTTGTGCTCTTGACCAGAAATATCAGTATCATGGTTATTGTTGCAGTGTGCTCAAAATGTTCAAAAAGTACTTTAACACAGTCTTGAAATCATTTAGCTGCTTTAATATTATAATTTTAACAGTTCTTTTGTCTTTTTTGTCAATAATTGTATCAGGAAATGTCCTATATGTAAATTTATTTAAACTTTTTTCATTAAAAACAAAAGCAGGGGTGCTGGTTTGGTGGAGTGGTTAGCAATCAGGCACCCCATGTATTTGCTTCTGCCGGTCCAGGTTAAAGTCCCACCTGTGACCAGTTTGCAGAGTGTCTTCCCCTACTCTCTCTCCCCCTTTCACAAGCCTATCCACTGTCCCTCTGCTATCAATAAAGGCACAAAATGCCCAAGAAATACATAAAACAAAACAAAACAAAACAAAATAAAAGTAAACAATTCTGGCAAGTATTTGTCATTATTATGTAATTAATGTTTAAACTGTGTGTAATTACAAGAATAGAGAGAAACAAATTTGTACTTTAAACAGGATTCTCTTTATAAACTATTGTAAATGACCATGTTCAAAGTTTTAAGACGGCCAAAAATAAATTTAACCTATTTTACACACATTCACTCATGTTTGTTTGCCTGCAGCATTAGTGTCCATGTTACAGCTCGTTATATTAGACCATGTCCAGGCCTTTTTTTACTAACGATAGTCCCTGAAGCAGTTAGCCCCCTTCATGACTCCCCTCTGGTCTCCCCTTTCCATAGCAGATGTCCTCGACATCCTCCTTAATATTTACAAATTAAGACTGGTTAAATCCATAAAACACAAACTATGACGGAAAAAGACGATCTATTACGACCAAATACGACGAAACACCGCGAATAAATGGAGAAAGAACGACAAGAACTCACTCCAGATTGATACTAATGCTGTTATTTACAACCTTTTTACATTTACACAGAAAATCCTGATAAACTACCTACTGTCGATAATCCACATAAACACTCAGCCTACCTTTCCCGTGATGGCCGACCACACTTTGAGCGTGTTGTCGTCCGAGCCGCTGACAATCAGGTCGCCACTGAACTGGAGACATGTGATCACGTGGTCGTCGTGGCCTTTCAGCACCTGCACAGAGACGGATGTTAGCGGCGTTAAATCCACGTTTACACATCAAACACGGAGGGGGACTGTGCGTCGGACTGTGACGGCGTACCATGGGCTCCCGGTCGTCGCCTTTCCTCCAGTTGTTCTCGATGCGGTGCTGACGGATGTAGGCGGATTTCCATGGGCTGGCTGCCACACCCGGGCGCACCGACTTCCTGCGCCGCAGGGACACACACTCGGATACACCTGCAGAGAGGGAGACGGGGGAGTTTACATTAAATAAAGTCTGAGTTCAAGGCTCATTCGTCACCCTGAGCTAAACATGATTAGAGCAGGGGTGTCCAAACTGTGGCTCATGGTCTATTGTTAAATAGCAAACAGCCCTAATTGCACTTAATACTAGGGGTGGGAGAAAAAAATTGATTCACATAAGTATCAGGATTTTTTGTTTGACCATTTTTAAATAGAGTTTTTTTGTTCAAAAATATTTTTTTCCAAATGTAAATACCTCATTTTAGTTTGTGTTAATAAGCCACTTTTAAATGCAGTCCAGTCTTTTGAAGAGAGAGTATAAACAGCTGGTTAAAATATATTGCTGAATAAATCCTAAAAACAGACTCACATGTGATGTGTATTTTTCCTGACATAGTCTGTAGGCATCATCATTGTTCATCTTTTTCACTGGTGTTAAAAAAGCTAACTAAAGATTGCAATATCCGCAATATCGTAGAATCGCACTTTAAATAGAATTGGCACCTAAAAAAATAGTAAAAAAAATTGAATCAGGAGAAAAGGGTATCATCCCAGCCCTACTAAATCCTCTTTTATCAACTTCATATCAAACTATTTCTACTAAACTGTAGGAGCAGACTGAAAAACTCCTGTTGGCAGGAGCCTGGAGTCATATTTTTATTTACATTATTTATATCTTTATATTTGTTCTATTTGTTGACTGTTTTTGCACCAGTTTACAAATTCAAATTCCTTGTATGTGTACTTGTACTTAAGAAGAAATACAACTTCTGATTCTTAAGTGCAAAGCAGCTGGCCCACTCCTCATCCACAACAAATCTATGGGCCTTCCACCCAGCTGCCCCAAAGGATAGTGATGGGGAAACACTGCTGCCTGTACTTTCATTTTGTATTTACCTGCTTAATTATCAGGTGACAGCACGCAACAACACTGATGGTAAAGAAAAAGGGCCAGTAGCCATATTTTTATTTACATTATTTATATTCTTTTACATCTGCAAATAGTTTTTACTTTTTGATATCCTGTGTTCTTTTTTACCCTGTTTACTATACAATGCTGCTGGAATCTTAATAAATTTCTATCTAATCACTTTACAGTAACTCCACCATCACTCTAATGTAGCAGCTCTAAGAATTTAAAAGGAATTTACTAAACGTTTTAATAAATTTTCATGAAAAAAGCAACTAGATATGCAAAAAGGCTGTGGTTTCCTCTTGTTTTTATTTAATTTTTTTATTTTATTAACATTTTATTTATTTATCTATTTTCTTTTTGTTCATATTTGTTTTTATTAATATTATTATATTATTATTTTTATATTTTTGTTTCAACCTATCTTTATGTATCCTTTTATCTAGTTTTGGTAACTGCTATAGGAATTTTAATTTCCCTGAGCAGTTTTTCAAAGTAATTAATGAACGACCATCTAATCTAATTTAATGTAACGCCAACACAATTTTAGGCTAATATTGGAAATGCGGTTATAGCACTCTGTTTTAGCTCCTGGCAGTTGCCAAAATTGCACCAATACCTTCAAAATCTTACTGAAATCACTCTAAATGTGGCTTTAATGGCTTCTGTTCAGTTCTTTGACAGTTTATAAAAGTGATGTCTGTAATTTTAAGATAAAAAAAAAACTACTAAGGCTAATATCAGTGCTAGCTTCAATAGCATAAAGGCCCTTCCCTGCATTAATAACCCTCTCAGTCTTAGCTAACACCAGCATTATTCCCCCGGTGTGACAGCACAGCAGCTCAGATACAAATTAGCTTTATTTATGAGGCCGGCGAGCTGCAGTTAGCGCTGGCTTCATTAGTATGGCTGCGGCGCGGCGCTAACGGTGAGGCAGGCTCATTGGTATGACTGCTGAGTGCTGGCAGTGAATCCTGGCTGACTGGCAGAGCGCCCGCGGAGACGCGCACACACACACCGAGCCACTGCATTGCGCTGAATGAAGGAGGAGTGACTGAGTGACTGGGGCTGGATTTTCATCTAACGCTCAGGTTTAACAGGACTGTGTGTTTTTTTTTTTTATATTTACTCTCCGGACCGAACGGAGGATCCACGCAGACCCCCTCCTCAGGTTGGACAGGATTTAATCTCACAACCACAGCAGGGAACAACCACCCTCCATCATTTTCAGGGAGAATTTGTCATAATGTGTTGTAGAGAGAATGAAGGAGGAGACATGTAGTCCAACAGTAATGTAAAAAATGTTACTGTGGGCTGCAAAGAAAGACCAAAACATACAGACTTAACCTGTTTTCTTCAATAAAACACTTGAGCTGATAAATAAGGACACATTTTTAAAACAGTGTGATAATATAAATATTAAAGTCTGACTAATGGAGACAAAGCAGTTTACATTTTCCCCCTCCAGCGAAATGCCAGCCAACTTCCAGCCACCTCTGACTTTCACCACAAACGTGCCATTATTGGTTTAATTTTTAACTCTCAAAAAGACCAGGCCATGTCACAAACTACGACTTCATGCCACATTAGGAAATAAAACTGTTGAACTCATGATGGCTTTTCATAAACACACAGCTCTGTTAAATTATGTTTTTCTTATTTATAAAACTATATTATTCCTTAAATATGGTTGTTTTTATTCTTGTAGTTATTTAAGTTTGTTTTGCATATTCTCCAATTTGTTTTTTGTTAATCTAAAGCCCTTTATGCTCAAAATTTTGTCTGCCAGATTAAAACATGAAGTAATTTAAGATAAAACTGTTTAAATTGTGATTGTTTCTGGGGTTGTGTTCATAGTAGTTCATTATAAAAAAGATTAAGTTTATGGGGTATAACAACAAAAATACAACCACAAAACCACATCAACATATTTTTCTAACCTAATTTTTAAGGACTTAGTCATGTTTTGTGGACCAAATTTGAAAAAAAATCAGTGTACACGCTGGGTTTTGGCGTGCCTATACACCCCTCTGTTTCAGCCCTGCTCTAAACAGGCTGTTTGAGTCTCAGACCTACAAACTGTAGAAAGAACTGGAGTAACTCCACTAAATGGTGGTTCTAGTTAGAACTGACTGGCCCATTAGGCAATATAGGCTAATGGCGCTGTGGCCTCCAAGGGGTGCCAAAAAATTGGGAAAAAAATTAATCTTCACTATAATTTAATTCCAGTCCAATCCAGTTAAACAACAAAAACATCACCGAAGTGCTGTACATAGAATCTTAAATACAATAAAACAAACATTTCTATATAACAATAAACAATATTATTATTAAAAAAAGCTACTACAATTAACTCTTAAAATGGAAAAGCTCTAATTGATTCAAATTTAAAACAAAGCCCAAAAAATAATACAACAAATGATAATACCAAATAAGTTTTCTTTAGTTTTTGGTGATAGTTATTGCAGAGTGTATATGTAGCTTAAGAATAGAGTTACAGTGTCATGTTGAAACTGTTTGAGAATGATTTTTGTACCTATAATTTATTACTTTTATCATTATTTATTCACTTTTTTACAGGATTTTTATTTTTAATGTATCTTGGATTTTTTTTAATTTATTTGCGATTTGTTAAGCATGTCAAATGGTGTCATGTTTTTTTATAAAGTAAAGAAAACAGTAAAAATAATACTATTTAATTTCTTTTTAGGTGTCTGAAAATCTCCAATGGAGAGGGGTGCAGTAAATAAAGTTATATATGATAATTTGTGGATCCTTGAGGGTTTAACTCTTTTTTTCAAAATCAACAAACACAACTCAAACCCACGGGACGACACAAATACTGTTTTTTTTAACTGTTTTTTCTGTTTACCTTCCTCGCGGCACTTTTCCCTCCACAGCAGGTTGTCCTCAGCCAGGATCCTCCAGTACCTGCAGGTCTGCGCGGCCTGCAGCAGGTCTCTGGGAGCCAGGAAGGTCAACACGTACAACGCCAACTGCCCCAAACAAAAGGTTTAAAATAAAGTTAGAGAATAAAGCACATACGCTGAGTTTCTTCGACTGTGAGGGGAGGATATGGTTACCTCTTTGGGCAGCAGGGATATGAAGTCTCTCTGAAACTGCGGCTCGATCACCTGCATCATATGCTTCACCTGATTGGTCTCACACCTGTCAATCAACTCGTCCAGAGCCAATAGCCTTTCAGGGCCGCTCCACGCCTGAATAAAGAACAGTGGCACATAAGTTAAATAAAATAAGAAAATATAAAATATTCTTTTATTAGTCTAACACGGGTAAAATCAGAATTTACAGCAGCAGCAGGATACAAGAGACATATAAGCAAGAAACTTACAAATGAAAACTTAAGTAATTAAAAATACAATAAAAATAACAATAAAATAAAAAAATATATATATGATGCATCGATCTGGATTGATACATCAATTAGTTTAGCAATTACATCGATGGTAAATCAAAACATCGACCAACATCATCATCTTTAATATACGCCTTTATTTTGAAATCTTGACCAGCTAGCCACTTCTCAGTTTTCACCCATCCGCGTGTCGTTCTGAAGTTTCCAGGGCTCTCAAGTCTCAAGCATTCAGCGTATGAAACACACATTTGAACCTTTTGCCATCTCACACGCCACGTCTAGTACTTCTCCCACTTTAAAATGTATTTTGTAGTGCCCACCAAGCAACACCGTTGTATGCAACATTTGGCAAGACGCTGTTAGCATTGCAGAGCTTAAGGGGAGCTTGACATATCAGCCAATCAGAAAACAGCACTGCTGTATCCAGGTAAGACACAAATACAGTACAGTAAGTTATTTCATCGTTTGATTTTGTAGCGCACTCATTAAGGAAATTACATATAGTGTGAAAGCAAAACAGTGAGAGTTAATTATTCTTCTTCCGCCACACCTACCATTAAACAGCAGGGGTTTAATGATCCATCGATCTGGATCGATACATCGATTGGTTAAGCAATGATCCAATCACATCGATGGAAACTCAAAACATCAACCAACATCATCATCTTTTATATATACTTTAATTTTGAAATCTTGACCTTTGTCTGTTTCTCAGTTTTCGCCTAATCGCGTGTCATTCTTAAGTTTTTTAGGGCTCTCAAATCTCACGCATTCAGCGTATGAAACACAAATCTGAACCTTCATGCTCTCTCACACGCCACACCTAGCATTTCTCCCACTTTAAAATGTATTGTGTAGTGCCTGACGAGTAACATCGCTGTATGCTAACGTTAAGCAAGACGTTGTTAGCATCAGAGCTGAAAGGGAGCCAGACATCAGCCAGTCATGAAACAGCTCTGCTGTATCTGAGTAAGACATGGATATAGCATAGTAGGTCATCTCCCCATTTGATTTTGTAGCGCACTGATTAAGGAAATTACATATAGAATGAAAGCAAAACAGTGAGAGTTTATTCTTATTCTTCCACCACATCAACCTTTAAACAGTGAAGCAAAGGCATCACAGTAAAACA
Source organism: Scarus forsteni (assembly GCA_036419115.1). Lineage (NCBI taxonomy): Eukaryota > Metazoa > Chordata > Actinopteri > Labriformes > Labridae > Scarus > Scarus forsteni. The sequence continues at coordinate 1,633,535 of JAZDUH010000426.1, forward strand.
AAATCATCAGTGCTGAGTTAGCTAATAGTTCTAATTTTGAACATGTGGTGTGTTTTAATTGAATTAAAATCAAGCATGGTCAAATATTGTAGGTCATAATAATAAAATAATTAAATAGTTTGCATTAGAATGTTGCACCATTACTTAATATAATATACAAACATTACCATATAACAATAAGACCCATAAGGTAATTGTTGGGGCAACAACGGCACCTTGCCTGAATTAAACCAATTTTAATTTTCAAACATGATTAGATCATAGAAATGGTTATAATCCTCCATCTTAAATCAATGGAATCTAAATCAATCGTACACGACTTTGTGATATCGGCAAATATCGTATCTTTGTCAAAAGAATCGATATTGTATCGTACCATCATTAAACTGGTGATTTACACACTAGTATATAGTAAGTGGTATTTACAGTGGTATTATAAATATAGTTTGGTGGATATGTACAAGTTTGTAATTCCAAAAGTGAAACATCTGAGGTATCATAAATATAGATATGGAGAGGTTTTTTGTGGAGTCTAACATGTTTCTGCTGGTTTTGCATTTAAAACTCGTTCGTGTCTCTGAAATCATCCTCCGAGCTACAGAAACCAAAACCATGCCTCTGATGTAAATGTGTGTGCTTTTGTTTGTACTTGTATGTTTTGTTGCTGGTTACATAAGAGCAGCTCGCAGGCAGAGCTCCTCTCAGTGTTTACGTTCAGGCAGCGGAAGATATTCAAACATCTCAGTCATCAGGACGTGCTGCAGCGTGTGCGGGCACAACTGTTATCTCAGCAGGTTGGTTTTCCTGGTGTTTTGACAAAGCCTGTCTGATTACACCAGACATTCAGGTTCAGGTTGAAGAGGTCTCCATCAACGGGAGTTTGTTCATGGCTTTTCTTTAAGCCCCGCCCACTTAGGTTCTGTTGATGTGCCTTGCAAAAACCTGCTTCCTTTATTATTTTTGCTTTATCTTCAACTTTCAGCCATTAAATCACGTCAGAACATGAGCAGCAAAATCAGAATTTTCAAATAAGTAAGTGATTTTATGTAAGAACTAAAATGATAGTTTTTGTATTTGTAGTAATGTAAAAAAGCTAATGCTAATCACTATAAAACCCTTTAAAAGTAGTTTGACTATTTTTTTACAAGATCACACTGGATTCAGATGCTCCATAAACTACTTTTTAACATTTCTTTCCTGAAATCTGTTAACATATTAGATGTAGACATGCCTGTAAACCCCTTTGTTTCAGCCCTGCTCAGAACAGCCTGTTTTGTTGTTCTGGAAAAAAATGGACAAAGACAGTGGCTCCCAAACTTTTCCATCGGGGAATCCTTTTGGCTCATCTTGCGACCACTCCCACCATTCACATAAGCATATAATCTGGGGATGATGACATTTCTCAACTTACTTTGTCCGCCATACTGATATATTGAAATGAGTGAATGTCGTTCTTTTTAGGTCGCACCTGCGTCATTTGTAAAATGTATTCTTTTTCAGCATTTGAGACACACATTTGAACATTTTCACTCTCTCACACGCCACATCTAGTATTTCTCCCACTTAAAATGTATTTTGTAGTGCCCACTGATTTAGACTGTGGTATGTGAATGTGAAGCAAGATGCTGTTAGCATCATAGAGCTAAATGGATGCTTGACATATCAGCTAATTGGTAGATAGCACTCATATATCTGGGTAAGATACGGTCGATTTGACAGCAGAGGATGCAAACTGCACACACACGAAAAGAGTGCCTAATCACACGAGTACAGTGCGAAAAGAAAACAGCGAGAGATTATTCTTATTCTTACGCCACACCTATTATTAAACAGTGAAGTAAAGTCTGATTACACTGACATACAAACTGTGGTTACCAGCCATCACAGTAAAACAAAATCATCAATGTTGAGTTAGTTAATAGTTCAACATAGTTTTAACTATAATCAAAACCATACATTTTTACATCATTTGAAAAAACGAATTTTTCTAAACATTCAACAGTAAAAGGCAGACTCTCAACATTGTCTCAACATTGTCTAACTTCCAGGAAATTAACTTACTTGCAACCAAAACATTGTCAATCTTGCCTATGCTTTCAATTTTAGATCAAAATGCAGAAAACTCCACAATTTTGATGTAAATATATGAAGCTAAAAGATCTCTTGATTTCCTGTTAAGCAGCTGTTTGGATGAGTTTTCATCAAACATGGCTGTGAAGCATGCTAACCTGGAAGGTATGTAGCCAGTCCTGTAGACCAGATGGTGGCGGGCCTGATGTGACCCTCCGCCTCTGAGCCGAATGCCCATTGGCCAGCCGTAGGTCCCCGAATGTGGTGGGTGTGGCTTGGACTAGACTGGAAGGGCTGGAAAAACAAAGATTATTAGCATAAGCGGCTGTTAGTGTTCCCAGGCTATTTGGCTTGCCTACATCATTACACTCCAACATCCTGATACTGAAACCATGGAAACTGTTTGTGGGGTCTACCTGAGGTATCCGTTGCCTTTGCAGTGTTTCTTCCCAGATGGAAACGGCCGCCCATCCGGACCGTGATCCAGCTTCCTCTTCATCTAGAAGATAAAGAAGCAGAAACAGTGACGTTAACATAAATGATCTGCTACGATGCTAAAGTGAAAGCTCAATCTATCTGCTCAAATTCACCAAGAAACTACAATTAATAGTTACTTTTTTAATTATCATAATTTAGTTTTTTCCAGAGATTTAAACTCACGCTCATGATTGTATGAGTTTAATATAATAACAATGGAAGAATAAGCTCGTTTTTACACCCACAATCCAGCGGACTTGGACCAAAGCCGCTCATTTTGAGCAAATTTAGCCTCCCGCCACTAGCTGGGGCTGTAGCTTCATTCTTTCTTCCTGCCATCGGGCCGATTGTTGCTCAATAATCTGAATAAACACAACCAGTTTTAATGCAGTTAAAAAAAAAGAAACAACAAAAGAAAAAAGGGGGCCATGGGGATTAAAAATGTTATTTTCTTCTTCTTTTTTTGTATTTTTTCATTTTGAATGTTTCCTTGGGGAATGGAATCAAATGTGATCAACCTGAACTTTTCTGTTACCATCCCCATCGATAGATGTTCCTAAGCTACTTATACATGTTTGTATTAGGTTCAGACTGCTTTCACAACCACTGTAACTCTAACTCTGGTTCCTTGGGATGTATGACTGACCAATTTTAGGAAAAAATCTTATTGCAGATATTGCCATTTCAAATCAAGCTTCAGTGCAATATTCACTATGTTTACAGTAGAAGACAACAGAAAGGAAATCAATGATCAGAAGCACATAACACATTAGTCATCATCTAATACTGATAACTAATCTGTTATATTATTTAAGTGACACTCCAACTTCATCTCCTAAACTTTGATTTGTTACGTTCGTGAACGAGTCAACTCTTTTTACCAGCTCTTTTAAGTGAACAATGAGAGCCAATTTGCTGTTGTGAGTAAATATTTGCGAGCCATTCTAAATGCAAATTTGTAAAATAGTGTGTGCTAAATGGTCAACACAACAGATCCTGGATCAGTCAGAAGTGCTGCAAAAAAATCCAGCTACATGATTGTCTGAAATTACGATTTCAATCTGAAAAAGATTATTCTTTTCAGCTTGTGAATCACTTTCCTCACGAACTCTTTGATGCATTTTTCTTCAAACTTTTCCAAGTATGGCAACTCTGACACAGGGCTGAAGTGTTTATTTTACATATATATATATATATATATATATATATATATATATACAGTGCTTAGCATAAATGAGTACAGCCCATATTAATAACAATGTTTTACTCAAAGTCTAAATGAACAAAAGAAGGATTTCCAAGTTCTGACAAAGTTTAACATAACACTTTGCAGCTTTGGCGATCACATGATTGTCTGAAATTGCGTTTTTGATACAAGAACAGTGAATCTTTCAGCCCTTCTTTCTCACCCCTTCCACTCTCTCTCTATATAACATTCTAAAAATGCCCCAGAAAACGAAAAATATTAATTTGGACTTTTAGCTTTTATTTAGAAAGGATAGAGTCAGAATCTGGGAAGACTGAGTTAATAACGTGCAGAAAAGGAGCCACACATTGGACTTGAATCCTGCAGCTTTCTTTGTGAACAGCTTTGGCACCAAGGACAAATAAACCGACCACAAGGTCACGGAGCGACCCGCGTATCGGCCAGTGTTTGTTTTTGGGCAGAAATCTGTGGTCAGCTCCTAACACACAAATGTTTTGGCAACATTTCTCATCGGAGTCACTTCTTTCTGTCAGGGTAGATTTTGGTTGGAAATATGACGGGTGTTTAAACTGGTCTTTGGTATATTTTACTTTCCCATATACTTATTGATATTCAAAGACTGTGTGCATTGGTAAATACAAGGATATATGGACAAAAACATTAAATGTATGTTTGAAAATAGACATCCATCATTACACAGATAATCCTGTTGCTGGGTGTGTTCAGTGTTCAGAATAAAAACAGAAAAAAAGAAAATAAATCCCTTTATACACATAACTGCATACAATACAGTCATATATCAACACATGTACGTGCATTCATACATGTACAGAGAGGAAATAAGACTGTCTCAACAATATCACTGGGATGTCCTCGTAACACCAGGTAGATTAAAGGTCTGAATTATTTTAACTTTTCTGATAATCTAACAAGTTAACAGAAAATCAACAGGACACGTCATGTGGGGCTTCGCTGTTATTAAATCTAATCTAAGGAGCTTTAAAATCGTTATTCAAACCAGAAAATATAACCAAAAACTAACCCCGTAAGTAGTTTTGTTTGTGATTAGGGATGGGAGAAAAAAATCAATTCACATACGTAGGTATCAGGAGTGATTTGTAGAGCTGGGCAAAAAATCAATTAAATCGATTAATTTGAATTATTTTCTGCAGAGGATTAAAAATCGAGATTCTTTTTCTTGCCTTAGTTCAATTGTAAGTTGTTGCAATTTTTGAAAAAAATTACAATTTCATGATGGTCGGCCTTGTAGGGTTTGCACAAGCACTTTTATAGGCTTGTATTTGTTATTTAAGTAGATTAAATATTGATCAGAGAGTTTCAGGATAATACTGTAAAAATACCTCAGCCTGTTAGTGTTTATGTAGACAAACCTGCCTACGTTTATACTACATAATTAACCTTTAATGAGCCAGACTTTGACTTAAAGAGGGAAATATTTAGACAACATAAAGGCAAAACTTGATTTTTTTCATTTTTATGTCACTGGGAGTTTTGTTTCTTTTAGGGAGGGAAAAATCGATTAAAATTGTAAATTGAGTGATGTGGAAAAAAACAGCTATTTTATTTCTAGGCCATATCGTCCAGCCTGATTGATTTGTTAAAAAAAAATGTTTTCTAAATTTAAATGCTTCATTTTAGTCTGTATTAATAAGCCACTTTTAACTACAGTCCAGGCTTTTGAAGAGAGTATAAACAGCTGGTTAAAATATACTGCTGAATAAATCCTAAAAACAGACTCACATGTGATGTGTATTTTTCCTGATACAGTCTGTAGGCATCATCATTGTTCATCTTTTTCACTGGTGTTAAAAAAGCTAACTAAAGATTGCAACAATTGGCAATATTGTAGAATCGCAATTGAAATCGAATCGGCACCTAAAAAAAATTGTAAAAAATCAAATCATCCCAGCCCTATTTGTGATCGAATGTTTTTGTTGAAAAAAAATTACAACCAAAAAACAAACAAAAGCATGACTCATTAACTTAACAGTAATAAACGATAACAAATAATAATAAAATAAAAATAAAAATAGCAAACTTGAACGTCAAAGGGTACAAGCCAAACTACGAGGCTGGTCAGTAATGTTTCAGTGGTGGAAAGTTTGAGGTGTGGGTGCTTTCTGTTCCAGATAAATCTAAAAAATGTATTTTATTCCAGTAATGTTCAGGAGGAGAGACAAGAATCATGGATCGGATAAACCCAGATGTCCATCTGGAGCTCATAAATACCAGAAGATACCGACGCTACTCTTTCTGTCTGAGGTAAGAGGTTATTAAAGGCAGATAGCAAACTTCCCTTCAGGGCTTCAAACAGGTTAATCCAGCTGTTTGTGTCCTGAACGGGAATCAACTAAATCAGTGATATGACTAAACTTTACTATCTTCAATCTGAGCAGATAAACCACAACAATGTGAATCTGTTTTACTCTAAAATGAGTCAATGCTAATGGATGAACAGACGCTGATATATCAGGTTGAAAAAAAGCATGAAATGGAAGTTCGTCAAGAGGTTAACAGCAGTACGAAAGCCTGCACTGAACTAACAAAAACTAAAACTAATAAAAAATAGATTTATGTGCTTAATTACCTCAGCCAAGGAGGTTATGTTATAGTCTGTTTGTTTGTTTCTCTGTTAACAACATTACTCAAAAAGTTATGGATGGATTTCCATGAAATTTTCAGGAAATGTCCGGATTGGGACAAGGAACAAACTATTAGTTTTTTTTTAATGCATTTTTTGGGCATTTTGTGCCTTTATTGATAGGAGAGAGACAGTGGATAAGCTTGTGAAAGGGTAGGGGAAGACACTCTTCAAACTGGCCACAGGCTGGATTGCTAACCACTCCGCCAAACCAGCACCCCAAATTATTAGATTTTGGGAGTGGTCTGGATCACCGTTAGCCTGATACGCCAGATGGACAGCTCCACTTTGGAAATATTTCACTAATCCACCTGGGAAGGAGCCCTAAAATGTTTTCATGGGCAGAACCATTAAAAACGACAGCAGCTTGTGATTGGACGATTGTTTGGCTCATCACAGACCAATCCATATCAAGCAGCACTGCTATGATGTAGCATATGTAGTGGTTAAATGTAGCGGCCAACGGCTTACAAGGGCAAAAAGGTGCTATGAGGACAATCTGTTACCGGCGACATAAAGACTCTGCTACTCATGAGCACGCGCGGCGACTGTCGTAATGCTGCGTTCCAGTAACCTCGGAACTGGGAGTGACATCATCTCCGACTTATCGGCGTTCCAGTTGAAGTCGGAAAAAAACATGCTGAGCTACCAGGCTATTGTTAGCTGTTGTTAGCACGACATGCGTTGTTGTTCACAAATATCACATGAAGAATGTGATTATCACTATGGCAGCATTTTTGTAAATATAAATCTAACAATACTATGTATACAGCTGATCTAGAGCGACACACCCCAGTCAGAAGTGCAGATAAATGGATTATTACAGGAGCTAAATAACTGTTCACACTGGGGGCATCCATCTTTGATTGTTAACTCAGGGGTGGCGAGGTTTCACCGAGTTCCCATGAGGAAATTCCAACTTCGGGGGACGTTCCAGTTGCAGTTTCCTACTTGGAACTTGGAAATTCCTACTTCTGACTACAACTGGAACGCACCACAAGACGTGACCCAAGCCAAAGCGTGTGTTTGTTGTGATGCTAATAAATACAGCTTGGACCTTCCTCAGAACTCTGCATTGCTTTACAACTTCTTTTTTCAGCAACTTACAGGATGCAAAGTGACAAGGTAATGTATCTCTTTCTAGTTACGTAGCAGTAGTTTTTGATGTGTGACAACAAGCAATTTTTGGAAAACTTAGTATTGTAGTTTTGTAGCCGGCTATGTGTCGCTACTTACAGCCCGGTGCTCTAAGACGTGTCTGAATAATATAAATTTGCTCTAGTTTTAATTCTCTTGTTCCCGCAGTTGAGTATCCAGGCCAGTCCAGCCCTGTCCGACCCGACCATGAAGCTAAGGAATAGCATTTATAGATAACCTATTTTGATGCTATAAAACTCATCTTAAAGTGTGTATTTACATTTCTGTGTTAATAATGTATTTTTTTTATGGATCCACTCCTGTCCTCTTAGTGTAATTTTGTTGGATCTTTTCACTTTTCGACACCATCTATCCTCATCTGACTCTCTCGTCTTTACATGACATTGCGAGTGAGTCCAGAACCTTCTGTCAGGTCAGTGTGCTGATGTCTGGAGCTGAAACAGAAGCAGAGCTGCAGGATCGTCGCTGATGAAGAGATGAACCGCAGCCTTCAGTCAGAGAAACCACACAGACGCTGGAAACACCTACGCTGTCAGAGTAACCCGAACGCACCACAGGGCCCGGCGCTCTGAATCAGCTTCTATCTCTTTCTGTCTTTCACTCAATGAAGGCAGGAATGCAGAAAATCGCAGGAATGTCGCCGGTGCAGCGATGGTCAAAAATAGAGCAGCACGCGCACTCACACAAACTGAGTGTGTGTGTGTCTGTGTGTCGAGTGTGTGTGTCCTTCCTCCTCCTTCATCTCCATCCGAACCGCAGAGTCGACATAATCTCTGCTAAAAAGAAGTCGAGCCTGCAGGTCGGAGCTGAGGGCACGATTTAACCCACGCAGGCTCTTTGGTTTGAGATTCAGGAGGACATCCGGACGCGTTTCCAGCTCTTAAACTCATAATCTGCTTTTCATTTTCAGACTTTTCCCCCCCGATGTCGCTGGATTTTGATCGCAGATGTCGCGTCTGTGTGGATTTCATTAAGCCGGGGAGAAAAACTTCACTTCAGGGGGAAAAAACACAGAAATGTGTTTATGGTTAAAGCCGCAGCTTTGAGCTCCAGTGTTCTTAGGGGAGGAAAATGTGTGTACGGGCTGTTAAAGGGCAAAAAAATCCACTTTTAAATCCTTTAAGAACTTCAGTCTGCATCACTTCTACAGCGGCCTTCACATGGACTGTTTCATTAAAATATCTTCATCACTGACCTAAACCCTAAACTATTACAAAGATATTTTTAAAAATCCCAGGATTTAAAGTTCAATATTCCTTTAAATTATTTATTTCAAAGGTAGTGTGTATTATTAAATGCCATCTAAAGTAACAGACTTGGTAAAAAATGGAATAGATTACTTAAAATTAGATTTAAATTAGTTTCTAATCAGCCTTAAATAATTAATGCTTTGTTTTCGTTACCTTAGAATAAGCCATTTATATCTACATAGGAGGGTCCTCTCTTATGGGGGCTTCAATCTTTTCTACCGTAACTCAGAACGGACAAACTAAACGCTTTGGCGTTTTTTTGTTGACGCCTACTGGAAATGCACAGTTGTGAAACAGACGAAGAAGAAGAGAGTGATTACCAAGCAGCTGTGCTAATACAAACAAACATGGAGGACCACACGTACAATTTACCATCAGTGGAGCGTGAATCTTTGTCAAAGAAACGAAAACGCGACGAAGCCAAACGCAATCGGGAAAGGCTATGACAAAAAACAACAGGGTCAACATCGGCGCTGCCTTTCCCAGATGGAAGTCCCTGAAGGATAAGTTTGCAGACAGACGCAGAAGTTGCCTGTTTTTTGCTGGACAGGTAAGACTAAGTGTCGAATTGTACTCTTATATGGAGCCGAATTTATTTGTTTACTTTCAGGAGAAGTCGGAGTAAGACGCAGAGAATGTATCTGCTATGAGAGGCTTATTTCACGGCCACAAGCAATTTTGAAATGATTGTCTCTTCCAAACGACCGGTGTGAGCGTGAGCAAGACTGAAAGGCAATAGGGAGACAACGTTGTGCTAAAACTCCACGATTTATTCATTTTCTGTGGCAGTAAGATAAAACATAGGCTGATAACTAAGCTAAAAACACTTTTTGTCCTTGGAAGGCCACCGTAGCTCCGGAGGTTCTCCGATAGGGAGGGGGGAGCGCTGGAGTGCTGCAATCTCAAACCTCACCTTTAGATGCCGCTAAAAACTACACACTGTACCTTTAGGCTTCGTGAACTTACAATTTAAAGCTCAGGAGAAGCAGAACAGCTTAAACATCAAAAATAGTGATATTTTGGTCATGTTTTAAGATTAATTGTTAATTTAACAGCATTCAACTTCCTTAAAAAATGGCCAAACGTGATCTGAGAAATGGAACAAAAATCTACTTTTAAATCCATTAAGAACTTCTACTTGAGTCTGCATCATTTCTAAAGGATTTGAAGCAAAATATTTATTTAAATTCTTTATTGTAAGCTTCATAAACTTCCAATTTGAATCTAAGGAGAAGCAGAACAGTTTAAATATGAATATTGGTGATATCTTGGTCATTTGTTCAGATGAAAACTGTAGTGACACATTTATTTCGCATCAAATTGCTAATTTAACGGCATTTAAACGTCCTAAATAAAAAGCCAAAAGTGATCTGTGACATGGCACAGAAGTCTACTTTCAAATCCTTTAAGATAATCCTCTTCAACCTGCATCATCTCTGGATGATTTAATACAGAATATTCCTTTAATTTCTTTATTTCAAGCTTGTTATACTTATAATTTATAGCTTAGTAGAAGCAGAACAGTTTGAATATGACGATTGGTGATATCTTGGTCAGAAAATTCTGTCTCTTATTTTGAGCCAAAAAAAAACGTCTTCATCGACACAGTTCAGCGGTGATAATTCGACCGAGGAGGTCATGTTTCTGTTGACGTTCGTCAGTTGGTGTAGAAAACTCGTAGAAAAATCACAAAGCTGGATGACGTTTTCTGAGAAAGTTGATCACAGCACAAGGAAGAAGTGGACAAACTTCTTAGTTTGATATCAGTACTGGCCTTAATATATCAACCATATATATCCCCAATGTTTGCTTAAGTGTCATCAAAATGTATTAACACACCAAAATACTTCACTTTATCTTTAATCCATTCCTACATTAAGACATTAAAGTGCTATTTTCAGATATTAAAAGCAGGTTTTTCTTGTTGCACATTCATTTCTTATTCAAATAAAATATAACAGAATAAGAACAAGCCCATTTATCAAAGTGAAGCTGCACCGTTTGTCCAAAAATGACCAGTAAAATGAATTAATGACTTCAGTTTTATCAGCAAAACTCTAATATCAAGCATATCTAGAGTTCTCTCTCATTGTAAAAAAAGAAGATTATTAAATTTTTAGCTGATACCTTGACTAAAAGTGCCTCAGTGGAGATTTGGGCTTAAATCAGCTCAACGTAACGTTCACTTTTTTAAATTATTCACTGTTTTGTCATTAAAACACATAAATCATGGAGTCAGATTGTTGTATTTATGATTAAAAAGAGAAAAAGTAAGATTTTTAGCTGTATTAGACAAACGTGCTGTGCAGTGTAATGTTGTTTTATTAGGCATTAAATATGTGACAGGGTGCATGATTTTTGATTAGTCCTGATATTCAATATTCCCAAATTAAACATGTATACAGATTTTGCATCCTGATCACTTCTGCTAATTAAAGGTAAAACTTTTAAGAGGGTAATGACAGATCTTAGGGTATATTTAACCAATATAACAGCTCATATTTGGTATATTTATGCACATTTTTATGCTCAAACTACCAGCTGCAGATATCAGCACATGTATTAAACTGATGTTATGGAGCATCCCTATTTCAGACCTGAAATGTTGATGTTAAATTAACTTGTAATCCACCTTTTCAGTCCTTTTCCTAATCATTCTGATGACAGGTGATTAATCAGAAATCAATAATCATAATCATGAATCCAATCAGAGGCGCACAGACTGAACAGGACATCATGTGAGCCTCCATCTCCTGTTCCGCAGTGTGCAACACACACACACACGCACACACTCACGTACACGACATACACACCACACGCACGCGCTCCCGAGGCATTCCGCTGTCAGAGAAACGCCTCGTCATCCCGGTGCCGCACGAGCCCGACAACCTTCACGTCCAACACACCGACCGATCTTAACGAACCCCAATAATCAGGTGCGCGCTGACGTCACCGATCGGTCCCGGTCATCGATACTCACTTTGTAGAAGATGAGCTTCAAGGTGCCGTAGAACCCCATGGCTGCTCCCCCGGTGAGCGCGAGAGCTCCGCCGAATGATCGATTAAATCCCGAAACTCCACGAAGAAGAAGGTCCGAGGTTCGGAGCGCGTGACGTCAACAATCCATCCGGTCAATTAGTTAATTGATGAAAAATATGAGCGCGCGGTGAGTCCGCTGTGGGCTCGCGCTGCTGCTGCTGCTGCTCCGGGCTTCACGAGGAGGACTGACTCTCTCTCTGTGTCGCTCGAGCGCAGGAACACGCAGGGACATGCCTCAGTCTGAGAGGGCGGGGCGGAGCGCGCGCACCCCCCCTCCAATGAAGCTGGGAGGTAATAAAACAGAAAATACACATTTACTAAAAAAGACTGATAAACTTTAGTGTTTTCATAGGACATAATAACTCATTTTAATGAAAAGAATGTCCAAAAAAATATAGTAATTAGACACAGGTGACTCCTGATTGGATAAAAAAGTGTATTATTTAAAGCTACTAATTACCATGTTACAATAACCATACAGTGGATGTAAGTAGGCTACTGATTAATTCATTATTCAAATATAATCCTGCAGATTTAAAAAAATCATAAATCTAGATTTTTTTTCTAAGCTTATGGTAATAATTATGAGAAAGTCAAGTATGTGATGAAAAGCTAAATTATAACAAAACAGTCATATTTTTAAGACATAAAGTCATAATGATGAGATAAAAGGTCATACTTATGAGATAGTCATAATCATGTCAAAAGTCAAAATCATGAAAAAAACCCGAAATTAGGAGAAAAAAGTCAATTTTATGAGATAACAAGCCAAAATTATGAGACAACAAGTCGGAATTATGAAATATAAAGTTATTATTATGTTATAAAGTCATAAGTCTGAGGTAAAAATCATAATTATGAGATAACAAAGTCGGAATTAAGAGATCAAAAGTCACAATTACAAGACGAAGCCATAATTACGAGATAAAAAGCTGAAATTCTCAGAAAAAAAGTCAAAATTAAGAGATGAAAAGTCATAATTATGAGATTGGAAATATAATTACTATATCAAAAGGCATAATGCTGAGACAAAACATCATACTTATGAGTTAAAGTCAAAATTATGAGTAATAAAGTCAAAATAATGAGATAAAAGGTCATAATTATGAGGTATAAAGTTATAATTATGAGATTAAAAGTAATAATGACAAAAAGTCATAATGATGAAATAAAATGTCATACTTATGAAATTAAGTCATAATTATGAGATAAAGTCAAAATAATGAGATATAAAGTCATGATGAGATAAAAAGTTAACATTATGAGATAAAAAAAAGTCAAGATAATAACATAAAACATCATAATTATGACATAAAAGCATAATGACCAGATAAATTGTGAAAATGATCAGATAAAAAGTCAAAATTATGAGATAAAACATTATTATGGGAAAATGATGAGATTTAGACCCCATCCACACAAAACCAAACCGAGGTCTAAAGGCATACGTTTTGCCGAATCTGCGTATCATCCATACGAAGACGGCGTTTTGGGGGTCTGTAAATGATCATTTTTGAAAACAGGTTCCAGAGGGGAAAGATTTTGAAATGTCATATACGTAACTCGGTGATTACTGGCTCTCTGCAACTTTCCTGACACGCTTACGTCATAGTTGCATATCTTCATTGACACACATGCACCACATGCGGCAATGACAATGGTGGCGTACATGAAGCATATGTGCTGATGAAGCTAGTGACCCTACTATCCCTGTTGCAGTAAAATCTCCTTCTTCTCAATCACCACTGAGTTGAACAAACAATTATCGAGGACACATTACAGCACTTTATGATCACTTTATCACAATCTCTGTTTACAACTTTTGCCGCAAGTGCGATTGCCCTCTGTTTTTTCCTCTGTTTCTGCTTGTTTCCTTCATATTGTTACAGCGCCCCTAGTGGTCTGGCATGTGTTATACAGCGTTTTGATGCATATGGAGTGCATTCATATAGACGTACACATTTTCGGAGGCGCCTTCGTCTACATGATGATCGTTTTTGGAAACTGTTAAGCGTTTGGTCTTCATGTGGATGAGGCCTTAGTCATAATGATGAGATAAATGTCAACATAAGATAAAGTCACAATTATGAGATAAGTCAGTTATAAGATAAAAAGTCATAGTTATGAGATCAATTGTCAAAATTATGAGATATAAAGTCATAATTATAAAATAAAAAGTCATAATTATGAGATAAAAAGTCATAGTTACAACAAAAAGTTTTAGTTATGAGATAAATTGTCAAAATTATAGGATAAAATGTCGTAGTTATAAGATAAAATATCAAAATTGTGAGATAAAAGTCAACTATGAGATAAAAAGTCATAATTGTTAGATAAAATGTCATAGTTATAAGATAAACTCATTATTATAGATAAAAAGTCATAATAATTAGTCCATAGTCGTTCCTTCTGCCACGCCTTTCGTTCACTGTTAGAATCAATCAATCAAACTTTATTTGTAAAGCACTTTTCATGCTGGACTTTTTAAAACAAAGTGCTTTACATGTGAAAAAGATATGAATGTGAAACTTCAGAATGATCCCAGACTGAAATAACAAATGGGCATAAATCCATTTTAACTCTTATCTCCTGCTGGAATGTTTTGTAGCTGTCAATCAGACAGTTCTGGAGATACTGGAGAGAGCAGTGAGGTAAAGGAGCCATCAGCCCTGGAGCTGTAAGCGCTCAGCAGGAGGGAGGAGGAGGTCAGAGCTTTCTCACAGCTGATTGACCCCACAGGTCGTCACAGTGAAACTCTCACAGGTCGTCACACTCAAGGATCAGACCGGTTTAAGAGGGTCAAAGCTTCACGGAGAGCCTGGAGAGACAAAACATACAGCAGCTCCTCCTCCTCCTCGCTCACCTGTTCGACCTCCTCCTCTCTCCTGTTTCTCTTTTACTGGCATTTTTCTGTTTTTCACCTCGAGGGGGCTTCACGTCGTCTCTCTGAAGAATGTTTGTTTTCTTTTCGTTCTATTTTAAACACTCAGCAGTGAGAAACAGACAAGCCATGCCTGTTTTTAATTGTTACTGTCCTCAAACTCTTGCACCTCCACTGTGACATTGTTTATTTTTTTTAAGTACATTTATTGTTTGTAATTTAAAGCCTTATTTTTTATTTTATTTATATTATATTTTGATCTAAATGGGACTTATTTGCTTGATATGTGGTGCAGGTGGCCTTATTCGTTGACGTGGTTTCTGATCTTTTTCTAGCTTCTAAAACTTACACTGGTGATCAGAGTTTACTGTGTTTTCCGGTTGTCTTTCATTTGCTAGTTGAAACTTAATTATCCAAATCATTTAAGTTATCAGAATGAATGATTTTTGATATCATTCTGGGAAAACTTTGGAATTACTTATTTCTTGATAGTCTTAAGATTTCATCATACCTGCATAGATTCATGACACCCTGTGTTAGATGCAGCAAAGCAGCCCCAGACCATAACTGAGTCTCCTCCATGTTTCACAGTGGGTACAGCGTTCTTTTCTTTGTATGCTTCGTTTTTGCATCTGTGAACATAGAGCTGAGACTTAGCTCCAGCTTTGTGGCTTGTCAATTAACATTTTGACAAATTCCATCTCCGTTTTTTATGATTTGCTTTCAACAGTGATGTCCTCATTCAGTCCACTTTGGCTCAAACAGTGATGGATGGTGTGATCTGATTCTGATGTACCTTGACCTTGGAGTTCACCTCTAATCTCTTTGAAGTTGTTCTGGGCTCTTTGGTTTCCATTCGTATTCTCCGTCTCTTCAGTTTGTCATCAGTTTTCCTCCTGCAGCCACGTCCAGGGAGGTTGGCTACAGTCCTGTGGACCTTAAACTTCTGAATAATCTGTGCAGCTGTAGTCACAGGAACATCAAGCTGCTTGGAGATGGTCTTATAGCCTTTACCTTTAACATGCTTGTCTATAATTTTATTTCTAATCTCCTGAGACAGCTCTCTCCTTAGCTTTCTGTGGTCCATGTTCAGTGTGGTACACACCATGATACCAAACAGCACAGTGACCACTTTTCAGCCTTTAAATAGGCAGACTGACTGATTACAAGCTTGAAGACACCTGTGATGCTAATGCTAATGCTAGGACACATCTTAGTTTAACATGTCCCTATGGTCACATCATTTTGATCATTTTTGTCCAGGTCAGTTTCATTTTATTTTTTTTAATAATTCTGTTGAACAACAATTCAAAACCAATGTCTTATTTTCATTAGTTGATATTCATTATAACTTTTGCCAATTTCAACGTATTTCAGAGACCATGTGGGTTTTTCTTTCTTTAACAGAAGGAACAGAACCAGAGCTCCTGATATGATGTAACGTGCGATCAGGCCGATGCAGATGTTTAGCTTTGTTCACGCTGACAGGTGTTTTTGATCAGCTGTTCCCTTGTGCTCTGTATGTTCAGCGATGATGGAAAAATCCCATCATTAAAAACACCTTTCAGAGAGAAGCAGGCTGACACAGACGGAGGATCCACGCTGCAGCTGCTTCACCTGCAGGACGTCAATCTGAACCTCATTGACCTTTTAGGAGAAAGATCTGGACTGTTGGTGATGGACATACAGAGCAATTTTTACTGAAGACATGAACAGCTCATGTGTTTATGACTTAGCTTTAAATTTAGTTTAAGTGATGTTAAAGTTTAAGAAAGATTTAAGGATTTTTTTTTACGTCAGTTTCAATCACGGCCTTCAGCAATTATGAAAAAAATAATCATTATTGTTTCAGCTTAGTTACATCTTCTGTCATTTCTGGGTTTTATTTTTGAGAATGAAAGCATTTTAATATTATTTTAACATAAATTTAACATTTTTGCAAACACACAGACGTAGAGCTGAGCAACATGGCCAAAATTGTTTTCCCTCTAATAACTTTTTTTTTTTTTAAACATGAATCAGGTTTTGCCTTCATGTTGTCAAAATATATATCCCAAACCAAACAGAATTTTCCTCTTAAAGTTAAAGTGTGTGTCAAAAAATGCTGATCATGTAATTCAAACGTAGGCAGGTTTGTCTACATAAATGCTCAAGGCTGAAACATTTTCAAAGAATAAAAACATGAAACTCTCTGATCAAAATTTAATCTGATTTAAAAACAAATAAAAGCTTTTAAAAGTGCTTGTTCAAAACCTGACATGGTCTACAATGATGAAAAATTTATTTTTTTCAGCTTTTATATTTTCAAACATTCCAACAACTGAAGTTACAATTTTGATTCTTAATTTTCAAATCTCCTGCTTGCGATAATTCAAATTAATTAAAATGTATTTCCCAACCCTAGTAGAAACCATGAAACTGAGTCAATTCATCATACAGTATATTGTATTATCCTGGTCTCTGATGGCGTTCTGCAAAGCCTATGTTCTAAAAAGTCATCATCACAACACAGAAGATGCTGTAATCCTGCTGTCTAATATTGTTATATATTAAATCTGCGAAAGTTCATTATGTCTACGTATAATACGCTTAAACTTCATTTTTTAACAGACAACTAAGGTTTTTAACTTAAACCTTTACATATTTCGATCAGCTGAAAAAGACCATCAGATGACACTTTTGATGAAGGCGAAAGAGCTCCATTGAAACATGTAAAGAATGAACCTTACTTGTATGTTAAAAAGAAAACTTTAAACATGTTATGTTTATATTTATCCTGTATTACAAGAGGGCTGATTATCAGGCAGGCATGTGGAAAGGAATCAACCAATTGGGCGGCTGATCAATGTACACAATAAGTTTTCATTTTTTCTATTTTTATCATTGTGTCAAATATAAAATGACACATCAGATAAGACTTTAATGGGGAGAAGAGGAAATTCAGTGAGTGTGAAACAGAAATGGTACAAAGAACTAAAATTAAATATCTCTGAAGATGAACGGTTAAACATATGGAGAACACAACAGTCCTCTATGTCGTCACGCACCTTTTCATTCGCAAATGTATCACAGTTTTTCGTATCACCTCGAGCGGCAATCCAACTAAACATGACAATTCAGACAAGATTCACTCCTGTTGTCGGCTCTGTGAAGCTGAATGACTTCCCAAACTCTCCGTTTACACAGCACCATGTTTTGCTGTTTGGAACAAAATTAATCTTCCATCTGTTATAATGAACTCAGGGGGGTGGCAGCTCTATCAACTCTGTTTCTTTCTTTGTTGTTGTGAGGATGTCATGAAGAAACTTTACCAAAACTACTTCAACAGACCACCCTGTACTTTTTCCGGCTATTGAGACCAAGTTAGCGACTTAAAACATCAAACATACATTTTGTTTTTTTTCTAGTCTAAGTCGATGTCCGAAATGGCATACTAACGTACTACTCATACTAAGTGTGACGTCAAAATGAGTATGTCGTGCGTTCACATTAGATAGTATGAAAAGATTAAGTGTGCGAGAAATACCTGGATGTATACTATATCGGAAAAAATTTTAAGTATGCGAGGTGAGCATACTTGTTACACTCAAACGCCCCATAATGCATTGCGAGCTACATAATGCATTGTGGCACACATTATGCTGCCGACCGACCATGCAACCGACCGGTATTCAGCTATAAAAAGCAGCCACTAGCAAACTTCCTGTTTTCAAAATAAACACCTTTTATTATCTCCTTTTAGTTCTTTAACGCTTTTGTAAATGGGCTCTTGTTTTGAAGCCAACTGTAAGTTTCTTCGATAGCAGAATGGCGCACATAACGGAATGTCCGAAATGCTGAAATGAAATTCTTATCCGTGCGTTTAAGGCTCAAATGACCACATTCTGGTATTCTACGTGGTGACTTTCTCGCCTAAAATGCTCTCAGAACTTTCAAATGTGGTGAATCAACAGAGATATTTGATAGCCTGGTGTGCTTCTGATTTTTGTCGTCAGAGGTTTGAAATGCATCATGGGAAACTTAGTAGTATACTACAGTGTGAACGGTTGGCATCCTAATCATACTTATAGTATGTAGTATACAGTATATACACAAGTTTGTAGTATGTAGTATGTTAGTATGCCATTTCAGACGGAGACTATGTTCAAATAAACAAAAAATCTCAAACAAAATGGAGGAGGAACAACCCCAGAGTTCTTAATACCCGCATAATGATGGAAAAACAATAAAAGAAAAGAGTTTTGATCTGTTGTGACATAAAATTTCATTCAAAGCAGTCAAAGAATTTGGGTAAATTTCCCTAAAAGCAGAATTCAAAGATCCCTCCACATGTTGTTTATCTTGGCAGCCAGCTGTCCTCTCTGTCTCAACACTCCATGCATCCTATTACTGCAGATTTTCGTCTGTTGTTAATTTCTCCTCCGCCCCTCTCAGTCTGCACGGCTTCAGAAATCAGAGCTCAAATATCCCGCTTTCTGCTTCTCATTTACATCTTTTCCTTATTTTTTAGATCTTTGTTTTCCTCAACATTCAGAAAAATGTGCAGTTTGGAGCAGATTTGTTTCTGATGTTTGAGAATATTGTCACACTGGCTGATCCGAGAAAAAGTCAAATCAGGAGACGAAAGGACGCAGGAACAAGAAGAAGTTTAAACACTGGAGAAATTACAGAAATAAGATTTAGTTTGCAAAAAAAAGAGAAACATAACCTAAACTTATGACTCCAAAAATGATGTTATCTGTCAATCAAGACATTTAGGCAAAGCTACGTGAAAATCTCTTGAAGCAGTTTTTGAAAAATCCCATCCAGATACATAAGATGATTGGTCTGCTCATCACACTCTTCACAGACCAATCACATCAAGCCACAGTATGACGTAGCAGCTGGACTCTGTTGTTAGCTGTTAGCTTAAACTACGAGCATTTCTGTCGTTAGACTATCGTCTCATCTTACATTAAATTAACCCACGCAGATGTGTCATCTGCCACATGTGACATGAATCTCGTCAAAGACAAAACCACCACATTCTCCTGGTAAACTCCTGAGGAGAGCAGATTTCATATCGTAGGGTAACCATGACTACGGCATCTCTCTGTGTCCCAACAGTGAGGAAGAGAAAAATCATAATTTCTGATGAGACAGCTTGAAGTGGTGTTCTTTACTCCTCTTTTAAAGGAGAAATCGAGTCCATTTCTGATGAAACCACAGAACTTTCTGCATATACGGAGGTCACTTTTACAGGTTTTCAAACATGCAGTCACTTCCTGTTGTCGTCACACCTGTAGCTCCGCCTCTGTCCCCTGATTGGTCCGTTAAAGCTGGAAAGTTTTTATGCATTGGGCTTCTTGTGCTTCAGTTTTTAGGGGTGGAGAACAATCTTTTGATCTGCCACAATAATCTAATGAATTTCTTGGATCCATTTATGCAATATGTAAAAAGTTTACCCGGTCTGGACCTTTAAATTAACAACCTTTAAGAGGTCTTTACCTTATGGTACATTCGAATGCACATTCGCCTTTTTTTGTCCTTTTTAAAATATTTTTTTATGTCTTTTCCTAAAGTTTATGATTTCAATTCTCATATGTGTTTGTTTACATACAGGCATTAAATGGTTCATAATCGATCCATAAAATCCAAAGATCGATCTTTTAACGTGGGTAGTTTTTTCTTCATTGGATGGTCTGGGAAGCAGCCTGTGGTATCAACTCTGCTAGTATCACGTTTAGCGCTGCTTTAACTGAACAAGATCTCTGAGATGTTACTGCAAGCAGTCAAAAAAACATGGAGGAAGCGAATAGCACTATAGGGCACCACCAGAGAGTTTAAAACTTGACGTTTGGACATATTTCAGATTTAACAAGCATGAAAGAAAAGACAAGTTGGACAAAAACAAGTAACTTGCAGAATATGCATTAATGCATGTCATTAATATATGATTAATGTAACTGCTTTGGGTTCAGTTCTTAATGTAAAAACAGTTTTAATAATGTACCAGGTCAAAAAGTCAATTACAGCATTATTTTTACTGAGACAACCCAGACTGAACAAATATGGAATCGTGAATCAAATCGATTTGAGACCTCTTAATATCGAATCGATCCAGAAAATCTGAATTGATACCCAGCCCTAGTATGCGTATGTGTGTGTTACAGATTATAAATATGTATATTTTGTCTTTCCTTTTCTTTTCCTATCATTATTATTTATTTATTTATTTTGATGTATGTTTCTAAGCTTCTGCGTTGTAATGTTGTAGAGATAAAAATCTTATAAATAAAAAGTATTTAAAAAAAAATCAACTTGAGGCTTTTTTCAATAATTTTTAAAGTGACATTAAAAAATAGATTAAAGCTGGGGTTGGAGATTTGATTTAGATACACTTTTTGTAATACTGGTTAAAATGGTCTTTATGACCCGATGGTAATCAACTCATAATGTGTTTTTAAAACAGAGAGAAAAATATCCGCTATCTACAGCAGGAGTAAAACAGGGAAAACACCAACCAATAATCTTGCCGGGATACCTTTCTTTACACCAATCAAATCCCGTCGCCATTCTGCGTGCCTGCTGCGCGTGCATTTTCCTGGCGTGCACCGACAGTGCGTGTAGCATGTAGCATGTAGCGTGTAGGGAACAGACTCTGCTGGAGAACACTTACCTTTCAAGTTTTGTCTTTGAAAATAAGGGAAGTCCGCTGTGAGCTGTCCCACAACACCAACCAAGCTCCAGTATCCCTCACATTTAAGACAGATGTACAAGAAATCTAAAATAAACTGTTTTTCTAAGTTTGTTCCGCTGTTGGCTCTAATCTCGCGAGAACTGCCGTCCATGCTACTGCAGGTGGCAGTTCTCGCGAGACTTCTTCTTCTTCGGTGGTTGGCATCCATCATTTTGGAGCATTACCGCCCCATTCAGGCTAGAGACAGACAGCTAGTTCTCCAAAATCGCCAACCCCAGCTTTAATTAGATTAATTAATTACAGGTCATAACTGATTCGTTGCTCAATTTTCTTTTAATCTACGGACAGCACTTATTATTTCTGATGCGTTTAAGTGTGTAGGAAATCTGAATGCTGACTAACTTTTGCATTTCAGCACAGAGCAGGTTGTCTTGATGAAGTTGAATGGTCTTGTGAACCTGCTCTGATGAGAGAGAGAGAATCTTTCTGCCTTAAACCAAACTGTTTCCCACACCGGAGCTCCGTGTGCTTCAATAATTCTCTTTAAAGACGAGTGTTTACAGACCTGCAGCCTACGGGAGCTCAGACAACGGTGAGCCAACCACCGCCAGACTCACAAAACCACTTCAAAGATCCACACAGATGTGGGCTCAGTGTGTAGCTCAGTGTGTAGTTCAGTGTGTGTTTGTGGGATTAGCCGACAAGTGTGTGAAGAATCGATACAGAGGCAGCGATCAGAGGAATGTGTGAGGAAGGATTTTCAGCACGGGAGTTTGTGTTTGTGCAGGAAGAAGAAAGTAAAGTAAATCACTCTGGAGGAGCATCATCAAACGGAAAAGTCCCCGATCAGCTTAAAAAGCCGAGGAAACACCACCAGATATTCCCCAGCTCAGAAAAAACAGAAAACAGAACACAAAAAACATTTAAATTAATGAATTTTTGCCTTTATGCCATTAAAATATCTTCCCAAACCAAAGAGAACTTCACTCTTAAAGTTAGAAAAAGCTGATTATTAGAGCTGGGATGACTCACTTTTCGATTAAACTGCGATTCTACGATATTGCAGATTTGAAAAAGATGAAAAATGATGAAAAAGATGAACAATGATGATGCCTACAGACTATATCAGGAAAAATACACATCACATGTGAGTCTGTTTTTAGGATTTATTCAGAAATATATTTTAACCAGCTGTTTATACTCTCCCTACAAAAGCCTGGACTGCATTTAAAAGTGGATCATTAACACAGACTAAAATGAAGCATTTAAATTTTGAAAAAAAAAGATTTTTAAACCAAAAAGTTGATTTAAAAATCGTCAAACAAAAAATCCAGGCACTTCTGTGAATCAATTTTTTACCACCCTTACTGCTTATTTAGTTCAAGAGTCCGATTTTTTTTCTTTACTAACTCCAATGTACAGCTTTCATTTATCGGCCTTTATTTGCACACTTGAATGCATCAGAAATAACCCTGCTGTGAGATATGGTTTTTTTTAAAGGGAAAAAATTTATAAAAATCCCATCTTGAGTTTTGTGGAAAAAAAATGCTATTTCACCTTTAGCCATATCACCCAGCCCGAGAAAAAAAACATTTATTGGTCCGAAGTGTCTAAATTTTCAAGCACTTTGCCTTAAAATAGCGGACTGCCCCTTTAAATCTAAGGATGTGTTGACACTGATTAGCTTTGTGCTAACGGGCAGAGGAGCAGGATCAGGACTGACAGGAAACCTGACGACTTGTTTGACTTTTTATTTTATTTTATTTTATTTTATTTTATTTTAGAGCGTCTGAATGAAGCTGCTCTGTGTTCATGATAGAGCGGTGCAATGCAGCAAACAACAGGTGCTTTAAGACAAACAAACACACACTGTCCTGCAGAGTGTGTGTGTGTGTTGTGTGTGTGTGTGTGAGTTCATCAATAATGAAGCAGCCGGTGTTGCAGGGATGTTCAGGACTTAGTGCTCATGTATATTTGAAGAGCAGCCGTGTGAGAGCTCGGCTCAGCTCCAAAGTGTTCTCCAGAGACCAATCAGGACTCACCTGTTCACCAGGAGGAGGAGGAGGAGGAGGAGGAAGAGGGGAGAGAGAGAAGGAGGAGGAGGAGAGGAAAGAAGAGGAGGAAGAGGAGGAGAAGGAGGGCAGAAGAAGAGGAAGAGGAGGTTGAGGAAAGGAGGAAGAGGAGGAAAAGAAGAGGAGAGGAGAAGAGAAGAAGAGAGAGAGAAAAGAGGAGAGGAGGAGAGGCAAAGAGAAAAGAGGAGGAGGGGAAGAGGAAGAGGAGAGGAGGAATAGGAGAGAGGAGGAGAAGGAGGAGGAGGGGAGAGGAGGAAAAGGAGAGGAAGAGGAGGAGGAAGAGGAAGAGAAGAAGAGGAGGAGGAAAGGAAGAGGATGAAGAAGAAAGGAGGGCAGAAGAAGAGGAAGAGGAGGAAAGGAAGAGGAGAGGAGAAGAGAAGAAGACAGAGAAAAGAGGAGAGGAGGAGAGGCAAAGAGAAAAGAGGAGGAGGGGAGGAGGAAGAGGAGAGGAGGAATAGGAGAGAGGAGGAAGGAAGAGGACAGGGGAGAGGAGAGAGAGGAGGAGAGGAGGAGGAGGAAGAGGAGTGAAAAAGGAGCATGAAGAGAGTAGGAGAGGAGAGGAAGAGAGGAGAGATAGGAGGAAGAGGATAGGAGAAGGAGCAGGAGGGGAGGGGAGGGGAGGAAAAGGAGAGGAGGAAGAGGAGAAAGAGGAGGGGGAGGACGAAGAGGAGAAGAGGAAGTAAAAAAAGGAGAGGAAACAGAGGAGGAGAAGAAGAGGAGAAAAGGAGAATAAAAGAAGGGAAAGGAGATCATTTCAAATCTTTTGCTTATAAAATATTTGATTAAACATGTTTTAGCTTTAATAAAATTTTAAAGTTATTTTACAACATTTCTAAGATTAAAATCTCTAAAAAAACTGAAACATGATGGATTATCAGGATTTAGTTTCCTAATGTTGAACAACAAATCAAAAAAGTTTGCTGTAACATAAATGCTGAAATGATCAGTGTGTTTGTGTTTTAATGTGAGGAAACGTTAAATAAAGAGAAAAGCTGTCAGTGAAGATGATCAGAGGAACAACAGGCAGCGCGAGAACACCGAGGCTTGTTGACATTCTTCAGGTGTGACCTTTGACCCTGAAAACACTTAACGGCTGTGAGGACGCAGCACCTGTTCCTGATTGTGGTCGTCAACACTCAGAAACACTCACACATCTAAACTAAAACTGAGCTCTGAAGAGTTTGAGATTTTAAAGGCTTTGACACAAATGCAGAATAAACAGGGACGCTTTCATGACAAACCAAAAACAACCTTGTCTACCTGCTGTTTTAATTATTTATCCATTTATTTTAAATGTATATCAAGCTTTTCTTTCTTCTATTTCTCCCCATGATTTACTTTTAATGCTCTAATGTTCATTCTTTATTTATTTTTTTAAAAGTCAATGAAAGGCAGCTGTCTCATATATAAATACTTTGATCACAAATTAAGAATAAAAAGACTAAAAAACTAATGTCTGACTGGACTGTAATAATCCTGCTGTGTTTTTATTTGAAATCCAACCTTGTTTACTTGTTATTTTAATTATTTTTCTTTTTTTAAATGTATATAATTAGCTATTATTTCTTATATTTTTCCCCATGTTTCACTGTTAAAGTTCTGGTGCTCTCTCTTCATCTCTCCACTGTGTGAAGCTTTATAAAAGGTTGATGGCGATCGTGAAAACCAGCTGTTTTGTTGTGTAATTGGACACTTTAATCCCAAAATAAAGAAGTAAAGAAAAGATAAGACAGGCTGGCTGGACTGTAACAATGCTCAGACAGGTGTTTCAGACTGTTACTCATCTCTCTCTCGGTCTTTTCCTCTCTGTCGTTGTGAGTATCGGTCAGGACGACCACAGAGACGCTGCACCGGAGCGTGAAGGTCGCAGGTTCGGACCTCCGTCCTGCTGACGAGCTCAGACTTCAGGAATGCTGCCGCAGCTCCAGGAATGTGCGGCGCTGACTCGGCGAGATCCCGGCGGTGGACCTGACGGGCTGGAATGAGGAGGGCGTGTCCGGGCGATTGTCAGGATTCTTTTAGCCTCTCACTGTGACCACGGGGATAAATCTGGAGCGTTATCACGCCGGTCCGAGGGCGTCGGGCTGAGTCAGAGGAAACCGAACACTTCCTCAAAACGCCGGCGAGAAAATCAATATTTACTCTGCTGAGCATGCAGATCAGAGCCGGGGCCAGAGATTGTTATGAAATAGTCGAGTTTGTACGGAATAATAAAAAAAAGAAGAGGTTAGTAGGGCTGGGACGATACGCTTTTCTCACAATTTGATTTTTAAGGTGCCGATTAGATTTAAATTGTGATTCTACAATATTGCAGATTTTTGCAATCTTTAGTTTAGTTTGTTTTTGGGTGTTTTTTAACACCAGTGAAAAAGATGAACAATGATGATGCCTATAGACTATATCAGGAAAAATACACATCACATGTCGGGCAGTTTTTAGGATTTATTTCTGGACTGCATCTAAAAGTGGCTTATTAACACAGACTAAAATGAAGCTTTTAAATTTGGAACAAAAACGATTTTTGAACAAAAATAATCGATTTAAAAACCATCAAACAAAAAAATCCAGATACTTAGGTGAATCTATTTTTATCTCCCACCCCTAGAGGTTAGTACTGTAAGTGATGAGTCAGCAGATTAGTTATTAGACAAGTCCATCACGTTTAGTCGAAAAAACAAGTCGAGTCAAGTCTTACGATTAAACTTTGTATAATTACACAACCAGAGGAATTTTACCTCCTGAGTCCAAATGTTGCATAAGATGTAAGAAAACCAAAGAGTGAAGAAGAAACAAATGGACTTATAGAAAAGAGATTTTTTAATCATAATTTTTTACCTTTTTAGGATTTTATTAATGTTGTTATTGCTATTTTTTTAAATATGTGATTCTGTTTAAGTTTAGATTATTTATCCGTCATTATTATTATTGTTATGATTATTATTATTATTGTTGCTGTTGTTGTTATGATGATGATTATTCTTGTTATTATCATTATCATTATTATTATTATTATTTTTTATTAAGGGTGTGCTAATCAGATATTGATAACAGTCCGATAACAGAAAAAAAACAAATATATACAATATAATTCATTTTAAGCCTCTCAATCTGTTTTATTCCTCCATTTCATTTCAGATTAACCACTTCACTTTTATTCTCTGTTACCTAGGGATGCACAATAGTGGATTTTTGCCAATAATTTCAGGTAGGGGTGTCCCAATCCGATATCAGCAAAAAAACAAATATAGGATTATATCGTCCTGCATCTAAAATCTCCACACAAAAAAACTCCTATACAAGCAGTCCATTCTGATTTATTTTTATTTATTTAATTCAGCCGTAGAACATGCTTATGTTTAAGTTAAACACAGTGGTTATTTTACAATTTAATTATAATTTTTTTTTGTTTTTTTACTGGATTTATTGAGGTTACTTTTCAGGGACTTCTAATTCATTTTTATTTATTTTATTGTACTATATTCTTATGTTAAAGGTTAAATTTATTGAACCCATTGGTTAATAACAAATGGGTCAGTTTTTCTCATCCCTACTATTGCTCACCTGATCAAGTCTTTTCTTACAGTTTATACTACAAAATAAGAAATAAAAGTCTGTTTGATTCCGGCTGATATTGGATAGGATAGATATCTATATCGGTCAATACTCAAGGCTGCAGTATCGGTATTGTAACAGAGGTGCAAAAGCTCATGGGACACCCCTAACTTGTTCAACTGAAGCTTGATTTGAAGAAAATCATAAATAAAATTGAAATCACAATATCTGTCAGAAAAATCACAATCAGAGATTTTCCTTAGATCGTTCAGCGTTTGGTGGAATTCACTTAAAAACCTGCGGATCATCATTAGCGGTATGTTCTGGATGTTTCCTTTAACGACTTAGCCTGACTTGTTTGGACACACAAGTTTACTAATGAGTGTTTTTTACGTTTAATTATTCCGCCTCGCCCCGTAAAGACATGCGTGTGCAGCAGCAGATCCTTCACGTGCGGTTTGGTTTCGAGTCTTTGTGGGTCAAAGAGCGACACCTGACCTGACGTTTGAGACCACGACGGTAAACCGACTCTTCACGTGAGCGTCAGCCGTGAGCTCGTCTGACAGGAAATGACCCGTGACACTTCGGTTAATGTTTCCTCCGATCTCTGCGGAGAACCTGAACTCATCGTTCAGGACGCTGGAGCTCCAGTTTCTGTGTTTGTTTTCACTTTACGTCCATTTCTCAGGGGTTTGAACTTGACTTTGTTTTCTGGGAGTGGCGTTGTGTTTCCACCATGAATTTTCTCAACAACTTTGCTTACTTACTGAATCAAAAACTACACCTTCTTATTTACACATGTCTATATTTGGTCTGTTATTATCCTAATAATATTATTCCTTTAACTACCAGCTCAACTGTTAGGCAGAGGTCATCAATAAAATACTTTAAAAAACTAAACAAATTATATTAAAATTTCAGAAAACAAAGAAAGCAAACAAACCAATAACCAGATTTTTTCTTGTTGTGGGACCTAAAGGTTTGAAAAGTTAATGACGTGATGACATTAAAATGCACAAATATTTGTGGCAAAATCAATTAGAAAAAGGCAGAAATGTTTGTGAATAAAACAATCAAAAATAACTTAAATTAGGTGGGATTTAGTTTGAAAACACACAAAATGTTTTTGATGAATAACCGATTGTTTTGTGTTTATAAATCATATCAGTAAATGGTTAAGTAGTTGATAATAATAATAAAGAAAATAGTTTTTAGTTTTTGAAACCTTCAGTACACAACGATTGTGTTCATCCCAAAAGTGTGTGTTCCAAAGTGAGTCGACACAATCAGAGCCCTTTGGAACAGGAAGAGGTGGGGCTACAGACAGGAAGTGACTGCTTGAACAGAGATTAGCATAGATGCTAACAGCTTTAGTAGAAGTTTGGTCCAATCTGGACAACATTTCTTCATTACATGAAAAATAAACATCACTGAAAGCATTTTACAAGAAAGCAAATTATCAGGAAGTGGCTTACATTCCATCCTTTACACCTGTGGCTCTCAACCTTTCAAAGTCGCGACCCCCAATTTAACGTTCAGTACTGTCCGCGACCGCCCTCCCCCCGGAACGCAATGAAAATTCGCTGTCCGCGGTGCTGAAACAACACCCAATCGATAAAACATATGTCGGATATACAAATCAGTAATTGATTTTGAGTAATAAAATGACTGTTTGAGACCAATCACTTGTTGTCCTTTAACGTCCGGTCGGATGCCACATTAATTTTGCATATTTATATTTTTCCTAAATGATTTGGCGACCCCCAGAAATCATCTCGCAACCCCAATTGGGGTCGGGACCCCAAGGTTGAGAATGGCTGCTTTACACTGTGGTAGAGCTGCAACTATCGAGTATTTTTGGAATCGAGTACTCAATTGTATACAATGCAACATGTTAGGGCTTTCAAAATGAGCAACCAAATGCTGTTTATTCCTCAGAAAAGGGTTTTTTATTTGAACAACTTTCAAAGTTTAAACCAGTACTGGCTTAAAACAAAGCCAAGACAATACTGATTTACAAAGCAGTAATATAATTTTGCAATTATATTTGTGAAGTGTGTTCTGGAGGGCATTGTGTAGTTTGGATTGAAATCCTTGATCATGTTCTTAAATCCTGTGTCCTCCACCATGGAAAGAGGACACATGTCTGTGATGAGCATATTTAAAATGCTGTAATAGTAATAGTTGCAGCCCTAACAACGCGCTATTATGCTAAGCTACGTGCTAAGCTCACTCCGTTTGACATCAGTCACAGTGCACTGTGTTTTCTTTTCGTCCCTTCTTGTAGTGACCACACACTTGGGACACTCTCTGCCATTTCTTCTGCGGACTCTCTCCTTTCTGTCCCTCTCTTTTCTCTTCCTTCATGATTTTACAAGCAGCGCAGCAGCGGAGGTAGCAGGCGAAGTGTGCCACAGAAATGACCGTCCGTGTCAAACACCGTGCACTGTATAGCAGTCCAGATATATATTTATATGTATAATTATATATTAAACGAGGCTTCGAGGCACAAAATTTAATTCGAGGATATTTCGTAATCGAGTACTCGCGAATATTCGAGGAATCGTTTCAGCTTTACACTGAGGCAGTAGCGCCCGCCAACTACGTTATCTTATTTGTTGTAATGAAAGTGACTGACAGAAAGATCGTCCAATCACCTGCTGGATAAGCTCCTGAAAGGTTCTGCTCATTCACAAACACAGCCTTAAACTGTTTCTAATCCATCAAAACAAAACTTAATAAATAAGATGACCTCACTTTCTCCCCGGGAAAAAAACACCCTTAAAATGATTACTAAATTTAGCGTAAAAACCAGGGTTAACGCTGATAAACCTAGCAGTGCAGCTGAATTTGCCTGATTCAACGTCTGTAATCAGACAGATCCACCTTTTAAGCTCCAGTATACAATGATTGTGTTCCACCCAAAGTGGGTCGACACAATCAGAGCCCTTCAGAACAGGAAGAGGTGGAGCTACAAACAGGAAGTGACTGTTTGTACAGAGATTAGCATAGATGCTAACAGCTTTAGTAGCAGTTTGATCCAATCTTGACCACATTTCTTCATGAAATGAAATTTTAACAACACTGACAGCATTTCTCAAGAAAGGAAACTTAGGGAAGTGGCTTACATTCTGTCCTTTACACTGCAGCAGCAGCAGCACCCGCCTACTACTTCATTATCTTATTTGTCATCACAAAAGTGACTGACAAAACAATTGTCCAATCACCAGCCATATAAGCTTCTCAAAGGTTCTGCTCATTCACAAACACAGCCCAAAACTGATTTTAATCCATCAAAACAAACCTTCAGAAATTAGTTTTCCCAGCGTCCTCCCCAGTTAAAAAATGCTCCTACATATTAGTAAAGTCAGCATAAAAATCAGGAACCTTGCAGCGCAGCTGGATCTGCCTGATTCAATGTCTGTGATCAGGCATCCTGTCAAGCTACACTATACAACAATTGTGGTCGACCCAAAGTGGGTTGACCCAATTGGGAGCCCTTTAGAACAGGAAGAGGTGAAGCTACAAACAGGAAGTGACAGAGATTAGCATAGATGCTAACAGCTTTAGTAGAAGTTTGATCCGATCCGAACCACATTTGTTCATTAAATGAAAAATAAACAACATTGACAGCAATTTTCAAGAAAAAAAATGTAGCGCCCACCTAATACATAATCATATTTGTCATAATGAAAGTGACTGACAGAACAATCGTCCAATCTCCTGCAAGATAAGCTTCTCTGAGGTTCTGCAGCCCAAAACTTTTTTAACTACTCAAACAGACCTTGTGACTGTCGAGGTTAAAGATGTTAAATCCAGACAAAGAAAAACTTTAATGTTATTAGAAGGATGTTTTCCAGGCACTGCAACACGGATATTAGGGACCAAGTCCCAGCCTGTTTAACCTCTGAATTTAAAGCTTTAATCAGCCCATAAAAGTCTTTTTAAACATTTATTAACTCCTCATTTTAACACCAAACACTACAGAGTAGTAATACTGGTATTAATGAGGACTTTAGTGGTTATTGAGCATCTGTGGAGGGTTAATAAATACGGATAAAACTCTTAATCTTCATCTTTTTAATTAATTAATGAAAGTGCTGATATTAAAGCACATTAACAGAAATCCTCTCTGAATATTTACTGATTTTTTAATGTATTTTTTGTCAGTTTAGTGAGTATCCTTTGTGCAGTAACCTCTGAGGGAGCAGGATGGGAGCGAGTCCACATACCGGACATACCGCTGCAGCTCGAGTGTTCACACCAGTCATCTGACCCCAGCATGATCGCAGTGTTTCACTGAATTATCAAACACACTGAAGCCGTCCACACACACACAAAAATAATCTGATTAAGATTAAACTCTGATGGGATAATTCCTCTGGGTGTGTTTGTCCTTGTGAGGACGCTTGTTTGTCTTTTTGACTTCAAGATTTTCAGACTTCAGGGCCTCAAACGGTCAGTTTGGTTCAGATTAGGCTCAGATTAGGACGGCGGGTCGAGGCGGTGGAGTCTGAAAAGTTGGTGTGAGTTTAATCTCCTGTGTGCCGTAATCTAGGAAAAAAACGAAGATTATGGCGACTGGATTAGTGCCCCCGTTTCTCTGATAAATTCACCCCTACCTAAATCTAATCAGCTGTTGGCGGAGCGCAGCGCTTCCCCCGCTGGTCGCCCACAGAACTGCACCAAACACGAGTTAGTTGATCAAAATATGTCATAAAGAAACCTTACTTTCCGTCTTTGGATTTTAGTGTTGTTTTGTTGGAGGCTCATCTGCATTTTACTCTTTTATAGTTATTTATCTTCATTAAAAAACAAATGAAAAAACTAATTCAAAATAAACCAAGATAATACAAACATAATAATAAAAAACAAACTAATACAAAAAAAATAAATACAACAAACTAAAATAAAAAACGAAAAACAAACAAAAACTAGACAGAATGAGTTATAAAAATAATTCAAATATTCAGTAAAACTATTGGCTTGTTCAACTCTGGAGAGCAAAATGTTCTGAATTGTAGAAGGCTATAAATCAGAAAAAAATGAGAAGAAAAGGAACATAAAAGAACCAAAAAAAGAAAATGAACATCAAAGAACAAAAAAAGGCAAACATAAAAGAACGAAATCAGGGACGTACAACTCTGGAGAACAACAACATTTGAACTGAAGAAGGCCAAAAATCAGACAAAAGAAGAAAGGGAGGAAAACAACATAAAAGAACAAAATAAAACAAATTTAAAAAAGAAACAAAAAACAATTCTAAAAGATCAAAAGACTAAAACAAATATAAAAGAACAACAACAAATCTGAAAGAACAAGACTAAAATGAATAATAAAATAAGTCCAAAAGAACAGAAATAGAATTAAAAAACAAATCCAAAAGAACAAGACTAAAAATGATTAAAAAATAAAAAACAAGTCCAAAAGAACAGAAGACTAAAATGAATAAAAAATAAAAACAAATTTAAAAGAACAAAAGACTAAAACAAATCAAAAAGAACAAAAGACAAAAACAAATCTTAAAGAACAAAAGACCAAAACAAGTCTAAAAAAACAAAAGCAAATCCAAAAGAACAAAAGACTAAAATGAACACAAAAGAACAAGAAACGAATCTAAAAGAACAAGACTAAAATTAAGAATAAAAAAAACAAATCCAAAAGAACAGAAGACTAAAATAAATTGAAAAAGAATAAAAAACAAACCAAAAGTGCAGAAGACTAAAGTGAATAAAAAAAGAATAAAAAAATCAAAAAGAACAAGACTAAAATAAATAAAAAGAACAAAAGACAAAAACAAATCTTAAAGAACAAAAGACCAAAACAAGTCGAAAAGAACAAAAGCAAATCAAAAGAACAAAAGGCTCAAATGAACACAAAAGAACAAGAAACGAATCTAAAAGAACAAGACTAAAATGAATAAGAAAGAACGAAAAACAAATATAAAAGAAAAAACAAATGAAAACAAATAAAGAAGAGAAAAACAATATCAAAGGACAAAAAAGAAAATGAAAAAGTCAGTAAATGTGTGAATAAATGTGCAAGTGCTGATCAAAAGTCAAACTGAAGACAAGTTCTGTACAGTACAACGATTGGTTATCAATGCTGTGTCCCGTCACGCCCCTGATGGTGCGTTCCAGTTGTAGTCGGAGGTCGGAATTTCCCACTTCCAAGTAGGAAATTTCATCTGGAACGCCCCCCGAGGTCGGAATATCCGACTAGGAACTCGGGGGAACCTCGCCACCCCGAGTTGACAATCAAAGATGGCAGCCCCCAGTGTGAACAGTTATTTAGCTCCTCTAATGAATCAATTTATTTGCACTTCTGACTGGGGTGTGTTGCTCTAAATCAGCAGTATACATAGTATTGTAAGACTTATATTTACAAAAATGCTGCCATAGTGATAATAACATTCTTCATGTGATATTTGTGAACAACAACGCAGGGCGTGCTAACAACAGCTAACAATAGCCTGGTAGATCGGCGTGTGTTTTTTGCCGACATCAACTGGAACGCCGATAAGTCGGAGATGACGTCACTCCCATTTCCCAGTTCCCAGTTCCGAGGTAAATGGAACGCAGCATGAATCCTCAGCCTGCAGTTCCCATGGGAGCAGACTTCATATCCCATGATCCCGCAGGAGGAATCTGAGGAATGTTCACGGCTGCACATTCCTGCTCACACACCTTCAGGGAAGAGAATTAACCCCCCTCGGGCCGTCCCAGGATCCTCTCTGCTGTTTATAATTTCATTTTTATGCTGAGATGAGGATTCCTGACTGAGACACTAATTTCTGAATGAATGTTGGAACCACAGCTTCCATGCTGTGTTAACAAAATGCTTCACTGTGGGGACAAAATACTTACAGTCGTACCCCTGGAGCCGTTTTTGGCCCCACTAACTCTCATTAAAATCACCTTCTTTTAGTCTACTGCCAATTCAACGCAGAAATATAAAATCATGTTAGCCCTTCTTTCATCTTGTCTCTCAGTAACAAAAAAATGCACAGAGCTTGTTGCTGTTTACATTTGTCAATAAACACAGACATGAGCTGTGTTTGAAATCGCTATATAGTGCACTATATAGTGTGTTTGCTATTTTGTCTTGTTGTTCAAATTCTCAGAAGTTAATTTCATTCACTATATAGTGCACTACAAAATACCCACAATGCACAGCAAAAGTGAGTGTACATACGATGTACCCTACATTGTACTCCCGTATACCACAATGCAATGCAGTCGTGTTTTTCCATAGAAGAAGAAGAGAAGGAAGGCCGTTAGGGGCTGCTTTCATTCATAAATGTAAAAAAACGTTAAAGTATCTTTAACACGTTCATAGCGTAGCTCTTAAACATCTTTTAGCGGCTGTGAACAGCTTCGAAATTTGCTACTTATCCTCCCAAATGCCTGGTTTGTTTGCGTGAATTTTGGCGCGTCCACTTCCGTCACAGGAATAACCGGCTCATCAGCTGACGCTACGACGGTTAGAAAATTTCAGTGTAGTGTCCAAAATGTCGTTTGGTCATTCCCTATATAGTCCACTATTTGATTTACACTACAGAGGGAATAGTGAGTGAGTGAGTGGACGATTTCGAACACAACTATAGAGTAACTCAGACTGATTTAAAAAAAAAAACGCAAAAATCTCCTTTGCGTTCATTAAATAGCAAATATTTTTGTGTTACAGAGTTGCATTGTGTAAAAAACTGCACTTAGAGTGTTAAATTGTAAAAAAAAAATAGGAAAAGTCATATTTTCTGTACTTTAAAAAGACTGGAGTTAATGACAAAAAAAGGTAATTTTTCTGTTTTATATTTGTAAATAAAACGTTTTTTTTTTGTACTTTTTGTCCCTGAGCAAAAAGTGATAATTGGTCAAAATCAATGATCATAGAAATACAAGAGTTCAGGCTGATAATCCCTGCAATAAAAATTAATCCAAATTGCTTTCATCAGTAGGAAATATATATTTTTTTCTTTAAAAACGGACATTCTGTTAATAAACAGGCATTTAGAGGGCTAAAAATTATAACGATAATTCATGTCAGGCAATATATGATGGGGACTGGAATTTAAAATACTATAAAATGAAATATATAAAATATATCCAATGTTCTAGCAGGGCCTTAGTGTGAAAGAGTGACTTTTTAAAAAAAATTTTTGTCATTGCACAAATAGTAACAATCTATCAAAATCAATGTTGTTGATCATCACTGTCATATTCCAGACTGACAGTCCCAGAACAAAAAAAACACATTTTGCTTCATTAAACAGAAAATAAATAATAATTCCTTTATGTTTTAAAGTTTTACCATGTTAAAATAATATGTAGAGGGTAAAAATCCTTTTAAAAATCTATGTTTGCTGCACATGATCAGAACTGGAGTTAATGTTAAAAAACAAAAAGTTTTCAAGTTTCATATTTGAAGTTCAGTATCTCATATCCTAAAAGGGTTTTGGGGGGCATAAAGTAATTAGTTCTTGTTTTGAACCTGATGAACGTAACAAAAAAATTAATATTTTTATGAACATGGCTGCTTTATATGAATTTTACGTCGGGTTGCAAAGCGGTGGAAAAATCCCAGAAACTATTCTTTGGGAATCTGGTAAAATCCTGATTATTAAAAGAAAAACTGAAGATTTTGGGTCATTTAAACAAACTTTATCACATCCAAACATAAAAAACATTTTGTTTAAAGCTCAAATTTAAACAGTCGAGAAGTGAGTTTGTTCTGGAGACATCGGAGACGCTCGCTCACTTTCCCTCACACTGAGCTCAGACACTCCAGCAGCTGCAGTTTGTTTACACAGACGACAAAAGACGAGACACAAAGGCACCTGAACGCCACACACACTCTGACAGACGCTGATGTCGTCGGCCAGTCCCTGAACGCCTCACACAAACACACATACATATACACAAGAGCCGGACAAAGCAGCAGTGAGGCAGGTGTTTCCTCATCACTGAGGGAGGGACGGCGCCACCTGCTGGCTGATTCAGTCAGTAAGAATTTTCTGAGACGTTTTTACTTCGTGAGCTCAGGAACAAACAAGAAAAATAAAAAGATAAAAACTCTGACAAACAGCTGCCGAGACAACTGAAGCTCAGAGATGGTACAGTAAAGTGTTTTCACTTTATTCTGTTCAACCCGTTCAGTTTCTCAGACTCGCCTTTAGATTAAATAAAATCAAGAAGAAGGACAACGATACGGACAAAAATAAAACACCAGATTGTTTCCTCACAAAGGAAAAACTTATAACTCTGCTTTAACTTGATAAAATATGTCTCAAAGGAAACTTTCTTTCTGTCTTTGAATTTTAGTGTTAGCTGGAATTTTGTTGAAGAAAAGTTCACACATGGAGGTTCATCTACATGTTACTCTTTCAGAATGTTCAATACAAATAAAAAACTAATTAAAAATACAAAATAAACCAAACTAATTGGAACATAATAATAACAAACTAACATAAAAAAGAAAAACAAAAAAATAGAGAAAATAAGTTCTTATACTAATTCTAACTTTAAGTACATTTGGCATTAAGTCACTAAGAATTTATTCACGACCAAAAACTAAATTTTACTCTTTATCTTTAAAAAATGTCAGCCATGTTGATCCTTTGCCCTTTTTTAGTTATTTACTGCATGGATATTTTACAGAAGCGAACTGTAAATATTACGGTAAAACACTATTTTGTTACA
The DNA here is from genome assembly GCA_036419115.1 of Scarus forsteni. Taxonomy (NCBI): domain Eukaryota; kingdom Metazoa; phylum Chordata; class Actinopteri; order Labriformes; family Labridae; genus Scarus; species Scarus forsteni. Next base: position 1,670,280 of record JAZDUH010000426.1, read on the forward strand.
GAAATCCGTACACTTTTAAAAAATCCATCACCATTCACAGTAATTTACTGTAAAGACCTTTAGCAGTTTTTGATATTACAGTAAAATACTGTTATGTTTACAAAAATCGGTTACTGTGAAGAAGTGCTGATCAAAAGCCACACTGATTTTTAAAACTTCAAAAAGAGCCAAAAATTATTTTGCGAGTTAAAGAATTAACTCTCCAGACAGAGTCAAACCAACACTTTTGTTTTGGCCGATACAACATGAAAACTGCCCAACAGCTTCATCATCACTGAGCCGATCTGTACATGAGTCTCTCTCTCTCTCCCTTTTGTGTGAGTGTGTGTGTGCTCAAGCCAGCGTGTGTTAGAGTGATTGTGTGCGCATGTGTCTTATTTCTCAGGTCGCTGCTGCAGCAGGCCAGCTGATTCGGGTCTGGTGCGCTGACGGACCCTGATTGGTTCAGACTGAAGCAGCCAATCGGAGGAGCCTAACGGGTCGCATAAAAGGAAGACGGACCAGATCCCCAGCAGCAAGCTGTAACCAGCCGTGCTCACGACTAGAGAGAGACTTTGTTAGACATTATTGTTAGACCTAAACTCTTGTGAACTCTTGTAAACTCCTGAAGCTGTGTGATTTGAGGCACTAGTTCGTTTGTTTGGTATATATATTGCTCACACGCTAGTTTTGGGTTTGTTAAATCATTAGGTTGGGTGCTGTTTGTATTTAACTTTGTTAATTTATTTGTTCGGACTTTTGGTTGTAAAACTCGAGGTTAGAGTCTCTTTTTGTTCTCGTTTTGTTTTTTCGTTACAGCACTCATTTAGTTATTTGCCTCACCCTTTGTAATCACAATTTTATCATTTTTTTTGTTTAATAAATAACTCAAACCTTTCAACATCTTGGTTTTTATGTTACTTCCCATTTCCCCTAAGAGCTGGTCGTAACACAAGCACACAGCAGCAACTCAGTGCATTTAATCATAAAGGTACGACTGAGACGGCCCGGTTAGGGTCGGGCATCAGAGCAGGTTGAGATGAAGTAAAGTGGTCCTACCTGATGCTGCAGGTGAGGTGATCGTGACGTCTCCTCTTTGTCCTCCTCCATCTCCTCTCTTTTTGTCTCCTTTCCTGCCTTCTCCTCTCCTTCCCTTTCCTCCTTCCTGTCTCCTCCCTCTTCCCCAGTCCGTGTGATCTGATTGGTCGTTTCCATGTGGGCGGTCCCGAAAGGCTCCGACGGACACGACTCGTCCTCGATGGTGACGATGGACACTCGCACCTCGTCGTCCTCCTCGCCCCCGTCTCCTCCTCCCCCTCGGCAGAGGGAGGAGGTGAGGAAGGGCGAGGAGGTGAAGGAGGAGGAGGCGGAGATTGGAGTGTGTCGGCCAATCAGGAGCCTCCGCGGTTTGTCTGTCAAGTCCGTCTTCGTCATTTCCTCCTCCTCCTCGTCTTTAGTCCTGGGGGGAGTCTTCGTCCCTCTGTCTTCCTCCTCATCCTGCACCTCCTCCTCCTCCCTCCTGTCCTGATGCTCCTCCTCCATCGTCTCCTTGTTTCTTCGTCTTCTTGTCTCCTCGTTCAGTCAGCAGACGTATGAAGAAACATCCTGAGAAGGTCAACCACAGACGGACACGGAGACTTAAATCAAACAACGACAAGCAAGAGTTCCAAAAATTTAAACATCAACAAACAACATTCTTGTTTTAACTTCAATGTTAGGATTGAAATTTCAAATAATAACATGATTTAAATGATTTAAAATAAAAGTTAAAATAAAATCAGGGATGTTCAACACTGGAGACCAAAATGTTATGAACTGAAGAAGGACTTGAACAGACAAAACAATAAAAGGAAGAGAAAAAAATCCAAAAAGAACAAAAAAAATGAAAAACCATTAAAGAACGAAGTAAAACATAAAAGAGCAAATACAAATATGTAAGAACAAAAAGGTAAACTGAATATGAAAGAAACAAAAATATAAAACAAAAATAAAACAACAACAAATAACACAGAACAAAATACCAAACTGAAAATAAAACAAAAAATTAAAGAACGAAAAAAAGGAACCAAAGATTAAAATGAATATAAATGAACCAAAAATTATTAAAAAACATAAAAGGACAAAAACAAGCATAAATTAGCAAAAGTCTAAATTTAATAAAAAAGAACAAAAAATATAAAACAAAAAAAAAGAAAAACCATTAAAGAACGAAGTAAAACATAAAAGAGCAAATACAAATATGTAAGAACAAAAAGGTAAACTGAATATGAAAGAAACAAAAATATGAAACATAAATAAAACAACAAAACAGAACAAAATACCAAACTGAAAATAAAACAAAAAATTAAAGGACAAAAAAAAGAACTGAAGATTAAAATGAATATAAATGAATAAAAATTATTTAAAATAATATAAAAGGACAAAAACAAGCATAAAAGAGCAAAAGACTAAATTTGATAAAACAAGAACAGAAAATATAAAAACAAAAAACATTAAAGAAAAAATCATTTAAATGAATATAAAAGAACAAAAAAGACAAAACAAAAACAAAACAAATATTAAAGGACAAAAACAAGTAAAAAAGAAGAAGACTAAATTTAATATAAAAGAACAAAAAATACAAAAGAACAAAAGATTAAAATGAATCTAAAAGATAAAAAAAGAGGACAAAAACAAATATAAAACAACAAAAGACTCAACTTAATATAAAAGAACAAACAAATAAAAGAACATAAGATTAAAACAAATATAAAAGAATAAAAAATAAATGTAAAAGAAAATATGAATGTAAATGAAAATAAAAGAATCATACCAAAACTGCATTTAACATTTGAACGCAAAACAAGAACAAACTGGACAAAGCTGACAAACTTCCATTCCAGCATTAACTTCATATCCTGATATGGGCCGCTTTCATTGTTTATAAGTAAAATAGAAATGAAAAAATAAATAGATTGGACACCCCATCTAAGAAGCTCTTCATGCTATCTTTGTTTTTAACCTTTTTTTATTTGCATTAAAGTTGCTCTGTAAATAAATCTGCCTCCTTATGAGAAGCTAAAACACAACACTTATTTTTATTTGTACATTTCAAAACAAACATGATATTAAATTGATATTTTCATCTATTTTATTCTTCCAAAAGTCTTGCTTTTCACTCCAGCTAAAATTATAATTCTCTCTTATATAAACAAAGTACCCATATGAGTTGTGATTACAGAAAACATAATGCATAGCCATTAACCAAAAATATCAGTCAATACTAACTTATAATTAGTTTTACAATAACAGTGTTAATACTATAAAAAGAGAACAAAAGGATAAAGGAGGAGAAGAAAATAAGGTCTAAAAAATATAGTTATTTTAAGTCATGTTTTCAGTGTGCACTATAACGTATTATTACAGATAATTTGGCATCTTAATTTATAAAAAAGTTTTTTTTCTAATTCCTGTACTTCCATAACTGTCTGAATCCATCATTATATTGTTGCAGCTCTGTTTAATAAAATAAACATAAAGTCAAAGATGACTGACCAGTGACAGCAGTTTTATTCTGTCGTGTTAATGAGGTTTAATTCTACGGGAAAAACTCTTTAATGGTGATAATTAATTTATTAGGAGTTAAATCCTTCACCTGAGCTCCATAAAAACAGCTCGACAGCAGCAGCAGCTCTTTGTTCTGGTTTATGACTCGATCACCATGTGGTTCAGGCTCTGAGGGAGGGCGGGGGTCCAAACTAAAAACCAGTTTAAGGTCCCGGGTCAGCGGCCTGAGGGGGATTCAGACTTTCCTGGACTTTCTCTTTTTTAATGCAGCTAAATTATTTTTAATATGTTTATTTATATGTGTACAAAGTCGATGTCCTTTTATCACAGGCTCATTAATTTATATGTGATATTTTAATAATTAACTTTTATTAAATGATTTAGTCTGTCTTTTTCAGACAGATAAAATCAGACTTTAAAAAAACTGTATTCATATAAACTAGGAAGATAAATAACTGGTTATTAATTGATGGAGAGAGGGTTTAATACGTTTTAACTTCTCACTTCTTTTCAGACATGTCATTTTTACCCTAGTGCTAATTTACTTTGTTTTTTTTTCATCTGTATGTTTATTTTGCCTTTTGTTATACGTTTGAAAATAACTTATCATTCATTCAATATATCATTTTGTTATGAAAATTTAAAATGACATTTTAGAGATTTAATCTCTGCATGAGGGATGTAAAGCTGTATTTGTACAGAATCGTTTGTGTTCAGAAACTAAAAGTGAACAAAAATATTAAAATAAAGACAGTAATGTAGAAGCCAAACAGGGCCAACAGCCTAAAACTGATTCTGATTAATCAGAAATATAGTGAGAAGCATTTTTATTTTTTGACAAGTCACAGTGATCAGAGATATTATGACAATGTTGCAGTGCATCATGGGATTTGTAGTGTGTGTAGAAATCTAATAGAAAAATAAAACTTCCCGGATCCATCCTTCTGCACTAAGGTTTTCAAACATTGTTTAAAACACATTAAGACTAAAATAAATTAATCTTTATGGAAGCAAAACTTTATTGGCATCAGCAGATATTAATATTTTTGCAGGTATTTAAAGCTGATATATCAGTCATATATTGACAAAAAACACAAATAAATACACACTGACAGCAACAAGTTCATTTCTGTAAAATAAAGACTTTGTGCTCTCAATAAAAACATATTGTTATCAGTAATAATATATTAGAATATTATCAGAAATCAATTATTATGCATTCATAACATATTCACATGTACATCAGCAGTATTTTTAAAAGTTCAGGACACAAAAATTAAGATAAATTCTTATTTTAATAGCAAAAACATGCATGTAATCTCCCAATGGCTGTTTAATAAGACAAAAAACTGCTTTTAATTAAAGAAAAATAGTAAATATTCCGTAAATCAGAGGTTAATCCTATTCAAACACTAAAAATGAATCCCCAATTATATCATTTCATGTGTTATTTTATGCACAGATACTCTGACAACATATTCAGCTTTATGAAAGTGGAATGAAACTGCGTATTGAACTAAATATTCATTAAAAATCTGTTTTTAATTTGTTGTTTGGGTGAATTAAATCAACGTTGATTAGTTAGAATATGGAGGTTTTAGAGTTCGGGAGCACTAAACGGAGGTTTAACACCTAATAATTAATAAAATAAAGTCTAAATAATGTCAGGTTAGTGTAGAGAGGACTAAAATCAGAGAAAGAGTTTCCTAAAGTCAAAATAAAAGAGTAAAAAGCATCAGACTGACCTCCGGCTGCTCCTCTGGGCTTTAAACATTAAACCTCGGCTGCTTTTCTTCTTTATTCTTTTATCTTATTTAATAATTTAACACAAAATATCAAACTAAACACCCGAACAAACTCCTCCTGCTCACCACAGTTATGTTTTAACTCTTCTATCTGTTAAAAAAACAAAGAAATTCAGTTTCGGCTCTTCGTTGTTTTTCACTCCTGCACATGGAGCTTTGTTTGGCGCGCGCAGATGACGTCACACTCATTAGTTACGCCGTTTTCCCGCGCCTTAAAATTTAAAGGGGACGTGTATATTTTTTTTTTATTTATGTTTTTATTTATAGACAGAGAGGCTGCAAAAACTTGACAATAAAATGTTTTACAGCGACACAGACGAAACTGTATTCAATAAAATTAAATAAAGAAAGATCCAAAATAAACACACACATCCTAAAAGAAGTCTAAAATAAGTTTCGGACAAACCTTTTGAGATGAAGAGCCACACTGTTGTTTTAAATGCCAGAAAAAAACAAATACTTTCAATTTGTTGCACATTCCTAACTTAAGAATTGGTTTAGATGATTTAGTGTTTAAATCAAGAAATGATGTATATTTATGATTTATGTTTTTCATCTCCTTTTGACCTTATGTGCTACTTCCTTCCTAAACTTTGTAAACTAGTTTTTAAACGTGTTATACAAATAAAATTATTAAAGTTAGTATATGCGCGTTGAGCAGTTACAGTATCAAAATTAAAACATAAAACGATATCCAATTGGAGGTCTATTTCTAGATACTCTATCTCAAAAGGAAATATTATTTGACAATCATTTGACAATTAGTGTTTACAACAGCGTTCAACTAGGACTGAAATTAAAATCCTTTACTTTTTTCAAATAACTCATAATTACCTCTTTATGTACTCTCCAGGAAAACAACCTCTCAAGTGACACAGAAAGTGCATCCAAGTGCTTTTGCCAAATGTTGTAAAGATATAGTTGAACCTAAACTAAATTAATGCCTTATACTATTAGTGCACTTTGTAATGTTGTCATCAAATGTTATTTTATTGTTTGGATGTAGGCAGCCTTGTCTGCTTAAACCAGGGGTGGGCAACTTTCATGACCAAGAGGGCCACATAAAACCATTAGTCCCAGCCTGAGGGCCACATTGTTACAAATTTTCAGAAATTCTCCAGGGGAAAAAGGATGTTGGATAAACACCATAAGAGAAAATTAAATAATCCTAAAATTAGCATACCAATATTCATGTTACATCACAAATAAAAGTTACAATGCATAATTAAATGAACTTGACACAGAACTCAAACAAATTTAGCCAAAATACATGGAATTAAAGCCGATGAAGCTATTTTCAAATCAATGAAATGATGAGTGTTTCCAAATTTTTAAAGCTCAAAGATTTTCCTGCTGCCATATTTTAAATATAATATTGAGTTATACTTGATATAATGTTCCAATGCTTCTTGAAAGAGATTTAGAGACCCTATAATAGCAAAGTAACGTCGTAAATAACTTTCGAAAGCCAATAAAAATATCAGTCAAGATTATATTGAATTATTCTGAGTAGAAATTTGAGTTTTCTTCTTATTTACAATTGCTGATTTTTGACAATGAATGGAGGGCCACATTTAGTGATGCGGAGGGCCATATGTGGCTCCCGGGATGCCAGTTGCCCACCCCTGGCATAAACAGTGAAAGTGGCACTTTTCACATATAAAACTAAAATAAACAAAAACAAGCCTAAAAGGTGCTTGTGCAAAACCAGACAGCGTCAACCTGAATGAAAACAGAATAAATTTTATAAATAAATCAGTACTTGTATTTGTAAACAGTGTGAGTTTGAAGCATTGCAGCTGCACAAAGTGAGTTTATTATTTAATCAACAAGATTTATGATCAACATTTTTATGTTAGATGTTAACCACAAGATGGCGCCGGAGGAGAAGCTGTCACTGGCTGTGGAGGGACTGTATGGCGCTCATACCATGCTCACATACAAAGAGCTCTTTTTTATAAAACTGGATCAGCTGGAAAAAATAAACAAACTGTTTTCATTATGTTGATTCAAGGATGCTAAATAATCTACCAGTGCTAAATGCACACGATCAAATCTCCACAATTAGAAGAAAAGAACCATTAATTTACAAAAACTGAGCACAAAGTAAGAAGGCAGTGTTTAGGAGGGATAACACTTTATTACTTAGTATATAGATAATATATCAAATATCAATACATACATAAATATAGATACATAAACATACAAATATCCTCAAAGGAACAAACTTGGCACTTCAGACTTTTCCCAACAGCTCATATCAGAGAAACGTTAAACATCTCTTTGTCAAAAAATAATCAATCTTTATTATTTAATTCATCATTTTTCTGAGATTTAAAAGCCATCTAATTTAAAAAAATACAATGATCAACTCTAACGTAATCAGGCCCCATGTACACAGATTTCTCAGCTTTGTTAGTGAAGCTAAAGGTGCAAATCAAGAAGAGTTAAGACGTTAGAGAAAGTGATTTTAATCAAGAAAAGAGGAAACAACCAGAGAAGATTCAGTCCTTAAAAATACCTGAATTCAGCAGAGATGATAATTCTTCATAAACGTCCAACTGTGGACTCTGGTGTCTTTTTATCGTCTTAAAAAGCGAGAGCTGCACTCGTGAGCTTTTATTTGTGCTTGAACCTTTCCATTATCTGTACTGTTGGGATAACAAGTTCGTTAGTGGCATTATTAAAGGAAAAATCTATCAAGTGGATGTTTTGTGGGCTAAGAAGTCTCTGAATCAGATCCTGAAAATCCTTTAAAAAGGGAAACGCCGACATTTTTTTGTTTTCGTGTCTTGCCTCACTCCTGAGTCCATGACAAGCAGATAGACTCCATTCTTTTGACTGTGCTGCAGTAACAAGGAAGAGACGGGAAGAGCTCGCCCACTGCTAATTAGCTTAGCTCAAATGCTGAGGGTCAATGGGAAGTGTTAGCCTGCCTCTCCCTACAGTCATCAAATGAACTCTTCAGCAACTCTAAACAGTCCTCTGTGCTTGTTGTGACTTTTTTAAAGTGTTATGTTATGTTATCTTCTACTATCATTGTGTTTTCTTCTTCTACTCCCAGAGGCTTTATTTGTTCACCTACTTCCGCAGAGATGTGACGTTCACAAACGAGTTGAGTCTTTTGAACGACTCTTTCAAGAGACTGATGAGAACCAACTTGTTGTGAAACTCTGAGTGTGTCATTCCTACATGTCCAGGCAGTTTGTACGAATGACTCGCAAATGAACAGCTCACCCACAACTGCAAATCGGTTCTCATTGTTCACTCAATAAAAACTCAACTCGTTCACGAACGTCACATCTCTAGCAAACCCCTGCAGAAGTAGGTCAACAAGACTAAGCCTCTGTTTACGAGTAGAAGATACCATGATGATAGAAGATAACACAACGTAACACAATGTTAAGATTTGCTTAAGAGTGTATCTGATGACTACAGGCAGAGGTAGGCTAACACTTCCCACTGGCTCCCAGTGTTTGAGCTAAGCTAATTAGCAGTGGGTGAGCTCTGCCTGTCTTTTAGTTTTTACTGCACACACAGTGAAAGTAAGGTGTCTATCTGCTTGTCGGAATCAGGAGTGAGGGAAGACATTTGGCATTCGCGTGTCACTTTTCAACTGGAGTGCACACTTTCATCAGCAAGACTGAAGCTTGAGAACAAATACTTTTGATCTGAGACTTAAATTTCCCCACTTCAACAGGGTCTGTGCTCCATTTTCCTTCATTTCTATCCAAAACAAGAGTTTTTTGCTACTTCCTGTCCTTAATCACATGCAGTTTTTGTCATTGGAATGTCGTCCGATGTCTCTCCACAGGAGCGAGGGACTTCCCTGTAGAAATGCTGTCTCTGTTATGTCCTGTTATCTCCAGGTTGGCCTTGTGGTTTTGCTGGAGTCCCTGGAATGACCTGACTTTTCGGACAACGTGCCGCTGTCGTTCCGCCTGTGCCCTCTAGAGGGAACTGGTGCATCATGTTGGGACGAGCGGGGAGGCACCCTGATGCTCTGAGACCTCCTCAGTGGGGATGAGGTGGAGCTGTTAGGGAGATCTGAGGGTTTGGGGGCAGAGGAGATTCTCATCGAGCCTGTTCGGGAAAAGGGCGAAGAGGTGCCCGGAAGAGTGACGGTGGAGAAGGAGGTGGTCTTTGGGGAGGACTTAGGGGAAGCATCCGAACCAGAGTGAGAAGAATGAGGTGGAGCAGGAGGTGTAAGGGTTGAGTGAGTTCGTCTGAAAGAGGAAGAAGCTGTGCTGCGGGCAAAACTTGGAAGAGATGATGAGGAAATACCCTCCTTGTGCACAGGAGTTGCAGGGGCACTGACGCTCCCTCCTCCTCCACCTGCTTGGGCGAGCGCCCTTAGCGTGGAGCGGCACATCTTCTCTTCCGGTTGGGGTTTGGGTTTTGCTACAGGCCTCCGGATGGATGGCTTCCTCTGCAACTCTTGGCTCTTGTCTCTGGCAGATGCCTGAGTGCCTGAAACCTTGTCTTTTGAATCCCTAGGGTCTGTCGTCTTGTGGATGCTAGGACTTCTGGATGACGGAGCAGTCGAGGGCCTCTCTCCCCGTCTTATGGGCGTATTGTTGACACTAGAGACCTTCAGACCGGCGGATGCTACAGCACTTGATGAGCTTTGCTGTATTCCAGGCTTCTCAGGACGCTTGCCCGGTGATGGAGTACTTTTGCTGGTTCTTGAGATGGGAACCACCCGCCTCATGCCCTGGTTCTCTGAGTTGGTAAGTGTACGGACAGGTTTGTACTTGGTAGAAGAGTTGTTCTTGGTAGTTGAATTGGTGGTAGAGGTTGCAGGTTTATTCCCACTTGTTTGAGACTTTGTGGTTGGAAGGTTTTTAAGGGATGGTTTGGATGATGTTGATACTTCTGCCTCTGTCTTTTCACTGGCTGCTTGACAAGAGCTAGTCTCTGATCTGCTTCCATCATCTGTTGAATTATCCTGGTCTGTCTCCAAACCTCTCCTGCCATAGGGAGTACCTTCTGCTGCCTCCCCTTGTTTGGCTGGCTCTTTAGTTTCCTGTGAGGCATCTATGGTGAGAGCAGGCAATTCCTTTGCTGGTGGAGACTCTGCTGGGCGCCATCTTGGTGAGGTATCTTGAAGTGATGGGTCATCAGAGCGGGAAACAGGCACCGGTTGGCTGCTGATGGGTTCAGGCACTTGCTTCTCATTTGCCAGATGGAGTTTTAAAGGCATACCATTGGCTGAAACAGAGGGGGCTTGCATGCTTCCTCCCTGACTGTCACTCCCACGCTGACCCCTCTCAGTTTCTGCATGTTCATGTGTGTTTGAGAGCTCGACGGCTGCCTCGCACACACCAGTCACGCACCACACGATCACCTTGTCCTCCTGTCGGTCCTCATCCCCTCTTTGCATGATAGAGTTTTCTGCAGTTTGGAGGTCCTTCTGTACTTTTTGGACTTTGGATTTGTCTTGTACCTCCTCCTCCAAATCAGTAACAACTACATCATCCTGTTTGCTTCCGTGTGGATGACTGGTGCAAGGCCGATCTTTGCCGGTCACCTTATCGAACACTTTGAGCTCAGGCACCAGTGTGCGTTTCTCCACAACTACAGATATGCTGGATTCTAACTTCTTTTCATTGCTGGTGATCTGTTCAGTGAAGTCCTGACTGACTTTTCTAACCCTGCTGTCCTCCCCTCTTGAACCAGACTGAGTCTGATGGTCTGGGGGAGATCTCAGGCTGCTCAAGTTCTTGCTGTGACTGTCTTTGCTGTAGAACTGCTGGTTTGCAGAAGAGGTAGGTTTGTCTGAATCTGTGTTCGTGGGGTTGATGCTGTTTGATTGAAATGGGGTAGCACTGTTGCTGAGGTAAGTTGCGGTTGCATGGTCTGCACTTAAGATAATTTTGGGAGGGGTTTGTACTTGAGGCCGCTGGTTCTCAGGGAAGCTGAAAGTCCTTAGCCTTGGACTGTGCGGCCGAAGCTGTGGGGAAAGTCCTGGACCTGTGACATCAGACGAGGCCGATAGAAAAGCTCTCTGCTGGGTCTCCTCTTTGTCATGAGTCCCCATCATTAGGAGAGTGCTCAGCTCTCGTTCAGCAGCAACAGAAGGCGAAGTGGAAGGAGAGTTTCTGGAACGCCGAAGGCTCCCGGAGCGTCCCACGGTGTTTGGAGAGCGAGGGCGGGTCAGGAGCTCCACCAGAAGCCCAGCCTCACTGTGACGTGACATAGCTACCGACATGTCTGCCTCGCTACTGCACCTCAGTCCAAATGCTCCGCCCACCTACAACAGAACCATGTAACCATGATTAAGGAAGCAGCAAGGATCTCCTTTGAGGGTTTTGATTTGACATGCTTCAGCCTACCTCCTCACCCCCCGCCCAGGAGTGTCTCTTCTGCTCCTCTAGCTCCTGGATTCGCCGACGTCGTGCCACCTCCTTGGCCTCCCTCTCCATGTTTTCCTTTATGAAGAGAGGCAGACATGGAATATTCAATACTACAAGTAACTACAAGTACCTGAAGATTGTCCAACCTCCCAAGCAGAAATTCCGACCAAAGGAGAAGTTCCAAGTAGCGTATCTAATTTGCAACTGGGACATTCTGACTTTTGAGATCAAATTGAGCGCACCATAGGGTCAATTTCACATTTAAAGTTCTGCAGATTGAATGGTTGGGAGTTCAGCTGAAGAGTTGTTGCAGTTTTCACTATGTCAAACGAACTAGAGATTTCAAATCTGGCCACCTTCCATGAATTGGGAATGTAGCTGCGGTCTTTGTTCCTGCCATCTGGTCTATTTTTGCACCATGTACCAGAAATGCACAACCCGACTTTGAGAAATAGGATTGTTTAGCTCTAAGTAGTTTTGCAGTATACCAAGCAATGAAGTAAAGACATAGCTGCATTTAGGCTGTCAGAGGATCATCAGTTTGTTAAGTGAATGGAGACTCAGAATGGACACCACAATGCTCACATTAAGCGAGGTATACACATAAAGATTATCGGGCTGTTTTTGTCCCAGCTTTCCCCCTTTTCCGACCAAGGACAGCAATTGCCAGATTATCTTCTGTTTATAAGACGATACTGTAAGATAATCCTGTGGTCTGAGGTGTACGAGTGAATTTGTGCGGATAATCGGCTCTGAAAGTGGTCGGGGCCAACAATCGTAAATATTAGACTTGTTCTATATGTACAACAACAAATCTTCATGTGTGGGGAAAGCCGACGACTCTTGAGTCATGAGTCTGCTAAAATGGATGTGGAACTGAATGTAGCCAATCAAGAAGCGAGCCGACGGAGGAACAAGGAAGCAGACGTGAATATAAAGAAGCACGGCTGACATAAAACATAAAGTTCAGTGGACCTTAGAAATGGAGGACCAGCTCACGTGTTCATGCCGTCTTCAGGATTTTTCCACGGTCTTTTATTTAGTTCTGATTTTCCATCTAAAATAGTCCAAAGTTCCCCTCTTGTCAAATGTCCACTCTCATGTTGCGTGTTGTGTTTTAGGGTTGTTGCCATAGACAATGTTTACGGTTGTTCTATACTTCATCTTCTTCATTTTTGTTAGATCATGTTTGATCACATCACACTTCTGAGGACTATATATTGTATGGGTGGTGGGACAGTATGGTTATGTGCGTGTGTGTTGAGATTATCGGAGCACAACACACACAGTACGAACAAAACTGTTCAATGAGGGTGCAAAGAGGTCGCCAATTTTCTGCAGAGTCAATTGCTACAGACCTCCAAACTTCATGTGGCCTTCAGATTAGCTCAAGACCAGAGCAGAGAACTTCATGGACGGGTTTCCATGGCCGAGCAGCTGCATCCAAGCCTCACATCACCAAGTGCAATGCAAAGCGTGGATGCACTGGTGTAAAGCACGCCGCCACTGGACTCTAGAGCAGTGGAGACGCGTTCTCTGGAGTGACCAATCACGCTTCTCCATCTGACAATCTGATGGACCAGTCTGGGTTTGGAGGTTGCCAGGAGAACCATACTTGTGGGACTGCATTGTGCCAAGTGTAAAGTTTGGTGGAGGGGGGATTATGGTGTGGGGGTGATTTTCAGGAGCTGGGCTTGGCCCCTTAGTTCCAGTCAAAGGAACTCTGAATGCTTCAGCACACCAAGACATTTTGGACAATTCCATGCTCCAACTTTGTGGGAACAGTTTGGAGCTGGCCCCTTCCTCTTCCAACATGACTGTGCACCAGAGCACAAAGCAGGTCCATAAAGACATGGATGACAGAGTCTGGTGTGGATCAACTTGACTGGCCTGCACAGAGTCCTGACCTCAACCCAATAGAACACCTTTGAGATGAATTAGAGCAGAGACTGAAAGTCAGGCCTTCTCGTCCAACATCAGTGTGTGACCTCACAAATGCTCTTCTGGAAGAATGGTCAAAAATTCCCATAAACACTCCTAAACCTTGTGGACAGCCTTCCCAGAAGAGTTGAAGCTGTTATAGCTGCAAAGGGTGGACCGACGTCAGATTGAACCCCATGGGTTAGGAATGGGGGCGAATACTATTGGCAATATAGTGTATCTTTGAAAATGGTAATAAAAATTTGACCACATAAACCAGATTGGAAGTTTGGTTGGTCTTGACCAAACCTGTGCGGTGTAAAAGCAGCTTAAATCTGCTTGTACCTTGACAGCGTCCGTGAACTTGGAGCAGAAGGTGTTGAAGATGCTGAAGCAGTCATCCAGCCTGAAGGTTTCTTTGTCTTCACAGAAGAAGTCGATCAGCTCGTTCCCTTCTTTCTTCAGCTGCTGCCGACTGTAGCGCAGCGAGCACAGAGATGACGTGGCCGACTGAAAAGCAAATGCACCTTTTAAATTCCTTGTACAGTTACTGATGCTAGTTTAGCTCTGATGTAGGATGTTTTGTTACCTGCAGGAAGTCGTCCAGCTGCTGCAGCAGCTCCGTGTCTCTCTGGACATTTTCCTCTACTGAGCGTGTGCGAGAGGTCAGCCACTGAAGGTCAGCGTCCAGAGTCTCTACAGAGATCCTGCAGTGAAAACCGAACCATCACATCATAAACATTCATAAATATAAAGGTTAACACGACTTATTGACTTTTTAATGACTGAATATGAATGTGTGATCTGACCTGGCTGCAGGCTGGACATGACTCAACCTCAGAGGAAACTCCAACAGTTTGTCGTCTTTCTTTTGGGCCTCCTGAAAGAGTAAAGACGATTTTCAGCTTTAGTTCAACATCAATTCAAAATTTTTGGATCTCAAGGGACTGTAACCGCATTAGTAATATGACAAGCAAAAAATACAGCTTAAAATCAGCGTTATTATATAAATCATGGTCTCTACAACATTAACCAAGCTGTCTTTAGCAGGGACAGAAATAATAATATATCTAACAGAGATGATAAAATGGTCCAGTGTCTGCTGCTTTAGTGGCTGGAAGCTAAAAAAAGCAAAAAAATTGCAATATTTTGGTGTTTTACTAATTTCCTTTTATGGGCTCTTCTTTCTTTGAAGAATCTATTCATCTGGACTTTTTTACAAATTGTATTTAATTGCTTTTTTAATTGTTTTTATCTTTCTCTGTAGCACTTTGAGATTATGAAAATGTAAAGTGCAATGCAAATAAAATTTAATTTTATTATTATTGTTTTCTTGCACCCTTTTAAGTTGCATAATAAGTCAATGCGTTTTATCGGACATAATATGAGAACTTTCAGGCCCAGTCAATACAACGTTTACCATATGTTAGTAGGGTTTATCACAAAGAAACATTTTTAAATCACTTCATTCAATGAAACCCCTCTCCTGCAGAATCTAAACTCTACAGAACAGGAACACACACACTTCAGAGAAATAATATAATTTATGTACACAAAAAAAGAGTTTTTAATACATCTTTTCTTGCAGAATCTAAACATGACATGTTCCATCTGATTTTCACAATATTAATAGTTTTACAAAAGTTCTTTTCAAGGCCACACATAAGCATAAAAACAGATTTTTTTTTAAACTTGTTCCAAACTGAAAACTTTTTAGTTACTGGGTTTACATGTTGAACTGGAATGATGATTATTTTCAAACATACTTTTATTGGGATTGTTTTCTTTTTCAAATACAGACAAAAACAAATCTGAATACATGTTTATTCATTCCTCAATCCATGGTGGAGTGTTATAAGTCTCGTCTCAAGACCCTTTTTATTCCCTGGTCTTTTAAATTTGCATGAGTTTTGTGGTCCTCTGTGTCTTTTATTTGCTTAACAACATTTAACTACATCTTTCATTTCTTTTACTATTTAACTTATGTTTATCTGCTTGATTTTATTATTTTGACTTATAGCACATTTTAGATTTACGCACTCATTTGATTATTTATTTTTATAAAGTTACAAAGTTATATTGTTACAAATAAAGTGGCTTTACTTGGATTCCTCAAACCAACACAAAAAAACTAAAGATAACAAATAAATAAAAAGATAAGATTAAATAAAATAAGTAAAAATAAATTAAATGCAAAAGTATAACACCACCGTGAGGATGTCAATTGCATTAAAATGTTATTTTTTCAAAAAGTCCTCCCACAGATTGAAAACCAAGACCACGTCCAAGCACACGGGTCACTGACCAGAGCCACGAAGTGCAGCAGGTTCATGCCCGGCTTGTTGGCCTTCGTGTCGGCAAGGGACAGGAGGGAGGACAGCTTGAAGCCGACGGCGTTTCCGGCATAACCGCCCTGCAAAAAGAACATGATTTTGATTTTATTGTTTATTTAGGAATCTTGTGATCACTCTGTTAAACTACAAAAGCTTATTCAAATGTTAAAAGACGTTAAAGTCCAGGTAAATATGTCACAGTGTAAACATGTCAAAGATCAGTTAGTAGGTAATAAAACAGGACATTAAAGGAAGAGTTCGAGTCTCTGGTCTGTCAGTTTCTGGTCTAATTATTCATGGCCTCAGCTCTTCCACTCACAGCGTTGAGGATGTTTCCGGCCTGCAGCACCAGGTGGAGAACAGCGTGGAGCTCCTCGCAGCACATTAACTCTGCAGAGAGAAGGACGGGGGCGGAGGAAGTCTTTATTTGCATCAGTGCACAAACAAACAAACAAACAAAACAGACTTCTTCTGCTCCAGATCACCAGAGCACCGAGATAAAAGAAGAAAGAGGGAAGGTGACTCCCCGAAGGCCGTCAGCGGCGGCGTTAGCACGCGGAGGTTTGTTAGCAAATTCAGGCTGTTATCACGTTCACGCACACGCCGCTAAAAATACCACAAGTGTTAGACCGTGATGTGTGAGGGGGAGCAGTCGACGGGTGTTTCTCTGCAGGAAGAGGAAGCTGGATTTGCATTCATTACTGGAGAAAAGTAAGAAGAAAAGAAATTTGACAGAGTAGGCGTGATAAAGGCAGAGAATAATGAATATTATTTGTTTATTTAAAGGGTGTAAGAAAATACTGCTCAGCCAGAATACTGTGATATAAATGTCACAGCATAATACTGATTTTTCAATGGTTATAAATCACATTTTTATTGTATTTTGTTTTGTAACTCAGCCTCCAGACCCTAATTAGCACTGGACATTCAGCCACTTCACTTCTTCACTTCTGCGTTTAATTAATAATTAATTATTTATTATTTATTATTTCTGTCACCGTCAAAGAAGGGGAAGTTAAATCATGTTGCAGGAACAATGTGTTTTACAAATAGCACGTTAAAAATCATTTTGTTGGAAGACAAGCACATATATATATGACATACAGCGTGATATATTGTATCGTCACACCTGTACTGTTGTGTCCTGTATTGTACCCTAATTAATATTAATTTTATCTTTACTCCAGAGCTAATTTCTCTATTTAAAGTGTTTTTTAAATTTAATTAAAAACATTTTTTTACACTTTCAGTCCATTAACTATTTTAAAAACTTGTTGACAGCATTTCAGCTTAATCTCAACACCTTATTTGTCTCAATTCTTATAATTTTTACTGATAAATTTCACTCACACTAGAGGTTAAATTAATTTCTCAAAAGAGGTTTTAAGATCCAAACAACAGAAAAAAGAAAATAAATATAAATGTTGAGTATAGCCAGACATCCCAGTGAAACTACAATCTAAAATGTAAGATGTCTACCTATTTAAAATACAATTTTATCCCCTTAAATTTATTTAATTGGAATGACACATAGTAGACAAACTTCTAACATGATCCCTCTTTTAGGAATTTTATCAACATTATTTCCTGTTATATGTTAACGACAGAAGATACATAAAACCAAGGCAATGACAAAAAAATAAAAGCAAGAAGAGGAAAATTTAAAATAACACAAAGTCACTTTTTAAATTCCAACATTGTTTTTTTTATTGTATTATATAACAGGAAAAAACTTTTAATCATAACCTTAAATTTAAACTTTATTCTCTTTGTTCATATTTTAAAAGAAAACTCAAGACCTCCCTTTTTAATCTGGCTTTTAGCTGATTGTATTTATTATTATTTTACGTCATATTTGAACTTATTTTAACCCTTTTATTCTGTTTTATTTCTACAATAAAGTCCAGATTTTTTATTTATTTTTATTCCTTGTTAGATGCTTTTCCTTTTTACCATATTGTTTATCTAACTTTTTTTTTATTGTTATATTATTTTATTTATTTATGTATTTACACATTTACCTATCTTACCCTCTAGTATTTTTAACTATCATTTTAGTTTTAGCCTCATTTTTAATTCAAGATAGCGTTTCCTCAGTCCTCTTATTCTGTTTTCTGTCAGAATTTCCTTTTGACGTCCTTGTGTGCTTAAGTAAGTGAGTGTGTATAGTGAATGTGGACTGGGGGGGTTGCGGGGGTCTTATGTTTTCATTTTATGCTATTTTCTGCTTTTTATTCCACTTACTGTTATTTCATTTCATCTTTTTTCCCATGTAAAGCACTTTGTATTACAAAGTCCTGTCTGGAAAGTGCTATACAAATAAAGTTTGATTGATTTATGTCAGCGTGTGTTGACAGTATTTTGACTTAATATTGATGTTATTAGTAATTATGTGAGTATAACCTGTTTATTTGCTATCTGAGGCTGTTACACTTTGTTTTTTTTACCTCTGGTGGCGGAGCGTAGGATCTTGATGTCTCGTTTCATGGCCTCACACGCTCCAGGAAACTCCTCCTTCAGCAGCATGGACTCGATCCGCACCGTGTAACTGCAGACAAACCATCAGCAGCACTTCTGTTATCTCTGTTTCCTTCTCTAAACTCTGTCCTCTGATGGTTTTTACAACAACAACCCTCCAAACTTCACAGCAGAGAAGTGCTGAACAATCATTAAGGACAGATTTTCATCAGCTTTTATTTCCCATCACAGTTTTTACTCGACACACCATCTGCTGCTGACTGACTGGATCCATTAGTTCTGGAACAAAAAACCTCCTCGGTCTGATTTTACCACATTTTGAGTCTTTTTTTGAGCCACAATGATCGTCAACACAAGCTGCTGTCCCTTTAAAACAGCTGGGTTTAAATTCCCATAATAGATCAGAGCAAAGACACACACTCTGAGAAACACACTGGAAAATATTCAGATTGAAAACAGGGGTGCACAATATCAGATTTTTTGCCAAAATCCAAAATAACAGTATTAACAAATGTTTTCTGATACAGATTCGATACTGATTTACAGAAAGGTCTGAAAGGAGCTCTTTTTAGATCAAATAAACATCATTTTGACAGTAACAGTAAAATCAAGCTCCATCTTATTGAGGAAGCTCATGCTCTCAGTTCAAGATTAAAATGCAAAAATCTCCACAATCTTAATTCAAATATATTTCACTGAAATTTCAGCTTAGGTTTTTAAAGGATAAACTCACCCAGAAGGCTTTCCTGATCCAAACAGTGCTTCAGGAGATATTTAGATCCAAATCGAACGGTGGACACCCGTATCTGGTAGCACACGGGGCATACAGCTCCTAAAACTGCATTAATCAGCCAAAAACTCATTAGTTTCACCAATATTTCATCATGGTCCGCTCACACTACTCCTCCATTACAGTCTGGGGTCGCTCCACCCATGTTTTTGTGACTGTGCTGACCTCTGAACTGGAAACTTTCTTCACGGCTCCCGTGCATGCGCAGTACGGCTCATTGTTTCAGGGGAAGACGGTCGGCTACACAACGACTTTCTTCTTCCAGTTTTGTGCAAAATGGACGAATATCTATCGGATGAAGATGCTGTGGAGGAGAACTTTGAATATGATGGGTGTCCTTACAGTTTTGAGCCAGAGTTTACAGATGAGGAGCTCATTGAAAGGAGGAAGTTGTACTGCGCATGCGCGGCAGGCGGGAAGAAAGTTTCCAGTTCAGAGGTCAGCAGTAAGAAAAACATGGGTGGAGCGACCCTGGACTGTAATGGAGGAGTAGCACGAGATGAGTTTTTGGACGATTAATGCAGTTTTAGGAGCAGCGCTGTATGCCCTATGTGCTACCATTATACGGATGTCCACCGCTCGATTTTGGATCTAAATATCTCCTGAAGCACTGTTTGGATCAGGAAAGCCTTCTGGGTGAGTATATTGTTCTACTTTATTCTATAAACTATGTGAAAGCTGCAGAAACATAACTTATCCTTTAAACCTACAGATATTTAGCTTTGAATTGATTGTCTGCACAAACTCACATCACACCTGTGAAAGAAAATAAGGGCCATGTTAGATGGAGAAAATAATTTTAGGGTAGTCAAGATTAAAGGTGTAATGTAGAGATTAAAGTTGAAATGATGAGAATAAAGTTTAAATACATTATAGGTTGACTTTATCCTTGATTTTCAACTATTTTTTTTTCAAATTTTAACTTTAATGTTATCATTTTGGCTTTTGTCACTGAACTGTTTTTTATCCATTCTTGACATTTCAACTTTAATCACAAAGTTTCAACTTTATTCTCATCATTTCGACTTTAACTTAACCTGCTGAAATATTGTTTTTCATTCTAAAATGGTCGTACTACTCTTCCACAATCATCAACAATGCTCTCAAAATCTCATTGCTTCCCTGACAAGTTGCTCATATGCAGAAGAGTACAAGGGCCATGCAAAGCCGAAATTTCAAGGTCAAAGGTAAAATGTCGGGGAAAAGTCCAAATGTTACGTTAAAAAGCAGAACTGTCGAGAATAAAGTTAAAATACATTGAATGTCCATGACATTTTAACTCTGTCATCAATTAAACTTTTTTCAAAAACTGCTTTTTAAATATCAACAATGCTCAAAATCTCTTTTTTCCCTGACAAGTTTAAACTGCAATGTCATAAGTTTGGCTTTAAATAAGAAATTGTATTTCATCTTTATTGCACATTTAAATTTTTAACTTGTCATTTCATCTTTTATCAAAAAAATTTGACTTAATTATCGTCATTTCAACTTCAATGCCAACCTGACAGTTTTTTTTTCTATCTGAAATGGCCCAAATACTCTTCCCTACTTACCAACAATACTGTGCATTAACAATATTGCTGAAGTCGAGATTAAAGTGGAAATTTCAAGATTAAAGTTGAAATGACAGCAAAACACAATTTTGTGAGAAAAGTCAAATTATTTTGTATGTCGACTTTATTCTCAACTTTTGACTTTTTGTCTGGACATTTTAACTTTAATGTCATCATTTTGACTTTGAGCAGGAAATTGTATTTCAACTTTAATATCGACATTTCAACTTTTGACCCGTCATTTATCTAAAAATTTGACTTCATTCTTGTCGTTCTGACTTTGATGTCGACCTGCCAAGAATTATTTTTTCCATCTAGAATAACCTGAATACTCTTCTGTAAATGCCAACAATACAGTGCATCAACAATTTTGCTGAAGTCGAGATTAAAATGGATATTTCAAGATTAAAGTTGAAACAACAGCAAAACAAAATTTTGAGAGAAAAGTCGAAATGTCGAGAAAAGTGAAAATACTTTGTAGGTTGACTTTATTCTCAACTTTCTACTTTTTGTCTGAACATTTTAACTTTAATTTCATCATTTTGACCTCAAGCATGAAATTGTATTTCAACTTTAATGTCGACATTTCAACTTTTAACTTATTTCATCATTTCTCTGAAAATTTCGACTTTATTCTTGTCATTGAGACTTCAATCTCACCCTGCCGAAATTTTTTTTTCCCTTCTAGAATAGCCTGAATACTTTTCCGTACATACCAACAATAGTGTGCATCAACAAAATTGCTGAAATTGAGATTAAAGTGGAAATTTCAAGTTGAAAGTTGAAAGAACAACAAAGTAGCGAAAATTCAATTTTGTGAGAAAAGTCGAAATGTCGAGAAAATTCAAAATGTTGACAAAAAAAGCAGAACTTTCGAGAATAAAGATAAAATATATTGTATGTGGACTTTATTCTCGATATTTTAACTTTGATGTCATCATTTTGACTTTTGGCATGAAATTGTAATTCATCTTTATTGTCGACATTTCAACATTTAACTCGTCATTTTGTCTTTTCTCTAAAACTTTCAAATTTATTCTTGTCATTTCAACTCTAATCTCAACCTTCCAAGTAATTTATTCCATCTAAAATGGCCGTAATACTCTTCCATACTTATACATTTGATATGATCATAGAAAGTCTCCCTTCACAGGTGTGAATCTGAACTCACCTGGGCAGCTGGATCAGCAGGTACACGAAGGAATCGGCCAATGACAGCTTAGAAACGTCACCTCTGAACCTTTTTAGCTTGTCCACCTGACAAAAGCAGAAACAGAGACACAACATGAACCTCCTCTTATCTAAAGTCTGGTGATTTTTATATAAATTATTTCCTCCTTTTTCACCTCGTCTGACTCCGGCAGCAGCTTCAGCAGCTCCCTCAGAGGCTCCGCCCCGTAAGCCTCGCCATTTCCATGGTGAATATCTTCAACTATTAACTCATTGGACCTGGAGGAGGAAGGAAAGGCCAAAATATTAAATACATATTATTGCTACTAAAATGACCTTCATTTTATCTTGATATTTAGACATTTTCGAGCTTTTAATTCTAAGTTCTGCATATATATATGTATATATTTTAACAAAAACAGGTTTAACTCTCTAATTTTGGAGCTGTTTTTTCAGCAGTGGTTGGTATTTGATCAGTTTTGGGGCTCTGATGGAGTTTCTGTCCCACACATCCGTCCCTCATGCCTCCATGTCCCTCCGTTTGTTTGGGCAGCACTCGTCTGAACAAACCGATACGTCGGCACAACACAAACATGCCGGACGCTCTTTACCTCCATGACAGTTTGAAGGCCCTTTACACTACACCTGACCACTTGTCCATCATGCATCCATATTTGTTTGAGGATAAAAACGTCTACTCCGGGGCATAAATGCTTTATTTTTCATTGTCAGGTGTTTTTAGTTACTGTTTTATATTTTTAATTACACTAATCTTTATGGTGACACATTACATAACATAATTTCAAACAGCTAATCTCAGGGATGTCAGGGTGTTGGACCTAATCCCAAATGACATTGGACAATAGATCTGAACCAGCCACACGCCACAGGCCAGCATCACAGCATCTGTTTACCCATAATACCCTTGGATGAGGGCGTGGAGACACATCACGCCATCCCACCGCCACACACAACATGAATGACAGTCTATCATCTTCTTCATAGATAAGATATAAAAAGTTTAGTTTAAAAAGTCAATAATAATCAAGTTCTAACCGTACACTCTGGCTTATTCTATATTTTATTGCAAAATTTTATTTGAAAAAGCTGGGAAAAAAGTCAATAATATGGTGAAATATAAATAATATTTAAATAATAATATATAAATAAATACCATAGTTAAAATGAAAATACTTCATTTAAATAAAATCTGCTTCAATAAGGCAGCAGAAAGTTGTCTCCATTGCAGGAACATTAATACAAATCCATTAATTGAATTTTTTTATTCCTTGTTTTCAAAACAATGGGAGCATACATTATATTTTCATTGTCCTTATTTACTCATTAAAGGGATACATTTGTCCCAATGTTGATTTAACCCAGTTTACCCATTAAAAGTAAAATTTTTTTTTTTTTTAAGAAAGATTTCTGGACTTCTGTTTAAAATATTATTCACAAGATACTTGTTAGGTTGTTTGTTGCAAGGATAATTTAAAAAATTATCAACAAATCTGATGAAATTTTCAGGTAATATTTCTGGGGTAACGATGAAAAAGTGTTTAAACTTTGGTGGTGATCTGAATCAGGATGTGGATCCAGGAATGTTAAAACTATTTGTTACCACTGCAAGCCAAGGCAGTTTTCCACATATTCACTAATAACTCAACTATTTGTGGACTGATTTTTATGACATTTTTAGGGAATAACAGTTGTGGCATGACGAAAAAAATGATATGATTTTGATGTTGACTTGAATAAGGTTGTGGATTCAGGAACATTTAAACAGTTGATTTACACTGCAAAACAGGATAATTTTCCACATTTTTGCGAATAACGCAACTGTTTTTATAGTGATTTTTATGAATTTTCAGGGGATGATAATCGTGGCATGAAGAAAAAGTGTTAAAATTTGGATGGTGATCTGAATCAGGATGTTGATCCAGGAACATTTAACCTATTTGTTACCACTACAAGCCAAGGCAGTTTTCCCACATTTTTGCTAATAACTCAACTATTTTTAACTGATTTTTATCTAATTTTCAGGGTATGTTGGTTGAGGCATGCAGAAAAATATGATATGATTTTGATGTTGATCCGAATCAGGGTGTGGATCCAGGAATGTGAGTTAGGGCAGTTTTCTACATTTCCAACAACAACCCATCAGACAAAGTTGTAAATGCCTCAGTGGAGGTTTGTAGCACTTGATTATTTTATGTCTTTAAAGTAGTAAAGCATTTTCTGGGCTGTCTGTCAATGTTAAAGACTCAATGGATTGTGGTAAATATTGAAATAAGCACTGTTTAGAACAAAAAGAAGCTTCATTTCATTGAGGATAGTGTTTAAAAAATTGTCCCTGAATTGAGAGGCACCCATTTGAAGGGACGGACAAGGGCACACCGAAAGTTGTTCTTCTTCATGTATTTTTTCACTTTTTCAGCTCTAGGATGCCATACAGGAAAACGGGCATACCCCATAGCCAATAATACCAAACTGCAGCCACACAGAAGCTGCTAAAATAATTATACCTATTTATAAGTTGCATAGAAAAAGAAATATAAAAGATATAATGAAGTAAATTATACAGTTACAACTTATGGTAAATATGGTACAGGAAAATAAATAAAAATAATATAACATAAATATAATAAATACATCTATCAATAATAATATAATAAAAATTATTAATAATAAAATAAAATAAAATAAAATAAAACAATAAAAATAAGATGAATAATAAAAATAAAATAAAATAAAAATTAAATTAAATAAAAAAATAAATAACATTACATATATATATATGTGTATATATATATATATATATATATATATATATATATATATCTATATCTATATCTATATATATATATATATATATATATATATATATATATATATATATATATATATATACATATATATATATATATATATATACATATATATATATATATATATAAATTCTGCTATGGAGCAGCAAATAAAATCACGAATAAGACCAACTTCTGGTTTGTAATTGTTTCTTTCCACGGCTGTGAGTGGCGCCCAAATTCCTGTGTGGCGTGGTAGCACCGAAAGGAAACAAAAATACACCAAGAAGAGCAATTCTGGTTTCACTTTTCGGTCCCTTGTCGCTCCCTAAAATTGTTAAAAAATTTGTTTTTCCAAGGATTTAGGCGAATGTTTTACTTGTTCTCCACCCTGATGCTGATAGTTTGAACCAAACTTTAACATCTCTTTAAGAAGCTCTCCAAAAGCTTGACTTGTGCTGTGTTCAAGTGTCTCGTGACCTTCAGGAAAAACTCGAGGAACATTCTTTCTCAGGTGTGAATGTAGACACTTCATTTCTATAGCAGACGCCAATATTGACTCAAGGTTTCAAACACCTGCAGACAACAATGGACAAATCTCAGCACAGAGATTTACCTCTTGAACTGTTTGAGGAAAATCCCAATGTTCATAACCCGCTTTGGGTCCAGGATGGTGACCTGGTCGATCAAGAGAGAGAGAGAGAGGGAGGTGAACAGGTGAACAGGTGAGCAGGTGAGGTCAGAGCCCAGGTGGAAACTGTCCGCACACGCCTTCAACAAACAGCAGCACACGCCAACCTGCATATCAGACACACATACCTCCTCTCTGGCCTCCCTGAACGAGCTCCTGGTCTTTCCCCCCCTGGTGGGCGTGGCCTTGGAGTTTGATTGACTGTCGTTCTGACCAAACAGCTCCTCGATGGTCTGGACGTCAATCTGGAAACTCTGCTGCACCGGGCTCTGAGTCCACAGGTTAGGCCGCCCCTTAACCTGGAACACAAACACAAAATATTAAAGCAGAAATATGAACTAAGGCTGTGAGAAAATGTGTCAGTTAGCCCTACAGTGGACAGATATTTGGAATAAATTTAGACCTTTTAGGCTGCAGTACCATGTCCAACAACCATGTGGTCAATTCCCAAACCCTTGCCTTAAGTTTCATAAAAATATTGGCTGCAGTCGAATAGTCATTTTTGCTTAGGAAGGTTCCTAATGGAGTGAAATGAACCGGAAGTAGTTTGTGATTAGAGCTGTTCGAATAGTTTAAATGCATAGGAAAGGTGGCTCAATGCTTCCTTTATTATCTCCTTTAGCATAGGATACACCGGACCATCCTTTACGAAAGGAGAGGAGATTATTCTGTCCCACAATTCACCGCGGCAACAGCTTTTATAAACAGCATATTAGCTGCTTCTGAATTCAACTGAATAATGACGAACAAAGCTCAGACCATGTGAGTTCCCTCTGCTGTTCATCCTTTCTAAAGTTTACCAAAACCTGCCTTAACTTTCCAGCAGTCTGATTCTCTGAAGAGAGCAGGACATGAGACATTTGATGTTGATTATGTTTTAAACATGGTTCAATATTAATCATTTGTACACCATTATGCCTAAGTCACACATTCCCGTTTCTCACAGCGACTGTGCACGACTGTACACCATTGAGGAGGCTGGTGTGATCGCTATGATACGGGATGAAATGACTGTCTCATCCCTGGAGACACCCCGTAAATACACCGTCAGTGGCACTGCTACAGCGCTTCAGGGGGCGTTCATCCTGCTCCAGTTAGGATAATACAGCAATATGAGGAGGATTCCATCCCGCTGACAGGACGTCAGCCCCGCTCGAGCTCAATCTGCGTCACGTAAGCCCCGACTGAGCCCTGTCGCTTGCACCGTCTTGAACCGGACACAGTCGGGGCTCATACGATACATCCCTGTCAGTCGTCCTCATAAAGCTTTCAGGATTGAGCCACGAATGGGCCACGTTCAGCCCGACTGAGCTCCGTACATGCCACGCTAATACTGTTCGCATTAGGTCTGTATTAGGCTTCCACCCCGCTACACTGAGTGCGGCGATTCTCCACAACAGTTTTGAACAGTTCAAAACTGTCGGGACCCTTCCAGGTTCCCCGCCGTTCATCCACGACTATACAACGCTGATCCAGACCAAGTAGCGCGTGCACCACGACCAAAGCACGCTTTATCAGGATTATGACAATCGTGCACAATCGCCATGAGAAACGGGAGTGTGTGACTGGGGCTTGAGATTGTGGTCTTAACAGTTTCTGCCTTTCTTTCCTTCAGTTCATTTATTTTCCTGCACTGATTGGTGTTCATGTTGATAATGAGAGGACAGATTTATTTAAATCCTCACTTCCAACATCGGTTATGCAGATGTCATTTTTACCAGGTTATTATGTTCAATGTTGTCTGAAAGGAACAACATTGTCATGATACATGATGCGTCTTTTGTAGTCCACCTTCAGAAAATTGTAGTTTCACCGCAGCAGTAACATCCACCGTCACATGATGACGAAGCGTAGTGAAAGTGTAGTCGGATTCTCTCTGCACGGCAGTTTTCCTTTCCTAAGTCCTTCTGAATTCTCCTTTCTCCTTTCCTTAACCTCATGATATTTTCCATCAGGGTTAAGGAAAAGTAGATAGGAAAGGGCTTAGGAGGTGACTATTCGACCGCAGCCATTGTGTTTTTTTACATTTTCATCATATTGAGATATTTCATCATAAACCCAAAAAAGCCAGCGAAGGAAAAATTGGACATTATGCCTGTATTCAGATTTCACATACTTTTTATTCTTTATTTTAAATTTTGGTGGGATTCACAAAATTGGTCATTGTTTCGTTAAGCTTCTCCAGTGTCACAGATTTGTCCCAGATCACAGCACAGCCCCCACAGGCTTGGACAGTAGGCACTAGGCATGATGGGTGCATCACTTCACCTGCCTCTCTTCTTACCCTGATGCTCCCATCACTCTGGAACAGGGTCAATCTGGACTCATCAGACCACATGACCTTCTTCCAGTCCTCCATAGTCCAATCTTTATGCTCCCTAGCAAACTGAAGCCTTTTTTCTGCTTAGCCTTACTGATTAGTGGTTTTCTTAAGGCTACACAGCTGTTCAGTCCCAATCCCTTGAGTTCCTTTAGCATTGTGCATGTGGAAATGCTCTTACTTTCACTATTAGACACACCCCTGAGTTCTACTGTTGTTTTTCTTTGATTCCTTGAAGACTATGGTTCCCCACTGTCCTAGTTCTTTGTAGCAGGTGTTTTTAATCTGGGGAATGGAGGTTGCTGCACCAAATTCTTTAAATGTGCCAGAATGAAGCTTCTTACTTGTAAATTATTGAACAAGTGTTTCTGCGGTGTATCAAGTGTTTTACTTCATTGAAGGACATCAAAATATTATCCTTATATACATTCTGTAATTTTCCAACACCCTTGTTCAACAACTTTATTAAATAATAAATGAATAATAAATGTATTTTAGAGTTTCTAGCTGAGGTTCGGTGAGCGTTGACTCTACCTGATCTTCTGGTATGGTCTTCCAGAAGAAGCTCCTCACCCTCTTCTTCTTCCTCAGGCTCTCCGTGGGGTTTCCCAGCCCCGGGAGCAGGGGCGGCATGGGAGGGGGAGGAGGAGGGGGAGGAGGAGGAGGAGGAGGAGGAGGAGGAGGAGGAGGGGGAGACGTCAGCATGGCGACGGCCCCGCCCTCCTCCGCCAGGGAGAAAGCCTCCCTCTCATTGGCCGGGGAGACGCTGCCCATCACGTGCATCCCCACAGCCGATTGGACGCAAGGGAAGAGGGGATGCGGCGGGTGGGTCGGTCACCGTGCTGACGGGTAACCACTGCGACGGGCATGGTGATGATGATGATGATGATGATGAAGGTCGGTCATCGCGTCACCAACATCAGAAGTCGCTGAAGTCAAACCATGCTAAAGAAGAAGAGGATAGAGGCAGTTAGATATTTGTTGTGTTTGGGAAATACAAATTTTTACGAAAATTCAAAACATCCAAGCTCTCTCTCTGTACCCAGAAAGAAGCTAGTTAGCTTAGCTTAGCATAAAGAATGAAAATATATGGGAACTGCTAGCCTGTCTTCAAATTTGGACGGAATAAATGAATTTTTTTAAGCACCTCTTTGTTCATAAATATAAACATAAACCCTCCTCTGGATTGAATTTAAGGTTTTATGCCCAATTTGAACAAAAAGTCAAATTTATTGCACTTCATGTACACCCACTGTTACCAAAATTAATGCGCATATTCTGTTTCGATTCTTAACTTAATTCTAACCTTTAATTTCATTGAAATGTTTTATCTGTTTATACATGGCCAATAAAGCTGATTCTGATTCTAAAACAAAATAGTGAATAAACAATTTCACCTGACCAATGTTGATATCGATAGAGTATAACCAAAAAAGTATATTATTCATATTTACAGCTGATATTTTGCCAATACTATTCAACAATAAATATCCCAAATGTTGGCTGGAATACTGGCAGAATCTCCACTTTTATTCATAAAAATGGTCATTTGTTTTAAAAGATAAAACGTTTTTTTTGTTTCTCTTTTGTTTCCAACACAAGAAGACAGACCTGGAGCAGATCAGTTTGCATTAATTGACGGCTTTTTGTTCTTGCATTGATTTTATCAGAATCAGAAATAATTTATTAATCCCAGATGGGAAATCCTGTTGTTTCAATTGCTCCTTTACACAGTATAGCAGTCGCAAATTTAAGATGAAGGCATAAGAATAGACAGGAGCATTAATTTTTGTTAAACAAGGTAGAATAAAATAAATAACTGCAACTAAAAATGAAAATAAATAGAATGAGAATGAAAATTAAAGTAAGCAGGTTGCAACACGTGGAGCCTTTAAGCCATATCAACTTCTTGATGAAGGAAAATAAGTAACAATCAAGTAGAAATGAGACTTGTGTTATATCCAACAGTCTCTCTTGTAATTCAAGTCCAGTTTTTAACTGTTCCCAAAAAAAATTTAAATTAAACTGTTGCTCCATAAATCTTTGAATCCACTTTAACAAAAACTGTGGACAAAAACACGGTCCATCAGTTCCAGTACTTGTGCTCCTCAGTTTTGTTCAGCTATTTATATTTTCTTATATATTAAACCTTAAAAAAATGATGTTTCAGCTTCATAAAAACATTATATTTGTTTGTTCATTTTTTTTCCCAAATGACTGCCACTAAGATTAAACCAAAACAATTCATACGTTAAAAATCATCCTGAATCCCCAGGACTTTTTACGTGTCATGGCTGAAATGATCTGAATGAATCTGCAAGTTCTTTCATTTATTGGTTTGTTATGTTTTGTAATTTGTCCCATTTTATTTTTAAGGTGAAATAGAAAGAGAGGATGACAGACTTTTACAAATTAAAGTTCAAACCTGCCACACAAACTGAGAGCACAAAGGGATCAGACCTACATCCTGGTATTTCTCTGCTGCTGCAGGAACAAAACGACTGGAACAATAAATGATGACAGCAAATATTTGCTCATTACACCCTGTGCAACAACACTTTAATCAAACTATCTTATTAAATATAACGTCCGCACTGGAGGAAAGACTTTCAGACTTAAACATCCATTTAGCCAACAGTGAGCATGTCTATGTATTCTTCATGGAGCTTTAGCATGTGTGCTGATTGATAAATTAACTGTTAACTAAAAATTTAAACGTTATCTCTGTTTTTACATCTCACTCTTCACTTCACTGTTCGGTCTTTATGATTCTCATTATTCATGTTTGTTTTCTTTGACGGCCCAAAATTTATCACACGAGAATGTAAAAAAAACACGTAAACCTCATCCACACCTCGTCTTCAAACAGGATGATTGCCGACCAACGGTGGAAAAACCTGCTGCTCTTTAATGTTTACTACCACAGCAGTGTGATGAGTTTGTCTAACTGCTCAAGTTCAAGTGGAAGCAAGCTCACATGACCTCTTTCAGGGGAGCTTGGCGAGGTTGTTTGGAGGAAAAATTCATAAACTTTCAAACAAAAAAGACGAAATGGGAAACAGTCACATGTATCAGGACAACTCTCACTAATATGTTCATGACCTAGAACATACAAATAAATAAATAAATAAACTGCTGCATGAAAAAATCACTCCCACAGAGGATTTTAGGATCAACAACACCAAAGACATGGCTCTCCTGATGCTGATCACTCTTGGAAAATTTCCAGCAAATTCCCAAAAATATCTAATAGGAATTATGGGAATTACCTGGATAGAATTGAGGGGTTACTGAAAAAAACTGTATGAAATCCACACATTAAAACCAGAAAAGCACTTGGAGAGAACAGACCTCTGCCTCGGCCACAGTCCTCACCCATATTGTGATTTCCACCATAAATATTAGTCCTATCTTTATTTCATCTAAACATTTAGATTCCTTGACCATGAAAACATACCATTAGCAACTGGATTCATAATGATATCTATTTTAGTTCAGTAGTTATTCACGAAAATTGTATTTTTCATCATGGCGGATCCAGACGGTGATCCGGATCACTCCTAAAATCTTATCATTTGTTCCTTGTCTCAATCCAGGCATTTCCTGAAAATTTCATCGAAATCCATCCATAACTTTTTTAGTTATGTTGCTAACAGTGAAACAAACTAACACAAAAACAAACAGCACCAGCAATAACATAACATCCTGGCGGAGGTAAAAATCAAACACTATTAACTTCCATGTAACTAATGGCCCTTTTCCACTAGCACGCCTTGGCCCTACTCTATTCGCCCTACTGCTGGTACCTCCTAAAACAAGCTAGTTTTAGTACCTACTCCGCTCTGGTTCTAAGCGAGCTGAGTCGATACTAAAAGATGACGTCACCCACTGCCGGCTACTGATTGGTCAGACAATGTCATCATTGATGAGTCATGAGCGCAACGACCTAGCATGCTAGCGGTAGCTACCATTAGCTTACCCTCATACGTCTTTTCTTTGCAGCTCGATTGCTCTCGTCCTCAGCTTCATTCTGTTGTATAGCTTCCTGTGCTTCTCAAGGGGTATTTCTTCTTGCCACCTGCAGCCTTCTGCTTTCCTTTTTTACTCGGTTTGTGACAAAAAGCCACAGATTGTTGTGTCGCGCTCAAAATTACGTCACTGCAGAGCCACTCTCTGTTTACAGCGACACTGCACACCTTTGGGCAGGCGACTGGGGCTAATGGAAAAGCAGCACAAGGCGAGTAGAGTACAGCCGGGGAAGAGTCGAGTAGGGCTAATGGAAAAGGGCCACAACTCACACTTACAGTCAGCTGCGGTGTTCTACAAGGTTCTGTGCTCGGCCCAGTTCTCTTCTCCATATATATGCTTTCAAACAATGATATGCTGAGGAAACAGTCTGTTAATTTTCATCGTTATACTGATGATACTCAACTGTATGTATCAATGAAGCCAGGTGAGACAAATCAGTTATCAAAACTAGAAGCATGTCAAAAGGACTTTAGGAAGAGGATGGCCAGAAATTAAACATTCTTTATGATAAGGCAAAAGAATGAACTTCTAAATTTGTCTCATTGAAGTTCGTCTTATGGTTCAAGAGATTTAAGTAAACAATGTGAGTCACTGCTCAAGGCTGGTCCTTTGGGGTTGGGGGGGTTAATTCACCGATGGTCTCTGGTTCCAGACTTTGAGCATTAAGTGTTACGTATCCCTCCTCTCAGGTTAAACAGTCCTCCAAAGCTCTTACGAAAAGTTTGGTTCCTTCTAATGACCGCCGCCTTCTTCTGTAATCCACTTTGGGGGGAAACCCTTGCACCAGGAAGTCCATATATGGTCCTCATCACCACAGGGAGGCTAAATTCCTGCACAGATTAATTATTTAATGCACACAAACACACGATGACATGGCGTGAGTCCCCCGTGTGAAGTTCAGGATCCATGTCGGCAGAGATGCACACTTCCTCCTGATGAATTAAAGATGAATGTGCGCGAGCAAGACTGTTACATAACTTAATCTGTCGTCTCTGAGCGACTGCCCGGCTTCTCCCGTCAAACTTTCAGCCTAATCTTGCTAACAATGTGAACGTGTGTGTAGTAGTCTGAAGGTTATGTCCTGAGTATTTGAGAAACTCATTTTATTTATTCATTTATCTACAAGATTTGCATTAACACTGGAAAATGCTGCAACCTAAACACTTTGGTAAATGTTCCACAGGTTGAGTTTATCTGCTGTATGAAGTGGGATAGATTAATTTATTCATTTTATAGAGTCACACCTGTTGGTAGGAGCAGTTTACCTTACTGGAAATGAACTGAAAGTCTTTTTTCCTTCCCCATGGGCCTCAAGCACTGTCAATACCAGCCCTATTTACATCCACCACGGGCTAATTAATGTGGGGTGAACAGTTTATCTGGCACAAGCTCCACCAGTACATTCAGTTTTCTTGTGTTACAGAGCACCTGCCAGTAAATTGTCTCTGTTGTTGGGCAATGCAGGTCTTTATTGTGGCATAAAAGTAAAAAAAACAATAATAAACTTCTCTGCTCAATAAACAGGGTAAAAACAATCAAATTGACAAAGAAACAAAGTAACTTACCAAAAGAACTAACTAACAAACAAAAAACAAATGAACTAACCAAGAAAGGAAATAAAAAAATTATCAAACGAACTCACTTAATAACTAATAAACTAAAAACTAACAAACTAACTATCCAAGAAACCAACAAACAAGGAAAGAACAATCGAACTGAAAAAAGAAACACATTAACTTAAGACTAAATGAACTAATTGACAAACAAACTGACAAAGGAAAAAAACTAATTATCAAACAAACTTGCTTAATAACAGATAGATAAAGAAACTAACAAACAAACAGACTTACAATCAAACAAAGAAATAAACTCACAAAAGTGCAAACTTCATTAAAAAAACTTGCTTGATAACTAACATATAAACTAACAGACTTACAACCAAACAAAGAAATAAACTTACAAACTGACCAAGAAATCAACAAAACAAGAAAAAAAAAGGAAAAAACGGAACTGACAAAGAAACAAAGTTATTTACGACCAAATGAACTAATTAACAAAAAAACTAACAAAGGAAAAGACTAATTATCAAACAAACTTTTTTGATAACTTTAAACAAACCACCTAACTGATCAACAAAGAAACAAACAAAACAAACAAAAAATAACCAATCTAACTTGCAATTGGACTAACTAATCAACTAACTGTTAAACAAATAAACAAAGAAATTAGCAAAGAAACAATCTAGGAAAATTCTTTTCATTTGATGTAAATTCTGGTTAAATTATCAGTAAAGTCGGGGCTCCTTCAAACAAACTAATAAACAAAAAAAAACCTCTGTGGTGGAGATTATTACTTTAAGGTTTGGTTTTAATAAATAAAGCCACAACTCTCTTAATTTAATGTAAATTCTGGTTATGTCTTCAGGAAAGTTAAAGCTCCTTAAAGCAAATTAATAAACAAAATAAATTAATAACCTTCTTGGTGGTAATTCATTTTTCTGTTTTAATAAATGAAGCAGTAACTTTCTTTATTTGCTGTAAATTCTGGTTAAACTGTGAGTAAAGTCGGGGCTCTTTCAAACAAACTACCTAACTGACAAAAAAACAAACAAACTTATAGACTAAAAGAATTAATAACTTTCTTGGTGGAGGTAATTAATTAAAGTTTTTGTCGTAATAAATAAAACTGTGATTTCTTCACATGCTGTAAATTATGGTTAAACTTTCAGTAAAGTCGGGGCTCCTTCAAACAAACTAATAAACCGAATAAATTAATAACCTTCTTGTCGGTAATTTATTTAAGTTTTTGTTTTAATAAATGAGGCAGTAACTCTCTTCATATGCTGTAAATTCTGCTTAAACCTTCAGTAAAGTCGGGGCTCCTTCAAACAAACCGCCTAACTAATAAACAAACAAACTTATTAACTAAATAAGTTAATAACTTCCATGTAGATAATTAATTTAAGTTTTAGTTTGAATAAATGAAGCAGTAACTCTCATCATTTGCTTAAATTCTGCTTAAACCTTCAGTAAAGTCGGGGCTCCTCTGTTGTGGTGACATTAATCTGCGTGAACACAGCGAGGACATTTTGTTACATCAGGCCTCTTTTGTCTATGAACGGCTGTCCGATGCTTCAGAAGCCGGGGCTGCCATGTGCTGCCGTGGCAACCGCTCCGTGGTAACAAACCAGGTTACAAACAATGCCAGTTTGTTTACTTGGCAGAGAGTGAAATGGGGGTCAGAGTGAGGCTCTGTGAGCGTGCGGGGGTCAGATCATAAATATTTAACACTTTGATTTAGTCTGTTACCTGAAGAGTCTGTTTTTACTTTCTCTCTTCATCTTCATCTTCATCTGTGTTCAAAGGCTAAGAAACAAAAAGCCTTAATGACCGCCACTTTCTCCAGCGGCTTTTGTATCAATGACATCATCCAATCACACGCCTCGGGACGTATAAATAGACGCGGACCAAACCGCTGACCCGGTTCACATGGAGGGTTCAGGCTGAGTCCTGTAGTACTACGACTGTGATCAGGGCCTCGAGCCTCAGAGCAGCTGGTTTTAAAAGTTCTCATCATTTTCAGAATTCTAAAATTCAAATGTTTTTATTTAACTGAAAGCTGCAACACAAGCATCAGTAACACATCCGCTGTGATTTAACCTGTTTTATTTCCTTTATAAAGTATTTTCTATGCCCAAGTGTTTCAGGCATTTCTACTCAAAAGGTTGTTTATTTCAGTTCTAAACAAATTCTTCCTTTCATTTTTATACCTGATTCTGCTCCAAGTGGAGAGTTCAAGTATCTCTGGGTCTTGTTCACAAGCGGAGGAAGGATGGATCAGGAGACTCATAGGTGAATCCGTAGTTGATCTTCACTCCTATCCTCACATACATTCACGAGCTGTGGGTTATGACCGAAAAAACAAGATCGCGAGTGCATGTGGCCGAAATGGGTTTCCTCTGCAGGCTGGTCGGAACACTTCACCAGGGAGGCGTCCAGGAGGCCCTGGACGCCTCCCTGGTGAAGTGTTCCGGGCTTGGCCCACCTGCAGGCGACCCCGATGAAGACCCAGGACACGCTGGAGGGACTATGCCTCTCAGTTGGCTTTGGAATGTCTCAGCATCCCCGGGAAGAGCTGGACAAGGTGACCGAGGAGAGGGAAGTCTGGGCTTCCCTGCTCAGGCTGCTGACCACCGATAAGCGGCAGAAGATGGTACGGTGTGTTTTTGATAATAATAAACAATGATCTGTAAAAAGGCGTGTTGGCCTTTTCCGACTTCCGACTACAACTGGAACGCAGCATAAGTCCCCAGCTACACTGGAGTCTTCCCTGGATGAGTCGGCTGATGATGACGTAGGGCTCCAAGGAGCTACGCTAGAGCTAGCATAGTTAGCTTGTTAGCTTAGCTGCCGTGTCGGGGACAAGCGGATAAAGACAGATTTCTGTCATAATCGCAATAAAACAGTCATGGCTAAACTGAAGGTCCAATTCATCAGTGTTGACAACAACAGAGGTGCGTCGCCATCTTTCACAACATCATCATTCTGCGTGGCTTGGACACCGAAACAGCGTTTACTGTTTTATGAGAAATCAAGAATATATTGGCGTTACATCGGCAAAAAATTGGCCGATGTTGAATACTTTCAAAAGGGCTATAATCGACCGATTTAATCGGCAAACCGATGTATCGGTGGGGCCCTAATGTTTTATACACTAGCTGAATGAAATAAAGACCTAAACTACACTAAACTAACTAAATAAAACTAAACGATCTCAGGAAAAGATGTAATTGTGATTTTCTTCAAAACAACTTCAGTGTCATATTCACTGTTTACAGTATAGACAACAGTAAGGGAATCAATGATCTAAAGCACATAACACAATATTCATCATCTAATATTGATGGTAGATAATCTGTTTTCATTGTTAAAGGGATACTCTAACTTCTACACCTAAACAGAGGAGCTGTTGACCTGCTCTGCAGCACTTCTGTAATGCCTAAGTCAGACATTCCCATTTCTCAGCGACTGTGCATGACTGTACACGATTGACAAGGCTGGTGTGATCGCTATGATACAAGATGAAATGACTGACTCACCTCTGGACACATCGTGTAAATACACTGTCAGTAGAGCTTCAACAGTGCCTTGGGGGCGTTCGTCCCGCTCATGTTAGGTTAATATAGTGATATGATGAGGATTGCATGAATTTTCATCCTGCTGACACGACGTCAGTCCCACTCGAGCTCAGTTTGCGTCACGTAAGCCCCGACTGAGCCCCATCGCTTGCGCCGTCTTGAACGGGACACAGTCGGGGCACAAACAGCAAAGCTTTCAGGATTGAGTCACGATCAGCCCAACTGAGCTCTGTACATGCCACGCTAATACCATTCGCATTAAGACTGTATTAGGCTTCCATCCCACTGTACTGAGAGTGGCGATTCTCCACGACAGTTTTGAACAGTTCAAAACTGTCAGGACCCTTCCACGTACCCCACCATTCATCCACGACTATACAACGCTGATCCAGACCAAGTAGCGCATGCACCACGACCAAAGCACGCTTTATCAGGATTATGACAATCGTGCACAATTGCCATGAGAAACAGGACTGTGTGACTGGGGCTTAAATTTGTAAAACATTTTGAGACAACAGATCCTGGGACAGCAAAAAAAATGCAGCTTTGGTGATCACATGATATTTTGAGATTTTGATCAAAGAACGATAAATCTTTCTGCTGGAGTAATTCCGAAAAACATCCTTCCTTACTGACAAACTGTACCTCCTGTCAATCCTTCGGACAAATGGTGTGAATTGTAATGGTCCCTGTCCTCAGACCGAGTTCAAGACACACCATGTCGCACTGACGGGTCACAACAGCCATTTTTAGAGTAAATATTGTTAATTGTTAATACCCCCAGCA
Source organism: Scarus forsteni (assembly GCA_036419115.1). Lineage (NCBI taxonomy): Eukaryota > Metazoa > Chordata > Actinopteri > Labriformes > Labridae > Scarus > Scarus forsteni. The sequence goes on from JAZDUH010000426.1 coordinate 1,707,980, forward strand.
CATTCTGAGTCTCATTTCCTAATTTTTCCTAATATTTTTCTTCATAAGGAAGTTGAAATTTGTGCTCTTTTAGTTTATTTCCATTTTACTTGTCTTTATTTTTATTTCTTTTTACTTCCTACTTGATTTTAGTTAAATTAATGTGACCATCTATTCCAGTGTCTTCATCTGATATTTCCGACTGATACAAGAGAAACTGAAACAACCGATTTTCCCCTTGGAGATTAATAAAGTATTTCTGGTTCTGGTTCTGATGTGTTGATTGTTCTGATCGTGTCACCACTTCCACCTCGGTGTGACTCAAGGTGACGACACGAGCGATGTGGTTAGGTGTCAAGTGCATGCTGGGAAACTCTGTCGATGTAACTCTGATGCTGTAACTTTAGTCATCTTCACTCATCGCCCCAGTTCTGCTGCCTCCATACAGCCCTGCTCCACATTCCTCAGGCCTGACCTCGATACGAGACCACAGAGTAAAACGAGGAGATGGAAAGAGAAAGAAGACGAAGAGGCAGAGTAACTGACAGTGACAGAGCATGAAGAAGCTCTGATCCACCATGAAATCCCCCCTCTAATGATTCTCCTGACAAACCGTCCGCCCACAGGCCGCCCCGCCTCCATTTGGACGTGAGCGTGAAGACGCTGTCGTCCATCACAGAGGAACAATCACAGGAGTACGTTAGCGGATAATAAACACGGAGCTGCTTCAACAGGACGCTTGTGGTTAGTCTGTGGCCTCAGTTCAACCCAGAGCTCACAGTTCAAACATCTCTGAAGACTTCAAAACCATCCCCACTCCACAAGTGAACACTGGAGAAGGATTCTCCCAAATTCAAACAACCAGAGTTTAATAATTCAGAAGCTTGACCCACATTGAAGTTTCTGATCTGTTGAAGTTAGCAGGATAATTCATCATCAGCTTTAATTGGAAACACTTCATACAGTTTTGTCTGATTTAAAAATGAGGGACACCACAGACTAAAGGACAGTTTCAACAGATTTTTGAGACGTAATCCTTCAAATGTATGAAAATATCTGCAGGCCAATGGGAGCCCTCTTTAAGAAATTTAATTTATAAATCAGCGACTTAAAGTCGAACAGCTCTTCCTCAGACTTACAAAGTGCAAATTGAGTAGATATTTTTAATATACACACCTGACCAAACCCTACTGGAACTAATCACAGTCTAATTAGGTACCAAAAAATCAAATAAATAAAAGACAAAACACAAAGTTATAATCTGCACATTTATCTAAATTACATACACAAATGTTCATACCGTCTATACTGACTGTGGAATTTAAAGTATACAATATAACCTACGGAAGATTAAGTACAGAATTTAGAGAGAATATATACTATATATTTATACATACAGGGCTTCTGAGTGCGACCATCGTGGTCCCACATGCGGCCAAAATTTGTAAGATTGCGCCTAATTTTTTTTGTTCGTCACACCGGTGCATCTGGCGCTCACCGAGGGAAAACATTGACTTCTGTTGCAAGCGCATCATCTGTCTTTCAAATCAAAAGTTTAGAAGTTGAGAAAACACATTTCAATATACCTACAAACGTAATGTAGCCTATTAAAGTTGACAAAAGTAACTGCAGTAGCGGAAAAGTCGCCAAAAGCAGACAAAACACAGCGCCTGCCTCCTCTGTCTCTCTGTTTTACAGCAGGACCAGCACACGCACGCATGCACAGCCCTAAGTAATCGTCCAATCAGCTGTTAGTATGCAAATGAGCCCAGGCGGAGCCTGACTGGTGTCAGGTTTCAGAGCAGAGTGGTGACTCAGATAATTAATAATTACCACCAATAACAAGTAAGTCAAAGTAACGTTAAATATAACATCTACATTTGTTCAGTCCTTTCTCCTGTTAAAGGGGAGTTTCTCAGTCAGACTGACAGAGGTGAATGTCCACGTCCATTGAGGACAAATGACCTGACTGACAGACTCCAAATGTAAATATTGACTATTGAGTGTGAAGCTTTATTCTAGTTTTAAATTAATTGGAGAATAAGACCATCCGGGTAAATGTTTTGTTGTTGGTTGTTAAAATCTGGATATTTATTTCATTATTCAGTTCAGTACAGCACCTTAAACAGTAGCTCTTTTTATTTTAAAATATTTTATCTAATTTTATTAGATATGTTTGACTTTGAAAAATAAAATTTCAGCTCAGTAAAGCACTTTAAGCACTTTTATTTGGAAATGTTTTATTTTGTTTAATTGCTTTGTTTAATTTTTAGTTTAAATTTGTCAATTTCATTCAGTGAAGCACTTTTAACACTGTTTTTCTTTTAATATATAACTTTGCTTCAAATAAAGACAAGTATTTCTTTACGTCTTATTCTTGTTTAACAAGCATTTACATTATATAAAGTTAAAGAGAGTGATAAAATGGTGACCTTATGGCGTTAAATGTGACACTATGAAAAATTTGGGTTCACCTAATTTTTGTGCTGGTGCACCTTAAAAAAGTTTTAGGTGCACTGTTGCAACCACAAAAAGTTACCCTACATATGTCTCAAAATAAGAGACCAGAGAAGGTGGGCAGAGCAACACAGTGGCTGCAGGTCTCTGTACCTCACAACTATCAACGCAGACAGAAGCGTAGCCGCAGTAATAATAAAGATTAAAAACCCAACAGAGTGAACACAGAGCTCAAACTGCATCATGTTTTAGACTGCTGAAGCATCTCAAAGGGGGACACGTCAAACCACTTCACCCCACGTAAACCCCAAAACATGCTTCCTGTTGTCATAGCATCGTAGCTAACATGGCAGCCAGTGAAAGTGCAGGGTTACACAAACAGACGAGTCACTGCAAACCTGTTTGAGGAATAATACAAGGACAAATATTTACACTACAAATTCATGTGACCTTCTCCGACACACACCCTGAGGACACACAAAGTACACAAACCGAGAACACTAATGACCTCACACTTCAACACTCACTGACTGTAACCTATGATCGATTAACTCCATATTAAAATGACACCTTTGGATTATTTAATGGATATTCAGGGGAACTTGGAGTCATGTTTGGTTTATGGAGGAGCTTCAAACTCTCATAAAAAGGGATAAAAAGTAAATATGGACACAAAGATGTCACTGTGATTCAGCAAAGGAGTTTTTTCTAGAGTGCTGGCGCCAAAATGCTGCCTCTGACTTCATCATCAAGTCCAAAGAGTGGTTATCAACATCACTCCTCCATCACTTAGGTTTTTTCAAAATGCAACAGCAGAGTGTCGGACTTCTAACATAAAGCTCCAAATCACTCTGGGTCTGGATCAACAGAATAAGTGCAGGTTTGCTGCAGACGCTCAGACCAGCTGCTCTAATCCTGAGGTTGGACTCAGATAGTTTCCAAACGGAGACTGAGGTCTGTCGACGTGATTCTGCAGCAGGAATCTGAAAATCTAAAACTCAGTGAATCACCGAGAGAGGAATGTTCCAGTGATCAGGATTTTCTGTCATGAACTGATGAGCTGAGTTTTTATCCTGCAGCATCAACAGTCCACATGGAATCAGGCTGATCCACCATCGAGACATCAGGGGTGGGACAAAAGATCGATAAGGCAGTTATAAGGGATAAACAATATTATCGGTTTGATATCAACCGATAATTAAATCGATATTCCAGCCAAGTTATCGGCTGGATTTTGGACTGCCATGACAGGTCGACTAGTAGTGACCAAGTCAACGATCAATACGGTCGACAAATAATTCAATAGTTGACACGTCGTTAGTTTTTTAAGCCTCGTTTTCTCTCAGAACTGCCACTGTACTTCACTGTCTTGTCTGCTTTTCTGTCCTAGACATGTGCAGTCATGGTAATCTGGGTCAGGCTAACTGACAACAGAGCTTGAAAATTTGGGAGCATTTTACCCAAACAAAAGAGAAGAATGTGCTATCCGAAATCTGCAAGGCGGAATTTGCTTTCCATGGCAGTGCGGCGGTGATGCATAAGCATCTGAGAAATGTCTGACGAAGAGGGACAGTCGTCTCAATAAGCTAACTGGCTAGTTAGCTGCTCACATTAGTGTCAACAGTCTGATGACCAGACGTCCCTGATTTCCAGCTACAGTCCCTGTTTTGGATGATCTGTCCCTGGTTAAAGTGGTCCCTGAAAATGTGCCTGATTTCAGTGTTTTACGATTGTGTGTCTGCTAGAACAAAGGTTATTACTACAGCCGTGTAGTAAACCAGCTGCCATTACAAAGCAAGACATGAGTGTGGTTGGTAGTTTGTCCTTCTTCACTTCAGTTTCCTGGTTATCACGCCTGCAGGAATCAACCCAGCACACCCCCAAACACACTCACGCATGTGGAGCATGAAAAAAGTCCATTTACAATTGAAGAAATTTATTACAAAGTAAGGATGCAAATTTTCGAGTAATTCATTAATCGATAGTTGTTTTATCTTATCGATCGATGATCGATTAATTGATAAGCGGCAATTTTTCTGCAAAGCTGAATTCCGCTCTGAATCAAAAGGTTCCTTTCTATGAAAATGCTATCTTTCGTATGAAAGAGAAAATGCAAATCATATTCCTTAATAAAAGATTTATTCCTAATAGAATGTGACGTATTGAGGTGATAATTTAGCAAAGTTGTGGAGGAGCTGTACTTTAAAATACTTCCACAGATGGTGCATTTGTCGTCTTTGTCGTCATTAACCAACTTAAAGTGGTTCCATACCGAACTCCATCTTGTACTCTTCATCCTGCCAGCTTACCACTTCTCGTTTGTCTTGTTGTTGTTGTCGTCTTCTTCTTCTTCAATTAATTGCAATTAATTTACTTTAATCGAGTAATTTCTTATCAACGATTAATCGATAATCGATTAAATCTTTGCATCCCTATTACAACGGCAGCTGATGAGATATCTTAACACTGTCCCTGCCTCCATAAATTTCTTGAGCCATGCACAAATTGATCGTGGATCTCTTCCATACTCAGTTCTGTAGTTTCTGAGTCTGCACATCTGATTGTGTCTCATAAACGAGGATACACATTGTGCCTTCTCTTAAAGACTAACCATTTTATAGGGGTTCATTTAACAGCTTTCCTTCCATTAACAGAATATCTGACATACAAAATTTTAATGTTAATAAAAACTTTAATAAACACTGATAAAAAAAAATAAATCTGGTTAAGACATCTCATCAACTGCCTTTGTTATACATTTTTAAAATTGAAAATAGACTTTATGGACACCCTGCATGTTTTAATACCTTATGTTGTATCACACTGTCTGTCTAAAATGTTTAAAAAGTTCTATGAATAAAGTTGAAAGTATATATTGATGCATAAATATATATGAAAATGGACCAAGCTGGCAGGATTTGAGGGGTACTTGAGCTGTTGTATTCAATCTAAAGAAGTCAAAATGCTAAAATATTCCACAATAGTGACTCACTATTACTACGACTGTACCGACCAATCAGAGCAGAGTATAAACTACCTGTCAGCAGCTACACAGCGACTAAAGCTGTGGAGCTAAAGCAGAGAAACGTGAGTTTTAGCAGCAGGCTTTAGACATATTTACTCTCTCTTGTGATTTCTGTAGGCCTCTCCGGTTGTTGCTCAGCAGTCTGACAGATTAGCTCCCACACTTTCTACACCAGTGACAGATCTCAACGCCTCAGTCTGAGGATTACAGCAGCACGCTGTCAGCCTCAGTATGAGCTGGAGAATAACAGAGAAGACGGCACGAGTCAAGGGACCCCCAATATCCCCAAAAATATCCATGCTCAAAATCAGGGGTGTCCAGAATAACCTTAGAATCCATATTGATGCGGAGATGGTCTGATTCTTGACTTCCTATTATCACTTTTTATTATTATTATTAATGCATTTATGTACTGTCTTCTAATTGTATTAAGTAATCAATTTATTTACTTACTTATTATATGTATATTTTATTAAACATGTCACCAAATTGCCTGAATACAACTGGAAATTTTAAAGGAAAGTGTAAAAGAAAAAAACACATAAACGTCGAAATGCAAGTTTTTTGTGCGTTGCCAGTTTTGCAATAAAAATAAGGTAAAAAAAAAAGAAGTGGTTTAATCCTGCAGAGGCTGTTTGATGGCAGCATCAGTTTAAATTTGGAGGAAAAAAAAAAGACCAATTAAATCAATAACTTAACCTTTCCCTTTAAAGAACTTATTTGTGGTTTGGCTTGATGATGGCTTGAAATTTGGTTCAACTTCACTCAAATATCAGGGTTGAAGTAGGTGTAACAGAAGAAAAATAATACAATAAAAAAACTAGAAAAGCACTCAGAGAGCGCAGACCTCCACCAGCGCAACAGTCCTCACCCATATTGTGATTTTCACCAGAAATATTTGTCCTACTTTTATTTTATCTAAATATCTAGATTCCTTGACCACGAAAACATACCATTAGCAATTGGATTCATAATGATATCTATTTTAGTTCAGTAGTTACTCACAAAAATCACATTTTTCATCATGGCGTTTTTCTTCAGGATCTAGCTCCAAAGTTTTTGAAGATACAACAAATCAGGTTGAACACTCCAGATTCCACAGTATCTTGGCTATGTTTTGGCGTTTGTTTCAAGTCTATGCCTTTATTTGTTCCCTTGCTATGATGAAAGTTCCAAGGATATCCAAATTTTTCTTGTTCTGGGATCCAGATCAGTCGTTGATATCTTGTAGCACCTGTTGGAAACTTGTCCTGTTTTTTTTTCTGAATGCCCTGACTATTTTTGGTGGAGTAATATGCACAAATGCCGAAAATGGTTCTCTCTCGCATTGTTAAAGAATCCTTTAAAAAAAATCCAGGATCCAGACAGTGATCCGGATCACTCCCAAAATCTAATAATTTGTTCCTTGCCCCAATCCGGACATTTCCTGAAAATTTTATTGAAATTTGTCCATAACTTTATGTTTCTAACAGAGAACAAAACAAACAAACAAAAGTCAGGAGGTAATCATGGCGTGATTATGTAAGAGTCTCAGGTACTGGATAAACTGACCCTCGGCCTCCATGGAGACCCAAACAAAACTCCCCTGAGGACCTCGGCCCTGTTTACCAGACAAACACCAGTAAACACGAGTGAGAGTCTCTGAGGCAGGCTTCTGGTCAGCAGTGAGAGCTTTTTAAACAGCATTAGAGTGAAGAAAAGCACCAGATTTGGCCGAGTTTTTGGTTTCCACTGACCCTAAACTGTGTTAAAGCAGAGAAATCCTCTTTGAATCTCCGTCACCTCTCCACACCTCCTTTCTCCGACAGAAGACCCGACACAGAGATTAGCTTTTACTGCCTGGTTTTACAGCAAGGGACGGTCCAGGCATTGCCGGCCTCCAGGGAAACCACGGCGACAGCAAGAGAAAGGACACAAAAGAAGACAATCAGCTTCCTGCGTCTGCAAATGTCATCCTGAGGGATCTTCACCGGAGCTCCAGACGGGCCCGGGGGTCCGAGTGGGCGCTGTACCCGCAGAGGGGGCGCCGCAGCCTGGATACAGTCTGCTGGAGGCCTGGGGGAGGGGGACCACAACACAGATGTTTGTCTCCAGGAGGAACATCACAATCTGCTCAGGAGAGGATGAAGCATGAAGTGCTGAGAGCAGAAATAAGGCACAGCGAGAGGCTAATGATCTGGATCTGTGTTCTTCTCGGGGTGTGACGCTCCAGTTCTGCTGCCACAAGAAACAACTAGAAAACACTCAGATACCGCTTTCACTAGGCCTGTCACAATAATCAATAAATCAATTAACCGCACGATAAATAAAAACGTCCTTGGTAAGTCTATCTGCCTCGATAAGTGAGCACATGCATGCATGTTTGTTTCCTACCTCTCTTTCTACCAAACAGGCTGTATGAGAAGAGGGTTCACTCTGTACATCTTTCTCAACACCTGGGTGTGTTGGTCCTATAGCGGAGTGAGCATCTGTCAGTCATTCAATCTTTGTGGAGGGAGGTGGGGCCACTCGCGCATACACACATACAGAAATAGGCTGCGGTCGAATAGTCCCCTCCTAAGCCCTTTCCTATCTACTTTTCCTTAACCCTGATGGAAACGATCATGAGATTAAGGAAAGGAGAAAGGAGAATTCAGAAGGATTGAGGAAAGGAAAACTGCCATGCAGAGAGAATCAGACTACACCTTCACTATGCTACGTCACCATGCCACGAGAAAACACTAGTGTTGTGGAAAATCGTCAGACAAGAAATGAGAAATTTACACAATTATGTATATGAATAAAGGAAAATGAATGTTGAAAAAATCTGGGAGGGAACCTTCTGGAAGACGGGGAAAGTCCCACCCAAAATGCGACAAAACATGAGGTCAACACCTTGAGCATCAGTTGTTCTGGGGTGTCGCGACACAAAGCAACTCCTGTTGTTTTTGTTCACATTGTGACCATAATAAACACGTTTCTTGAAAGTGGACTTTGCCTGCGTTTGTGCGTCTTTAAAGAACGAGAGCACAAATTTGACCTAGACATTTTCATATCTGCGTTAGGGATGTCAACATTTAGAATTTTTTTTACACATGTACACGTAACTACTAACTGACGTGTACACGGTTACACATCAGTGATTAATGGAAGTTAAAAAGTAGGCAATCCATCTTACCATTTTAAAGCTTAGACCTACTTATGACAGAAAGTAAAACAAGTCAAAAATAAAACCATTTATAGTTACGATGAACAGGCCTGTCACGATAATCTAGAAATCAATTAACCGCACAATAAATAAAAATGTCCTAGGTGAGTTTGCCGGCCTGTTGTTTTCCTCCTCTCTTTCTACCAAAGAGGCTGGATGAGAAGATGGCTCACTCTATGCAACTGTCTCAACACCTGGGTGCCTTGGTTTTATAGCGGAGTAAGCATCTGTCTGTCATTCAACCTTTGTGGGGGGAGGTGGGGCCACTCGCGCGTACACACACAGAGAGCTGAAGTGAGCGTTGTGACGAGTAACAAGGAAACAAGCACTAATATGAATGAAGGCACAAAAGCGATGGTTCCTAAGCTGAATGCCACAGTACAAGTGTGGGAATATTTTGGTTTTAAACAGAATGAACAAGGTGTGAGGTCATGAACACCGACGAGCTGATATGTCGTATTTGTTAGAAAGTAGTGGCGACGAAGAAGAGGAGGTTCAGCGGAACATTTGTCCTGACAGTCAGCGCTTACTAAGGCGTTTGGTCTGCAATGAATATAAATAAAACAGAGCTAAATGATGCGCTCACAGACAGTGTTGTTGCAAAGAAAAATGCAACCCTTCAATATGGTTGAAAAGCCAGCAATGTTACAAACGTTTGACAGACAGTACGTTCAACTGACTGGGAGAATTGGAGTGTTTAATTGGAGCTTTGTTTTTTCTTTACAGAGGCAGGGTCTATTTTTTATTGTTTCAATTTCTATTTATTTATCTTTTTTTGGTTGTTTAATTTATTATACTGTTTGTTTGTTTCATTTATTTTATTTAAAAGCTCTTGACCTTCCAATTACAGTTAAATATTCCTCAGAAATTAAAGTTTATTGCTTTTGATATGGTGCACTCAGTTTATTATGACATATAGTTACATTAATGAAAAAATGATGTTTCAAAACAATATTGACAACAATATTGTTTATTTTAATATTTGTGGAATTTTTTGGACATTTATCATCCAGCAAAATTTGTTCACGTGACAGGCCTAGCTTTCACACCAAGAGGCCGTTTACACAAGGCCTTAAATGGTCAAAAGTTTTTATTGCATTTTGGCCTTTCGTTTACATGGGAACTCTGTACGTAGTGCATGAATCCAGAAACTTTTGAAACCAGTGTCCAGGGTGGGGAGTTTTCATACGCTCTCCATGCAGCACCGTGTAAACCAGAGTCAGAGCGTTTCAGGGTAAAACACTGACATCATCGCATGTGCAGTACTCTTTCAGATGAAGGCTGTGCACACATACCAGGAACAGCAACAGCTTCAGTCGTCTACAGAGTAACATGTGAGCTGCCTACCGTGCTCGGTTTGTTATCCAGACAGATTTGTTGTCCATAAAAGAAACTCCTGCACCTTTGTGCGCCCACTCCCCATTGTTGTTTGTGAAAAGTTTTTCTTCTTTGTACGGCATGCACACTACAGCGGTTTCGTTTCTTTCTAGCGTCTCTGAAAGTGGATCGACTTTAAATACGCAAAGGACAAATCTTTGCGTTTTAAGTCACAGAGTCTCCATGTAAACGTAGCCTTAAATTAGCGGGTCAGTGCAGGTTTTTTCAACGTGGGTTAACCTGCTAACAATCTGTAAATGACTCTTTTCACACTGCCAGCAGACCCGGGTCTAATGCTGTCTTCCAGTTGTGATGGGAAGTCAGGACTTCTGAGTTTGGAGTGGGAAACTTCAAATGGAGCGCCCCCAACTTGACAATCAAAGATGGCTGCCTCCAGAGTTACAGTTATTAAGCTCCTGTAGTTTTCTGTTTATTTGCACTCCTGACTTGTGTTTATGGCACTAAAGCCAATCTACCCGAAGACTCGAGCTGAAAAAATTTAGAAGATTTGGAAGTAATGACAGTGTGGATGGACATAAGCATTACAATGTGGACCTTTTTAAAGTTGTAGTGTCCACATTGGACGAGGTTTGCCTGACAGAGACACTGGAGCTGCTGAACTGGAGTTTTCTTCTGGTACACGTAAATATTTTACTACGTCACATCCAATCAAAACCATTCTCATCTCCCAGACCTTGAATAAAGGCGAATAAATGTTTTTTCCATGTAAGCATGAAAGAGAAAACATTAATTCTGAATTATTTAATTCTGATTAATTCATTCTTAATTAAAAAAACATCATGGAACCGTGGCCATTGTTTGGGCTATGTAGCCACATACCAGTAGCCTAGCAGAGCAGACAGACCTGCCTGATCCTGAAATCCTGCAGGTCCGTCTTGCCAGCCTCCATTGTTCAACAAATTCACTTGGCTGAATTCTTAACGGCCAAATCAGGGAAGAGAGGCGGGAGCAGCAGAATGTGGATGTGGCGACAACCAGAAGATGAGAACGGACATGCCGATTAGCCTATTGTCCTCATGGCTGCTCAGTAAACTTGGTGAAATCTGCCCTCCTCAGAAGTTTACTTGTAGGGATTGTCTCTGACGAGGTTCATGTCACATAGAAGTGTTAAATGAATCATCTGTGTGGGACAATTTAGTGTGTAAGACGATAGTATAAGGCCGTTAGCTGCTAGCGGCGAAGTTAATGGCTAACAGCTAACGGTCATTCACTGTTTTTAGCTGTTAGCGGCTAAGTTAGCGGCTAACGGTCATTAACTGTTGTTAGCTGTAAGTGGCTAAGTTAGCCGCTGTGTATGCTACATTATAGGAGGCAACCCTGCTCGATGTGGATTGGTCTGTGATGAATGTGACGAGCCAAACGATTGTCCAATCACAAGCTTGTGTTTTTTTTTAACGTTCTGCCCCTGAAAACAAATTTAAAGGGCTCCTACCCAGATGGACTAGAGAAATATTTCAGTGGCAGATATATGGAGCTGTCCATCTGACTTGTCAGGTTAACATACCATTACTGACACATTAACATTACCAGCTGCCGACAAAATGGTAAAAACAATGTTCAGGGAGGGAGAAGCACAAAAACTAAAAACTAAATTTGAGAGATTGTTTATTCAGTAGGACGGAATGATAAGGACAAAATTCCATATCTCCATATTCATGCCAGATATCCCGATAACAAAACAATACAATATAAAGACGAGTTCGGTGAAAACCAAGCATTTTTCAGAAAATTAAAAACATCATAATACAAAAGAATATGGAAAGTGTAGTTTTATTTATAAAAAAAATCTATATTGTTCATATTGTTGCTTTTTTGATATTAATATCTGGAATGTTCCTATCTCAATATAGATATGATATATCGTTTAGCCCTATTATTAAGTATTAATTTCAAAGCATGTAAATAAAGCCTATACCCTGATCAGGGGTATAGTGCAACATAATGAAAAATAAATTCTCAACAAAAAAAAAAAAAGAAACTTAGGAGGCCAAAAATGGGGCCATGGACCAAAAAAGGTTGGTAACCACTGCTTTAAACTGTATCGATTCTTAGCTGGAATTGGTTCTCGATTCCCATCCTTAGGGGCAGAAAAGGCCAAAACTGGAAACCAAAGCTGTTTTTAAGAAGTGAACCCACATGTGGACGAGGTTCCAGTGTTTTCCTGAAGCTCTGCTGACGGCTTTTCTTTACATGCCCTAATAAACGTCCTTCTCCTCCTCCTCCTCCAGAAATTTGGTTAGAATTTGAATTTCTGCTGTTTTGGTACCGCAGCAGCAGAAAAGATCTCCTTAACATCCAGTACAGGGCAGTTTCTCGTCCTCATATCTACTTTACTCACCCTGAAACTTTAAACAATGAGACTAATATTGATAAAAACACGACAAAAAGCCGAATACTGATCGTTAGTGTAAATACAAAGCTTGTTGGATGTCAGGATGGAGGAGGTCAAAGAGAGTTTTCAGCAGAGAATCAGTCCATTTTTGAAGCCGTTTGGTTCTGACTCATCTCCCACTTAAAATAACAAAAGAGCAAAAAGTGGAGATCATTTCATAAAAATAATAAACAGAAAAAGCTGGACAACCACCTCTGTCTGCACCTGACTGTACCAACCTATTGAACCACTTCATGTTTTAATGTTGCCTTAGTATCTGTATGGCTTTTATTTTTCTATTTATGGCCATTATATCTCCATTTATTACTTTGATATCTCTGTATTTCAATGATATTTCTATTTACTGCCCTTATATCTCTATTTAATGCTTTGAAATATCCATTTATTACTTCCATATGTCTGTTTATTGTTCTAATTATTGCTTTTAATCTGTATTTACTGCTTTCACATTTTCATTTTTCTGCTTTTAAATTTGTATTTTTTATTTTTATATCTCTACTGCTCGTTTATCTGTATTTATTGCTTTTGTATCTCTTTGTATTGCTGTTTTCAATTACATTTATTACTTTCAAATGTCTATTTCATTGCTCATATTACTATTTATTGCTTTATCTTTATTTATTGCCTTTGCAAGTCTACGTATTGCTTTAAAATTGCTATATATTGCTTTTCCACTTCTATTTTTGCTTTTATGTTTACATTTATTTCTTTTATATCCCTATAGCTTTTTTCAATCTATTGCTTTCATATTTCTATGGATTGCTTTTTTAATCTGTATATTGCTTTCCAACTCTATGTATTGCTTTTTTATTTCTATTTTCTACATTTATATCTCCTTTTATTGCTTTTTTCTGTATTTATTGCCTTTGTATCTCTTTGTATGACTGTTTTCAATAAAATTTATTGCTTTCAAATTTCTAATTACTACATTTATATCTCTTTATTGCTCATATTACTATATATTGCTTTATTTGTATTTATTGCCTTTCTATCTCCATTTGCTTTTATATTTCCATATATTGTTTTTAAATCTCTACATATTACTTTAATATTTCTATATATTGCCTTTATATATCTATTTTTACTTTTATTTCTATGTTTATTGCTTTTATATTCCTATGTCTTGCTTTTAAATATTCATTTATTACTTTTACATCTCTATTTATTATGCTTGCTCATATCATTGTTTATTGCTTTTGTAACTCAATGTTATGCTTTAATATTTGTATATATTGCTTTTATATTTTTATTTCTTGCTTTTATTTCTCTATTTATTGCTTTTATTTTTCTATTTATTGCTTTTATTTTCAATGTATTGCTTTTATATCTATTAATTGCTTTCATATTTATATGTGTTGCTTTTATTTCTGTATGTATTGCTTATGTATCTAATTATTGCTTTTATATCTCTATTTTTTGCTTTTAAATCTCTATTTTTTTGCCTTTATTTCTCTATTTTTTGCCTTTATTTCTCTATTTGGCTCATACTGGGATCTCAGTAACTACATTTTTTCTTTCCTCATGTCAGTACAGACTGGAGTGACAAATAAAACTCTCTTGACTCTTAATTTTGGCTCAAACTGAGTTAAAGGTTTAATCCCACAGCCAATGATCTGCCCACCAGATGACCTTAGAGCAACATCAGGCTGACAGTTTTGAGGGATTTACTGTCAAAACGTGGCATCAGAGCGTTAATAAAAGATATAAAATGTAGTTTTAAGCATGAACAATCATTTTCTTGGTATTGTTTTTCTCATACCTGCACACAGGTGAGTTTGAGCTGTATGTTGACATAAGTGATGAAGGTTCAACGCTCTGAGGTCTGGGAAAATCTGAGAAACACTGTCGAGAAAGAACATCGTGATACTGAAGGGACGGAGTCTGAGAGAAAATTATCTTTACAGCAGAGGAAATAAAATAGAAAATGTTTTTGATGAGATAAATAACAGCCACAGAGCATCAGTGTGTTAGTCTCTCAGATAAATATATTTAATTTCACATTAAAGGTTGAAGAGTGGATATGGTAATGCCACAACATACTGGACTCACTTAAGAGTTAAAACTGTTCTAAAAATAAACCTAAATAATTCAAATAATGTGATTTATCGGAAAAAAAATACAAAACAGTAGTTTAAAAAAGAATAACAATAATTAAACTGATAGTAAAATAATCAATAAAATTAAAAAGTGGGTGTTGCTCCGATTCTCTACAGTCTACAAAAACATTATTATAAAAATATTAAATTTAATTTAAGAGTTTTATGAGAAAGCTGCAGAAGTTCAGGTGCTTTTGAAACTCTTTTTTTTTCATTTGTGAGAAAATAAACTAAATATTTTGATCCAGGAGAACAACAAACATCTACCACCTCCCACTTTAAAGACAAATAATCCATCAGCTGCTCTAAAAAGAAAAGTCATTATTGATTTAGGCCTGATGGTTGACCACAAAGGTTTTGACCACATAAAAAATATCTACATATCTGACAAGCTCACTGTGAAACTGCAATAATCTCAACAAACACTCTGAGGAAGTTTATATTTAAGTGATACAAGCAGATATGAAACACCAAGAGGTGTTCTGAAGACCAAGAATCAGAGCTACAGGAAAGAACTATGGCAGCCCAGAAGGTCAAATGCAAAATAAATTAATTAAACAAAACAAAAAAAGCGCAAAAATTCAATAAAATACTTGACAAAATCAAGACAAAGATGTTTTTGCTTATAACACTGTTTTATAAATAGACATATATTTACTCTTCAAACAAAAAAATCTTTAGAGTTTTAACAAATGTTTTTGCCATTCCTGAAATGAATATTTAACTTTTGGTTCCTTAAAATGCTTTAAAGGCAGTGTATCAACATTTACAGAAAATATTTACTCAGATTTCTTTTTAGCCTAATGCAAGATTTTTTGTTTTCAATTTTGTACTTTTTTCCAAAATGTTTATGTTTGGATCTGTTCTTTATTTGATTTGACAGCTCACTGGTTACATTTTAATATCTGTATTGATGTTTTATGATTTTTTTTTTGCTTTCGTTAAGTGCTTTTGTGTTTATTTACGAAACAGTTTTACACTAACTTTTCACGAGAGTAGGTTTGCTGCATAGTGAAATGGTTTATTGTTTTGTAAAATAATTGTTGGCTACCTATTTTGTTCACAGTAAAATGTTTTTAATAAATGGAAATATTTTGTGGGGAATTGATTCTTTAAGAGGTGTCATTTATATGTTATTTTTAGAGATGCTTAATACTATCAGTATGACATCAGTATCAACAGATATTGGAGTTAAAAGCTGATGTTGGCCACTGTGCTGCTTGTTTAACATCTACTCCTTTCACAAATAAATTGCCACATCTAGAGCAGCAAGAACATTTTCATACAGCTAATGTGCTTGGGATGAAAAATATCAGTGTCTGGGATAATGGTATTTAATGTCATTTTTCTTTGTATTTCTCCCACAGGGCCACCATACATAACACAGCTTACACTACAGTGCTATGCAGTAATGAACTACAATAGGACTGGACTGGCACTGTAGATATAAACCATGTCATAGAGACAGTAATTTAGGGACTACATAAGAGCTCATAAAATAAATATCCAGACTTTTTATTACCTAAAGTCAACACAAAATCATTTGACAGACTCCAAACTAGGACTGGTTAAACTCCGGGTCAATATTTACATAAAATTCATCACCTTACAGTCAAAAATGAGGACACTGAAGAGGACTTCTCGACAATAAACAGGTGGATTATTCTAGAAATATGCTGCAAAAACAGCCAAACAAGTGTCAACGCACCTAACTGGAGAAGAGTTGAAGATGTAACACATGATTTTGCACCTCAACATCTAATTAATTATCACATTCCAGCAGACGAAACACTGTAAGGATTAAAATGATAAAAATAAACCACAACATGAGGGAAATAGAAGGTGTTTTGTGGGCTTGTGCGGAGAAAATGCACAATTTTGAACGTAGTCCGGCTGGCGTGATGTATCAACGTGTTAAACGCTGGAAAACCCGATGGAGTAAATTCCTACCAGCTGAACGGTGAACTCGGTGTGACACTGAAGCCACCAGGGTAGAAAGAGACCTATAAATGAGATAATCACCCAGCCAAACTCACCGAAATAAACGTCTGAAAATGGCGCTGACGCTCCCTCGCAGAACCTCCTTGTAAAAACGTCCGATTTAGGAGAGACCAGTCTTTAACGGTAGAATCCCGCTTTGGAACGTTCTGAGGCAGCGCGCGCGGAGGAAAAACCAACCGCCACTGACTCACCGGCTGTGCGCGCGTGCGAGAAAGGAGAGCGAGAGAGAGTGCGGAGGGAAATCCAGGAGTTCTGCGCATGCGTTATCACTCAATCAAGCTGGAGCAGGGAGAGCACACCCACTTGCAGGGATGTGAGGGTTACAAACACGCGAGGGGTGTGTGTTTGGCTTCAAAGGTATGTTAATTTGCTTAGTGTGTTTTGGCGTGCGCGTGCGTGAGAGAGTGTGAGGCCTAGATAAGCAGCATCGTGGTCACTCCCTTGGCAACAAACACTCAGGCTTCCCTCCTTTCACACATACAAACAGTTATGATTGACCAAAAGTTTCTCCAGCCTGTACCGGCCACTACATTAGGCACACGGTGATATCATCATGATTTCATTACACAGTTAATCCTTGATGAGTCTTCTGCTCCACCACATCCCAAAGGCACTCTTTTGGATTGAGATCTGGTGACTGTGGCCACTAGCAGAGGTCAGACCGATGATCCAAGGCAGGATGGATCTACAGTCCTGATCAAAATCTTAAGACCAGTTGAAAAATTGCTAGAATTTACCTTGTGCACATTTGCATCTTAATAAGGTTTTAAATAGAGCTACAATATGTTAAAGCAAGAAGGGGGAGTGTGACAAAAAACACTTTGAAAAAGTGATTTATTGAAAACAAGTAAACTGAAATAGGCTGTTTATCAGCTGATCAAAAGTTTAAGACCACAGGCTATTAAAGCCAAAATCTGCTCCAAATGTTCATTTTCTGTCAGGCATTCACACGGTCATGCCCTCCTGATGGCTAAAGCTAAGAAGCTTTCTCTTCTTGAACGTGGTTGATTCATTGAGCTGCATAAGCAAGGCCTCTCGCAGCGTGCCATTGCTGCTGAGGTTGGATGCAGTAAGACAGTCATTCAAAAGTTTTTTAAAGATCCTGAGCTTTACGGAACAAAAAAGTCAAGTGGTAGACCCAAAAAAATTACACCTGCGCTGAGCCGGAGGATCTGATTGACTGTCCGTCAAGACACAGGGTGGTCCTCAACCCAAGTTAAGGCCCTTACTGGTGCGACTGCAGCGCAGTAACCATCAGACGGCATCTGCGGGAAAAGGGTTTCAAAAACAAAGAACAAATTGAAAGACCTCGTCTCCTTCAACGCCACAAAACTGCCCGCTTAGACTTTGCCAGGGAGCATCAAACATGGGACACTGAAAGGTGGAAAATGATGAGAAAAAATGTAACCTTGACGGTCCAGATGGCTTCAACGTTACTGGCATGACAAGGAGATCCCACCTGAGATGTTTTCTACCCGGCACAGTGGAGGGGGGTCCATCATGATCTGGGTGCTTTTTCATTCAGTGAACACTGGAGCTTCAGGTGGTGCAGGGTCGTCAAACGGCGGCTGGTTACGTGCAGATGTTGCAGAGGGCATCCCTCATGACTGAGGGCCCTCGTCTGTGTGGTAACAGCTGGGTTTTTCAACAGGACAACGCTGCAGTTCACAATGCTCGCTTGACCAAGGACTTCTTCAGGGAGAATAACATCACTCTTTTGGACCATCCTGCATGTTCCCCTGATTTAAATCCCATAGAGAACATTTGAGGATGGATGGCAAGGGAAGTTTATAAAAATGGCCGTCAGTTCCAGACAGTTGATGCCCTTCATGAAGCCATCTTCACCACTTGGAGCAATGTTCCCAAAAGCTTCCTGGAAACACTCTCATCAAGCATGCCCAAACAAATTTTTGAGAATTAACAAGAACGGTGGAGCTACTCATTAGCTACTCATTACTGAGTCCTACTGAGAAATATTTTTGTTCTGGTTTGGAGAGTTTTTTGTAATTTTTTGAGTGATGGTCTTAAACTTTTGATCAGCTGATAAACAGCCTATTTCAGTTTACTTGTTTTCAATAAATTACTTTTTCAAAGTGCTGTTTGTCACACTCCCCCTTCTTGCTTTTGCATATTGTAGCTCTACTTAAAACCTCATTAAGGTCCAAATGTGCAAAATGCATATAATAGCAATTTTTCAACTGGTCTTAAGATTCTGATCAGGTCTGTATGCTTTCAAGACCATGGCTGCAGAAACAGCATCTCTACAGTACAATCTTCTACTCTGCCCAGTTGGATAGTGAATTGCAGCCTCCTAGCTGACAGGAGTGACACCTGGTGTGGTCTTCTGCCTCAAGACTGGAAGTTTTGTGCTTTCAGGAGTGATGGAGTGCTGCCTTTCTATCATCTCAAAGCACTCTGACAGCTCTCCTCTGACCTCTGGCTTCAACAAGGCATTCTGGCACAGACAACTACCACTCACTGGATATTTTCTCTGTTTTGGACCATTCTCTGCAAACACTTGAGTGTAAAAATCCAAGTTGTTCAGCCCATATGGCCCCAAAAAACATGCCACTTTCAACAATACCACCGTTATCTGAACCGTACAGAAGAATGTAAGAGCCATATTAAATGGAGAAATGATTTGGGGGAAGTCGACACTTAAATTTTGAGAATAAAGTCAAAATTTCAAGAATACAGTTGAAATGACAAGAATAACGTTAAAATGACGAGATTAAAGTTGAATAACAAATTTTTGATTAAAGTCAAAATGTCGACAAAAAAGTGGAAGTGTCGAGAAATAAAGCGGAAATGTTGAGAATAAAGTTTATTCTTGGCATTTTGACTTTTATCACAAAATTGTAATTCAACTTTAATTTTGTCATTTCAACTTTATCCTCAAAATGTCGACAAAAAAGTGGAAGTGCTGAGAAAAAAGCGGAAATGTTGATAAAGTTGAAATACATTGTATGTCGATTTCATTCTTGACATTTTGACTTTTATCACAAAATAATTCATTTTATCTTATTTCAACTTTAATCTCGAAATTTCAACTTTAATGTCAACTTCTCCAAATTATTTTTTCGATCCAACGTGGCACTAATACTTTTACAAGATTCTTTCTTTTATTTTCTTTTTGCTACTTTTATTTAGTATCTTTTGTGGTACTATTTGAATCTGTTATTATTTTTAAACATCTTATCTAGCATTCTTTGTTCTCAATGTGCAAATTACAATAAACACTTTGAATCTTGAATCGTTAGACCTCCAGCAGGTTGTCGTCACCATACCTGCAGCCTGACCGCATTGAGTTGCTGCTGTGTATTTTAGCAGTTGATCAGCTGTGCTCACAGACAGCCAGAGACGAGAGCCTCAAGCTACTTGAGCTGAATAATAATAATCATAAAAATAATAAATAATAATGTACCTGCAGTACCTCCTGCTTCCACTAGGGAACCCATCCACCTCTGCCAAAAAAGGCCCAAAGGTTACGAGTGCTCCTAAACTCTTATTCAGCTCATCTCCGTCTTCTGTTCTGACCTCAGAAAAAATTTAGCCAAATCTTCTCTTCTTCTGAGTCCTCAGATGTCTCTAACAGAACATAAGGACGCACACGGCGACCGTCTTTGTTGTGAGAGACGTTTGTTTGTGAAAATGAGCCTGAATGAAACGATGTGTTCACACGGAGACAAAGAGCAGAATCAGGTTTGTATGTTTGTGTTGCCTGGTGAATAATTGCTTCTCTTTGAGGAAATCAGAGCAACAAGACCACAAACAGACCACAGGCCTATTCAGAGATTAACCCCTGCAACGCTGTGCCATTTTTACTGTTAATCTGCCTGGATTTTTTTTAAGTATATAAATGTATTTAAACCTCAATTCTTTAAGGACTTTAAAGACAGATTTGATTTTTCAGAGCCACATTGATTATCAGAATATTTGTATTTATATCTCCAGCTGCAAGTGCACACACTGAAACCTAAGAGTTTTTTCTTTTTTGTCTTTAATTATATTGATTATTTTTCAGATTTCAACAAACACGAGGAAAAGGAAAAACAAAAAACAACCCAAACACCCACCTCTCAAAAAAAACCCCATTCAAATACAGACACAAAAGCCTAAGAATCTAATCAAGCAAGGAAATATGAACAAAAACAACCATAATTAAAAAGAGTAACAAAGTAAATACAGTTTATTATTATTATTTTTTTGATTTTTTAATGGATGTTGGATTCAGGTCGGGTCACCACAAGATTTACCACACTTTTTTCTAGGGATGCACCATTTGGGATATTTGTCGACATCCAATGTTGATGCCAATATATAGAAATTACTGAAAATATTTTTAAGGTTACACCTTTTCATATGAAAAACATGTTTTTAACAGTAAAAGTATAATTAAACTTGGTATATTTTTAAAAGCTAAAACACTAATTTACCTGTTGACAGTAAACCAGCTTTATATTAGGAGCTTATACCCTGTATTAAAGATTATTATGCATATAAACTATTCTTGTCATTGCGGAAATGACAAAAAAAATCAACTCATCTCTGTTTTAAAACAGCAAATGAAGTAAACATTTGATTTTTCTGAGCCACACGACATTAAATTTATTCATTTGTTTTATTTGCGGTTTTTAGCATATATTGTATATTATAATTTTGTTAAAATCCCTAGTCTCTTTGTAGTGAGTATATGTTATTATTCTCCATGAAAAAGCTGCTGTAATTACCACAGTTTCCCAGCTTGGGATCAATAAAGTACATCTATCTATTTATCTATTGAAGCTCTTAAAAATGCTATTCATAGGCCGGTGCTCGAAATATTGATACTGCAAGATATCGTCTTGCACTCCTTAGGGATACGTGTATCTATACAGATTCTACAGAATCGATACAGTCTCAATGGTTTGATACTTGTTGTTAATACACTTTGAGCACTTATTAACAAATGCGCAGTTCAGAGTAGAACCCAAGATACACGATGAAACACGTTTCAAAATTAAACTTAGATCTACCATCTCTGAATTTTCGTTTCTTAAAGGTGTAGTCAGCGATTAGGAGAAAACGAGTGGAAAGGTTGTTGATGAATGAATTTAGACCCGCCTCTCCCTGCATACCTCACCCCTGGCTCCACCCCCGAAAGCTGATGAACGTGCATCGTCATGGAAACAGCCGTAGAAACTGCATAGCTGACCAATGTAGCTAAGGTAACCCCGACTCGTCAGACAACTCGACTGCCATTATTGATAACATCACAACAACAGTACATTCTGGCAGATTAGACAATAAGATGAATGCCCGACAGCTGTTTCTGTTATGTGAAGCACCACAAAGCTAATGTTGCTAACCTATCCAGCACGAAGACGGCGACATCCGCATCCGTTTTTAAGTGTTTTAATTTGCGGAGTTCCCTCCATTGTCAGAAAGCAACACCGATGTTGACCTGGGTCTTCACTCTTTCATGGTCATAGCCCTTCTTTTTCACTTTTCACTCCTCTGACCTTTTTCTTTTGGGCTGTTTTTCTGCCATTGCTTCTGCACATATTGTATCTCTCTCTTACGCTAACTGCGCTCGCTATGCATCCTACTACTCCCCCCCCCCCCCTCTCTGTCTGATCTGCGCATGAGTATGATCGCCCCCTGGATGTGGGGGGGTGTACTTTGTTTTGGTAACTCGGCCCGAGCCACAGTATTTACCTGCTGAAATTCAGAGCAAAGACTGTGTATTGAAACCGGACTTTTTTTCAACATGCTGTCAGTGGTGACATCTTGTGAATGAAGAGGAGAAATACCGTGATTTTGACAAATTGTGCATTAGATTAGAAGATAAGAAGATCGAATCATTTAAAACTCATCCGTGTTCTTTTTCTTCTTGTAATTTGTTGGGGATTCTGTTAAAAGAGCAGTCAGTCTTTCAAATTTATGTGTATCGGGATACATATCGTATTGTGGCCTCAGTATCGGGATTTGAATCATACCGTGGGGTTGCTGGAAATACCCAGCCCTAATTAGCAAGTGAAAGAACCCATTTGACAAAATAATTCTCGCAGAAAATGAATCACCAGAAAGTCTCTGATTTTTTTATTTGGCAGTCAAACATCACAAACACTTTCAACAAGATTAAAACAGTTTGATTTGTATGTACATTTGGGTCCATGTTTAGATTTATAATTCACATAGAAAAATATTCACATTTTGCCCCTTTTTTTGGTCAGTTTGCTGTTTTTTAAAACAGATTATTTATGAGTAGACCACTTCTGAGAGCATCAGTCTGTTTGGTCCTTTAATGTTTTCAGTCAGAAACACAAAATCATCCCTCAGCTTCGGAGAAAACTTTCAGAAAAATGTTCAATATTAGCTTTTTATAGGTGTCATTACTCATGATGATCTTACACCACAAAGAGACCTGCACCCATGGGCTTAAGTGAATTTACTGCAGAAATCTTGGATTTAAAGTTGGTGAGAGGCCTCTGATGCCAGAGTCAGACTACATGATTTTTCGCCTGATTTATGGCCTGACACAACAGTCCTGGGGTTTCAGGATTCGTCAGACATGAAAATCGGTCATTTTGTCTTGTTTAGTGTGCTAAACAAAACATTTATACAAGAATGAGAGCACAGAAACAATCACGGATGTAATAGACTTAAGTTGTTGCCTTGAGAGTGAACTACGAGACAGAGGAAGGTTTGCAAAGCTCCACCGAACTGATGAACTGTTCAAGAGGCACTTGTTAGCATTTAGCATCAAGCTAATGTATCATTCATCATAACTGATGGAAAGAAAATCAGAAGCATTAAACGCTGGACAGGATGTTTGTTTGCCATCTTCAGTGTCTCGCCTCCTTCTCTCAAAGTCATCATGTAAGCGGTTACGTGGAGTTGGTTGTGTTTGTTGGCAAAATTGGAAAATGTTTCCATGTTTGCCTGATCTCTGGCAAGTTATGGTTAAAAAAATGTAAAAAACTGTCCCCTCTAGCGCTGTTAACAAATCCTTGAAAAATAAAACCTCCTGCATCCACACCTGGATTCAGATCACCACCACAATCAAATCACTTGGCCCTTTTTTCGTGACCAGAATTCCCTGAAAATGGTGCCAAAGTCCTTAAAAAACTTCCTGAGTCATTGGAGAAAATGTGGATAAAGCACCAAAACTCCACACTGCTAACAATTCCTTAATCTGCATCAGGATTCGGATCGACACCAAAATCTGGTCCTTGGCGTATTTCTGACCTGTCCTGGAAACGACATCCTTTTCCTTTCGCAGCTGTTCAATAACTAAAACAAAAGCTGTCAAAAATATATTTCATGTAGTCTGACGTTGGCATCACTCAAAGCTTCTCTAATTCCTAAGTTAACATAAATAAATTAAACAAGCAGCATAATTAAAACAAGAGGAACATTTTCCTCAAAGTAAAGCTTGGATTTCCCTTTTGCAGATGACACCCTAATGTTCTTTAACTTTGGCGAATATTTTAGATTAGCGTAGTTTCCCCTTGAAGGCAGTATTCACTGCTAATGCAGGCAGGATATTTACATTGTTAACATACAAAGATATAAGTCATCACAAGTACACAGATAACTTTTCTTACAGGTAAAATTTCTGACATATTATTGCACAAAAAGCATCCGCAGTCATTACAAAGCAGACATCATCTGAGTTGCATAAACAAAAACAGTTTGAGAAGAATCAATGATGAAAAATTACATTACTGTCACAGGATAATTAAGAGACAGAGGAAAATTTGCATAGTGTACAAAAACAAAACAACATCAACAATTCTCCAAATCTGGATCCATAAATCCAAACATTTTAAGAGTTAAACAAGGACCTTCTGGGCCCTTACGATTCAGAGTTATTTGTCTATTTCCAGCAAATGATTGATGAGATAAAATCAAGAACAATTAACTATTTGGTCTTGCTGAGTAGATAAATACAAACAGCATATGAATGATGGTACATTAAATTAGTATTTCACCTGTAGCAGATAAAAACAGTAAATAAGTAGAAGTACAGAGAGCTGTGTTAAAAAGAAATGTTTGGTTTTCACATTGAATTGTGGCATATGCTCCACAATGGCAGTTATTTTGTGAATGTACAACTCTACTGTTAAAATAGTCTAAATCTAAAGAAACTTTCAATAATCTGGAATGTAAATGGAGTGTAGCTAAAGGTCATTGAGAAAACCCAACAGCGAAGTAATGGATGCTTGGGCAGTACTGTTTTTGTTTGGTAAATTAATTCTGGTGATGGTGTTTGAAACAAGCCTGTATGCTAAATAAATGATACTGCCGGATTTAGCTATCAACAAGTATGCTTTTAACCACCGGCAACTGATTTAATGTATTAAAAAAGGACAAAAAAAACATTTGTTTCTCATAAACAAGACAACATCATCGACATAAAGCAACAGTCTTTGGTTCATAGAAAACTATTGGTCCCTAAAAATCACTGACTGCTGTCAAGTAAACAAGTTAAATGGCTCTGGAGTAAAATCTGTGGCGAGAATGTTTTATCAGTAAGATGGTTCCTAATTCATCCTGAATTCTGAAGCTAAACCTTCCTGTTTTTCCCGTGGCAGTAATGATACAGAGTCTGGTCAAAAACATGGATTGGCTGTAAAACACAGTTAACATACAGTAAAGTATCATTGTTTGGTTCCTGGCTTATATTCCAACTTTTTGCTACAAAAGATTATGGCAACATCATCAGCATAAGTAATGCAATCTTTCTTGTCTTTTCTCACCAAAGAACAAGGCAACATCATCAGCATAAGTAATGCAATCTTTCTTGTCTTTTCTCACCAAAGAACAAGGCAACATCATCAGCATACAGTCTGATTTATTTAATTTTTCTTACCTTTGGCAAATTTTCTTGTCCTTTTTCACTAAAGAAAAAGGTGACATCATCAGCATATGGTCTGATTTATTTGATTTTTCTTTTCTTTGGCAATTTTTCTTCCCTTTTCCACCAAAGAACAAGGCAACATAATCAACTTACAGTCTGATTTATTTGATTTCTCTTATCTTTGGCAAATCTTCTTGTCCTTTTCTCACCAAAGAACAAGGCGACGTCATCAGCATACAGTGTCACTTTTTGGTCTTTAGCAACGTGTCTGGACGTTCTTCACAAAAGAAAAAGTAAACATCATCGACAAATGGCATAACTTTTTGAGTCCTGATAAGTTTTTAAACCAAACGCCACCAAAGCTAAGCTAACATCACTGACATATAAGTAGAGTATTTTTTGTTTTTACCAAGTTTTTCAATCATGTTCTATAACGGCAGGGCGAAATCTTAGATATATGGTGACTTTTGGTTCAAAGCAAATTTTACAATTTGTCTTCACCAAAAAACAAAACAACATGATTGGCATTAAAAGTCTTATTTTGGTTCTTAGCAAGTTACGCAACCTTTTCTGCACCAAAGAAAAAAGACAATATCATGAAATAAGTGTGACTTTTTGGTTCCTGATAAGTCGTCAACATACAGCAGCATATTTTTGGTTAGTGGCAAGTTTTCAAACTCCTTTCCACCATTGACTAAGGTGGCATATCGGCATATGGTGTTGTTATCTAGATTCCAGCAAATTCTACAAACTGTCTTTACCAGAAACAAGGCAACAGTGATTAAATTTGATTTTATAATTTGGTTCTAAGCAACTTTTGTAACCTTTCTCCACCAAAGAATAAGGCTTAATCATAAACATACAGTATTGTTTTTCTGTTTTTCTTGGGTTTTTTTTCACCCTAACTCTACCAAAAAGAGGAGCATCTTCATGATGTATTAAATTCTGTTGTAATTTGTTGTGTTATGTTGTAATAAGGGCCAAGGCCATGTTGTAGACATTGAGTATAACTCTGTTGGTCTACGTGATTCTTCCAAACTTTGCCACCAAAAACAAGGCCTAATCAACAAGAGTGTACAATAAAATAATGTGAATTTTGCCTAATTAACAACTTTTGTTTTAATATTTTAGTTTTTCAAGTGAGATTAATCCTTTCACTCATAGTGCTGCCAACAAAATGTGGACCACTGAGGTGTTTCTGACCCCTCATTTTTGGGCTGAATTAGGGCTGGGCAATATGGCCTAAGTGCTGTCTAAATATATTCGTAAATCAATTAGAATTTCCCTCTTAAAATTAAAGTGTGTGTCATAAAATGTTGATTATGTAGTTCTAACGTACAGGATTGTCTACATAAACAGTGAAAGCAAGGGGAAATTTCGCAGCTTGTTAACATGTTTCTCTCTGATCAATATTTAATCTAATTGAAAAAAAATAAATGCAAGCCTTTAAAAGTGCTTGTGCAAAACCTGACAGGGCCATCATTATGAAAACTGTAAAGTTTCAGTATTTATATTTTCTTCAAACTTTGCATCAACTTACAACTTAGGTAAGTGAATGAAAAAAAATCTAAATTTTTAATTTTTAAATCTTCTGCAGAAAATAATTTGAATTAATCGATTTCATTGATATATTGCCCAGCCCTAGACTGAATTAACACTAACTTACTCCTACTTGGACTTTTAGGGGCCTGATGTTTCCATGTGGCCTGAACTAGGTGATAATTAGCGAGAAGTCTACTTTTCTGGCTCCCAGACCATTTTTAACCCATCCCTACAACAGAACAGGGTGACACAATCGACACAAAGGATGACCCTTTGGTTTCTTAGCCAATTGTCCATCTTTTAGTTAGTCTTTCAGAATGGTTTAGTTTGTTCTTAAACTGTTCAATTTTTCATCACTGAAGACCAAGGCAACATCATCAGCATAGAGTGTTTTTTTTTTACTGTTCTCGAAGGAATGACTTGTCATAAGAGCCTGAAGTGGTGATAAAAACCACAAAAAAATGGCAAAAAGTTGCCCAGAGTTCTCCTCTGCAATGCGTAATGTCAGATGATTACATGAATTTGATATTTTAATGGTCAGTTCAATCAGACTATACCAGAACTTGAATGGGTCGTCATTCAACTGAAGCTGCAGAAGGAAATCAATTACCAATGTGTGTTGCCAAAATAAACAAGGTTTGCAAGAGTAAACTAGCATTTTTTAGCAGTTATTTAAAAGAAATGTCCTGATTGTAGGTGCTAAGGATGATTTTGTTGCTGCTTTGAAGAAACTGGAATTAAACCGGGCGTGCTTTTTAATTTTTTTGTCTATCATATCAAAGTTCAAAGATATGATAATGTAAATTGCTTCTAAAATCCCTAAATCTAGACCTGTGAATCAACTAGAAGGGTCCTCAAAACAGTCATAGCTTAAACATTTAACGGCGTGGATCATGTAGTTGTTTTCTGGCAGTGTTGGAGTCGTGGCCCTTTGAGGGGCTGCGAGTTTCTGACTGCAGCGATGGAGGATTTTTAAAGTTCAAAGAAAGGCTTAGTGCCTCACAAAGGATTAGCTGGATTTACTCCCCAGCACACTGAGACAGAGGCAAAAAAAGAGGGCTACGTATGACTGTGCCTCTGTTAAACAGGTCACAAGTGCTGCAAGTGTTTAGGTACATGAATCATATAGAAAGAGTTCATTCTTAAGAGCCCTTTGTCCCGAGTTTTAACTCAAGAGTTCAGAACAAGAAACAATAATAATAAAAATAATTTGTAATCTATTGATATTCCCATTTTTGTAGCAAGCCTTCAGGTTTGCAGAACTTCAGTCCCAAACCAACAAACTTTAATCTCACTTTGGTATAAATAATCGAACAAACGTCACTTTCCCAAAACATTGTCCCTGTATCACCTTCCACGTAGCTGTGCTTCGTTATCATGTCAACTCTCCTCCAGCCAGGAGGGGGCGTCGGCGCCAGTGTTGTTGAGGAGTTCCTCGGCCTGATGGACGTTTTGATCCAGGAAGTCATGACACGATAAACTGTGAGTGGCGATGGCGCTGTGGAGCAGCAGGAGCTGGTTATGGAGAACTTTGACCTGCAGGAACAAGAACGTTTCAGATTTAAAACCTGTTCAGCCCCAAAGTCCCTGATTTCAGGAATGTTTGAAGCTCTCCAACAAAACGTAAGAAAAAGTGAACTATACATGTAGAAATATAGTCATACTGCACATCAAATTAAACAGGAAATGTTCAGCTACAGAACCATATCAGTAAGTAAAGGTGAATAAAAACACAATACTATACTGAGTGATCGAAGGTCACAGGCATTCAGTGTTGATTTGCTGCCTTGCTGCTTATTGCAGAGATTTCTCTGATTGTCTGAATCCTTTGTTTTTTATGGACTGTAGATGGTTCGAACCCTAAATTTCTTGCTTTTCTTTGTCGAGATGTTCGTAAACTGTTGGACTGTTTGCTCACACAGTCGTTCACAGTGATGAACGTCGCCTCGTCATGACTCCTGGACGTCTGAGCCTTTTGCAAAAAACAAAGTTTATCCGTTTGAATATTATTGATCTCGCCTTTATTCAGTCGGACTTAAGTTGAGATGGATTTGAAGCCACTGTATCTAATCCAATTTTATTTTTAAAGTTGCTATGAGGAGAATCTTTTACCGGCGATATAAAGACTCTGCTACCCATGAGCACGCGCAGCGACTGTCGTAATCCTGCGTTCCAGTAACCTCGGAACTGGGAGTGACATCATCTCTGACTCATTGGCGTTCCAGTTGAAGTCGGAAAAAAACATGCCAATCTACCAGGCTATTGTTAGCTGTTGTTAGCACGCCCTGCGTTGTTGTTCACAAATATCACATGAAGAATGTGATTATCACTATGGCAGCATTTTTGTAAATATAAGTCTGACAATACTATGTATACAGCTGATCTAGAGCGACACAACCCAGTCAGAAGTGCAAATAAATTGATTATTACAGGAGCTAAATAACTGTTCACACTGGGGGCATCCATCTTCTATTGTCAACTCGGGGGTGGCGAGGTTTCACCGAGTTCACAGTAGGAAATTCAGACTTTTGGGGATGTTCCAGTTTTAGTTTCGCACTCGGAACTTGGAAATTCCTACTTCTGACTACAACTGGAACGCCCCAAAAGACGTGACCCAAGCCAAAGCGTGTGTTTGTTGTGATGCTAATGAATGCAGCTCTGACCTTCCTCAGAACTCTGCATTGCTTTACAACTTCTTTTTTCAACAACTTACAAGATGCAAAGCCACGAGGTAATGTATCTCTTTCTAGTTACTTAGCGGTAGTTTTTGATGTGTGACAACAAGCAATTTTTGGAAAACTTATTATCGTAGTTTTGTAGCTGGCCATATATCTCTACTTACAGCCCGGTGCTCCAAGACGTGTCTGAATAATATAAATTTGCTCTAGTTTTAATTGTCTTGTTCCTGAAGTTGAGTATCCAAGCCAGTCCAGCTCTACAAGGTAAAAACATCGACTAAGCCGTCCCAACTTCATTGGAATCTTAAGTGTTTAACCTGTTCATCCCCAAAGTTCCTGATTTCAGGAATGCTTGATGCTCTCCAACAAAAAGAAAAAGTGAACTATTCATGGAGAAATATAGTCAGGCTGCACATCAAATAAAACAGGAAATTTTCAGCTACACAACCATACAAGCCATTTTTACACACACCAAGCACAACGTCAACACCAAGCAAATGAATTATCAATATCCAAAACTGTTTCACTTTGATTCAAACTTGTATGGATTTCTTTGAATGGGAAAATGTAGAAAGTTCTGCATGATTTAAAAAAAGAAAAAACAACCAAACACTGCCACGGATAAGCAGAGGAAGATAAAAACTGTTGTAATTTGGTGTAATGAACACCAAAAGTGACATGAAAGTGAAATCTAAAGTTTGGTATATCAGAAATGTAAAATGGGACTAATGGAGCCAAACTGTGCCAAGATTGGGCCTGACCACTCTGTAGTAAAACCTCTCTAACTTTGCTCTGCATCACTTTATCAGACTCAAACTTGGCAGAAGTAATGTTCACATATTTTCACATTCATTCATAGAGTTCTAAAGCTGCAGCTGCATCATTCCAAAGAGATATTCACAATGAAAACTTGTTTTTCGGCGAGGATGAAATTTTCTAATGATTCTGACTTCTATCTTCATTTACTCTGTCCCAGTAACACAAATACTGATAATTCACATCTGGACAAATCTCTCAAGTGTTGCCAATCCAAGCCCCTACACTCACTGTAACTGTACCCAAACTCTTAATTATACTCGAGCTTGTGTCATGGCTGATTCTGTCTTTGTCTCCATGCTCACCTTGTTCTCCTCCAGCAGTTTGACTTTGACGTTCAGGTCGTCCCGGAGCTTCTGAAATCTCTCCTTCTGGCCTTGAAACTCTTGCTGGGCTGCCTCCAGTTTGGGCAGCGTGTTGGCGTCTCGCGGTCCCATGTTCAGGTCCTCCAGGTCCACTCGGTACGCGTCATACTCTATCCTGGAGGAAGAGGAAGTTCACACAGACGTGATGTTTTCTGCTTTTGGGTCGAATTTCTATCAGCAAAAGTTTTAACGTTTACACAAAGCTGGTTTTAAAGTGACATGAAGAGTGATTAACCGTTTGACTACCAGCTCAACTGCTTGGCAAACAAACCAAAAAGCAGAAATGTTCTTGGTTTGGGATTTAAAGGTTTGAAAACTACCAGTTGATTAGGTGATGACATAAAAAAGCACAAAAATTTGGGAAAAATGAATTAGAAAACGCAGAAATAACTTAAAATAGATGATATTTAGTTTGACAAACACACAAAAAAGTTCTATGAATAACAGCTTATATATAAATTATCATACTAGTAAATGATTAGGATACGTATTGAAATAATGATGTTAATAATAATAACTTTTAGCTTTTTAAATCCTACAAAAATAAAAAACATTAGTTCTATTGGTTTGTTTGCAGTTATTTCTGTATCGTAAATCATTGACCTAAATAAAAATGATGTGTTGTGTTTTCTTTTATAAATAAAATATTCTTGCATTTATTGGAATAATTTAAAATGACATTATCTATACGGACACTGGGGTGACCAAGTCTTTTCCAAAGCTGCTCCCAGGATTTGGAATAGTCTAATTTCTGACTTGGGCTTTTCAAATCCAGACTGAAAACATTTATTCAGGATGGCTGTTAATATCCAGTAGTGTGGTGACAATTTTACTTTATTTTATCATATTTTCTGCTCTTATTGCTTTTATTTGTTTTTATTTTGTAAAGCACTTTGGTTCGCTGAAGTGGTTGGTTGTAAAGGGCTGTATAATTACAGAACATTAACATTTACTTTCTATTTCAATGGTCTATTGGCTTGGAAAACCTGTTATTTTTAAGCAAAATTGCAAAAGTTCAAAAATATTTGCTGCCCCTTAACCAGTTTAACTACATTACCCATGATGCACTGACAATCTTGTGCCACATTAATATCATGTGGCATGACTGGTGAAAATTAGAGGAATTCATTCGTTTAAATCCTTCTTTACAACAGCTTGTTCATTTACTACATTTCCCAGAATGCATTTTGCTAAACGACGCATTTTCCTGTGTGAAAGCCAGTCTGGTTTATTGGCTTAAAGGGATACGCCAACATTTTTTTGTTTTCATATCTCGCCTCACTCCTGTGATAGACACCATTCCTTAAACCTTAGCAAAGCTCAAACACTGGGAGTCAATGGGTAGTGTTAGCCTGCCTCTGCCTACAGTCATCAGATCAGCAACTCCAAACAGTCATGTGTGCTTGTTGCGACTTGTTTTTTTAACGTGTTATGTCGTCTACTTTCAGACTAAGATTAGCACTTCATGTGGTTTTCAAAACAAATACATATAAAACTAAACTGCAGCGCTAATGTGCTAACCACCTCAGATGAGCTTGTAAGTAGCTCTACAAAACAAAGCAAAAACACTGAGTCATAAAAAGCACAAAGAGATGCTGAAGAGTTTATTTGATGACTGTAGGCAGCGGCAGGCTAACACTACCCATTGACTCCCAGTGTTTTAGCTAAGCTAATTAGTTTTGGGCTAGCTTTTCCTTGGTACTATCCCTTTAAAGTCGAGACATCAAACTCCGTAAGATGTTAAAATGTTGAAAACATCGTAGACTGACCTGGCTGCCTCGTACTTCTTGGCGTTGAGCATGGTGTCCTCGATGGTTTTGTTGATCAGAGTGTTCATGTCCGTGGTGAAGATGTTTAAGGCCGCCGTCAGAGTCTCGTTGCTCTTCGACAGAAAATTCTGAGCGTCTGCGTTCAAACCAAACTCCACCTGCAAGATAAAACATAACAGAAACTTCATTTGCTTTACAACTGAATTCATGGCGGTGAGTGTGGGGTACTGAGAGTGCCAGATTACAAAAATAAAAGAAAAAGCAAATAAAAGTGGAAATTTTAAGATTTAGATATATAAAATAAAAAATAATGATGTTGCTACATAAAGCAATTAATCGAAAATGAATTCATAAAAGGAAAGTTGAAAATATAAAAGGTAATAAGAAAAGAAATTAAAAAATAAGAAGAAATGTGGTTATAAACTAAATACATAAATAAATATCATGGCTATATAGAGCAATAATTACCACAAAATACATCCAGAAAAGACAAGGCTAACGAAAGCAGAAATATAGAGACATTTAAAAAAATAAGATAAAATGTGCTGATAAATAAAATAAAAATTAAATAATGTGGATTTATAAAGCAATATTTATCAAAAAATAGATTTATTCAAGAAAGGGTTTATAAAAGCAGAATATAAAGACGAATAAATACAATTATTTCCTATGATTTACTTTTATAGAGCACATTACTTTTACATAACATAAATATTAAATTGTCATTGCTTTAACTGCTTTCTTTTTTCTTTTATTGCTGACAATGTCACCTGTAAAGAAAAGGAAAAGCAAAGACAATTGGCAGAAAATGTTAATATTGCTTGATATATCCAACCTATTTATTTATGTATTTAATTTATAAGCACATTTATTCTTACTTTCTAAAATTATTTAATTAATGTCTTTATATTTTCAAGTGTTATCCTTTTCTTTTATGATTTTTTTTATTAATAATGCTTCATTTATCCACATTATTTAATTTTATTTTTTGATCAGTACATTTCTTAATGTCTGTATATTTCTAATTTTATTAGCCTCATCTATGTATTTATTTCTTGATTTAAATTGCTTTATACAGCCACATTATTTATTCATGTATTTAATTTATAAGCACATTTCTTCCTATTTTTAAAATTATTTTTTAATTTGTCTTCATACTTTCAGCCTTTATTCTTCATTTATTTTATGAATTCCTATTTTGATAAATATTGCTCTTTGTAGCCACATTATTTATGTACTTAATTTATAATCACATTTCATCTTTTTTTATTTTTTTTTTATTATTTGTCTTTATTAAATCTTTATTTTATTTATCAGCACATTTCATCTTACTTTTTGAATGTTTTTATATTTTCAGCTTTCATTATCCTTTTCTTTTATGAATGAACAAATTAATATTGCTTTATATAGCAAATTCAGCAAATTATTTTTTATTTTATATACTAATCTTTATATATCCACTTTAAATTGCATTTTTTCTTTTATAAGGGGGGTTGCCGTCAAAAGAAACAGAAGAAAACTTGAAAAAAGTGAAGGTCAGAACAGAATAATCGATATTCTTCAGACTCACGTTGAGTGCTGGCGTCTTGACCCTCAGCTCGTTGAAAGCGTTCCCCAGTGTCTTCTGGGTGACGGTGATCTGTGCGAGCTGATTGGCCAGCGTCTGGGCCACCTTGGTGATGTGTTCGTAGCGCTGTCGGTCTTCTCTGAGCACCTCCAGTCGACGCTCCAGCTCCAGGTCCACCGTGCGGGACCCACGGCCGAGTTTCTCGGACAGAGCCTGCCGGGTGCACTGCAGCAGACGGACAGACGGGGGAGACTCATCAATTACCGTAATTTCTCGAATATAATGCGCACTCAATTATAACATGCACCCCATTTTTCAGGCTTTTTTCCAGGAAAAACTTTGTGCTCACCTAGATTTTGTCCAACCCTTACTGTCTCAGCCACTTCAGTCACCTTTTTTTTAAATGCTGCTGGGTAATTTTCTCTTTTTGTTGACATTTTCGATGTTTTTTTACTGTTGTACAATTATTCTCTCCCTGATGACACCTGCTAACGATCTCAAGCTACTTGAAGCAGTGATGTCTTGCAGTATCATATTTCACACATCCCAGCATGTCCAGTTGTAGTGTGCCGACCAATCAGAGCGCAGCTATCAACATGGCAATGTCTTCGACCAATCAGAGCGCAGCTATTTTGGTCCCCTCGCTTACAAGATCGCAGCGCCCAGAGTGTTTACACTTGAGCGCTACGATAAGACGAAGAATTACACGATCATTACACAAAGGAAAACAAATTAAGACCCAAAATATTCAATTAAAACGGTTTAACAGTTTTATAAGAATTACAAACGTTTGAAGAGAAACTGAGTATTTCAGATGTGTTGTAACCGTAATGTTGGCAAGACAACATATTTTACATATTTTTCTTGTGCTCGAGAACAAAACGCATCCGAACATTAGACCTTTTTTTACAACCAAAAAAATGCATTTTTTATATATAACATTACGGTAAGTCTTTCACCTCGAGAAGTCCAAGCTCACCTTGTACGTGGTGATGCTCCATTTGCGGACTCTCTGGAACTTCTCGCTCGCTGCGTTCTTGTTTCCTGGAATGACCACGGGTTCACTTCCTGTTTTCTTTGGTGTTTCTGCAAATTCAACAAAATGACATTTCAGGGAGTTTCTGATTAACCTGACAAGCCAGATGGACAGCTCCATATATCTGCCACAGAAATATTTCACTAGTCCATCTGGGTATGAGCCCTTTAAATTAGTTTTCAGGGGCAGAACGTTTAAAAAAAAACACAAGCTTGTGATTGGACAATTGTTTGGCTCGTCACATTCATCACAGACCAATCCACATCAAGCAGGGTTGCCTCCTAATGAAGCATACTAGCGGCTAATGTAGCGGCTAATGGCTAACAACTGTTAAAAACAGTTCATGGACATTAGCCATAGTGGCTAACTTAGCCGCTAACAGCTAACAACAGTCAATGACTGTTAGCCGCTAACTTAGCTGCTAACAGCTAACCACAGTTAATGACGTTAGTCGTTAGCCGCTAACTTAGCTGCTAACGGCTAACGGCCTTATACTATCGTCTTACACTAAATTGTAGCACACAGATGATTCATTTAACACTTAATGTGACATGAACCTCGTCAAAGACAATCACTACAAGTAAACTTCTGAGGAGGACAGATTTCACCAAGTTTCACTGAGTAGCCATGAGGACAATAGGCTAATTGGCATGTCTGTTCTCGACTCCCGGTTGTCGTCACATCCGTATTCTGCTGCTCCTGCCTCTCTTCCCTGATTGGGCCGTTAAGAATTCAGCCAAGTGAATTTGTTGGACTACGGAGGCTGGCAAGATGGACCTGCAGGATTTCAGAATCAGGCAGGTCTGTCTGCTCTGCAGGGCTAGTTTTTGATCACCTGAAGTTAACTTATATGAACATCTGGACTAGGGCTGGGTTTTGTTCATATGATCTGACACGTCACAGTTTTGAACCAAAAAAACATCTGAAAATAAAAATTTGCACAATCACTTATTTGTGCACGTGGACCACAGAAAAACCGTGACCGTTCTGAATAAACACTGAAAAAGTCCACAGCGCCCCCCACTGGTCAGGAGGAGAATCAATTCAGAAGAATTCTTGAATTGGAGTGAATTATTACAAAGCATTGATGAATCAATATTTTTACCCACCCCTAATCTGGACCACTCCTGACCATAATTAAACTGATGAAAATCAATCTTAAATTGATCACATGTTTACCTTTGTTGTCCTCTGTTTCCACGGTTACCTCTGGTGGGGCCTCAGCTGGAGTGGCAGGGACATCGTTGTCATCTGTGTGGTTGCAGTTGCTGTTTGTTTCCTGTGAAAATAATTTTTGGAAAACAGGTTTAGAATAAGTCCAAGTCCAAAAAGCTCTGTTCACTGTACCTTACTTTTTGAGCGCAAATTAAATTCTAAGCAAAGTAAATTTTTTTGGTTGGCATTTTTGGTTTTCACACCAAGGATTAATAACTTGTTGGACTGCAATTAGAAGACTGTGTTTTAAAATAAAACAACAAAGAATCCAACATACAAACTTCAATTGAAATGAAGCTGTGTTGTTGTGTAAATGCCTGCAACACATTTAAAAAAAAAAACGGGAAAAAAAGACTGACCTGCTGCAGTCCACGCCTGCCTCCACTGAACAGGGACCAGACTGACCTGCTGCAGTCCACGCCTGCCTCCACTGAACAGGGACTAGACTGACCTGCTGCAGTCCACGCCTGCCTCCACTGAACAGGGACTAGACTGACCAGCTGCAGTCCACGCCTGCCTCCACTGAACAGGGACTAGACTGACCTGCTGCAGTCCACGCCTGCCTCCACTGAACAGGGACTAGACTGACCTGCTGCAGTTCATGATTGCCCAGGCTGTTGAGCAACTGAAGTTAAACATCAAGCAAGAATGAGAAAAATTCCACCCACAAAGGTTGGTAGTTTTTATTGACTTGCTATTTTTGTCATAGTTTTCTTCGACAACCATTTTTCTCCTGATGAAAACTACACTATAGCTAAAACAAAACAAGTGCACAAGGACCAAAACACACACTAAATTAACTGACATTTTCATCAACAAATAAAAACTAGACTAAAATGTCTGACAGACTTAATCCAATCAGACCTAATTTGGTCATGCAGAAAGTAGAGACAAGATAGGAATATATCCAATCACAGCTACTTTGGTTGTTGGTGGTGGGATCCAAGTATAAAACATGACTTCAGACATTCAAGGAAACATAAAAAATGTCTTACAATTTGCAGTTCATATTTTAGTTGACTAAAATGTTGAGAAGTTCCATCAACTAAAACAGACCTCTGCCAGCACCACAGTCCTCACCCATATTGTGATTTTCACCATAAATATTAGTCCTATCTTTATTTCATCAAAATATTTAGATTCCTTGACCATGAAAACATACCATTAGCAATTGGATTCATCATGATATCTATTTTAGTTCAGTAGTTATTCATGAAAATCACATTTTTCATCATGGCGGATCCAGATGGTGATCCGGATCACTCCCAAAATCTAATCATTTGTTCCTTGTCCCAATCTGGACATTTCCAGAAAATTTCATCAAAATCTGTCCATAACTTTTTTAGTTATGTTTATAACAGAGAGAGTTATTTTAGGTAAACACTAAAAGTTAAATGGCTGTCAAAATTAACAATAACGTAAACAAGCTGTCCCAGCTTTTTTGGAACGTGTTGCAGGCATCAAATTCAAAATGAGTGAATATATTTTAAAATAATACAGCTGATAAGTCGAAAAGAATTTGAAAATTATTAGATTCTGTTTTTCTTTACGTTTTACAAAGCGTCCCAACTTCATTGGAAATGGAGTTTCTACATTCAGACTTCCTCCTTCAGACTTCCAGCTGTGTTCTTTAGAGTTAGAGTCTGACATTTCCTTTGGTCCTTGAATGCAGCACGAGCCTCTGTTCCAGGAAGGAGGACGATCCCGACAGTAAAGAGGTCAAACATCAGGAGTCAAAGCGCCGTGACAACACGCCGAGGGATCACCGTGGGAACCCGAGCTTACGGGGGCCAATCAGAGCACAGATCAAAAGGCTGCGAGGTTGCCACGGAGATGATGGCTACCTGTTGTGATCGGCAGCGGGCAGAGAGGCCAAAGGTGACAGGAACACTCAAGACAGGAAACAGTCAGCTGACGGAGATGAGGGGTAACGACGCACACGCACATTCGCCGAGACATGTTTTCATTTTCTCTACAGGAAGTGATGATGAGGGGGACGTTTTATGGAGCGACACACACACCTGTGGAGGGCTCACGGGGTCGCAGGGATTTCTGTCAGAGTTGGTGTGTCATATTGAAAGAGACAGGGAGGCATGTGATGACGCAGGAGCAGCCGGACACCTCTGCTCTCTCGGAAAGGTCGGGGGAGCTGCTGTGCTTCAGGGGGGGATGTTGGTTAGAAAGCAGGACGGTGGTTCTGGATCTGTTGGTGAGTTTTGTTTTGTGCTGCTTACCTGGAGTGGAGAGGGGCCGTCCTCCAAAGTCGGCTGCTCGTTCTCTTGCTGAGGCTCCCTGGGATCATTTTCTGGAAGCTGGGACAAAGAAGAAGAAGAAGAATCCCTCATTCATCTCTAATGGGGAAAATCAAGTTTTTACACTCTGTTATTGAAACATGCTACATACCAGGGCCGTCAGCTTATATTCAATATCTAGTAACCATTTGAATATGGGGATAAACGTCCATAACAGAATAATAAATAAATATTCAAAATGGAGCAGCGGACCGTTTCATCAACCGTGGACACAGCTTGATCATCGTTCATATCAGCTGCTCTTTTTTTTTTTTCCAACTTCGCTTTTATTAAAAAAAAAAAAATTAAAGGTGCTATGAGGAGAATCTATTACCGGGGACATTAGGACTCTACTACCCATGAGCATGTGCGGCGACTGTCGTAATGCTGCGTTCCAGTAACCTCGGAACTGGGAGTGACATTATCTCCGACTTATCAGCGTTACAGTTGAAGTCGGAAAAAACGGAGATAACCAAATATCTTTGATTATTTGGGTGCAAGTTTGAGTTTGATTTCTAGGAAAGGTGACAGCCTTACTACACAAACGCGCACTGAAAAACACGTGTACATTCACAAACAGGTCCTACGATCACACATTAACAAGCAATTTTGGCTTTTAGTGCCTTGCTCAAGAGCACTTTGGCAGTGCCCAGGAAGTCAGCTGGCACCTTTCCAGCAATTAAACCAACTTGTTTCCAAACATGTTTCAGTCGTGACTTGTACGCCACCCTGCGGTTCCCAACCTAAGTCATGAGGGACTGAGCTACTGACGCTACTGCCAACAGTGACTAATTTGAGAAGATTTTCACACCCACAGCTTTGTTCCTTTGTTCTGGTTAGCTTAAATAAATAAAAACAAATTGACATTTTTCCTTTGGACCACTTCATGTTTGCACTGTTGTACAGTAGAGGGAGCCACACCCCACTAACAGGCTAACTGCGTTTTTTTTTCCTGCAAGGTCATTACTGGAGGGGAAAGTAAGAGAGACTCTGTCCTTTATTACTGGGGGGCGGCAGGGAATAACCGAACATCTTTGACTATTTGGGTGCATGTTTGAAAACCGTTCGAGTTTGATTTTCAGAAAAAGTGACAGCATTACTACACAAACTTGCGCTGAAATACTCATGTACATGCACAAACAGGTCCTACGATCATGCATTTGGTGTTTAGTGCTTTGCTCAAGGGAATTTCGGCAGTACCTAGGAAGTCAGCTGGCACCTTTCTGGCTATAAAACTAACTTCAAAACAGTTGGCACAGTCGGGACTTGAACGCCACCCTACGGTCCCCAACCCAAGTCATTCAGGACTGAGCTACTAACGCTACTGCCAAAAGCAACTAATTTGAGAAGATTCTCTTACCTCCAGTTTTTTTACTTCATTCTGATTTGGCCTACATAATTAAAACAAATTCAAATATTTCCTTTGGATCGTTGCATGTCTACACTGCTGTATGGTAGAGAGAGCCACACCATACAAACAGGCTAACTGTTGTAGCGTCATTACATCACAGCCTGCTTCTCCCACAGCTGTTGCCTTCTCCAGTGTTAATTTTGACAGCTCTTTCTTAGTTTCACAGTCTTTTGCCTAAAATGTCTTTCACTTTTAGTCATAATTTAGTCATCTAAATTGTTTTAATTTCTGTCTAGTTTTAGTTGATGAAAGTTCACAACATTTTAGTCGACCAAAAACGACTGTAAATTTAGTCGACTAAAATATGAAGTGTAGAGTGTAAGACATTTTTTATGTTTTACACTTGGATCCCACCACCATGAAGCTAAGGCAGCTGTGATTGGAGGTCCCTCTTAACTCATCCAACTTTTCCACACAACCAAAGCAGCTGTGTGTAGCTTTTGCTATCTTTATAAATCGAAGAAAAAAACAAAACAAAAAAAAACAACACTGATTTCATTGCTACTTTTTGTGAGTGTGTTACCACAGGGGGGCACCAAAAATCAACACAAGGCCAAATTTGGTCAATGCTGCTCTCTGCAGATTAACCAGGGACATACTCTAAATCGCATCTTAGCATCTGTTAGCTATTTATTTTATCTACATACCGGTAATTAATTTACTATTTAACTATTTTTAAACTCTTTCAGTCTTACTCACCTCCTGGTTTCTCAGCCCTTTAGTCCTGTTCTTACCATATTTTCATGTTTTAATGAACTCCCTTTTAAATTATCATCACCTCTCCTTGATTTTGTTTTATGTTTTTATTTATCTTTTCTCTTTTACTAATCCTGTATCTACCCCACCCTGTCCATCTTCCAGATGTGATGTTGTCATCTATCAACTGTCATCATTTTATGTATCTATAAACCCATTATCTATCACATGTCTTACTGTCTTCTTATCATTGTATATAAAACAAATACATCAGCTGTATCCTTCTCACCAGTTCACCACTTTCTTTCCTTTTGTTGTTTTAATTATAATGACTCTCTGTGACTTTTCCTTTGATTCTTTCCTTTTCTGCTTTTGTTTTGTCAGTCAAAGCACTTTGTAAACATCTGTTTTTAAGGGTGCTATAAAAACAAAGTTATTATTATTATTATTAAAAATTAAAAGTGAGAGCAGCTGTTAAAAAGGTCTTTGCGGTCTTACCATTTCAGGAGTCTCCTCTTTTGTGCCGTTAGTCGTTGAGTCAGCGTCATCTTTTAGATCCACCTCTTCCATCATCTTGCCCTCGCTCTTTTTCTTCTGCCTCCTTTAGACAAAACAGAAACAAATCAATACAGCATTTTTAAACTAAAAATTAAAGTATTAGAGGTGGTAATGGTGATCAAATAGTGGATACTGGCGAAAGTTTTCAGTTACATTTTGTCAACTTTGGTTATGTTTTTATTTCATAATTCTTTCATTAATGACCTTCATTTTGGCTTGTTACATTTAAAATAAAACAGTTATAGGGAAGTTTTGTTGTTAAAAAGGTCGAATTTATTGAATATATTCTTTGTAACTATTAATTAATTAACCCTCAAACTTGTCACTGGCATTAATTTATTTTATCATTCTTAGATATTATTTGATATTATAGATTAACTCAACAATAGATCCTATAAAAAGGTTTTACTGCAACACTTCCATGCAAAAGAGCTGCCTAGGAAAGTATATTGTTATCATGTTGAAAGAAAGTCTTAATTGAGTTCTTTCTGTGGATAAGTCACCAGTGTGGGGAAAGAGCGCCACTAAGTGGTGAAAAACAGGA
This sequence comes from Scarus forsteni, assembly GCA_036419115.1. Classification (NCBI taxonomy): domain Eukaryota; kingdom Metazoa; phylum Chordata; class Actinopteri; order Labriformes; family Labridae; genus Scarus; species Scarus forsteni. The sequence goes on from JAZDUH010000426.1 coordinate 1,749,848, forward strand.
AGCACAGTAGACCGAGCAAAGAGTTCAGAAGGTTGCTTCATAAATATTTGCAAACATTTTGCAATTGAATTGAATAATTCTGCATTTTCTTACAGAGAAAATGAAATATTGAAAAACAATTTGAGGATGAGTTTCTTAATGTTGAGCTGCAGTGAGCTCTGAGTTTTGAAAATTAAATTTCATGTTGGTAAAGACTGGAAAGGAAATGTGACCATTGTATTTTTATTTTATTTATTTTGCACAATTATGAAATACTCAAAAGTCAGGGATAACAAATTATATAGGGTGCAGGAAGAGGTTACAAAGCCCAAACAGCTTATTTAAAACCTCCACATCTAAAGTATATTAAAGTTACACAAAATTATATGCACATATAACATGCAAAAAAAGAGGAAAAATTGAAAAAAAATGATGTTAGATATTTCAATTAGTATCAGAAAGTTTGAAATAAAACCACATAGCATATTTGTTTACATATATATCTTTTATAAAAATGTATGAACTTTTAATATGCTATTGGATTATTATTTCTCTGAGGGATTTTCCCAAAGGGAATAATACAGTTCAATCTAATCATATTTCATCTGTTTTAAGGATTAAGTGTTACGGCTGTGTTCGGCACTCTGTCTTCATGTATTTTATCTCATTTTATTCTATTTTATTCATATGATTTAACCTGTATTTATTTTTATATTTTTTAACCATGTGTTATTGGTTTTTGTGATATTTTCATCGTGAAACATTCATGGCAAGAGAAAAACAAAAAGTTAAATAAGTAAAAAAAAAAATTTAAATAAATAAATAGGTACATTAAATAAAATATAAAAGTAAAATTAAATTAAATCAATAAAAAAAATGTGTTTCAGAGCACCCTTAGAAATCGGATTCTTTGCATGACCTCAAGTTCAGATAATATACTAATTACATTTAAAATGACAAATAAAATAAAAAAAAAAACAGCTTTTATCCACTTATTCCAAAAATGAAAGGGTACCCTGTGATAAAATTAAAATGAGATTAAATAACATTGCCTTCTGCGGAAATATATTATTTCCTTCATCCTCCTACAACAAACTGGCCAAGTCACTTTCTCATAATATTGAATAAAAGGCTCCCAAATACTGTGGAAAAGATCTTGTTAAGAGTAGAAATGATTTTTTTTCCAAATATAAAACACAGACATTTCATGAAAACTATGTTTAACACCACTGTTTATTTTTATCTTTGCACTGGAAAAGTGTGAAATGTCCATATCAAATGTAAAGTACAGTGTCTTTTATTTGTCATAAAGTATATCTATAATTTTGTTGATATTTGGATCTAATGTCTGAAACCTCACATGGTTTCATGTTGTGAGTTTATCAAACGTTGCTCTGACAGACCTGATAACTTTGTTCACGTCCTAATTTGCCTGTTCTTCTTCTTCTTCCTGCTCTGATCTGCTCTGCGTTCGTTCTTTATGTGACATCTCTGCAGCGTGTTTAGAGTCTCAGGGGGGAACAAAAAGTCTAAAAATCATCATCATCATGAACCACACTGAGCTTAGCCTGTGCTTATTATGGGATTAATGATTAAATATTCCTCTGACTATATGAACCCTGACAGATAATGATAAAGTCAGAACTTCCTGACGGTAAGTCCAAAGCACCTCGGATTCTTCTGTTTACGACGCACACGACAGTAAAATCTCTGAACTTTGACCTCTTTACAGCCTGGGGAGAGTCCTGTATATCTGACTGACCTCCTTGCATCGCTATCTGGGTCAGGGATGGGCAACGTTATTTATCATGAGAGCCACACTGATTCTGTCAGTGCTGAGGTTCAGGTTTTTTCCACAGAATTCTAGTTAAGAAAAAGAGTTTGCATTATGAAAAATTAAATAAATGTCTAAATAAACTGTTTAAAAGGTTTCATCAGGTTTGCAAACAAGTATACTTGTTTTATTTTTATTGTATTATTTATTTATTTTTTATATATTATTATTATTATTATTATTATTATGATTATGGTTATGATTTTGATTATTATTATTATTATTATTATCATTATTATTATTATTATTATTATTATTATTATTATTATTATTATTATTTTGACCTGGGTGGGTAGGGTTTTTTTTCATTGTTCATTCTGCCATGTTTGTTGTTGTTTTTTTTTTGTTGTGTAAATGTTCTGGTAATTTGTTGGTCTTGTTCAAGAAAATTACTAAAAATTTGATCACAAAAAAATATATTAATTTCCACTTAGAATGTAAAAAATGATGCACCATTTACTTTATTCGTCATTAAAGAAGACTAGCTAGAAAAGCACTTGGAGAACACAGTCCTCACCCATATTGTGATTGTCACCATAAATATTAGTCCTACCTTTATTTAGATAGGAACTTTATTAATCCCTTGGGAGGGTTCCCTCAGGAAATTCAGAAATAGAAATATTTGGAAATAGAAATATTTAGATTCCTTGACCATGAAAACATACCATTAGCAACTGGATTCAAAAATATTCGAAATATGTTATTGCCCCAGTCTGTTTGTTTGTTCCTCTGTTAGCAACATAACTCAAAAAGTTACAGATGGATTTTAATGAAACTGATGATCTGGATCAGCATCTTGGTCCAGGCACTTTTTAAAGGATTCTCTAACATTGCGAGATAGGACCATTTTCAGCATTTGTGCATATTACTCCACCAAAAATAGTCGAGGCATTTTGAAAAAAAACACAGGACAAGTTTCCAACAGGTTCCACAAGATATCAAAGACTGATCTGGATCCTGGCAAAATTTTGGATTCTCTGATCCAGGACAAGAAAAAATTAGATATCCTTGGAATTTTCGTCATATAAGGGAACAAATAAAGACATAGAGCTGCAACAAACTGGTTCGTAATCGATCCATAAAATCCAAAGATTGATCTTTTAACGTGGGTAGTTTTTTCTTCTTTGGACGGTCCGAGAAGCAGCCTGTGGTATCAACTCTGCTAGCCTCGCGTTTAGCGCTGCTTTCCACTGAACAAGATCTCATGAGATGTTACTGCAAGCAGTCAAACAAACATGGAGGAAGCGAGTAGCACTATAGAGACACCACCGGAGAGTTTAAAAGTTGACGTTTGGACGTATTTCAGATTTAACAAGCATGACAGAAAAGACAAGTTGGACAAAAAACAAGTAACTTGCAGAGTATGCATTCATGCATATCATTAATATGTGATTAATGTAACTGCTTTGGGTTCAGTTCTTAATGTAAAAACAGTTTTAATAATGTACCAGGTCAAAAAGTCATTTACAGCATTATTTTTACTGAGATAACCCAGACTGAACAAATTTCGAATCCTGAATCGAATTGATTTGAGACCTCTTAATATCGAATTGAATCAATCCAGAAAATCTGAATCGATACCCAGCCCTAGTAGTCAGCCATAGTAGGTATGAGAAAAACTGACCCATTTGTTATTAACCAATGGGTTCAATAAATTCAATCTTAAACATAAGAATATAGTACAATTAAATAAAATAAATAATAAATTAGAAGACCCTGAAAAGTAACCTCAATAAATCCAATACATCCAATAAAACAAAAACAAATTGTAAAATAACCACTGTGTTTAACTTTAACATAAGCATATTCTACAACTGAATTAAATAAATAAAAGTAAATTCGAATGGACTACTTATATCAGAGTGCTTATATAGGATATTTTAGATTCAGGCTGATATAATCCGATATTTGTTTTTTGCTGATATCGGACCGACATCCAATATCAATATTGGATCGGGACATCCCTAATTATGTGTTTAGATTTTTTAAGCACATTAAACTCCATCCAGCCCCTCTTGCTCTAGAACAAGCTCGAGGGTGTGAGGGTTTGATCCCTCCTTCACTCCCTGGATCACGGACTTCCTCACAGGCCGGATAACTGTGTGAGCAACACTGGGGCTCCTCAGGGATCTGTTCTGGCTCCACTTCTGTGTTGACCCTGTTCTAGGATTTGAACGATTTATTGTTTTTGAATCGAAATCACAACTTCAGACAAAGCAATTTTCTGCAGTGCTCTTGACTGATCCAGGATCTGTTGTGTCAACTATTTCACACATGCTGTTTTACTAATTTGCATTTACAGAAGTGCTGGTAAGCAGGTCAGCAACACAAAGCCTCTGTTTAGGAGTAGAAGTTAGAGTGTCCCTTAAATCATGAAAAAATATTGTTTATCATCAATATTGAATTAATAATGTGTTATGTGCTTCTGATCATTTATTTCCTTTCTGTTGTCTAGACTGTAAACAAAGTGGGCATTAAACTGAGGCTTGATTTGAAGAAAATGATGAATCAAATTGAAATCTCAATATCTGCCAGAAAAATCGCAGATTGATCTTTTCCTAAAACCGTTCAGCTCTACCCTGTACACTGCAGACTTCAAGTACCGCTCTAAGTCTTGTGTGTATTAAGATCGGGCAGGAAGAGGAGGACAAGGACCTGATGAGGGCCTTCTGTGACTGGAGCTGCCTGAATTCGCCCAACATCTATAAAGTTTCAGTCTATTGACCAATATGTTTTCTTCTATCTTTACAGCTGTGTTAAGTGATGCATTAAAGAAGTTTTCCAGAAACAGTTACAGCTGCGGCCCTATAAAGTGGAGCAGGACTACACATTAAACTCAAGAGTGAGTTAGCATTTAGCACTTCTGATTCTCAAGGCCACATAAGAAACACATCCACATCGACTTTGACGTATGTTTTAATATCTTATTTACTCTAAAATGTGAAGGCAGGTAAAATTATTAAAGACAATGCAGGAGTGAGTTAGCCTTACAGAGCAGACGGACCTGCCTGATTCTGAAATCATGCGTATCCATCTTGCTAGCCTCCACTGTCCAACGGTTTCATTCGGCTAAAAGCTTAATGGCCCAATCAGGGAAGGAAGGCGGAAGCAGCAGGAGATGCGGCGTGACGACAACAGGAAGTGACTTGACGGGAAGTTAAGTCACTTCCTGTTGTACAAATAATAGCGGCTAATGTCAGTTAGCCTGTGGTCATCATGGTTACTCAGTGATACTTGTTGAAATCTGCTCTCCTCATAAGTTTACTTTGTACGCATTGTCTTTGACGAGGTTCATGTCACATAAGTGTTAAATGATACATCTGTGTGGTATAATTTAATGTGAAACGATCATCTTAAGATAGTTACGCTAACGGCTGTTAGCCACTACGGCTAACGGCTAACAAGGGAAAACAACAGTTAACCGTCGTTATCCCCTGACAACAGTTAGCCACTACAACTAACGGCCATTAACTGCTGTTTGCACTTGTAAGCTGTCAGCCGTGGCCGCTGAAGGCTAACCATTAGCTACTATGTTCAGCCGCTATGTATGCTACGTCATAGCAGCACTGCTTGATATGGATTGGCCTGTGATGAGCCGAATGATCGCCAATCACAAGCTGCTGTTTTTTTTTAAGGTTCTGCCCCTGATAACAACTTTGTCTAATTGTAATTTATTCCAGTGTTTGAAAACTTTTACAGTTTTCGTAACGGTAGGCCCCTGTCAGGTTTTGCAGAACCACTTTTATCGGCTTGTATTTGTTTTTTTTAATGAGATTTAATCTTGAACAGAGTTTCATATTAAAAGTTTGTGAAAATAGTTCAGCCTTTAGTGTTTATGTAGACAAATCTGTCTATGTTTAGGATACTTAATAAACACTTTATGACTAACACTTTAATAGGGAAATTCTGTTTGCTTTGGGAAAATACTTCGACAACATAAAGGAAAAACTTGATTTTATGTCATTTTTCTGTCACTGGGATGTTTTTTTGAGAGGGAAAAAAATCGCTTAAAATCTTAATTGTGTGTTGTGGGGAAAAAAACAGTGATTTGATTTTTAGGTCATATCACCCAGCCCCACTTGTTGACTCTAAGATGTTTTTGCCTATGATTGATGGCAGGTAAAATTTGTTGAACAAAATGGAAGAGTTCTCAAGGTCACATAAGGGATTTTAGAAAACCCTTTGGCACCTTGTTCATTTCCGTTGAATTTTTTAATATAACATTAGTCTTAGATGTTTTTTGCTTAACTGATGGCAGGTTAAATCTGTTGAACTACAACACTTCTGAAATATATTAACAAAATCATTTAGGACTTACATCATTCAATTTTTGACCTTTATCAATACTGATTTATACACACAAAGTTTTTTTATCACCTACATCAAATGAAGAATTTTGTTTTTTCAATAGCAGTAAATTCAAGCTCATTTCGTCCTTTTAGCAGCGAGAAGAACAAATCTGCTCTTTATGCCTGCTAAAAAATACAAGCTCTTTTTTGATGCTTTAACTTTGAGGTTAAAATTAACATGAACAACAAACTAAATACAAACATAAGGCTACAACAATGCTGGAATTTTTCATATCAACAGCTACTGACATTTGGGTTTGGAAGCAATTATCTGCAGGTACCGATATTGTGCCAATAATATTGAGCATCCCTACAAATATTTCAAGACTTTCTTTTCAATTTGGAAAAATAAATTAAAAAATCTACAAACTAAAAAAGAGGAGTTTGCCTGTATTTGGGATTCATTCAGGTTGTTCTTCAGACTGAATACCAGATTATGAAATGATCCTGTCTTTTATTTATTTATTATTTCTCTTTATTAACATATTTTTTCTTTATTGATTTATCAAATTATGTTTTATTTCATTATTATTACAGTTAGTATTATATTTATCCTTTATCATTATTTTATTAGTTTTTATTATTATTATTATTTATTTTATTATTATTATTATTTATTTATGTATTTTCATTATTTATTTATTTTTATAAATGAAAACGTTTGTACATCTGATACAAAATTTGGTATGTATTTGAAACTTTAATAAAAAAATGTTAAAACAATCTACAAACTTTTAAACTGCTCTGGTAACAATTTTAAGAACAAGGTGATAATCTTGCATATTATATATTCAGCATTTGAGAGTTAAGGACTGACATCTGTGTATCAGAAATGTTGTTGATGCTTCACTTTGTTCTTCACAACACGAGCCAAAGTCCCCACACCTGATGAAAGTACTTCTGCTTTTTAACAGGAAGATCGGTGTTACTTCCACATTCAGACCGAGGTAATGGGCGGCTGTTTAACTTGTCAAACTTGTTACTTTTACTGAAGTACGACTCATTTATTTCAATATTCTGCTTTAAACTGTAACTGGTACCACATTTTAGTTTTAATGACACTTTTTACTTTATATTGTTATATTCTAGAATTAACTATTACCTAAAGAGAAGCATCCTCTGTTTATTATAATGTTGATCCTTGTCAAATCAATCGTCTCTTCATATCAGAGCTCTATTGACCTCTATCAGTTTCCATTGATTTTCTCATCAGACCTCTTTGATTTATCTTGTGACCCCTTTGAGGGCCTTGAAGGGCGATGGAGTAGAATATTAAAATGGCTTATCTTCATTCAGCCCAAAAACACAACTTTTATTATGGTTAATGATTTAATAACAATGAAAAAAGCGCAAATTTTCTGATATTTATTTGATATTTTCACAATCCCAAAAGTAGTATGGGAGGTGGAGGTTTAAGTTTTCAAGGCTCTTTCATTTCAGTCAACTACTAGACAGGGTCATGGAGGATGATATCCTCTTTACCTGATAGAAATGGTTTCAATTTTCCTTTCTTAATGTAGCTTGGTGGTCAAGCTTGGACCAACACCTAGTTATGTTGCTATATGCTTATATTATCAGATATCTAATCCCCATCACAATATTACACTGTAACTTTAATTTGCTATTTATTGTATCTTTCACTGAGTTTATAACATCACACAGAAATTTTGGCCTTGCTTGTGCTAGCTAGTATTTCCAATAGTAATATGGGAGGGAGGGCCTGAAGTTGTCATGTCCCATTACTTACAATCATCTAATTCTCAGGATGTAGAATGCAGTCTTATTTTTTTATTTTAAAGGAGGATTTATTTTATTTTTTTCTGCTAACATTTGTATCAGGCTTGGCTCCAGCTTTAGCCAGCACCTTGTTATGCAGCCATAGGCTTAGACTACCAGATAACTTATCTCCATCTGTAAAGATTACTGCCCCATTGATATGTTACTAACCATATCTTACAATGACTTCAATGAGCCTTACACTCCAGGAATGCATGCCTGCTTGTGGTACCTTATGTCTCTGACAGTAGTATGGGAGGTTGCGCATTATTTACAAGTTCCATTTTTCTGAACTATCAACCCGTCAAAGTCTGGGAGGCAGAAATCAATTTTTAAAGCAAAATTCTTAAACTTTCATTTTTGACAAAGCTTATGGTCATGGGTTGGCTTTGGCTTGGCCCAGTCCTTTGGGCTCAGACTACCAGAGGACAGCTTTACATCTGCACACTGTTATAAACCAATAACACATGTAACTAACTTTACTCTGGTGAATTGAGAACATTACACTCCAAAAATCCAGGTAACCTCAGATCTCTTATAATAGTATGGGAGGTAGAGCCTTAAGTTGTCATGTCCAAGTACTCTCTTGATATCTCATACTATCTGGCAGATAAAATCATCAGTCAGTAACAAAGAAGCAGAAACCCTCTGTACTTTTAAGGTGGGCTTGAGACTTTTCTGACTGATAAAAGTTAAAGTAGCAGTAATGGCTCCTAGTTTTACTGTTATAGGCTCAAATTGAGAACTTTTCTCCATCTGTATACTGTCATGTCTCAGTAATGCATCAGCTAACTATATTCCTTCCTCTGGATTTATAACTCTGGTTGCAAACACAGGCCTGCTTGTGGTATCTTAAATCTCTTAAAGTAGTACGGGAGGAAAAGCCTTCATGAGCTATCTGACCTCAATCTTTGGGGTTTTTATATCAATTTAAGTTAATCAATTTTTAATGAAGCTACAGATTAAAGTATGGTTTTAGACACAATTATAAGAATAAGGGCGAGAACCACTCTTTTGTTGGGTTCACACGTTTGTATTACTTATGTTTAGTATTATAGGCTTAGACAGAAATACAAGGAACTTAATGATTATTTTTAGTATTACAGCAAAGTGTCAGATCTAGTATTTTGAAGATACTGGATGTGATGGAAGAGGTGAAAAGTGATCACAAACAAATACTTTAGGCTTTAGTAGCAATAGTGGCGCTATAGGCTCAAACTGCCCAAAAACTGTAAAGCATTTATATATTGTCAATGTCTCAGTAATACACCAGCCAACTAAACTCCTTCCAGTAAATTCATAACTCAAAATTTAAAAAAATGCAGGTCTGCTTGTTTTAATTCAAAATCACAAAAGTAGTATGGGGGGTAGAGCCTTTGTAAATAATCTGGCCTCATGCTGTTAAAGAGTTTCTACTTATTTAATGATACAGTTTGTTTTCTTTTGTGACTTTTAACTTGAGTTTTTAGTCACAAATAAAAAGAATAAGAGCAAGAACCGGCCATTTTGTAGAGAGCTATAAGTTTGTATCATTTTTGTTAACTGCCATAGGCTCGAAACAAAATAGGCTCTAAAATGAAAAATAAATATGAGTATTGTCATTGGCAGTTTTACACTCTTTACATTCTTGTTAGTAATAATTGATTGCAAAAATGCAGGCTTGCAGGCTTGCTGATTGGATCTAAGAATCTAAAAAATTTATTATGGGAAATTAGACCCTCACTGAGCCCTCAGACTGTTAAAAGTTTCTATCAGTTGAAGGCATTTCATTTCTTCAGTTACACTTAATGAAGTTAAGCCACATATGAAAGAACATGGGCAAGAACCACTCTTTTTGTAGTATTACAAGCTTGTATTGGTTTTGATTAGTGCTATAAGCTTTGAAGTGCAAAATCATTTGACAGTCATATATTCCTTCCAGTGAATGTATATCGCTATTAGGGCTGAACAATTAATTGCAAAGTAGATTAAATTGCAATATGGCTTGTTGCAATTGTAAAATCACAGAAGGTTCAAGATTTTTAGCCCAAAATGTGTTGAACATTTTGGCATTGTGATGTAGTTTTTTGCAATTTCATGCCTATTTTTTTAACCTCTATTCAAACACTTTTTCCCCCCCACTTTTGGACCATTTTTACCTTTTTTAACCCCATTTTTTTACAACTTTATGCCTATTTTGCACCCATTAATCTTCTTTGGCCACTATCAGAACCATTTTTGGAATTTTTATATGGCTTTCGAAATTTAATTTTAAATTTAAATCCCAATTTTGCTGCCATAATCCATTTTTCTAATCCACCTTTGGATTTTTTTGCCAATTTTTTCCCTTTTTGCCAATTTCATACCTATTTTGCACCTATTTATTAACCTTTTTCTGTTTTCATACCATTTTTACAATTTCATACCTATTTTGCTTCTGTTCTTCACTTATCCACTTTTTCTCAAATCTCTTATCCTTAGATTAATTTAATGTCATATTGGTTTTGCTATAAAAAGTTCTACTGCTTATGTTTGTTTAAGAATACATAAGAAGAGGAACATTAAAACAATTGCAGAGTAAATCGCAATATTGGGGGAAAAAATGCAATTAGATTATCTTCTCAAATCGTTCAGCTATGCTATAGTTGCAAAACGCAGGCTTGCTAGTTGTACCTAAAAATCCCTAAAAGTAGTATGGGAGGTAGAGCCTTTAAAATGTGTTTAAGTTTCTACCAAGTGGAGGCATCGTTTCACTTTTTCACTATGTTATGGATTAAAGTTTGGTTAAATCATAGAAATAAGGAATAGAAGGTCTACATCTGATCTTTTTGTTGAACATCATGAATTTTTCTCACTTTTGTTTGGTGTTATAGGCTTAGAAATATAGATATAAAAGTAACTGATTGATGACTTTAATATTGCATTAAAGTGTCAAAACTGGTATTTCAGTCTAAGCTCTATATAAGAGAAGAGAAAACGTGATGACAAAGTTTATGTGAGTAGAAATAGTTTTAATTATTTTTTAAAAATAATTGTCCTAGTTTATTTTAATCTTAACATCATGTTCCCTTGGGAAGGGTAGGGTAAGGGTAAAAAAATATCAGTACTGATTGGATCGAAAAATCTCCAGAAGTATTACGGGAAGTTGATGCTCAATGAGTTATCCGCCCTGAGACTGTTAAAAGTTTCTATTAATTTAAGGCATTTCATTTATCCAGTTACACTGAATGAAGTTCAGCCACATACGAAAGTACATGGGCAAGAACCATTCTTTTCTAGAGTGTTACAAGCTTGTATTGGTTTTGGTCAGTGCTATAGGCTCTAAAATGAAAAATAAATCCATACACTGTTATTTGACAGTTACATATTTCTTCCGGTGAATTTATATTGCTATAGTCGCAAAATACAGGCTTGCTAGTTGTACCTAAAAATCCCTAAAAGTAGTATGGGAGGTAGAGCCTTTAAAATGTGTTCTAGTTTCTACCAATTGGATGCATCGCTTCACTTCTCACTATGTTATGGATTAAAGTTTGGTTAGATCATAGACATAAGGAATAGAAAGTCTACATCTGATCTTATTGTTGAATGTCATGAGTTTTTCTTACTTTTGTTTAGTGTTATAGGCTTAGGAATACAGAAATAAAGTAACTGATTGATTATTTTAATATTGCATTAAAGTGTCAAACTGGTATTTCAGTCTAAGCTCTACATAAGAGAAGAGAAAACGTGATGACAATAGAGTTTATGTGAGCAGAAATAGTTTTTTTTTTTAAATAATTGTCCCAGTTTATTTTTAACATAGCATCATGTTCCCTTGAACAGGTAAACTCTGAATCCTTTTGAAACGCTCAGTCTCAACTTTAAGACAATAAATGAAGATTGAACCTTATCAGATTTAAAGTTTATGCATATTTAAGGTCAATAATCTGACTTTTATCGCTCCTGGTGACATGAATGAGGTGAAGGCAGAGCCAGCAGCGCCCAAAGGTGACACATAAACGCTCTTACCTTCACAGCTTTAACAACAAACGCCTCCTCCTCCTTCTTCTTCTTCTTTCTTCTTCTTCTTTTCCGGCCCGTTTCCCTCTCCCTGCCTCTTCTCTTCGGTTAAATCTTCACTTTTCAGTTTCACAACCTCAAAAATCCAACTTGACTCAAAAGTTGTGGAGCTAAAGTGAGGAAAAAGTCAAAGGTACCCGGAAGTGTTTGCAGGCCGTTTGTTTTCGGAAGTGGGTGTTCGATGGTAGGCACGTGTTCGTGCCGGAGGGGCGGTGATAAGTGCAGGTGAAACGGACCTTTGTCAAAACATCACAGAAAGTTACAGGAATGTTTAATAAACGTTGTTTCTGCTCATTCAAGTCTGTTTGGACCCATTTATTGGTGAACAGCTGCTTTTAATTAAAGTCATCTATTTAACAATTTCATATCAAACACATCATCCCCTATATTCTATGTTAGCTTAAATGTTAGTTCATCTATACCTTTATTAACCCTTTACACGACGATTCATGCAAAATGAGAGGATGTGTAATTTAAAACTAGTCTGAGACATGAAGTTGTTACTAAATGGGACAAAGAATGTGAAAAAGTACCGAATAAAACAGTATTAACCCTTGGGTACTGTATTAAAGCACACCCTTTAGCCCCGTTTTGGCTTTGAAACACAACTTTAGCTGCTGCAAAAACCATAACATTATTTATTTTAACATTATATTTCAAATTTCTTTTACACAGATCTCTTCATCAATCTCAGCCCTGTTCAAAGCCATTTAATTGTTTTTTAATTATGGATTTAAACCCTTGAAATGCCAATTACATGGGAGATGTCACTGATTTTAAATCTAAAAAATGATCAGAGGCTGGAGGTATTTTTACATCACACTCTTGGATATGTCAAATATTAATTAAAAACATCTACTTTGCTGCAGTCATTATTTTTTCCCAGCACCAGATTTGAAGTTTTACTCCATTTGTTCCTGTTTTGGCTGTTTACAAACCACCACTTTAGTTGCTTGAAAACATTAAAGCTACCCTTTTATTTCATTTTTTTGCCAGATTTCTTCCTCAAGCTCAGCCCTGATCAAAAATAATAACTATTAAAAGATTATGGATTAAAACCCTTTAAATGTCGATTCCCTAGGTGATGCCAGTGATTTGGTTATATAGAAATGCACAAAATGACTGATTTTAAGAATAAAAATAACCAGAGGCAGATATTTTTTACGTGCTATCACACTCGAGGATGTCAAAGATTAGTAAAACATTGGCTATGGTGCGTTATTTTTTGCGCAGCATCAGAGTTTAGGTTTTACTCCCCATTGACTCCCATTATAACCATATTTTTTTTAATGTAGCCATGACTCTGCAGTGAAATCACCAATGAAATTAGCAAAAGAAAATAAAACTACATTTAAAGTGTGGTCAAAACTAACAGTACTGAAATATCACCATCATCATGAGTCTGTGGAGTTTCAGCTGCTTCCTGTGACGGTAGATCCTCAGTTGTTTTAACATTTTGTCATAAAACATTTGGAGCCATTACATTTAAAGGGCTTGTGTTGAGGCACAAACTTTCTTTTTTTGATTTATTTTTTTTGTCCAAACGGTGCCAGTTGTTCATCTTCCATGTTGGTGAGAAGGTTTAATGCTTCTTAACCAAATTAAAGTTTAGATAATATGAAATCAAGACAACACAATAATTCATTCATGAGTAGACTTTATTGTCCTGAAAAGTGGATAAGCTCATGTCTGCGTTATTTTACAGGAGCTACAGTTTGAGGTTAATTCAATATTAATCCAATTTGTTTATTTTCACCTGAAATTAACAAATGAACACCTTCAGGTGACCTGAGGACCGACTTGTCATAATTTTAAAAACAAACTCAAGACCTACCTTTTAGCTTTTAGATCATATTATAATTCTTTTATTGTATTTATTCATTTAAACCCTCTTAATGTTTTATTTCTCAATTCAGCTCAGATTTGAGTGGAATTTTATTCTGTTTATCAATTTTCTTTCCACATTCATACTTCAGAGCATTTTATCATATATATATTTTTAAAATTGTCATTCTAGTCTTAGCTCCTGCATTTCCTCATTCCCCGTCCTCCAATTCTGTTTTCCGGTACATTCTCTCCTTCACATCTTTGTGTGTGTTCTAAGTGAACTGCGAGGGTGGTGGGCTCATTTTTCCATTATAATTTTCTACTTTATTTCATTTTTACAGAAAGCACTTTGTGCTACAAAACTCTGGATGAAGAGTGCTTTACAGATAAAGTTTGAATGTGTCTGAGCTTCTGATTTTACTCATTTTAGTTTAATGTTGGAAGTAAATCTGTAATCTCATCCCTTGTTGATTTTATGCCATCTTTGTTGAGGTGGTTGGGGGTTTTTTAGTTGATGATTTTTGCTTTTTTTCTCCCTTTGCCATCATCTCGTGATTTCAACTAAAGCAACGTTTCAACCCAGACATTTCTCACTTTTGGAAATGTGATTTCTTAAACAGGTTTTGTTGTTCTGTGTTGGTTTGGTGTTGACTGTTTGCACTCCTGGTTGAACCTGGAAGAAAACACCCACCTGTGTTTGGCTGCTGCAGGATCATCCTCTGACCACTTGGTCGATGGACTGCTGACGGTCGGAGGTGGAGCTGCAGGCAGGTGGAGCTGCAGGCAGGTGGAGCGTCCAGGTGAGCACTCACAGGGTCAGGTGTAGGAGATGATCCAAACAGTTTGGTCTGAATTTATTATTCAGACCATTTTATTGAACAGCTGTCCCAGTCCATTGTTTTTTCATCAATCTGGACTGTTTTAAGTTACCTTTTTGTAAACTTTTGGTAAATCTCATCGTCTCAAAACTTACACTAATATTGTTGTAACCATTTTGTTCTGCTGGCTTCAGTATTTTAATCTTCCTGCTCATCTGGGGCTCTTAAAATGAGAAAAGTTTACCAGTTTATGGGAGCACACGGTCATCAGAGAGGGGAGAACATTCAGTGAAGATGATTTTAAACAGTCACATGACCATAAAACTGAAGACGAGGACATTTCTGAAAGATGAACATTTGAATGTATCAGATCAAGAGTATATAACTTATATTTCAGATATGTGATCTTTAAATCCATATTTAACATTTTGCAGATCACTGAATGTTTTCCACCTCACCCTGATGAAGACTGTTGGCCCAAACCAGTCGACTTTAAAAATGTAATTACTGCCAAACCAAAAACACTTTTTCATAAATCCTGGACTCGAGGGAGTCTGAACACGACCCTGTCACCTGGTTTTTACCCGAAAGCATCACACCACAAACAAGACCAAGTTATTCTTCCCCTTTGACCTTTTGTTGTAGTTAGTTTTTTTTAAAGCCTATTTTCCTTAATGAAGCTGATTTATTAACATTTGAAAGCACCTTTGTGGACTTTCACATTGACAAGTGTGTTGATTTTTGCTGTTTGTTATTTAAAACATTTTGACAATAGCTGAAATCAAACTATTCCTAAAGTTCTATTGTGATTAAAATTAACCCTTACCTGAACCGAACAGCAACCACGAGAATGCTGGACATTAATACACCCATCTGGTGATGTATGTGCTCTGTCTTGATTTGGTCTTGTGACTTTTTTGTCCTTGTCTTCTTATATTATTTTCGTGATTATTCTTAGAATTTTGTATTATTTTTTTTTGTAATACATCAGTTTTAAAGATGTCCCGTGCTCATTTGTTGTTCTGTTAATATTTGTTCAATGTTAAAGAAAAACGGGGTTCTAGATTTGTGAACTGAATTGTAATGCTGAATACCAGATCCTCAATAAAGAGAAGCTTAAATAAATTAACCCTTACCATTCTGTTGTATCCTGTTAAATGTTGTTAAAACCCTGGTGTTATTACAGTGCAGCTCTAATAAAAGTCAACCAGCATAAAATTGCTTGATTTTTTCACAATGTAAATTTTTTTTACCCTTTGAATGCCAGGTTTAGTAATAGATGCATTTTTACATGGAAAAAAAAAACAAGCAATATTGTTTAATTAATGGGATATGCCACTGATTGGCAGCTACACTTATTTACCTGCATGATTTCTTGCAGTGTCAAATACTCACTGCACAAAAACATGTTTTATTACTTTAAAATTATTGATGTTTTAGTTTTTGCTTAATTCTTGGCGCACAAAAATTCATAAATATTTTGAACCTTTGCTTTGTCATGCCATGTTTTTACACCAATAGTACAGATTTTTTTACAGCCTGGACTTTGAGAAACACGTCCATGTTTCTGCATTACTTAATACACTCATATTAAAATGGTGCCACCTAGTGGAGAGCAGTAAAAAAAGGCAAAAGCCCAGATCAAATAAAAACACTTATACTTTAATGGAAGAGTTTAAATTTGTTTCAGTGGCTCTTCGTACATGTTTTACACTAGTGCCATTTAATGACAGTGCATTTTAGATTTACTTCAGCTTAAATTAGAGCTAATAAAATACACAATTGCCAAAATAAGTGACGAAAAGCCAGTACTGTTTA
The DNA here is from genome assembly GCA_036419115.1 of Scarus forsteni. NCBI lineage: Eukaryota > Metazoa > Chordata > Actinopteri > Labriformes > Labridae > Scarus > Scarus forsteni. The sequence continues at coordinate 1,766,287 of JAZDUH010000426.1, forward strand.
AGGGTTAATTTTGTATTTTTTTTCTAAGACTTACAAATTTCATTAAGACCATTTGTTGAAACTCATTTCCGATTTCATGGACGACACCAAGTGTTAGTTTAATATTCTACCATTTTAAATAAATAGAAAAAATTGACTTCAACAGCAGCAGCTTGGATGTGTAAAAGAATGCTGGTTCAAACTTTTGAGTTTGTTTCGTCACTGAGCATAAGTAGATGATTAAAATGTGAGGTTGGTAAAGACTCTTGGTTTGTTTGATTATACCCCCTAACACAACTTCTGTTTCAGTGAAGTTTGTTTTAAACTTTTGAGATTTACATCTGATCACAACAGATTTTACTTTGTTTCTCTTGGGTTTTAGTTGTGATGTCCAACAAATAATTTTGAAATTTATTTTTTCACATCCCCACTGAATAATCAAATAAAAGACTTGAGGCACTTTTGAAAAAATGAAGTCACCTTTATTTTTTAAAGGAATAGTTTTGAAGACCTAAAAAAGAAACTCGTATTTCAGCATCAGTCCAGCAGCTCACCCCAAAAGCTCCAGCACTGTGGAGAGACGAAGAAAATCAGAATTAGATTTATGCCAAGCAGGTTTTTACACTTACAAGGAAGGAAGGCATGCATTGTTAATAGAAATAATCAGATATTAAAATAGATTAAGATTAGAATAAAAATAAACAGTAATTTACAGCAATTAACCAACTATTCAGAAAGAAAATTAACCAAACCTACTCACCACTGATGTTTCTGCTGGAGATGGACCCAGAACCAGAGGAACCGTCTGCCTGAAAACAACATTTATCTAACATGGCTGAACACTTAAAGTTAAAACTACTTTTTGCTGCCATTTCACTGCAGGTATTGTTTGCAGCTAGCGTTATATGTAAAATTAAGTATTCTTCTCAATAACGTAATTCAGGATCCATATTTAAGACTTTTAAACTAAAATCTTGTGAGCTTTAATCTATTCAGCTTGAATGTCCTAAAACTGGAGAACATGAACCAAAGGGTTAGAAAAGCTCTGTAAAAATGTTTCACCTAAACACTGACATTCGATGGAGCCTACGTTTCTGGATGGATCCGTTTGTTTGTGCCACAGGCCGGTCTGTCAGGGAGCAAAGACCCTTTAACTTTGTGAGAAACTGAGCCCACCAGGACCACGGGTCAGAGTCCAGGTCCGACTCAACACTCACTTCAGCTCGATCGCCCTCCGGAGTCATTATTAACGAGGCTGTAAGATTACAAATTAAATATACAAATTAATTTAGATTTGCTGCGGTCATAAAGTTTTCTTTAAAACCTTGCTTTTGTGCTTTTATGGGACACAATGAACTCTGTTAATGCTTATAACCTATTTTTAAAAACAGCCACAGAAACTTAAAAAAGGTTAAAAGCACTTTAGAAATTTGGTTGTTGCAAGGCAGTGTTTGAGAAACGTAGGGGTGTCCAGATACAACTTTTTCACCTTTGATTACGATATCAGCAGGAATCAAACTTTTATTCCTTATTTTGTAGTCTGGACTGTAAGAAAAGTCTTCATCAGGTGAGATTACTCAGAGAACAGTAGTCAGTAACAGTAGGTATGAGAAAAACTGACCTATGTTATTAACCAATGGGTTATATAAATTTAACCTTAAACATAATATACTACAGTTTAAGGATGTGACGGTACCAATTACTGTGGGAATAATGTATAAAGGTAAATAACAGCATTAGAATCAATCTGCTGTGTTCTTGTCGTTCTTTTGCCGTATTTTCATTGTAGTAGATAGTCTTTTTCTGTCATGGTTTGTGTTTTATGGATTAAATCAATCTTAATTTGGAAATATTAAAGATGTTGAGATCTGCCATTGAAAGGGGAGACCAGAGGAGAGTCATGAAGGGGGCTAACAGTTTCAGGGACAATCGTCAGTAAAACAAACAAAAACTCCTGGACATGGTCTAACATAACGAGCTGTAACATGGACACTAATGCTGCAGGCAAACTAAAATGTGTGAGCGTGTGTAAAATAGGTTATATTTAATTTTGGTCATCTCAAAACTTTGAACAAGTTCATTTACAATTGTTTATAAAGAGAATACAGTTTAAAGTTCAAACCAGTTTTTTTCTTTTCTTGTAATTACACACTGTTTTAGCATTTATAACGTAATAATGACAAATTTGTTAGAATTGTTTGTTTTTCATTAAAAAATGTTAAAAAAAATTACTTATGACATTTCCTGAAAGTTGACAAAAAAAGACAAAGGAACTGTTAAATTATAAATATTAAAGGGATTAAGTTATTTCAAGACTGTTAAATTACTTTTTGAACATTTTGAGCACATTGCAACAATACCGCAATAACAAATAATTTAAGTCACAATAACTGTGATGAAATTTTACATCCCTAGTACAATTACATAAAATAAGTCAGAAGACCGAAAAGCAGCCTTAAGAAATCAAATAAAACAAAAACTTTAAAATGCAAAATAACCAGTTTATTCTACAACTTAATTGAAATAGAATTGACTTCTTTTGTCGGAGTGCTTATGGAGATTTTATATTCTGTTACAGTCCCCAAAACAGCTCGTATCAAGAAGACCAAACATAATTGAAACAGACAAGAATTACCAAGTTTACTCTTTTATTAAAAGGAACAGGTTAAGTGACCAAATCAGAAAAAAAAGCACCATAACTATTCTCCCAGCCAAATACCTTCCCCCCAAAACTAACAAAATCCTGGTGGGCCAGCTAAAAAGAACAAAAGAAAGGGAGCCATCACTGTCCAGCCCATGTGAGGGCCGGCGGAACAGGATTCTCCCTTCTACCTGAAGAAAAACCCTCAACACCTAACCAATGGAAATAAAACCGAAAACTAGACCACTGGACCCACCAGAAATAAAAAGAAAACTACATAAGGTCACAAAACCAGCTTCTTCTGCTCTTCCAGCCGCTCCTGCTGCTGCTGCTGAGTTGAATGTGTGGAGTCAACAGAGACCAGAGCTGCAGTCTCCTTCTCCCTCTTCACAGCTACTAAAGAGAGCTCAGCCACACCTGGAGAGAAGACCAGAGTGAGTGAGGCTGATCAGCAGGACAGAGGGGGAGAGCATGGAACATACAGGCAAATACAATCAGACATTTTCTGATATTTAACATCAATATCAGATTGGGACACCCCTAGTATAGTGAAGTGTTGTAGCTTTTATATCCAGTGTTACTGTTTGGTAGACTTTGGTCTTTGTTATTCACCAATTAGAAAAATGACGCCTTGATACAGCAGCTGTTTGGACAATTTTGAACAGACTGGTTTGGCTCTTTCAGTTTGTCTCCTGCCAGATGCGCTTGATTTCAACCTTTTTAATTGTAAATCATGTTTTAATTGATCTTGCTGTAAATGTAAGAAAAGCACTTCCTGCTGTTCAAAATTTAAGCCCCGTGTTTGTACAGAAAAAGAGACAGCAGGACTCTTCCTGATCTACAACCACAACTCCCATTACTAATTTTGTTTAAAATTCTTTTAGCCGTTTATCCCCTAAATTAACACTGTAATGCTCAGTAAGCCCCACCAGCTGTTCTTTTGTGCACTTTTCTAAGTTCTCCTCGGATGGAGCAACAATAAATGACTCAACTTCTAACATTAACAATTTGGTCAAAAACAGCTACACCATAGAACTTCAGGCACCACAAGGCCACCGTGTGCTCTCAGTATGGAGTTAAACCGCTATCTGATGGATAAAACCCCGCTATCTAAACTCCTCCCTAGTCTTCATGCAACGACTAACTTAATTAACCAACTAACTTACCCTGATCACGAGGCATGAAAAAAGCAGTGCCCTTCTTAATCCCTACAAACTCAAGTAAACAAAAGCTGCATCTGAAGATCAACACACAGTCCACAGGGGAAGTAAACAACTAAACAGATACGATTTAGAGTAACTTAAATCAACTAACTTGATACGATCATGAGCCAAACTTCTCCAACGTCTCCACGAACTCACGTGAACAAAGCTGCATCTGAGGGTCAATGCAAAGTCCACAGGGTAAAAAAAAGATACAATTAAAAGTCTAACCTAAAGCAACTTACTTATCCCAATCACAAGCCAAAAATAAGCAAAATAAGCCCTTCTTAGTCCCCACGAAGTCACGTAAACAAAAGCTGCATCTGAGGATCAACGCCAAGTCCACAGGGTAAATAAACAGATACTGTTTATAGTACAACTTAATCAACTAATTTACCCCCAATCCCAAGTCAAGATAAACAGTGTTCTTCTCCCAAGTCCCCACGAACTCATGTAAACATGTTTTAACACCAATGTAAACATGGAACGGTGTGCCAAATAATTTTACGTATTCCCAATTAACCAAATTTCTTGTCAGAAAATGACAAAAAGATTTACAAAAAAGGAAACCCCAAACAAATTTCACTATTGACATAGGTACTAATCAAGCCAAGTCCAGACCGAAAAACTGCTCAACATGTTATTCAGACGTTCAAATTAATCAACTCTTCAAAAAAAGCTAACCTACTCGTGCAGCCAAAACGTGAACAAAACAGTGGGACGAGGAGAACATAATCAGATATTACAAATGAAAGTAAAGAAAATCAATAAATACAAGTATGGGGTGTGTATTGTCTGAAGTATCAGTAGTGTGTGTGAAAATGGAGTGATGTGTTGAAGGGTGCAGGAACCAGAGAAAGACCAAAGGTCTTTATTGCAGGAGTGGGGCAGTGGGACCAGGTTCTCCACATCTGAAGGATTTTACCAGCCAGTCCAGTCACCTTGAAGAGAACAGATATTTTTAAGTCCTTTAGTATACACACAAGGACTGTAACACGAAAGACAGACCAACGTGTCGACAGAGGATCCAAGGCATAGACAGACTGTCGGACGGACCAACATGTAGATGGACGGACCAACGTATAGAAAGACCGACCAACATGTAGACGGACAGACCAACACATAGATGGACAGACTAACATGGAGATGGACGGACCACGGTATAGACAGAACAGACGGACCAGCAGCAAGAGAGCTGCAGCTGCAGGTCAGCAGCTCTGGAGGTAGTAAGGAGACTTGTCCTACCCCTTTGATGATCAACGTGGACGACTCTCTCTCCTGGGATTCTTCCTCTTCATTCTGAAAAATAAGATGACACAGGTCAGGGTTTTGCACCACAGCTCTGCCTTAAACATTAATCAAGACCTTGACATTGGTTCAGACAAAGTTTGAAGTCCTTCAAAGTAGGCCTGTCACGATCATCAATAAATCAATTAACTCATGATAAACAAAAACGTCCTTGATAAGTTTGCCGGCCTCAAATTGACACGTGCAGAGGGACAAACCAACGCATAGAGAGGTATGGACAAACATGTAGAAGGACCAACATATTGAAAGATCATAGGGACAGACCAACATGTAGACGGACAGAACAACAAGTACAGACAGACCTACATCGAGAAAGACCGAAAGACGGACCAACACACAGACAGACCAACAGAGGGACAACATATAGAAAGACGGACCAACATGTCGTCAGACAGACCAACATATAGAAAGACTGATGGATCAACGTAAAGACCGACAGACCAACATGGAAATGGACAGACCAACATATAGAAAGAACAGACGTACCAACATGTAGACTGGCGAACAAACTTAGACAGACGGACCAAGATCTAAACAGACTAACCAACACATAGAAAGACCGACAGGCGGGCCAACATGTAGACAGATGGACCAACGTCTACAAAGACCGGGGGATGAACAGACCAACATGTAGAAAGACCGACAGATGGACGGACCAAAGTATAGAAAGAAGGACCAACATGTGGACAGATTGACTAACATACAGACTAACTTACAGACAGCTGCAGGATTGGCCTGTAGTCTCAGCGATCAGCAGGACGGAGGTCACGGTCAGCAGAAACCCTCAGACATCTTCAAAACGACCAGGTTGTGCTTTTCCCTAAAAGAAAAAAACATCTAGAAAAAAAAAGAAGACTCTAATTCATGGCTGTTCTGATCATGGTGGAAATACAAGAAAATGATGAATAGATTAACTTTTACAGCATTGTTTTTGACTCAGGGTTTATTAAACTGAAATGGAAACACATGAAACTTTAACTTGCCCTCCGTCATCCATCCTCAAACAGTGTTTACACCGTGGAGTGATGGATTAAAATTGATCTGCCTCTGTTTAAATCCTAAAATCATGAAAGCCCCACTGTGAGGAACTTTCTAGCATTGTGTAAATATCTGACTACTTTAGGTAATTAACGTTAGTCTTATTAAAATGTCTTCAATGCTGTAAAAGTTAATATCCATTAGGGGCTGTAACAACAGAAAGAGAAACCAACCTGTAGACGGACAGACCAACATGTAGACGGACTAACGTTCAGACAGCTGCAGGACTGGCATGTAGTCTCAGTGATCAGCAGGATGGAGGTCAGTCAAAAGAATTTCCACACACTTAAAATCAGACATGAATTTCCTTCAAGAAACAAACACCTGGAAAAAAAAGAAGACCAATTCATGGCTGTTCTGATCATGGTGGAAATACAAGAAAATGATGAAAAGATTAACTTTTACAGCATTGTTTTTGACTCAGGTTTTCTTAAACTGAAAAGGAAACACATGAAACTTTAAGTTCAGGATAAATGTGTTTCCTAACCCCAGATGAACAGGTGGGTCCATATGTTTGAGCAAATCAAAAATGATTTGTTCACATTGAAGCTTATCTTTATGAAGTATTTTAGTCATTAAAGTGCACATGGCTGGAAAGCATTTGCTCTCCTCCCTAAGCTAACTCTTAAAACTAATCTATTATTTGGACAGGAAAGCCTTGCCCTCCGTCATCCATCCTCAAACAGTGTTTACACCGCGGAGTGATGGATTAAAATTGACCTTTAAATCCTAAAGTCATGAAAGCCCCACTGTGAGGAACTTTCTGGCATTGTGTAAATATCTGACTACTTTAGGTAATTAACGTTAGTTTTATTAAAATGTTTTCAATGCTGTAAAAGTTAATATCCATGACATGAATCAGTGACATCAATTTGATTGATTGATTGATTTGATCAATGTGTAAAATACTCGAACCTGTGTTGGTGTTGCGGGACTGTTCCATGTTGGACTTCATTGGAAAGACGTCTTCAGGGATCCAAAGTGCAGAGAGAAACTTGAAAACGGAAATAACCGAACGGAACGACGCGCGCTCGCGAGTTTGCACTTTGATACGTTTCAGTCATCGCAAACTTTATGAAATTTGTTAAGTAGCAGGAGAGCCACGGCGCAGCAGCAAGAGAGCCGCGGCGAAGCGGCAAGAGAGCCGCGGTGAAGCAGCAAGGGAGCTGCGGCGTAAACAGAGAAAGCAGCAAGAAGCTGCACGTAAACAGAGAAAGCAGCAAGAGGGCCGTGGCGTAAACAGGGAAAGCAGCAAGGGAGCTGCTGTTGCGTAAACAGGTAAAGCAGCAAAAGTGCCGCGGCAAAGCATCAAGAGAGCCGCGGCGAAGCAGCAAGGGAGCTGCGGCGTAAACAGAGTAGCAGCAAGGGAGCTGCAGCGTAAACAGAGAAAGCATCAGGAGAGCCACGGCGAAGCAGCAAGGGAGCTGCGGCGTAAACAGAGAAGCAGCAAGGGAGCTGCGGAGTAAACAGAGAAACAGCAGGTTAGCCGCGGCAAAGCAGCAAGAGAGCCGCGGCAATGCAGCAAGAGAGCTGCGGCTGCAGAGGCCTATAGCACGAAGCTCGGTCAACTTATCCCCGATAACTCACATCTATCCAGGATGCTCAAAGTACTTATTATTGGCTATACCTGACAGTAGTCACTTATGAATCTCATGAAGCAATATACTGTGAAAATGTGTTGTAAGTCTGACTATTACCCCATTCCCTCAGATAATCCCTCTGCGGTGAGGAGTTCATGGGGGCAGATAATAAAATTAATTTAATAATCAGCAAGAAAAAAAACCCTCAAACACTTGAATAAAGTGCAGGAATGACATGATGGACCTGATGGAATAATAGAATAATGTGCTGTTTCACATAAGAATTACATCCCTTTTATTTATCAAGCACTTTCTGATGCATTTGAATGTATTAAAGGGGCTATAGAAGTGAAGTTTATATTGCAGGGCGATGCACAATAACAGTGACAGTTCGTGCTCCGCTCCTGCAGGTCGCACGGGGAATAAACGGCCCCAATATATCACGCAGGTAGATGATTCGGAGAAGCTGATTGGCTAGTGCGAGGGTCATCTCGCAGGATCAGATTCAACCTCCAACTTATCCTGCCCCGGAGCAGGACAGCCGTTCAGAGTAAGTCACCATGGTTATCTACTCTGATAAAAAATGAACCGGCTTCGTGCCATCGATAAATCAGGGTTAACCCTGAAGTGATCTTGCTAAGACGTTAATCCTGCTTCGTGCTATAGGCCTCAGGTCAGCAGCTTTGGAGGTAGTAAAGAGACTTGTCCTACCACTTTGATGATCAACGTGGACGTCTCTCTCTCCTGGGATTCTTCCTCTTCATCCTGAAAAATAAGGTGACACAGGTCAGGGTTTTGCACCACAGCTCTGCTTTAATGAAACATTACTTGACATTGATTCACACAAAGCTTGAAATCCTTCAAAGTAGGCCTGACATGGTAAGTTTGCCGACCACGATAAATCAACACGAGCATGCATGTTTGTTTTCTTCCTTTCTTTCTACCAAACAGGCTGGGAGAGAAGATGGCTCACTCTGTGCAACTTTCTCAACACAGGGATGTGTTGGTTTTATAGCAGACTTATAGTGGAGTGAGCATCTGTCAGTCATTCAATCTTTTACTGTGGGGGAGGCGGGGCCGCTTGCGCGTACACAGAGCTGAAGTGAGTGTCGTGAGGAGTAACAAGGAAACAAACACTAATATGAATGATGGCATGAAAACGCCGGTTCCTAAGCTGAATGCCACAGCCAAAGTGTGGGAATATTTTGGTTTTAAACAGAATAAACAAAATGTGAGCTCATGAACACCGACGAGCCGATATGTCGAATTTGTTTGTTTGAAAGTAGTGACGATGAAGGGGAGGTGCAGCAGAGCCTTTGTCCTGTCAGTCAGCGCTTACTGAGACATTTGGTTAGCAAAGAAAAGATAAATATTCGCAACATTGCAAAAGAAATGCAGCCCTTGAATACCATTGAAATGCCAGCATTTTGGGAAATGTTATAAACATTTGACAGACAGTACACATTGACTGGGAGAACGTACATGTCAAACAATTCCTGAACTGTATAAACTTCATTTTATTTATTGTATTTATTGTTTTGTGTTTTTATTGGAGTTTTGTTTCTCTAGAGACAGGGTCTATTTTTTTAAAATTGTTTGATTATTATGATTTTTATAGTTGCATGCAATTTTTCCCAATATAACGTCCATTTCATTTCCATCGTTTTCTCTTTGTGTTAAATTTGTTTATTTGTATTTATATTTATTTTATTCAAAAGCTGTTGACCTAATTACAATTAAATACTTTTAAGAAATTAAAGTTTATTGATTTTGATACGGTGTACCCACTTTATTATGACATATTGCATTAATGAAAAAAATGTCTCAATATAATATTGAAAATAACATTGTTTATCGGCAATAATTTTTTGGACAATTGTCGACCTGCAAAATTTGTTATACTTCAAAGACTCTGAAGGACCAGAGAGGCTGTTTTTAGAGTGAACATCTTCAGCTCTTCGTCATGTTAAATACTAAATTCACAATGACTTAATTTGAGGAGGAAACATTTCTAAAATATGAAATGCTTTCTAATCCTTGAATCTTATTTGAGTGGCACCAGAGAAAAATTAATGCTACAATATCCTCTTTATGTCAGGGGTGTCCAAACTACGGCCCAGGGGCCAAATGTGGCCCACAGCCCATTTGAAACTGGCCCCCAAACAACTGAAAAGCAACAGTAACGAATATTAATTATACTTATTTACTGCATTATTTGTTCCAACTTAAGGTCCATTGATAAAGCACAATTACACGATTTCACTTCAAGCACCAACAACCCATCAAAGTTTGTCAGCCTCTTGCAGTTTTTTCTTGTCTTGTGTCCGACTGAAGATTAGCATTGCTCTTAACCTGCCACCAAGGGCCCTTGAAAACAATATGGCCACCCTTTGAAAGTGAGGTGCACGTGGCCCCGGCATCCACCAGGGCTGGGACGATATGCTTTACTCCCAATTCAAATTTTTATTCCTGATTTAAATTGCGATTCCACTTCTTTAGTTAGCTTTTTTAACACCAGTGAAAAAGATGAACAATGATGATGCCTACAGACTATATCAGGAAAAATACACATCACATGTGAGTCTATTTTAAGGATTTAAAATATATAAAATATATTTTAACCAGCTGTTTAGACTCTCTTTAAAAGCCTGGACTGGATTTAAAAGTGGCTTATTAACAGAGTAAAATGGAGCATTAAAATTTGGAAAACAAAATTGATTTAAAAAAAAAAAATCCAGATACTCATGGGAATCGATTTTGTCTCCCACTCCTAGCATCTATGTATTTCTGTGTTTGGCTCACAATTAAAAAATTTTGGGCACCCCTAGTTTGAATAAAAATCACCAAGCTGTGATTAAACATGGGTTAAAATGTCATAGTGAGTTATTCTATTAAAGTTGATTCCAGATCTGCAAGTGTTGAGTTTTTTTAAGCTTAAAAGTTTGTGTTGTGCCGTAACATCTAACTTTTTTAAAACACTGCTGATCCGTTTACGTCCGTTTATGGTTTGGACTAAATCCAGGACATTTACGTTGGTACTAAACTCATGCATATGCTCTGTCCAAACAAACCTCTATATTCAAGGGAACATTTTGGGAAGACTTTGCTCCGACATTTAAATTCTACACACAAAACATTTTAACCAATCCAGTAATGGATTTTAACCAAAACAGTAATGAATGTTTGTTTCATGAAAACAGCGTCACCTTTCTGTCTGCAGGAGCAGCGGCTCCAGCGCCGTCCTCATGTTCAGGATCCTCAGTCCATGGTCGAGTGTCTCTGAACGTGGCCGACACCAAATTAAAATTCTTGTTCAGTGATCAACACTCCCTGAAAATGAGAAAAAGATTGTTAGTGAGCAGAGTAACTCAAACAACTGTCAGAGGTTAAAAGTTTTTCCATTTTTATTATTTGTATTAGCACCTCCAAAGTCAGTGAATGGGTTTTAATCACTTTTATTCAAATTCAGTCACAAAAAAGTCATTTTGTAATCTGGACGATACATGCTACAGAGTTTTCTTCATTTCCTGATATTCTTTTTATTTGGGAAGAGAACAGATAGAAAACAAAAACATAATGAACATTCTCCCCGTGTTTTCCTTTATCAAAATCAAATATTGACGACCCATGGAACACACACATCCTAATAAAATGTCAAATAAAGATTACAACATTTTACTTGATGAATTTAATACTAAAAACAATGAAAAGTAATAAAAAACAAACGGAGTATTTGAGAAATAAGTGGGTAAATGAAGTGTACCAAGGACAAATTAAATGGAAATAGAAAACTTTTCAATTAAAAGCCTGCATCCAAAATTATTAAAGATTATAGAGTCCCAATTTTTTCAGAATTTATTTTCTATTTAGGTAAGGACATTACACCCTAGTATTTCTAATTGCAGAGTTTGTTTATTTTCTAAATAGAGCTCCAAATACATTAAAGAGATCCAGCTTCATCTCCATTTTCAAAACCTTTTCTACAATTATCAAGTCAACCTCAGAAATATAACCGATGAATATAACCTATGAAGTCCAAAATTAGAGGCTTTTTAAACTCATGTGTGCAGAACTTTAATGCTTAAAATGTGAGGTAAAATCTGGATGTTGCTTTGCTGACAAGATTAAACCCTCTTGCCAGCTCTTTTTTAAATATTAACACTACACTGCAGAGTTAATTTACATATATTTGTAGCTTCAAACTTTAATTTAAACTTTATTAAAGACATAAAACAGAATTCAGTAAATAAACTGACAACTAATCATGAGTATTAAATGACTGAATGATAAGTTTATTTCCAACGTATATTAAAACGTGAAATAAATGTACAGTCGAAAAAAAGTAAATTCACTCTGAATAAATGTCAGGTCTGAAAAGGAGTGAGGAGAAGTTAAATTTAATCCCACCCACTCTCATCAATAAATAGCTGACCAGTCTATTAGTTGCGAATTAAAGTTTCTCCAAAGTGGTTTTCAAACAAAGAATGTAATTAAAGCCAAATTGTCCGCTGCATTTTCTTTAAATTCATATCCACAGAGTATTAGGACCATGTTCGATGGAGAAAATAATTTTGGGGAAGTCGACATTAAAGTTGAAATGATGAGAATAAAGTTGATTTGTGGTAAAAGTCAAAATGTCCAGAAAAAAGTGGAATTTTTGACAAAAAACTTCAACAATTTCATGATGCATCTCAAGAAAAAAGCAAAAACTTGTATGTCAACTCTATTCTCGATGCTTTTGCTTTTTTCTCAACATTTCGATTGTAAAACAAAATTGTTATTCAACTTTATTCTCAAAACTTCCACTGTGTTCTCAAAGGTTCCACATTAATATAAAACTTTCCACTTTAATGTCAACTTCCTCAAAATAATTTTGGCCCTAATAGTCTTCCATACATGCCCAAAACCAAACTTTACTTCATTTTTTAATTTGGTCACAATAACCGTGAATTTATCCACAACAAACCAAACAAAGTGGAACAAAAAGGCTCTTTGAAACCTGAAAACGTGGACAGAAGTTGAGTGAAGCCGTTACCTGAGCTCAGGTGTCGACTTCAGGGCAGCAAACCCCTCAGGTGTGTTTCCTCTGAGCTGCTGCAGAGACTCAAACTTCCAGAAGTTTCTTTGTTTCAGAGCAGTTTGGGCGGGAAACTCAGCTGAAACCTCAAAGACTTGGATGGAAAAGAGTTCAGAGACACTTCAGTCCGACTTCTGTCCGAGCGCGAGGAGAAATGTTTGAAACAGAAGTTTGACCACCTCACGTGCTCATGATTAGGAGCGCCACACCTGTTGGTAATCACGCGCACACCTGCGTGTGGCGGAGGTTTACCTGCGCAGGTGAAGGTCATTGTGTGTGATTAGTCCCTCTGTGCAAAGAGCAGCAGAACAATCTGATATTTTCCTGTTTTAAAAAAGTTTGGTGGTTTTTCTCTCCCTCCTCTTTCAGCCTGATGGGGATGAAAAGTGTGATTGTGTACAAATAAGTTTCAAACTTTCAGTTTCAGAGGCTCAACAAAGAATCTACAAACTTTTCAGATGTCATGATGAAGCAGTGAAGCTTCTGAGTCCCTGTGGAGGATCATAGTGAGAAATAAGTGAGCACATTGTTGTTAGAAATTTAAATTATTTTATGTTACAGTGTATTTCAGGGATTGGATTTTCAGAAAAGGACATGAAAAAATAAAAAGTGGCTATTTCATTTCCATTTTAAATTCAATAATTGAATAAGTAAGTTTTCTTTATCAGGGTCAAGAGGAGACAAACAAAAACCTTTACAACTGGTTGATTTTCTTTTTCTGATTCTAAAAACAAAATAAATGTCAGACAACAAAATGAAAACAGATAATCCAATGACCATTTCAGGCAGAATGAATCAGTGCATTAATGAGATCTTGGTAACTAAAATTAAAGTTTATTTGTTTTATGAACCCACAGTCTCTCAGCTGTTCCCTTCATTCACAAAACACTCTTTTCTCAATTAACAAAAATGAGTTTCTGAGATCTGTTCTCAGCAATAAATGTGACCCCCCCTTCAGACTCTAAGAGAACCAGATATAACTTAAATATTTTATATCTTACATTAAGCTGAAAAAAAAAACACTTTTTAAAACAATGAATGAGATTTATGCTTCTTGATTTTAATATTATTTAAGTGAAGGCCCATTCTTGAGTGATGAACTTTTCTCTTTTCTTGAATTTTTCTGGAGAAAGTTTTATAATTGGATGTTATAAATAATAATTTCTCTGTCAGCCTTAACTTTTAATAATGTTGGATTTGTTTGTGGGGACCTGAAGATAGAATTTCACTTCATTAATCGAGTAATCCTTGAAAAATATGACATGCATACTTTTACACTAATGAGTGTTACTCTGATTTTAATTTGTCTGATTTCTAATTTAATCAGACTCCAGAAAAAAATGTAATTGAAAATTTATTGTTAAAATTATTATTATTATTATTACTAGTAGTAGTAGTCAGTAGGCGTAACTTTTTTTACTTTTAAATCTCATTATGTATTTGTTTAATTTAATTTCTTTCACTTTGTTGTTGGTGTTTTGATGTGTCCAAAATATTGTTCCTTGTGGACATGTGTTTTCATTTAGACTTAAATAAATAAATGAATGAATGAATGAATATTTTGAAATTGTAAAGAAAATGATAATTGAATATTTTTTCGGAAGAACAAAAAAGAATCAGTCCAATGAAATTCAGCAGTTTGGCAAACAATCCAAAAACAAATACAAACAAACTGTGAAATTAATAATTTAACTTCTTTTACATTTCAGAAAAGAGTGGAATGAAGTAAATTTTTTTGATTTCTACCCCTTCTCCATTGTCGAATAACAAAAAGAATCCAGTCAGTTTACCTCCAATAATAATTATAATAATAATAATATTGCTGTAAATGTATCAGCTATATATCTAGATATTAGATATATCTATAGATTTTAGTATAGTACATAGTTTATACACTTGTCCACCAATGTATTTCTATATATATGTATATATATGTATATATATATATATATATATGTGTGTGTGTATATATATATATATATATATATATATATATATATATATATATATATATATATATATATATATATATATATATATATTTCTATATATATATATATATATATATATATATATATATATATATATATATATACACACACACATATATATATACATATATATACATGTATGTATATATATATATATATATATATATATATATATATATATATATATATATATATATATATATATATATATATATATATATATATATATATATATATATATATATATATATATATATATATATATATATATATATATATATATAAATTAATTTCTTGCAAATCAGACAGTGTGCAGGATTTTATCTTATGTTTAAGTTTGCCTTTTCTGTCCTTTCTCTTGAATTAGAAATGTCATGTCTTGTTTGTGGGGCCTTAAGGCTCTCAATTTTATTTTAGTATTATTTTTATTTCAACTCAAATCAGAGCAAACTTACAGATGAGTCCGTTGTACTTTGGATCACACACGCCTTAAAAATTCTTTCAGTTGTCTTATTAGAACTTAATTTTGTAAACTGGATTTCTTCTGATAAATTTTTTTTCTGTTTTTAAGTTTCCCACTGGACATCAGGGGAAAGATGTTTCACATGCACATGTCTATGTTGATGTGTGTTTCTGATGCCAACCTGGGACTGTTACTTTAAAGTGTAACGAGATAACTCCTCAAAAATTCTAAAGGACAGGGATGTCTTAATTCCTTCCTCCCTCTCTCTGGAGGACCCTGGTTGTAGCTCACTAGAGACATATGGAGCCACAAAGTCTCTCTTTATTTCCCACCAATTACAATGAGCAGACATCTGTGTGGATGCTAGAGATGTGTTTATTACTCTGGACTTCCTTCCTAAACAGTGATGGGCTGAGATCTGATAAGGTGTTCTGACAGAGTATGTTCCCAGAGTCTTAAATAGTTCTGTTCCACCCCCAGAAGATTCTTAGGTGCCATCTAAGTTAACTTTTGACCTCCCTGGTCATTTGGACCCCTCATCTGCTCCTCCTCATCTCTGTCCAGATGTTTTCAGCCAACAGAAAACCACAAACCTTATAAACTCTTTAAATGAAACAACGGACACATCTAACAATGAGATATTTTATCCTGTCATGAAAAATGCATTCTGATGATGTGACTGATGTTTTAGCTCTAAAAATGCCAAAGTTATGAATAAGTTGGATTATGTGTGAAAGCTTTCTGACAAACCAACTGCACCTCTCAGTGGAAACTGAGGAGAGAACTCTGTATTATTTCATTTCACTCTGTTTTACTGAAGAATGCTTATAATAGGATTTCTACACCTTAAGTTTTGGTACCATACCATCTTCAAGGCATGTTAACTAATATGTCTAAGTTTAACCACATACCGTAAAATACCAAATAAACGCCTGGTATAGCAGTACATTTTGACAAATAGACGCCCGTTCCAAATAAACGTCTGCTGTTATTTACTCAGCACAGCCTATGAGTTACAGTCAAAGTTACAGAACACACATGTGAACGCTGAGCTCACAGCTGACAGCTGACACATGATCAGAAACATGATCTGACTGAACCTTAACAGTCCACATGGTTGATTTGTGTCTTTGGACGTCCTGTTGGCTTCTCCTCCCTCTGTATGTCAGCAAATGCAGGTTGGTGTACAGAGCATGTTTCATGACAGTGCAGTTACACAATGACCACAGAGGGCACTAGAGAGCAGAAAGCCAGAGTCTTCCATACAAGGGCTTTGAAAATTCAAAGAAGAAGACATTGCCACTGCTCCTGTTTGTTTTTTGCTTCTAACTAACGTCCAGAGGACAGTCACGTCAGTTAGCGGTACACTGCTGCTTATCTCGATGGCCCCTCTGCAGCGGGAAAAAAAGAAGTAAGACCCTAACTCCACTATGCCCCGGCTTTTATTTGGTATTTTATGGTATATCTTTTTTGTTTTAATTGTTAATTAGATTGAAATTGTTTTTTTCTTTCTTATCGTTTAGATATATATTGTTTGGTATCAAATTGATAACCATAAGATTTTCTACACAATTGAAGTGCTTATATTGGATGTTTACTCAAAGTAGACTTAATATTTTGGCCAAATATAAGTTGATTAAGTCTTTGATACTCATCTAAGGCCCTCCTCCTGTGAGACCCTCCTTAGGAGTCAAAACCAGAGAGACACATGCTTCTGTCTCTCTTCTTCTTCTTTGACTTTCATCCCTACACTTTGTCTTACATCTATTTCTCCATCTTTTTGTCTAAATTTTGTAACACGCCTGCCGGTTTTCTTTAGAAGCCAGTAAGATATAAGACTCCAAAGATCTGCTTCATAGTAAATGGACTTTTGTTATTAATTTCAGAATAATATCCCTCCAGCCAATAGATAACTACTTTTTGGAATAATTACAATTTTTTAATATAATCGAGACCTCAACGCTCCAAGCTCCAGCTTCACCTTTCACAGAACCTGCCAGTCCAATCTAAGGTGGTACTTCTCGCCCGTGAAACCCAGGACCAGCTCACATCAGAACATCATCCCTGGATCCATCACACTGGATAGAGTGTGGACTTCAGCCTCCCTTTGGGACCACCCAAAACCAGAACAGTCCTTCAGGTTCTCCAGTAGGTCCAGACCAGTTTGGGATCCGATCCAAAAGCAACGTCATAGTAAGACTGTGGTTCTGAACCCCTTCAGATGGGCTTGAGTGTGTCTTGGTTTAATTCTCCAATTTCCCCTTGATTTGACCTTTCACAAGTAGATTAATTAATCAAATTAGTCCTCTATAACCACTCCATATACTGAAATGTTTTATGAGGGTTCATAACTTCTTTCCTTGTTTTCCGCATCATTAATCAGTATAACTCTGACATTTATTCCTTCTTAAGTGTTTATTTTATTTTGTCTTCTATATTCATCTTAATAAATCACCCTTATATTTTAAGTTCTGTCTGTTGGTATTCTATTTGGAAAATTGACATCACTGCATGAGAGTTCTGTCTTTAGATTTGAGATTGATTAAACTGATTTAAATGAAATAATCAATTAA
This sequence comes from Scarus forsteni, assembly GCA_036419115.1. Classification (NCBI taxonomy): domain Eukaryota; kingdom Metazoa; phylum Chordata; class Actinopteri; order Labriformes; family Labridae; genus Scarus; species Scarus forsteni. Next base: position 1,784,139 of record JAZDUH010000426.1, read on the forward strand.
TGAATTCAATGTTGCCTTTTATGTATAAAAAGGATGGCGCCCCTTTAATTAACAGAAGCAAAACTGGTGATGACATGAATATTAATTTCTTTAATGAATAAATATCCATTAATATCAAGAAAATAATTGCGACAAAAGTGAAGGTCAAAGACGCCCCCACAAGGTCATAGTAGTTCACTGGTTATGTGTAGCTTCAGAAAATGTGGACAAATGATTTTTTTTCCTTTTGTTGAAAGTTGGAGTCAGTTTGAGTTGAAATGAAATCTTTTTATTTGATTCAGTTGAAAATAGTTTCAGTAAAATACACAGAGCTGATGCGCTGTACATGAAGATTAATACTCATTCTTATTTTTTTTGTAGTCTGTAGTTGGGCTTTTAAAGATGCAGAGAAATACATTATTAAGTAAAAAGACATGCAGATGATTTTTCTCAAGAGTCACTTAGTAAAGAAAACAGCTTGTCCATCCAAAATACTGAAGTGCTGAGTTGAAGACACTAAAACAAAACAAAAAGGGAAAACAGGTCTTTACACCAGAAGCTGCTCTTGAGACAGTAAATGAAGAAAAACCACCACAGATGAGACGTTTTGGGTCTGTCACATCTGTGGTGATTTCCTTCATCTGATGAACTTGTTACTCTGCTCCCTTTATTTAAAAGCAGCTTGAGTTTCTGTTTAACCATTACAGTCCACATTATGTTGGTCCTTTATCCTCAGAAGTGTCTGATAAACCGTTCAGCATTGTGGACATCAGTGCAGAGGACAGTCTGCTCAAACACACTCTGGGCCAGATCCACAAAGAATTGATTACTCCTGCTAATAGCGTCATCACTTGCACAGAATTAGCTCAGGCAATCTGCCCTGTTGTAGCGCCTTATCCTCAAAAGAATTTGCTCTAATGACATGCCAGTGCAAACACGCCTACACAGTTTGACATCTGAGCGCACTTTGCGCCTCTGACTGCAATAATTCCCGTGGCACATAGGTGGCTTTGTCCTGCAAACTTTGAGGAGATCGACGTCTCTTTTCCACTGAGCAGTAAAAACAAACAACAGCACAAGAACAATAAGCAGTAACAGCGAGAAACAAGACGTGAACTTGCAGCTACAGCGAGTAGTTCACATCACCTGAAGTGCTATAGCAGATCTAAACCAAAACTTTTCAGGCTTGAGAGCACAAATGCAGCCGAGTCATGCAGAGTTGATGGGGCCATGAGTGGGACTGCTGCTGCTCTTGAGGCCAGAAATGCTTCTGTTGTAAGGGGGTAAATCAGCCTGAGCCGCCTGCCACATGATGGCAATGAAGAGGCAGGAAAGAAAAATAAATGTAATTTATAATAACCTTATTTGACATTCATGTTTTGTTGTCGTTTTCTAATGGTTAAGGCTTTATATGTTGATTTATTCATCATTTATTATATTGTCCTGATGATCTTAAATAATAATATAAATATATGATAAATAAATAATATAAATAAACAAGTCAACGCGGAGCTATCCATGGTCCTGAATCTTTTAGACTGACCTATTTACCTTAGAGCAGAGCGTCCATGCTCCTGTCTTTAAGTCAACATAAAGCCCACGCTGACCTACCACTGAGGCCACTGAATTACTATTGTCAGGATGAGAAGCTGAATTGCATTTATTTCTCAAGTTTGTTTGGGTATCACTGATTTATCCCCTTATTTAGTGAAGCACTAAGCATTTAGTGGACAACTCTTACCTCCCGAGACACAGACATCAAGTGTAGAAATGTCAAAGTATTAATTGTGCCTCTTTAGAAAAAAAACTTCAAATTATTTAATATGACCACAAAGTGGTTCAAAGTGGTCAAACAACCATATGTCAATAAGTGTCATTTTTTGTCATCTTTTTTCAGTTGTTCATCCCGTTTGTTTATTTAATTTCTTTTGGCCTTTGTTATTGAAACAGCCAAAACAAATGTAGAAAATAAAACTCAAATGACCAAAAAGTGGTCAAGGGAGTCATAGGTTTTTTTTAACAGACTGTATTTAGACAAATTACTCATGTTTACTGAAAAAAGGTGGAATATTTGCACAGGCAGACACAGTCAGCTATATTACTGTCATCACTGATGTCATCAAGTAGTGCAGGATTGTGTGGTTCAGCAACCACTATCTGCAAATGATTTCATTGTCACTTAAATCAAAAAGTGATACTCTCCTTTCTTGTGAGTGCCTGCCATTGCGCCTGCCTCAGTGCTTTCGCCTACTACAATCACTGCTGCCATGATTACCAGAGAGTCCTGGCATGACAGCCCTTATAAAGGCTCTGCTCCACAGTTACCACCAACTCAGGGCAATATGCAACCATTTTGAGTCAGAGAGTAAGAAAGGGAGAAAGAGAAATTTTGTGGATTTAATACACAGGTCTCACTGGCGTTAAACAGCCCTGATTTAGTGTCTGTGGCAGTTAGTGTTGGTCTTTCTAGGATGAGGTGGTATTTGCAGTGAGGCTCTTTACATAGGAAGGGGCAATTTTGCACTGAATTTATGAATATTCCCTAATTTACATGAATGCAAATTGGACCGGCACAGTGAGGAGCAGCAGTGCAGTTTGGGTTCAGTTTACGTGCATTTCACCCTTTGCGTTTACGATGAGGATCGCACGCTATTTTTTCTGTCATTTTCACAGGATTAACGGTCGCAAAAGCAGCACAATACTTTTGAGGATCTGGCCCAATGTGTTTCTCTTATTCAGTTTTTCCCAAAGTTTAGAGCCAAATGGAAAGTTTCTCGTCAGACTTCAGACTGAACAGAGAACAAACCTCTACAGTATCAACAAAGACAGGACATGTAGTGCTAAAAAAGTGCATAAAATCAGCTTGTCAACAGTAAAAAGCATGTAGCTTTGGTAAAAGATTGTTTTATACTAACCACTTAATACAAAACCACAAAATGCTGATGTGAATATCCCAAACAGATGATTCTTCAGCCTCTGATCAGAGCCACAGACTCAGGCTCTGTCACTGTTTAGATAATATAATGGAGAGTTGTCAGTTTGAGTCCTGGGCAGAGAGGAACCCTGATATGTGAAGTGTAACTCTGACCTTTGAAATGAACATTCACCCTCTGGGCCCTAATTCTGTGGCACAGCACATGGTGGCACATCCCAGTGCAGTGTTAATTTCATCCATCTCACCACCCTGCGCAGCCAATTTGTCAATTTGTTAGACCTGCTGCGCCGAAATGGGTGGGACGGTGAACCGAGGGGGTTCCAACAGATTCAGGTTGGCACAGTGAGAATTTCTTGCCAAAACACTGCTCAGAAGGTGCGCTGAAAGCTCGCCAGCTCCAACCTGGTCTATTCTTGGCGCAGGCGAAGTGCACCTGGTGCAGCTGTAATTTGGTGACAGGCGCACATGTGCATACACGTCAACAAAGCCTCAGAGGCAGGTGTTTTTGGATTGTTGGGTACATTTCAATGCAATAAACAATCACAGCAATCACTATTTGATGTAACCATCTGAACCAGCATTTACATTTGTAAATATATAAACTGTCCCGTAACATCTGATGTTGGATTAAAACCGTTTGTCATAATGGAAACTTAACCTGATGGCAGCTGCAGTGTGATGCACAGCTACCTCACAAGCCAACAACAAACTACCTCCTTGGGTTCCTTGAAATGCGCTATATAAATTTAAGTTATTATTATTATTATTATTATTATTATTATTATTATTACCTCATCATCCAATTCGGAGTATATATCCGGCTTCTCTCATGTCATGAAATTCAAAGAAAAAAGAGAAGATAAATGTATGTCACTCTGTGTCTTAAGGATTTATCGGTGATTGCCCATATTTCTCTGTTTTAATCTTGAATTTTAACGTGATCTAAAAAGATGGAGTATAATATTGTGAGATGGATGAAGAGGAGATACTGGGAGAGTATACAGTATCACCAAAGGTTCTGCTATTTGGTGATGACAAACCAGGAGTGCAGGTGGATCACAAGCATGATGAATGGATTAGACTGCTGCTGTGTCTAAATGTAACCGTCACTTCATTTTGTACTCCTCTTCATGACACAGGAGCAGATTAAATCCTCCTTCAGAAGGAGCCAAGATGGCCGCAGATGAGCTGCCGTGAGTGTAAGTTGCAGCCTATGTCTGCCCTGTTATTTAACTATTAAGACCTTATCTTGGATCCTATCCTGTGGTCACTTGTATATCATATATTCAAATAGTCAGTGAGTAAATCCGGGATCTGTGGCATCTATTAACCGTTTTTAAAGAGAAGAAACATCTCTGAACAATGGGACAAAAGACCACGCCGTCTCCAACCAAACAATTTGGGAGGCCATCCAAGAAATGAAAGGGACAATGCTTACACACTTTGACTCTAAAATAGACTTATTGCAAACAAGTCTTGACAGTATACAAAATCGCATGTCAACTATCGCAGAACATGTCACGGAATTAGAGCAACGAGTCAGCGCAAATGAGGACTCTTTGTCGGACCTGAGAAAGCTTGCTTCAACGCTTGAAAAGGATAACTCCTACCTTATGGAGAAGATAGAGGAGCTGGAAAATAGAAGTCGATCACATAATCTGCGTTTTTTCTTCATGTTCCTGAGCAAGCCGACGGTAGGAATCTGTTGGAGTTCATGAAGAAACTTATTCCTCAGCTCCTTGGTGAAGAAAAGTTTACAACACCGCCTGTCATTGAACAGGCGCACCGCTCCCCTACTACACGGAGACATGACAGAGCTGCTCCGAGGCCGATCCTGGTTAAATTCCTCCTTTTTCAGGATAAAATAAAGATCCTCCGACTCTCCCAGGTGAAAAAGGATCTTCTGTTTAATGGGGTGCGTGTCCACATCTACCCCGACTCCAGCGCTGGAGTCCTACAGAAACGGCACGCGTTCAACAGCATAAAGAAGAAACTCTGTGAGCTGAACTTAAAATACTCTCTAATGTTTCCAGCTACACTGAAGGTTATAGTCAACGGCAAACCCAGATTCTTTGGCAGCCCTGATGACGTTGAAAATTTTCTCCGCGATGACATGTCATCGCCATAATTCTTTGGGTGAGGTCCTCTTTTGAAGTTAATTTTGTCTCTACTGCTAAAATGTTCCCATATGTGTCTCCATATGGTCTAAGTTTCTGTTAAAGCATTCGATTTATAATATAGATAGTGTGCGACGCAGTGTGTTTGTCAACTTGATTTGTTTGGACGCCGGTTCCAGGTGCAGGTTACTATGGTGATTTTTTTGTTTACTGCCGTGTGTTGTCACGTAAAGCACAGTGTCGCAATGTCAGCTCCGTTGTTGAATCCTATCGACAGATAAAGATAAGCTCTGCTTACCCTATCCTATAATGATTTTGTTTTCCTTTTGTAATTACTTAGATTACTCTCACAACTTCTGTTCATGGGTAGACTAGGGAAATTCCACGATGTCTCTAGGACTATACCTGGAAGATTTTTTAATGTATGTTTTATGTGTATATGTGTTTGTGTTTGTTTGTATGATACTGGCTCTCCTATTCCCAAACCACTACAACTGCCCTCCTTTCAACACCTGCTCCATCGGTGATATGTTGTATTTAAAAGAATTGCCTTGTGTCCGTGTTTGCATAAAAATGAGCTTGAAACGTTCTGATCTATGAATACAGAAAAAGATTTACACATCATCCACCTCAATATTAGAAGCCTTCCATCCAAAGTAGACCACCTAAAGCATGGGTTGTTTATAATAAACCTAGTGTGATCACTTTATCTGAAACTTGGCTGCACAGCAATATCTTAGATAGTGAAATTAAACTTGATGATTATGTCCTGTATAGAGCTGACAGGGGATCTCGCGGTGGAGGTGTGGTTACATATGTTTCCTCACATTTATGTTCAGAACTTATTACACCAACAGTTTCACCTTTGCATTTTGAATGCCTCTTTATTTTTAAAAATTAATTTTATAAACACTTAACAATAGGTAATATCTACAGACCCCCTAATTCACCCTCAATCCACTGACTGTATACTTTCTACCCTTAACTCCTTAGATCATCCGGGAGAAATGATTATACTCGGTGACTTTAACAAAAACTGGTTGGAACGTATCTCCCTAAAAGACAAAAATTCATTTCATAGCATGAACTTAACACAAATTATTAACGAACCAACGAGAGTCAATAAAACATCTTCAACTCTTTTAGACTGGATATTGGTTACCCATCCTGATCGAATTATTAAATCTGGAGTATTAGCCGATAGCTTAAGTGACCATTCAATTATTTTTTGTTTATGGAAAATTAAAGTTCCTCATCTCCCACCAAAGTGTATACGAGTAAGAAGAATAAAAAAATATGAATCCTGGGCAATTTATTGAAGATGTATGTGCTGTGAATTGGAATAGACTTCAACTTATACCTACCGTCAACGATGCCTGGGATTATTTTTATACTGAATTCACTAACGTTATTAATAAACATGCTCCCTGGACCTTAAGGAAAGTTAAGGGTAGACACCTACCATGGATAAATGCTGACCTTTTAGGTCTATTCAAAAAAAGGGATAAGGCATGGCAGAAATATCGTTCTACAAGAGAAGTGAATGACTGGAATGCATATAAAAAATTAAGAAATATTTGTACGACCAAAACCAGGAATGCAAAATCCAGCTATTACAAAGAATCACTTATGAATGATTTTAAAAACCCTAAACAGTTTTGGAATTTGATTAATTGTATCCTGAGTAAATCTTCAAAGGTTTCAAATATACATTTGAGAATTAATAATGAAGTTGAGAATGATCAGTCAGTAATTGCCAATGCCTTTATTCATTACTTCTCTAATATCTGCAGCTCTCATTCTTATTCCTCCTACAGTAATGTAGCATCAAATACTGTTAGGGATAGTCACTCTTTCTCCTTTAGGAAAATAAATCCTCAGGATGTATAAAAAGTTATAGATGGGCTTAACTCCAGTAGTGGGGCTGGTCCAGATGGTCTTGAAATTAAGTTTTTAAAAATTGCCTCTCATGCTCTATCATATCCTCTTTCTGTTTTATTTAATATGTCACTTGATACCTGTGATGTTCCCTTACGTTGGAAATGCTCCAGAATCACACCCCTGCACAAAGGTGGCAATCCTCATGATATTAACAATTATCGACCAATTTCCATAATAAACTGTGTGGTCAAGCTCTTTGAAAAATTAGTTTTTAATCAATATATAAACGAGTTTGACATTTTATCTCCATTTCAATCAGGATTTAGATCAAACTTCTCTACAACAACAGCTCTTCTTAAATTTACAAATGATATAACATCCTATTCAGACAATAATATGCTCACAGGTGCAATATTCACCGATCTTACCAAGGCTTTCGATACAGTTGACCATTATCTCCTCCTCGACAAACTTTATGCCATAGGACTCTCTGAAAGCTCGCTGCTCTGGTTCAATTCCTACTTTCATCACAGATATCAATGTGTTTCTCTGCAGGGTATACAGTCAAACTTTATGTTAATGGAAAAGGGTATTCCCCAAGGTTCTTCCTTGGGTCCACTACTGTTTAGCATTTTTATCAATGACCTTCCTCAAGCCTGCTACGATTGTCACATTCATCTTTATGCAGATGATACTGTAATCTATACTTCAGGGCTCAATATTTCACAAATACAACCAAAATTAAAGTCAAATTTTGACAACATACAAAAATGTTTTTTTTCCAATAAACTCCTACTTAATAAAAAGAAATCCCATAGCATGTTATTGGGTACCCAACAAAAACTTTTACATTCAGATAAACTGACCATTTTTTACCCGGATGTTAACCCACTTGATACAACAGAATGTTTTAAATATCTTGGTGTCTGGCTTGATTCCCATCTCACCTTTAAAACACATATAGAATCTGTCATCAAGAAAATAAACTGCACCCTGGGCATACTGTATCACTCAATAAACTGTTTTACTTTACAGGTTAGGAAAAACATTATTTTACAGCTTGTTCTTCCCTTACTTGACTATGTGGATATTGTATATCAGAATACTTCAGAATCCAATCTGTCAGCTATTAAAGTTACTTATAATAATCTTTGCAGATTTATTTTAAGATGCCTTTACAGAACTCATCACTGCACTCTGTATTCTTCTTTAAATTGGTTATCACCTGAGGCTAGAAGACAGTTTCACTGGCTGCAGTTTATTTTCAAATGTATTTATTATAAATATCCTCCATATTTAAAACAATATCTGATTCCATATAGCTCTCAGCATAACCTTCGACACATTGATAATATTTTTTTCTTTGTTCCAAGAATTCACAAAGAAATTGGACGCTTTTCCTTTAAATGTAAAGCTCCATCAGACTGGAATTCCATGCCTGATTTTCTAAAATCTATTAATTCTTTTCATCTCTTTCAGAAATCCCTTTTCACTTACTTATTTAAGCCTTGTTTTTGTTTTTGACATTCAACTGATGGCAATATTGGTGTATGATGAACAGTGATAAACTGTTGTCAAATGTTAGCTTTTGTATTTGGACTGTATGTAAGATTACCGAGGACATTGGGTAAATATCATGCTGGGCATATATTATCTTCAGATGTTATAATTGTGAATCATTATTGGGAAGGGTAAAAGGGAATGGTCGGGTCAAGATTGTTGTCTATATGTTATGTTGTAATGTACTGTATTGTCTTTGTTCTTTTCTGTTTAGTTTTGTATACTCTGTAATGTTTGGTTTAGTTATGTATCTATGTAAAGGACTCCCTCGAAAACAAGATGCTGCATCTAAAGGGACTATCCTTTAAACATTTAAATAAAAAGAAATAAAAATAAAATCTGTCCCGTGAGGTGGTCCTCATGGTGACGCACGTGGCTTCTCATAAGCCTTAGCAGGGCAGGTGCGCCGTGCCTGCGCCTGGTCTACAAAATTTGTGGCCTCTGTCAGAATATATTTAAATCAAACTAAACACCATTTGGTCTCCATTAATAAAGAAGTTTTATCAAATAAATTGGTGTTTTGCAGCACAGCTCCTGATGATGGAGTGAGTGATCATCAGAGCTGCTGTCATGACCTTTGGGTCAACATTTGACCTTAATGACCTGAGAAGACTCGACTGAGACCAAAGTTTGTCTGAGTGGATCAGCTGTGCAGAAGAAGGGGCTCTCTGATTGGTGGGTCAATGGGCCAATCAGAGAGCAGTGTTAACAGGAAGTTTCCTGCTCAGTGAGCTTCAGTGTCTGAAGCTCGTGTTCAGTTGGGACATGATGTCCATGTGAACAAACTGAAGATGAAGATTCATGGATATTTAGATGATCAACAGTTTCTCTGAGAGCTGAGACTTCTGTCTGATCTGTCTCATCTATTTGTGCCACATTAATGTAGTTGTGTTCACCTTTATTTGTATTTCTATCTGCACTGTTACCTTCAGACTCTGTTCCCGAACAGTAACGGACAAAGTTGTCTTCCTCTGTAAGAGTGAAGAAATATAAAACCACAAACACAAAGCACAAGTGCTGACAGTCCAACGCCGAGGCCGATCCACACTCCCCTCCCTGTGTTTCTGTCCTCAGGTTCTGGTTCAGTCTCAGTCGTGGTCTCAGGTGTAGTCTGGACTATGTCTGTACAGAGAAGAACAGACCTGTTAGTCCTGCACAGCCCGGCTCAGACCAAAGATCAGTCTCTGACTTACATGTCGGGGCCTGAGGAGTTCACTCACTGGAAAAATGAAACTCTCTAAACGTCCTCATTTTTAATTTCACATTTTAACCCTTTCAGCATCTCAGTGAATACACAGAGATCTCCATAATAAAGATGGCAGATGGAGTTTTGTTTATTATAATAAAAGAGTCTGTGGGGGTCTATTGTTCTGGCTTTTTTTATTCACTGAAATGTGACTCAGTGTCCAAAAAGTGGACACAGCAGAAAAACAAGCCTAAAATTTCAACATGATTATTTTAATTTTACTTTCAGCCCTTTCAGAAAGTTTGACACAGAACACAACACTCACTAAGTTTTACACTGACAGCTGAGTTTCTAAACCCTAAAGTGAAGTCACTCAGGTTCATCAACCAGGACATGTCTTTGATAAACTAACATCAAGTTGAATGTTTTTGTTGGGCAGGGTCTGATTTTGACAAAACTGTGACACATAAGACAGAGAGTCCAAAAAGTAGACACTGCAGAAAAAGAGGGAAAAATTAACAGTGTGTGTTAATTTGAATGATAACTGAATGATAATCCCAGTGCCACAGTTCAAATAATGTCTTATCTCCTCAGCTGAAATAATTTACCTGTAACAGTGACTCGACATGAAGCCTCACCAAGTCCTTCCCTTGTTTCCACTTCACAGCTGTATTCTCCAGAGTCTTCAGTCCTGAGGGAGGACACATGAAGTCTGATTCTTCTCTCTCTGAGGACGTCTTTGTCCCACTGAACTCGTCCTTTAAAGAGACCAGATGGAGGAACCTCACGTCCTTTGACATACATAAACAGGGCTGGGTGGTTGTGATCAATTATCACAAAACAGTAGAAATAAAGAGAATCCAGAGAGCTGTAGGTGAAGGTCCACTCCAGAGTGACGTCCTCATTCTTGAAGACCTGATAGAAGCTCTGAGCAGATCTGACCTCAAATGTTTCTGTGGACAGAGAAGAAGAAACCAAAGTCACCCTGAAGTCTCTTTTTCTACAGAACACACATCTTTACACACCAAAGATCATATAAAGCAGTTTAGTGAGTTTGTGTCCTGAGTAGGGATAGACCGATTATCGGCCGGGCCAATTATCGGCGCCGATATTCGTCATTTTGAGGCATATCGGCATCTGCCTTTTTTTTAATCCGACGGCCGATTAAAAATTTATTTAAAACGTGGTTATTTTGGCTCTGCTGCAGCCGCTTCTCTTTCACTCTGTCTGCAGTCACTACTCTGTGTCCAGCATTGTCCAACCCACAGCACGATCTGATTGGTTACATGCAGAGCCATGGCTCTGGTGACAGCCAATCAGCTTTCGCTCTTCTCCTTCATGCACAGTGCATGAAGGAGAAGAGCGAAAGTTTCCAAGACAGGAAAGTTTTAACGAGTGGAGAAACACTGGAGAGCATATGTTTCCAAGGTAAGTAAAGGCTGCAAACTCTCCTGAAATGTAACAAACATCCCAGTCCTCTACAGCTCACAACTACCAGTTACGTTACTGTGAGCCCAATAACGTTATAAGCGGCAGCTCTGCTCGCCCGCAGCCCTTCCATACGTATCTGCTCATCACTTCATAAAAAGGAGCTGATTACATAGAAATGGAAATTTTCCGTGATAGTAGAAGTGTGTTTGTGTTTGTGTCTGTGTGTGTGAGAGAGACAGAGAGAAAGAAAGAGAGAGAGGGAGGGAGTAAAAACCTTAAGTCCTAAACCGAAAGTCCGCTAGCTTAATGCTAACGTCAATTGAAAATCCTATTGATGGGCTAATGCAGTTAGCATCGTGACTATCTTATTGTCTATGAGAATGTCTGTTGTGGTATAGAGTAGTGTGTGTTTGTGTGGAAGCCACATGAGAAGCTTTACATCTCACGACCACTAACGTTAATTCGAGGTCCAATACGTTAGCGGCAGCTGTCTGTTCCTATGATAAACACTGGTTATTAAAGCGAGGATGCTTTAGGCCATTTAGTATTTTCAGAGGTTCAATCACAATCTGGTACTGCTCAATTAGGACTACCAATTGATTTGAGGCTCACATTTTGGAGCAAATTTCATTTTATTTTGTTTTATTTCCTATAAAAAAACTTCAGGATAATACTTATTTATTAAAATTTTCAGTTAAGTTTAAAAGAGATGCTGCTAACCCTGGGAACTACCTGCACTTTCTTTTGTTATTTGAACGTACAACAAAGAAGAGTTAAAGATAAAACAACACATTTCTGAGCATCTTTTTTTAAAAAATTGTTTTATTTCTTTTAAAAAGCTTCAGGAAGATATTTTTTATCTAAATTTTCAGTTAAGTTTAAAGGAGATGCTGCTAACCTTAAAAAAGTTTCTTTTGGACTTTCTTTTATTAAAAATTTTTAAGTTTCTTTTCTGTTTTCTTTAAAGGATAAGAAACAAAGAAAAGTTAAAAACACATTGTTTTTTATCTCTTTTTGAAATTTTGGGTATTTATGTTACTTCTGCTTTTCTTTAGGCAGCAAATCATTTTAAGAGTTGTAAAAAAAATGCTGCTGAGCTCAAAGTCACAGAGAAACTTTATTTAGTAATTGAGGGTTTAAAACATATAATATTTAAAGATTCACAAATATTTGAGTTGTGTATTGAAATTTTCTGAAGATATTCTGCAAATAAACAACAGTTAAAGGTCTTCAGATTTATTTAAAAAATTCGCAAAAACATATGGTCTATTTTGCTGAATAAAATAATTTTATGAAGTCGTTATCCTACAGAATATTTGATCATGGCAAAATATTATCTCATTCAAACTGAAAACTCTGCTTTTTTGCTTCAAACACAGCTCTGCAGGTGTTCAATTGTTTCTGCAAATACAATTCTACAGCTTAGATTTGGGCACTTGTATCTGCAAGTGCATGACTCCACTGCTGGACAAATTTGTGCATATTGACGCTACTTGCCTTATATCGCTGTTCAATCCAGATGTCTGATTTGCAATAAAGATGTGTCACTGAAGGAGCTTTTTTCTGCACCAAAATTACGCTTAATCGCTCAACAGAGTAACTGATCACACACAGTGCTATGTACAGTTTGGAAATGAGTAAAAATACACGATCTAACAGTATTTTTACCACTTTTATAAAGCATTATTGTAAAATCAGCTTTATTGTTGATCTGATATAGTACATAGATGGATATTTTGCCCCAAAATATTTGCCAATGATTTATTTAATTATTTTGGGGCAAAATGTCCATCCATGTACTATATCAGAGGCATTAATCAGTTTTTATGCAGGCAATGAAGCTGATTTTGTCATTGTAATGTGCTTTTACTCATTTTTTTAAGTTGGTAAAGAGTACTTGTTGGGGTCAAATCTTTAAAAAATTACTCTGCTGTGTTATATTTAGTTATTTTGGGTCAAAATATCCTTCTATGTACTACATCAGAGGTATGAATCAGTTTTTGGCAAGCAATAAAGCTGATTTTTACACAGTAATGTGCTTTTACTAATTTTTTAAGTGGTAAAAAGTACTGGTTGGAGTCATTGTAATGTGTTATTACTCATTTCCAAACTGTACATAGCACTGTGTGTGATCAGTTACTCTGTTGAGCGATTAAACGTAATTTTGGTGCAGAAAAAGAAGCTCCTTCAGTGACACATATCTTTATTAGCGCAAATACACGCCAGATTAAAATCACTAACTAGCCATTGAACAGCGATATAAGGCAAGTAGACGTACAGGAGGCTATCAAGCACAAATAAACCTCGTTACATATTCATAAACACACTGGCTGTTTGAGTCTGATGAAGCCTGCTGCAGAGCCACAGAAGCTGCGCTTTTCCACTATGTCGGCTGTGCGCGCTCCCGCGTACCGGAAATCAGTTTCCGGCAGAAATCAATTTTTGGCACAACACCTAGCACCGGCAGCAAAGAGGTTTGTTGGTGGTAGATTCGCTCCGTGTCAAAGTGCAAGTAACCTTGCATAGCAGATGGGCCTGCCTGATTCAGTTCCTGAAATCCTGCAGATCAATTATTTCCGTGGCGGACATATGAAACTGTCCTGGCATGTCAGCCCAAGCGCTCTGACTTGTTAGAGTGGCCCCGCTCTGATTGGCCAAAGTGGGCCATGCTCTGATTGGTCATAGTAGCCGCCATTCTCCAACAGGCCCCGCCTCCTTATCCTGCAAGTGCTCAAATTACTTTTGCACCAAAGATCTCAGACAAATGGGAGCAAAAGCGAGAGCGTGCAGGAACTGAAATTTGAGCACTTGCAGCAGTGGATTTGTGCACTTGCAGATCATAAATCTGAAGACCTGTAACTGTTGAATTGTATTTGCAGAAAAAAATATCTTCAGGTATGCAAAAAAAAATCTTCAACTACACAACTCCTGAAGCACTTTTATTTGTGAATGCAAATTTTTTTGTTACACATACGCAAATGTATGGATATCTTTTACTGAGACTTCAGATTTGTTTTGCACCCAAAATCTCAGACAAAGGGGAGCAAAAGTGAGAGTGTGCAGAAATTGCTATTTGAGCACTTGCAGCGGTGGATTTGTGCACTTGCAAAAAATAAATCTGAAGACCTGTAACTGTTGAATTGTATTTGCAGAAGAAAAATATCTTCAAGTATGCAAAAATAAATTCTTCAACTACACAACTCCCAAAGCACTTTTATTTGTGAATGCAAATTTATAGTTACACATACTCAAATTTATGGTCATCTTTCTCTGTGACTTTGAATTCGTTTTGCACCCAATTTACCTTCATACATTTCTGTCTCTGTTTCACTGAAAGAGCTCAGGCTCACAGTCACATGATGATCTTAAACATTTTAGAAATTCTCTGGTTTGATTGTAAAATCCTGTTTCTCCTCATGTGAACAGAGCTGTGTTCAGTTCTCCTCTGAAATATTCACATTAGTGTTTGAAAGTGAACCGAGAGCAGAGGGACTGACCACAGACTGAGCAGGTCAGAGTGATGAACAGGAGGAGGATGAAGATCATCTTCATCAGTCATGATCTGTAGGAAGAGAAACACCAAAACACAAAGACATGAATCATGGGACTGAGAAAAGTTCAGAATTATGGACAAAAACACATCAAACTTTTTACTCTGTTAAGAGAATAATCTCTGAATTTTGACAGTATTTGACTTTTCATCAGATTAAAAATGTCACATTCTCTTTTCTTTGAGTGTAATTTGCTCTTTATTGTGTTTGACAGTCTTCTCTACATGAGCACTTCTACACACAAGACCAAAGCTCTGCAGCTTCAGGACTTCTTTCTGAAAATAACTTTTTAGTTTTCTGTAGCCACACAGACTTGAGGGTCACTTTTAGGGTGATTCAAATGTTTTATCTAAAGCCTTAAAGAGCTCATATTTAGCCTTAAATCAGGTTCATTTCTGATGACTGCTGGAGTTTGTTTATGACTAAAGTCCAAAATAAGGTCTAGTTTTCATAAACAGAGTACCCCTGATCCACCTGTATTCTCTCTCTGCCAGAGCTCTCCTGCCGTCTACAGTCTGAAATGAGCTCACTGACATTTTAGGAAGTTACTGTGGACACACAGAGGAAGTCTGAGGCTGTTTTCATTCAGATCCTTTGGGGGAGTTGTTCACATACAAGTGGCTGTTGTGGTTCATTTCAATAAATATGAACATGACAATAATCCCTGTTTCAGCCTAAATAACTGAGCCGTCTTGTATAAAGAGGAGGTCTCTGTTCGTTACCAATCAAAGTGGTTCATTTACAATGAGAACACAATCAACTACGAAACAGGGAGATGAGTTACCTCATCACACCGCTGCAGTAGTTTAAGCAGCAGCAGTGGAGATAATAACTGCACCACAGTGACCAGGTAACCTGGCTGAAAACAAACTGAATAATAATGTTCTGATCCCACAGAGTCACTTTCTGAGCTCAGACTAAACATACAGGACAATATCAACACGTGAACATCACTCAGTGTCTCAGGACTCAACAACATGGACTGATTCACAAACTCCTAAAGATTCACTGACCAACATTTTTTCACCCCTTGATGCCTAATGGTATGAATTCGCTCCAAACCGCTTCCATTCATATTGCATCCAAGATAGTGTATGTGTTCCTCCAATTCTGGTTCATGGGTACTCTGTACACACCTAAGAACTTGCTGCAAGTGTTTGTTTCTTGGGGGACTGTTCAAAATTGGAACATCTGGCCGAAGCAAGCAGACACTTCAGGTTTTAACGCAACCGCACACACAGCCAAAAGAGAGGAATGCCTTTTGTTGAGATAAGTGGCTCCAAGATAAAAATACACTCCAGCTTACTGTTTGCTTCTACAGATAAAATATTGATATAGACTGCCTGATGGATATTTTCATGATGGAGCATCATTGGCTCAGCAAACCCTCACCTTGACAGACAAGAAAACCAGAGCCATGTTCATCCAGTGTCAGTGAAGGAAGTGCCGTTACCACCTGCTGCTGATGTACTGAAAATTCAAGAGTCTGACTTTAATGAGAAGAATCATGGAGACAAGTTGGTGTCCCAAGATGATGTTCATTTTATACGCCTGCTGAGTAACACCATTAAGCAAAAGGAAGACGGGCATTATGAAATGCCCCTCCCCTTTAAAGGCAGCAAACCACCATCCTTGCCAAATAACAAGAGGCTGGCCGCTGTACATTTGCAACATTTGAAAAGAAAGTTAAAGGCAAATAGGCAGTATTATGAACCTTACTTGGCCTTCATGGAGGAGATATTTCAAAGAGGCGATGCTGAGCCAGCCCCACCAGCTGATAATGAGACTGTGTGGTACATCCCACATCATGGCGTGTATCATCCCAGGAAGCCGGGAAAATTGCGGGTGGTTTTCGATTGTTCTGCAAAGTTCAGAGGAGTCTCATTAAATGATACTCTACTAACAGGCCCAGACCTGATTAATCCATTGGTGGGAGTCCTGTGCCGGTTCAGGAAGGAGTCAGTGGCTGTTGTTTGTGTCCTTGGAAAAATGTTTCACCAATTATGTCACACCTGAAGCTCGCAATTACCTGAGATTTCTCCGGTGGGAGGGTGGACAGCTGGAAACGGAACCAAGGGAGTACAGGATGACCGTTCACCTTTTTGGGGCTAGCTCTTCCCCCGGGTGTGCTAACTTTGGCCTCAAGTACCGAGCTCAACAGCAAAAGACACGCTTCCCTACAGCAGCTGCCTTCATTGAAAGGAACTTTTATGTGAATGATGGGCTGACAAGCGTCCTGACAATCAAAGAAGCAAAACAACTGATCGTCGAAGCTCAGGAGCTCTGTGCAAGCGCAGGTCTTCATTTGCATAGATTTAACTCAAACCAGGAGGAGGTTGTCTCCAGCATAGCACCCACTGAAAGAGCAGTTAACTCTGATGCCCTCGGCTTTAACCCCAATGCAACAACAGAAGGGCACATTCTAGGTATCCAGTGGTCCGTGACAAACGACACCTTTGGCTTCAACATCAGCACAAAAGATCATCCTCCAACTCGTCGTAGGCTCCTCTCAGTCGTTGCCTCTCTTTATGACCCCCTTGGGTTTGTGGTTCCATTTACCTTAAGGGGGAAGTGTATCCTGCAGGAAATGTGTCGTAGGAGCACAGGATGGGATGACCCAGTTCCTGAGTTCTTGCATGCTCGGTGGGAGGAGTGGAAGGCCGGCCTTGAGCGGCTGAAGGAAATCACCATTCCTCGATGCTATCACCCCTGCAATTTTGGCGTCATTGTCAGAGTCGAACTGCACCACTTTTCGGATGCTAGCAATGTTGGCTATGGCTCATGTTCATACATCAGATATGTGAATGACAAGGATGAGATCCATTGCTGTTTGGTGATGGCTAAGGTGAGGGTGGTACCTACAAAGATCACTAGTATTCAAAGGTTGGAACTTTCGGCTGCTGTCATCGCTGCTAGGATGAGTATCATGTTAAGGTTGGAGCTGGAGATGAAAATTGATGAGGAATTCTTTTGGACCGACTCACAGGTGGTGTTGGCTTATATCAACAACGAAGCACGCAGGTTTCACATGTTTGTGGCTAACCGTGTTCAGCTGATAAGGGAGAGTACAAATCCAAGTCAGTGGCACTATGTCGATTCAGCCCAAAACCCAGTGGACCATGCTTCAAGAGGGCTTTCTATCTCTGACATCACCTCATCCAACTGGCTCTCAGGGCCTCAGTTTCTATGGGAGCGAGAGGTCATTCCAGTACTACACCCCCCCAGTGAGTTGCTTGTAAGCGATCCTGAGATAAAGTCAGTTCAAGTATATGCAATTCAAAGTAATGATCAGCAGGATGTCTTGAGTCGTTTTAATCAGTTTTCCACTTGGACAAGGCTCGTCAAGACTGTGGCAAGAATTTTGAGGCTAAAGACAAAGAAAAGAGGGAATCTGGTGACTGTGGAGGAGCGTAAAGGAGCTGCGGAAGTGATCTGCAAACTTGTCCAGCAGCAAGCTTTCCCCCAAGAGTTTAAGGTCCTGCAAGGGAGTGTTCAAGGGGGCAGCCTCTCTAGCTCAAGCCCATTGTATTGCCTCGATGCCTCTTTGATGGAAGGTCTCATTCATGTTGGTGGGAGGCTAAATGCATCAACTCTCAGTCCAGAATTAAAGCACCCCATTATTCTCCCCAAAGACAGTCACATTACCAACTTAATATTGTCTCATTACCATGCCCAGATTTGTCACCAGGGCCGGGGTCAAACCTTTATGGAAGTCTGAGCCAATGGATTTTGGGTTATGGGTGGAAGTAAGGTGGTCGCCAAGTTGATATACAAATGTGTGCAGTGCCGGAGACTTAGACGACCAGTTGAGGAGCAGAGAATGGCAGCACTTCCCCCAGAACGTTGCAAAGTTTCAGCCCCATTCACATTCTGTGGCATGGACTGCTTTGGCCCCTTCGTGGTCAAAAGAGGTCGAAAAGAGTATAAGAGATATGGACTCATTTTCACCTGCCCATCCTCCCGAGCGATTCATATTGAAATGCTGGAAGACATGACCACAGATGCATTCATCAATGCACTAAGGTGCCTCATCAGTCTCAGGGGAACAGTGTGTCGGCTCTATTGGGGTCAGGGCACAAACTTTATGGGTGCCAAAAATGAATTCAAAGAAGCTCTGAGGCAGTGTGATGTTGACATGCTTAAAACCTTCTTGGCAGATAAGCAATGTGAATGTGTTTCCGCGCTCAGGATTGATGTAAAGTCATTGCAGTGGCATCTGGGAGAGAGCAAATTAGGCGACTTCATTGCGTAATGTACTGCATGTCTGTCGGCTCAGAGAGCATGGTGCAGACTGGATGATTCCTTCACTTAGGACTAAGGGATGCGAATTGCAAAGATTTCATCAATACCAATGCATGTCTCTTGATCCTGCTAATGGACTGCTTCTAGCCCTTAAGTAGATTCCAAGAGGTCAGAAAAAAGTATAAGAATGTATGGACTCATTTTTCAGTGTCAACAATGCCAAACATCCTCACGGCATAGATATCATATTCTGAAAGTTGCTGAATGTTTCCACTCACTTAAGGTTGTGCAGTAAGGCGTAATTAAAATTAAGCCACAATTCTGAGTGCATTCATCAACCCTGCACTAATGGAGATCCTCATCAGGGAATCTCAAAAGGATTACAGTCGATTCAGCATTAGATCGGCTCAACTGGAATTGGTTTTGGTCCAGGGCACAAACTTTATGGGTGCAAAAATAGATTCAAAAAGCTCTGAGGCAGTGTGATGTTGACATGCTTAAAACCTTCTTGGCAGATAAGCAATGTGAATGTGTTTTCAACGCTCCTTCTGCAAGTCATGCTGGTGGCATCTGGGAGAGGCAAATTCGAACTGTTCGTAATGTACTGCATGTCACAATCGCTCAGAGAGCAGGTCGACTGGATGATTCCTTACTTAGGACACTGTTTTTGTAAGCCAGGTCAGAGGTTGTTGATGTCTTAGAAATTATGTGTGATTCGCTGGGGTTTGCTCATTGTCACATACTTTGGTGGGAGTGTAACTGGCTGCCCTTTCAGCTAATTATTATTATAGTATTTTATTATTAGGGCCCGAGCCGAATGGCCGGCGAAGGCCCTATTGTAATCGCTAAATTGTTCTTCTGCCACTTTAACCCCAAATTACGTGCCTTCAACTTCAGATAAACGCAAACGCACCTATCCCCAAAGTTCAGTCACGGCGAAAAATTTATGAATCCAGTGTTTGCACAAAAAAAAGTGCGCCACTGCGCCCCCTACTGGCCTTAAACTGCAGAACATCCGGCTACTTTCACGGATCGACCTGAAATTTTGCGGGCATAACTAGCATGCCTGGACTACAAAAAAGTCTCTTGCTCCCATCGTCAATTCCATACAGGAAGTTCGCAAATTAGCATTGAAAGTCGCATTTTGGCGATTTGCAGGGTACGTATTTGAACGAACTTCTCCTAGGCTTTTCATCGGATCAACTCCAGATTTGAATTGTGTATACTACACACATTGAGGATGAAAAGTTATTAAAAGAATTTTCATTGGTCAATGGGCGTGGCCACAAACCACGCCCAAATTTGGCCAATTTTTGACTAACTCCAATTTGCACGACATTTTTTGGGGCATAACCCCCAGGCCAGGACGATCACCAATATATAAATTGTCATTGGGAATTCCAAACAGGAACTTCTCAAGTTAACGTTGAATTTCCGATTTTCGCGATTTTAAGGCTCACATTTGAACGAAATCCTCCTAGGTTTTTTATCGGATCAATTCCAGATTGGGTTGGTGTATAGTAAACACATTGCCGATGAAAAGTTATTAAAAGATTTTTCGTAAGTCAATGGGCGTGGCCAGGAAGGACGCCCAAAGTTGACCATTTTCGGAAAACACGTAAACCTTAATAACTCTCTTGTACAATGTTACATTGGGGCCGGGTGGGCGGGTGGGGGGGGGGGCCGGGTGCTGCCTGCAGGGGGGCTGCCGCTCTGGGCCCTGGGTGCTGTCTTTGGTGCGGCGGGTCTGTGCCCCCTTGGGTCCTGGGGCTGTCCCTGGGCCTGGTAGTTTGGAGACTGTGTGGGGTCTCGGTTGCCCTGGTGGCGCCCATGGCCGTGTTTTCCCTGGGTTTGGGCAACTACTCGGGTATTCGGTGACCACCTCACATGCATGCATATACAGATACTCAAGCTCCTGTCGAGACTAACTAAGAGACATGATAGATCTCGTCAGAATATGCTGAGTCGGGTACTTCTCACATCCTGGGATACATGCCACTCCATCTCTTATTCAAGTAGGCTCACACCACCCCTGCTATCAAGACCCCACATTTCTGGTGTCCCTGGCTCCCTTCCCTCATCCACTACCCGAACCAGGGTCTTCATCCCTTTCCTACCCTCCCTCCCAAACCCACTACCCGAACCAGGGTCTTCATCCCCTTCCCACTCCCACCCCCCCTCCTCACACCCACTACCCGAACCAGGGTCTTCATCCCGTCCCAACCCTCCTTGTCCTAACCCACTACCCGAACCAGGGTCTTTATCCCTTCCCTACCCCCCTCCCACACCCACTACCCGAACCAGGGTCTTCATCCCTCTCCTAACCTCCCTCCACCTCCACTACCCGAACCAGGGTCTTCATCCCCTCCCCTACTCTACACTCTAATACCTGTTTGTTCCTCTCCCAGTTGTCTTGTCTTGTCCTGTCTTGTCTGTCACTATTTCCCTTCTTTCACACTGTGGTGGCAGCCCTCCCCTCAGCTCC
This sequence comes from Scarus forsteni, assembly GCA_036419115.1. NCBI lineage: Eukaryota > Metazoa > Chordata > Actinopteri > Labriformes > Labridae > Scarus > Scarus forsteni. The sequence continues at coordinate 1,805,506 of JAZDUH010000426.1, forward strand.
CATCAGGGGTTAAATAAAGTTTTATATGATGGAGGAGCCTACAGGGAGGGCTGGTGATGGTCACTATAGCAGTGAATCATATTCACATATCTCTCACGGCTAGAAAAAAATTGCATTAGTCTTTCCAACGCTGCCACCAGACACAGTGCTCAGCTGTAAAGATAATGCAGACAAGGGGAATAAAAAAAAAAAAAAAAAAAAAAAAAAAGAACTCTGCATTGCTTTACAACTTCTTTTTTCAACAACTTACAGGATGCAAAGCGATGAGGTAATGTATCTCTTTCTAGTTACGTAGCGGTAGTTTTTGATGTGTGACAACAAGCAATTTTTGGAAAACTTATTATCGTAGTTTTGTAGCCGGCTATATATCTGTACTTACAGCCCGGTGCTCTAAGACGTGTCTGAATAATATAAATCTGCTCTAGTTTTAATTGTCTTGTTCCTGAAGTTGAGTATCCAGGCCAGTCCAGCCCTGTCCGACCCAACCATGAAGCTAAGGAATAGCATTTATAGATAACCTATTTTGATGCTATAAAACTCATCTTAAAGTGTGTATTTCCATCAGGCATATATCTAAAAATGAGACTTTTTTGTAATCACTTAGAAACTCCTCACAGTCCCTTTAAATATTTTCAAAAATATGTCAGATAAACATATAACACAGTTACTCCCACACACCTGAGTTTGTTGTGACTGAATGTGAAAGAGAGAGTGTCAACTATCACATCACACATGGTAATAAAACACTGTCTGATAACTGTCAGTCAGAGTCCTCTTACTTCTAAAACGAGGGCACAATTCCACTGAATTTATCGTCTCCCCCGTTTCTCTCGTCTCTGCTGGAGTTTTATCTCCCCTCAGTTTTAGAAGTTTGACCCTCCATCCTTTCACTGCAGCAGCTGATGTTTTAAAGTAAGAGACATCAAATCATCTGCTGGATAAGCTCACAGCTAAAGATGCTCCCCTCTGCTGCAGGTCACACAGACGTCTCATGTAATAATTAACCCTATAAAACCAATGGTATCATATTTGATACATACTTTTATCATAGCTCTGTCTACACAATATGATCAACAAACTACAAAACCCAAAACCAGTGAAGTTGGCACGTTGTGTAAATCGGAAATAAAAACAGAATACAATGATTTGCAAATCCCTTTCAACTTATATTCAATTGAATACACAGCAAAGACAAGATACTTAACATTCGAACTGGTAAACTTTATTTTTTGCAGATATTAGCTCATTTGGAATTTGATGCCTGCAACATGTTTCAAAAAAGCTGGCACAAGTGACAAAAAAGACTGAGAACGTTGAGGAATGCTCATCAAACACTTCTTTGGAACATCCCACAGGTGAACAGGCTAATTGGGAACAGGTGGGTGCCATGATTGGGTATAAAAGCAGCTTCCCTGAAATGCTCAGTCATTCACAAACAAGGATGGGGCGAGGGTCACCACTTTGTGAACAAATGCGTGAGCAAATTGTCCAACAGTTTAAGAAAAACATTTCTCAACCAGCTATTGCAAGGAATTTAGGGATTTCATCATCTACGGTCCGTAATATCATCAAAAGGTTCAGAGAATCTGGAGAAATGACTGCACGTAAGCGGCAAGGCCGAAAACCAACATTGAATGCCTGTGACCTTCGATCCCTCAGGTGGTACTGCATCAAAAACCGGCATCACTGTGTAAAGGATATCACCACATGGGCTCGGGAACACTTCAGAAAACCACTGTCAGTAACTACAGGTTGTCTACATCTGTAAGTGCAAGTTAAAACTCTACTATGCAAAACCAAAGCCATTTATCAACAACACCCAGAAAAACCACCGGCTTCACTGGGCCCGAGCTCATCTAAGATGGACTGATGCAAAGTGGAAAAGTGTTCTGTGGTCTGACCAGTTCACATTTCAAATTGTTTTTGGAAACTGTGGTCGTGTCCTCCGGACCAAAGAGGAAAAGAACCAGCCGGACTGTTATAGGCGCAAAGTTCAAATGCCAGGACCTGTGATGGTATGGGGGTGTATTAGTGCCCAAGGCATGGGTAACTTACACATCTGTGAAGGCACCATTAATGCTGAAAGGTACATACAGGTTTTGGAGCAACATATGTTGCCATCCAAGCAACGTCTTTTTCATGGACGCCCCTGCTTATTTCAGCAAGACAATGCCAAGCCACATTCTGCACGTGTTACAACAGCGTGGCTTCGTAGTAAAAGAGTGCGGGTACTAGACTGGCCTGCCTGTAGTCCAGACCTGTCCCCCATTGAAAATGTGTGGTCATTATGAAGCGTAAAATACAACAATGGAGACCCCGGACTGTTGAACAACTTAAGCTGTACATCAAGCAAGAATGGGAAAGAATTCCACCTGAAAAGCTTCAAAAATTGGTCTCCTCAGTTCCCAAACGTTTACTGAGTGTTGTTAAAAGGAAAGGCGATGTAACACAGTGGTAAAAATGCCCTTGTGCCAACTTTTTTGCAATGTGTTGCTGCAATTAAATTCTAAGTTGACGATTATTTGCAAAAGAAAATTAAGTTTCTCAGTTCGAACATTAAATATATTGTCTTTGCTGTGTATTCAATTGAATATAAGTTGAAAGGATTTGCAAATCATTGTATTCTGTTTTTATTTAAGATTGACACAACGTGCCAACTTCACTGTTTTTGGGTATTGTACAAAAAAACCCATTTGAATACAGTCAGATGAATAAATTGATAAAAATATCCTTAAATGGATTATCAGTCGCCAAAACACCTAATTTATAAAAAGAGATATGAAAAATATATATGTTGGATTTTAAGGACATTTTGATTTTTATGGATTTTAGTAGAAAGTGAAACAAACATTTTATCTACAAAAAATTTGAATTTTCTGGCTATAATCCATGGTCCTGGGCATTAAAGGGTTAAAACAGCCACACTTTACCCCTTGGGGTCTCGATGTGTTTTTTTTGCCACAAAGGTGATTTTAAGAACTAACGGACCATAACTTCCACTAGGGCTGGACAATTATTCAAAAATAATTGAACTCAACATTTAGTCCCTCTCATCCAAGTAATTTTACTCATGATAATTACTTGATTTTCCCCTGTGGAAGTCACATTACAGCGCCCCCTCCAAATAGTCTACATTCACTGTCGCCAAGAGTGAGCATGGAGGAGACAAGCGCCAATCTATCAGAGGACCTAGTAGCCAAGAAAAACACCAAACACCCACCATTGTTACAGCACCTTTTAGTTCTTTGCACAGGACATCAAGCAGAAAGAAGTCAAGAAGATCATGTTGATGACTGTTGGTACTGCCACTAATTTGTTCCAGCATAGCATTAAATAACCGTTCATTAATTGTTTTCCAGGTAAGACCTTCAATTAATTGTGATATTGAGATTAGGTAATATGGCCCAGCCCTAACTTCCACTGTCTTCAAGAACAGCCACAAACTTCAGCTGCTGTAAGAACACATCAGGTAATTGTTTGTCATTTTCCCCTCAAGTCTCTTCATGTAGATCATTCCTGATCAAAACTATTTTTTTTTTTTTCCAAACTTTTTTTATTGAAGTTTTCAATAAAATGTACAACAAGCATGAGTGTACGGATAGAGCTTGATATAAAACACAAAACAAAGAACAACCATGAGAACATATCACAAAATAAAGGTTCTCATAATCTCATGTCTGGCCGACTAACCAAATAAAAGCAGATAATATTGTACAATGATAGTAGACAGCATGTACTTGACAGTAAAACAACTGAATAGATCTATAGAAAAAAAAATGAATAAAAATACACTCTTTTCACATATACATTGAATAAACTCCCACATTTGTAAAGTTTAAATTTCAGTCCTCTGATTCTGGAGGTGGGATATCAAGACAAGCTTTCTTTACATAACTGAAAAAGGACCCCATGTTTTGTTAAACTTGGTGACTGAGCCTCTCAATACACAACGTGTTTTCTCCATCTTGATAAAATATAAAATGTCTTTGAGCCATACAGAGTGAGATGGAGGGGAAGGTGATTTCCATTTTAATAATATGCAGCGTCTTGCTAAAAGAGTCACAAAGGCCACAAGGTCTGCTTTATAACAAGGCAATTTCAAATCAGTGGGTGGAACATCAAAGCAGGCAGTCATAGCAGCAGGTGGAAAGGGGACCTCAATGCAGGTGGAGATCGTCTCAAAAATTTTAGACCAAAAGTTGCCAAGAGACGGACAAGACCAAAACATATGACCATGCGTTGCTGGGGCTTGGTGACAACGATCGCATAAGGCGTTAACATTTTCATAAATCTTGGCCAATTGCACCTTGGTAAAATGCGTGCGATGCAAAACTTTACATTGGATTAGCCCAAGCCTGGCACAGATTGTAGTACAGTGAACACGATATAAGATCAGCTTCCACAGATCATCTGAAATTAACTCTCCCAGATCCTCTTCCCATCCCCTTTTAATGTTTAGAAGAGCAGTGGGGCGCAGTGAAGAAATGAAGTCATATATAACAGATACAGCACCTTTTTTGAGAAAGGTAAGTTTCCAAAAGTCATCTAGAGAAGTAGCACCTGAAAGATTAGGGAAGAGGGGGTCTCTATTATGAACAAAACTGCGGATTTGTAAGTATCTGAAAAAATGCTGTTTTGTAAGTGAGAACTTTTCAGATAATTGCTCAAATGATGCAAAACTATTATTCATGTATAAATCTCTGAATGATCTGATACCCAAAGAGGACCAGGAGAGAAAACATTTGTCCATCAGAGAGGGGGGGAATACAGGATTAGCTGCAATAGGGGCCAGCATAGAAAAGTTCTGTAAACCAAAGTGCCGCCTAAACTGGTTCCAAATTCTAAGAGTGGATTTGACAATTATGTTTTTAGAGTAGGGAGAGGAGGGGAAGTTCAGAGGAGCATGAGCTAAAGCTGACAATGAAGAGGGACTAGAGGAAGCTGATTCCATAATTAACCATGCAGGGGGTGCAGAGCCATCAAACTTAGCCCAAAGCTTTAATATTCTTAAGTTGGCTGACCAATAATAGAATCTAAAATTTGGAAGATCTAAACCTCCCAGAGGCTTTGATCTTTGCAGTATGGATCTGCTGAGCCTAGGTGTTTTACCATTCCAGATAAATCCTGACACCAAGCTATCAATTTTATGAAAGAAGGATTGTGTAAGGAAAATTGGTAGGTTTTGAAAAAGATATAACATTCTAGGTAGGGAGTTCATTTTGACTGTGTTAATTCGTGCAGAAAGTGATAGGGGTAGGACTGACCAGCGCTCAAAATTCTTGCGGAGTTTTGACATTAGGGGCAAGAAATTTTGTTTAAATAGTTCTTCAAATTTGGCAGTGAAGTCGATGCCCAGATATTTGAAACCTAGCAGGGCAACTTTAAAGGGTAAAGTATGTAAGGGATAATTGCGAGCCTCTGTATTTAAAGGGAAAATTTCACTTTTGTCTAGATTAATTTTATAACCTGATTCATTACTAAATGAATTCAGAATATCAAGGGCAACAGGGACAGAGACAGAGAGATTAGAGACAAATAAAAGTAAATCGTCAGCATAAAGGGAAGTCTTCCGTTCAATACCATATCTGCTAACCCCAGTTAAGTGAGGGTGTCGCCTAAGAGAGATAGCCAGTGGTTCGATTGCTATTGCAAATAGTAAAGGACTTAAATTGCAGCCCTGTCGAGTAGAGCGAGAAAGAGGAAAGAAAGTAGAGTTAATATTATTTGTTCAAACAGAGGCTGTGGGAGAAGTATATAATAATTTAATCCAACTAATAAAAGTCTTACCAAAGCCAAATTTATCCATTGTATAGAAAAGGTAACCCCACTCCACCCGGTCAAAAGCCTTCTCTGCATCCAGAGAGATCACAGCTTCTGACACAGGTGAAGTGGGGGGGGGTTGTACATTACATTAAGAAGATTTCTGATATTAAAAAAGGGGTGCCTATTTTTAATAAAACCTGTCTGGTCTTGAGAAATAATAAAAGGCAATACAGACTCCAGACGCATAGCTAACAGCTTGGAAAGAATTTTTAAATCAACTGAGAGCAGGCTGATAGGGCGATAACTTCCACATAGAAGTGGGTCCTTATTCTTTTTTAGGATTAGAGAAATAGAAGCCTGAGTAAGAGTGGGTGGTAAACTATGTGAATTAAAGGACTCATTATACATATCTAAAAGAATTGGTGCTAATTGGTGAAAAAACTTCCTGTAAAATTCAATAGAGTAGCCATCTAAACCTGGGCATTTACCTGTTTGCATAGCTTTAATAGCTTTTTCAAGTTCCTCCAATGTAATAGGCTCATCTAATCTAGCAGCCACTTCACTATCAACTCTGGGGATGTTAAGCAAGTTAAAAAAATGATCAAAGGCATCAAGATCATTTGCCAGTTCTGCAGTATAAAGGGATGAGTAAAATTGTCTAAATTGTTCGTTAATTAGTTTGGGATCAGTAGTTATACCTGTCTGACATTGAATTTTAGGGATTTGATGAGAAGCTGATTCTTGACTCAATCGGTGAGCTAACAACTTGCTTGCCTTTTCACCGTACTCATAATGCATACATCTGGATTTAAATAACAGTTCCTCAGTATGATTAGTGGTAATTACATCAAATTCAGTTTGTAACAAAAGCCGTTCTTTATACAGATCTGATGTAGGGCCAACAGAGTAGGCTTCATCTATCTGCTTGATCTGCTTAGATATGTTAATAAGCCTCCTCTTTCTATTTTTAGCTTCGTGTGAACAATAAGAAATAATTTCTCCTCTCAAATAGGCTTTTAATGTCTCCCACAACAACGAAGCTGAAACCTCAGGTGTTCTATTGACAGTAATAAAAAAATCAATTTGCTTAGAAATAAATGTAACAAAACTTTCATTTGATAAGAGAGAAGTTTTAAGTCGCCAAGGTGGGCGAGTAATGTCACATCCCCTCATTTGTAAATCAAACAAGACTGGAGCATGGTCAGATATAACGATCGCATCATATGAGCAGGATAATACTGATGGGATAAGCCTGTTATCAATAAGGAAATAATCTATGCGTATGAAGGTGTGGTGCACAGGAGAAAAATATGAGTACACTTTCCCCGTTGGATTATAAAAGCGCCAGGGGTCTATGAGTGACAGTTCTTGAATAAAGGAATTAATGGTCTTAGCTGATTTTGAAAGAGCAATATTTTTTGTGGAGGAGCGATCCAATGATGGGCAGAGCCAACAATTAAAATCTCCTCCTAAAATAAGTTGGTATGTGGATAAATCTGGTATCGAAGAGAATAGGACTCTAAAAAAACCCATCATGGTCCCAGTTAGGGCCATATATATTGAGCAGAATTACTGGGTGGCCGTAAAGCTTCCCAGTGACCTGCAAAAACCTGCCGTTTGGGTCCGAACGAACATCTATGCAGACAAAATTAACTGATTTATGGATTAATATAGCTACACCTCTAGCTCTACTCTGAAAGGTAGAATGATATATTTGACCAACCCACCTTTTACGTAATTTAACATGGTCAATTGGTCTGAGGTGGGTTTCCTGCAAGAAAGCTATATGAACACCTAGATGTTGAAGAAGTCCAAGTACTTTGCTACGCTTAATTGGCTGGTTTAAGCCTTTGCAGTTCCAGCTACAGAATGAGACCACTCCATCCTTTTTTGTGACTTTTGGTTGGGTCATAAATTAAGTGAGGAAAGTGTAAGATCACAGGATAAATTAAGGTAAAACATATATTTTGTCATACAAACTGAAGCAGAATGTAAATGGTGTAACAGCATTTTCAGGAGTATTTTAAAAGAAACTTTAAGGTTTAGCGGCCAGACTATGAAGATCTTAATAAAAACATAAAAAGAGAACAATGAACACACACATGTCCCACCCCCCACCCCTGCTGAAGCGTCTTCTTGAACTAGACGCGCGCATTTCCCAATACTACTGATAGTCATTAACTCGCACAGAAAAAAGAAAAACCTTAACACTTTTCCTGAAGTTAAGTGGCAAAATAAATATTAAATTACACTGCTGAAAAAAGCCTCGAATTAAATATACCGTTTATTGGGCTTCCTGGTGAACTCGCCTTCCTCTTACATGGGGGTTGCTGGAGGGACCACTTTTTTCAGTTTATTGTTCATGAAAGATGCAGAGCTGTCCGGGTCCTCAAACGTGTGCGTGGTCCCGCTCGGCAGGGTGATTTTCATCACAGCTGGAAACATTAATCCAAACTTTACTCCAGGGCAGGTGCACAGCTCGCGCTTCACACCTCCAAACGCAGCTCTCTTCTTGGACACGGCAGTCGTATAGTCGGGGAAAATGAAGATTTTTTCCCCTTGATATCGAAGAGGGGTGTCACGGGAGGCACCGGCGGCACGGCGCAAAATTTCGTTACGGACGTGAAAGAAATGGATTCTGATGATGATGGGCCGTGGTGGGTCACCCTCCTTTGGCTTTGCGCGCAGCGCGCGGTGCGCTCTGTCTAGCAGGGGCGTCTCATCCAGATTTAACAAGTCCTTCAGAAGTTGACTGATTGATTCGGTAGGACGCGGTCCCTCCGAGCCCTCAGGGACACCCACCAGGCGCAGGTTGTTCCGTCTCGATCTTCCCTCTAAATCCTCACATTTGTCTGTTAACAGTCTCACTTGAGTAACAAGCCCATCAACAGTGGAGTTCAGCGAGGAGAGTTGACCACTGTGGTCGCTTGCTGTTTTTTCCAATTCCTGCATGGTGTTTTCCTCAGAGTTAATTCTCTGCGGTAAAGGTACGGTGGTGTTTTTAAGCTCTGTGCGCACCGAGTGAATCTCGGCTCGTAAACTGGTTGCCAGTGAGTCGATTCGGCCACATATATCCTGTTTCATTGAGTCGAGCATGGATTGAAGAGTCTGGAGGTTAGCTGTGTTAGCTACGTCAGCATTACCGTCAGCAGCCTCGCCTGGTGGTGACGGTGATGGCGGTCCGGCTGGCTGGGAGGCCTTGCTGCGGCCTGCTCGAGCAGTGTCCGTCTTGTATTTAGTCGAAGACATTGTAAATTCAAAATCCAAAAAGTTGTTCCAAACTAAGTATCAAACATTAATGAGTCCAAAGGTGCCAGACAGTTAAAGTAGAAGGCCTGAATAAGTGAAGTTTGCCACAAAACAACAGAGCTACGAAGAAATGCGTCCTACATGTGCGGTGCCTGGCTCCACCCCCCGATCAAAACTATTTTTTAATTAAGGATTTTAACCCGTTAAATGACAGTTACATAGGTGATTTCATGACATTGTCGAAGGTGCATTTAAAACTAGAAAAGCACTCAGAGAGCGCAGACCTCTGCCAGCACCACAGTCCTCTCCTTTATTGTGATTTTTTTTTTTTTAATTTTATTTTTCTCAGGGACATCAAAAACATATTGCATCATTTCACAAAAGACAGAATGAATATATGTACATATTAGATGTATAAATCAAGAGTAATTGAAACATCCTTCTATGTCTCAACAGTATCTTCCTCAGTTAGTATTCTCCCTTACATTTTAGCTTTTTTGTTTTATAGAAACCCAAACATATCAAACATGAACAAAGAATGTCACACTTATTCACCAGATCTAGATTCTCTTACACCACAAGTACCACAATAGTCAGAAGAAAAAAAAAAAAAAAAAAAAAAATTAAATTCATCAGTTGTTAAATCAAATCTGGTCTTTGTGAGCCAATAAATTTAACCCACTTTGACCAAAATCCCTTACATTTCTCTGACTGCAGTTTGATAGAAAAAGTTAGTCTCTCCATAATGTAAATTTCATGAATGATTTCAAACCAGTCCTCTATGCTTGGGGCATTGGGTTGTAACCACTTTCTAGTCAAAGCTTTCTTCCCTGCAATGAGGAATATTCTCATTAAATATTTATCAGCTGTAGTTTGAATAAATCCCTCTATAGTACCTAAAAATAAAGTCTTGACATCATATGAAATGGGGATTCGAAATATTGTTTCTAAACACTTATGAATGTCTTGCCAGTATAATCTGATTTTAGGGCATTCCCAAAATAAATGAAAATGGTTTGCAACATCAAATCCACACAACCTCCAACAGTTTGTACCAACATCTTGATGTCTCTTCTGAGCTGGGGTAATAAAAAATCTCATTATACTTTTCCAACCAAACTCCCTCAAACTATGAGAAGATGTAGTTTTCCACTGTAATTCAATCATATTTTCCCATTCATCCTCAGATATAATTATTCCTCCTTCTCTCTCCCATTTCCTTTTAACATGAAGAGTGTTTGAGTCAGAAGAGTTCTGAAAACTTTTATATAATTTGGAAATCATTTTACTTCCACATCCTGATTTGTAAGATGTCACAAAGACATTTAGTAACTCACTGTCTAGTTTTCCTGATGCTTCCATCATTATTTCATTCACACGATTTCTTAATTGTAAATATCTAAAAAAGTCTTGGTTCTCCAGTTCATATTCTTTTTTAACTGTTTCAAAACTCTTCATAACTCTGTTGTGGATCAAACAGCAGTATGCAGTTAATCCTTTCTCCTTCCATGTTTTAAATCTACTGTCATTCTTATTAGGCATAAAATCTACATCATATGCACACCATCGTAATATTTTCTCTGCCTCCCTTAGGTTAAGCTTTTTGATCACCGTCCTCCATGTTTTGAGGGTTACTTTTATCCAAGGATTATTTTTGTCCACAAAACAGTCTATCAATTTACTATCAGCTATTACAGCTTGTAGTGGTGGTCCTGTTGCTGCTCCTTCCTCTATCTCCTTCCATCTTGCCTCAAACTTTGAATCACAAAGACACACCAAAGGTCTCAATTGGGCAGCCAAATAGTAATTTTTAAGAATTGGCAAAGCAACTCCCCCTTTCTCTTTTGGTAACTGCATTACCTTGTATTTTATTCTTGGCTTTTTACCCATCCAGATATAACGAGAAATTAGCTTATCCCATTCAATGAAGTGCTGTTCACTAATTTCAATTGGCAGTGAATTAAATAGATATAACATACGAGGTAACACAACCATTTTAATGGAATCAACTCTTGACATTAAGCCCAAAAAGGGTAATTGATTCCATCTTTGAATGTCAGATTTAATTTTATCATTTAATAAGGTATAATTAGCTTCAAATAATTTTGTAATATCCTGAGTAAGATTAATCCCTAAATACTTCATAGAATTTATATCACATGACAAGCCATATTTAGACAGGAAAGGCCTTGGTGGTTCAAAGTTGAAAGACAAGATCTGAGTCTTTTGAACATTTAATTTGTAACCAGACAAAAGACCAAATTTTTCCAAGGATGCCATTAAGGCTGGTAGAGATATTAAAGGTTGGGACATAAAAATTAACACATCATCCGCAAATAAAGATAATTTGTGTTTTTTACCTGCTATATCTATACCCCTAATCTCTTTAGCCTGTCGGATATACTGGCTAAGAGGTTCTATAAACAGAGCAAACAGGAGAGGTGAGCATGGACAACCCTGTCTACATGAACGTTCTAATGTGAAGGACTTAGAGAGGCTGCCATTAATTTTAATCCTTGCTGTTGGATTTTTGTATATTGTTTGGAAGGTCTCAATTAGGGTTCTGTTAAAGCCAAACTTATCCAAAGCCTTATACAGAAAGGACCATCTTACGGAGTCGAAAGCTTTTTCCGCATCCAATCCCATAAGCATAGCTGGAATTTTATTTTCTTGTATATGCCATATCACATGTAATGTCCTCCTGAGACTGTCTTGGGTTTGTCTCTGGTGGATAAACCCAGTCTGGTCAAGGTGTATCAGAGATGGTAATATCTTTTCTATTCTTCTGGCTAATATTGACATGAAAATTTTATAATCTACATTTAATACTGAGACAGGTCTGTAATGTTTACAATCTAATCTGTCTTTGCCTTCTTTAGGAATGACGGAGATTACCGCTTCCCTCCAGGAGGGGGGGATCTGTCCTTTTTTAAGTGCACAATTACATATTTGGTGTAACTTTGGAGTTAACTGATCACTAAAAATCTTATACCATTCGGCCGTAAAGCCATCTAAGCCTGGGCTTTTATGTGGTTTAAGTCTTGATATTGCTGCCTTTATTTCATTAACTGTGATTTCATTTATCAAACTTTTATTTTGTTCATGTGTAAGTGTTGGCAAGTTCAGCTGTTCAAGAAAGCTTTCAATATCATTGTTGTTATCCAACTTGGGTTGTGTATATAATATTTTATAATATTCCTCAAAAGTGTGTTGGATCTCCTCTAGTTTATGTTGTATTCTTTTAGTTTGGGGGCAACGTATTTTACTGATGGTACTGTTTGACTGCTGTTTTCTCAGTCGAAATGCCAATAATTTCATTGCCTTGCTTCCAGCTTCATAGTGACCCTGTTTTAAAAATATTAATTTCTTTTCAACCTCCTCTGAATATAATTCATCTATTTGTTTTTGTACTTTTTTAATTTCCTTCCCCCTATCTGGTTTCTTCTCCTCCTTATGATCTTTCTGTAATTCCTTGAGTTGTCGGTTTAAATTTTGGAGTTTTTCTTTTTTACTTTTCTTCAAAAAAGAGGAAAAGGAAATTACTTTTCCCCTTAATACTGCTTTATATGCATCCCATACCATAGGTGGTGACACCTCCCTTTTCTCATTCTCTTTAAAATAATTTTCTATTTCCTTTTTCAAATCCTCTTTAATCCGGGGATTGTTAAGAATTCTTGAGTTTAGTTTCCATAAAGTAGTTTTTTGTTTATTGCTAATACTTAATATCATACTAATTGGGGAGTGGTCGGACATATCTATTGTTCCTATGTCATATGATTGAACTCTGAACAAATCTTTTTTAAATACAAAAAAATAATCAATCCTTGAATAGGTGGATTGAGGTGCGGAAAAGTAAGTATAATCCCGAGTTGTTGGAAAAAGATCTCGCCATACATCTGTTATACCTATTTCTTCCATCATTGTATTTACTTTATTTGTTGTGGGTTTATTGAATCCCGGATTATGCCTAGAGGAATCTAATTTTGATAATCCTATATTCATATCACCTCCACAAATAAGCACCCCCCGGGATTCAGTCAATATCATATTGAATATTTTCTTATAAAAAGGCCACTCACTGCCTGGGGGAGCATATATGCAGAGAAGTGTCACTATTACTCCGTCAATCCTTCCTATGACCATTACATAACGACCCTCCTTATCCTTAATCTCTGAGATATGTTCAAACTGAATCTGATTTGAAATAAGAATGGCAGCCCCTCTCCTATGTCCGGATCTGTATGAGGAATAAAAAATTTGCTTAAACCGTCCTCTTTCCAGTTTTCTATGTTCAGTGTCCACTAAATGTGTTTCCTGTAAAAAGGCTATCTGGGCCTCTTCCTTCCTCAATTTTGATAATATTTTACTTCTTTTAATTGGATTAAGAATCCCATTCACATTATAGGAGATCACCTTCAAAGTGTTATTCATCATAGTTTTTGTGTTCAAGAGTTGATCGATCTTTCAATGAAGTCTGTATGACATTCCCTATGCTGCTCTGAACTGCAGCAAACAAAACATGAACCAAATGAATATTAATTAACATCCAAATACACTGAAACGGAGTTCCAAGAGTGGGGTTTAGTAAAAAACCCTGTGTGTGAACTTCTAATGCAGCCTCCATGAGGGGAGGCCTCCCTTTTAGGGGAGGGCCCTCATTTCTGATGGTTTTAGCATGAGTCTCCTCCATAATGAGGTATATATGGTCCCCAACTAAATAATTATGCCATGGTTTTGGCTTTCATAACTAGTTGTATGAATACTGCACCACAAATACATAACTAGAGAAATTAAAATTTGTTGTGCTTTCAAATAGTTTGATCAACATCTTTTAACCAAAATTTTAGTACAAATCAAAATCAAAATCAAAATACCCAAGAGGTAATCATAGATAAGGGTCTATATATCCTCAAAAATAGTATTTACCGATAATGATAACAATAATAAAACAAAGTAAGGTGGATAGTCAGTATGAAATAATCATCTGAACAGCAGCATTAGTAAGGAGGGGTCCTCGTTGCACCTGTTAATCAGTGTCCAAACATACCTCTGAGGTAACTCTTGTACTGGAGATATTTCTAAACAAAACAGTTGTTTTACTCAGCCTGGGGCCTGTACTACGAAGCTGGATTAAGTCATCCAGGATAACTCTGCGACATCTCGCTAAACTTCACCGGATCTCCGTCATCCGGATCTGCCGTACTACGAGGCTCGTTATCAACTCGATAAGTGAATCCGGCTTGGATCTATGCGCGCACACATAAAATGGGCGTGGTTAGTGGCCCCGGAGCATTTTCCACAATGGAGAAGAGAGCAGCCTACTTCACAGCAGAGGAGCAGCAAATAATCCTGCAAAAGTATGAGGAGTACCGCAGTATTATCCAGGCCAGGAGCAACACGACTGTAGCCGCGAGAAGCCGGAAGGATTGCAAGCACATTTTCCACATTTTCCTACATTTTCCAGAAACACAAATCGCTTAAAATGTAATAAAGAAGTCGTCCACATTAAACCAAAATTATGTAATTAAATAGTCTTTTAAATGGTGATGAATAATTATCCTTTTTATTTTAAATGTAATGTAATTAGCCTAAATATAATATTTAATTTCACTTTTAGTGTACTTTGGATCTAAAACAACATTTATCCCACTGTCATGATCCACCGCTATTGGACAGTGTAAAACATTTCCTCTTTTTTGTTAATTAAAATAATAAATGGACAGTGTTGATAACACTGGGATAAATCTATGAATGAAATTAAACGTAAATTAGATATTTAAAAATATTTCTTCAAAATAAATTATGTCCCTCAGTTTCATGGTGTTACTACCAAAATTTGGAGATCATATTACATTAGACAACATTTAAGATATGATGATTACTTATTTAGGCTAATTGTAATTGAACTTTAAACCAAAATTATTGTTACTTGACTTTATCCATAATAAAGTTCAGTACAATTATCAGCATGCGTTGTCTTTTCTCAGAAGTAAACATCCCCGGATCAAATGTTATCACTGACATTGAGAAATAATGTCAAATAGTTTGAATTAAACACGTTACTGTTTTATTTCATGGAGTTTTGTCAGCAGTCTTCAGATGTTGTGATATGTGCCTTTAGATTAATTTTATTGCATTCATGAATCTTGTGATTGTAACCTAAAATATGTTACCACCAATGACAGAAATAACATAAAAATACTGACAAGAACGATTTTTCTGTGTCCATTATTGTTGCTAAAACATCATGGTCAGCATACTAATAAATAGGCTACTCTACATTTGTCTAAACGCAATTACTTTTTTTAACTTGTTTGACCAGGAAAATCACATTCATATTTTTAAAATGACCTTAGTGCATTATTTGCCACATAAGGCTCCAGCAGGTCACAGATGTGTATAAGTCCCTCCGTGAAAATCTGTACCTCTGTACAAGATTTCTTCTGGTAAATCAAGCCGATTACTTCTGTCTCGAAAAAAACGCTCACGACGAAGCGCTCCTCTTACAATTTGTGCACCGACATTAACCGGTTCTGGCAGAAATGGGCAAGCCATTTTCCAAGACAGCAAATTGGTGACTGTGCGGTCTTTTATGCCTGCCCGAGAGAACCGATTGGTCAGCGGACGGTCTGTCACACCCCGTGAGCTCTTATCCTGGAACTTAACCTGCTCCGGACCAGGTTTGGCGTTCAGCATCAGTTACCGGGGCAACGTGTCTGGATAAAAAGAGATCCACATTCGTAGTGCGGAAAATCCGAAACTTATCCAGGAAGTTATCTCTCTAAGAGCTAATCCAGCTTCGTAGTACAGGCCCCTGGTCTTGTTCTTTCTGGGAAGGTTCCCAGCTGAATTTTTGGAGCTTGTCTTTGTATGTTGATAGTTGTTTACGGCCCTGCGTCTGTCCTCGTCTCCCGCTGACAGTCCATGACAGCTTCCGGATCTGCTCCAACAATGTCTCAGGTGGTTTAAGCACGGTGACCTGCAGCCCTTTCTCTGCCATCTCCTTTGTTGCTTCCTCAGCCGAGGTGTAAAGGCGGGTTCCCTCTGGATAAAACACTCGGAGTTTTGCAGGGAAAGGGGTCTGAAACCGAATCCCCCTCTCTTTCAGGACCCTTTTAGCTTCGGTGTATTCCTGCCTTTTCTTAAGTACACTTGGTGCATAATCATTGTCCAGATTAATTTGTGCATTCTTCCAAACGAACCCCTTCTTTTGCCATGCTTTCCTCAGGACGTCTTTTGTTCTATAGCTCAGAAACTTGACGATGATGGATCTCGGGGGGGCTCCTTCTCGCGGTGCGGGTCCGAGTGCTCGATGCACCCTTTCTATTTGGAGATCCATATCGGGGGCTAAGGATAGGTTCTGTTTCAAAAGCTCTTCGACAAACCCGACTATAGACGAAGACTCGTTCTCAGCCCCCTCCGCTACTGAATAGATCCTGATATTATTTTGTCGGGACCTCCCTTCTCGGTCAGATATCTTAGCCTGCAGGTAGGCCTGAAGTTTCGTTAGCTCCTCCATCACCTCTTCTAATGATTGCATCCTGTCCTCGGCGTTTGTTATTCTTTCCTCCGCTTCGTCAAGTCTCAAATTAGTTTTGCGTATCTCTTCCTTAATATCACCAAGTTGTTGGTTGTTGTCTTGTCGGAAGCTTTTAATTTCAGTCAATATAGTTTTCAGACTGACCTCCATCTCTTCTTCTTCTTCTTCATTAGCCGTAGATGGTGAGCTACAGCTAGCGTTAGCTACGTAGCACTCTCGATTTTGATTTGCACTTTGGTCGACGTTTTGTGCAGATTTTTTAAGTTTCCCTTTCATCTGCCGGTCTCTCATCAGCATTTTACCCTTCTCCATCTTTCTGGTCAAAGCTTAGTTCGAGTTAAGTGAGTTAGAAGGGTAATTTATCCGTAGTTGGTTATGGAGATAAATTCTCAAGCCGCCATCTTTGCAGCTGCGCAGTCGGACTCCTTATTGTGATTTTTATCTTAAACATACGTCCTACCTTTATTTCATCGAAATATTTAGATTCCTTGACCATGAAAACATCCCATAGCAGATGGATTCATAATGATATCTATTTTAGTTCAGTAGTTATTCATGAAAATCACATTTTTCATCATGGCGGATCCAGACGGTGATCTGGTGTTGTGCCAAAAGTTGATTTTTGCCAGAAACTGATTTCTGGTCCACGGGAGCGCACAGCCGTCATAGTTGAAAAGTGCAGCTTCTGTGGCTCTTCGGCTTCATCAGACTCAAACAACCAGTTTATTTATGCTCATCTAATGATGTTTATTTGTGTTTGCTTTGATAGCCTCCTGTACGTCTACAGAAGGCTATTATAAGGGGTAAAAACTACTGGTTTGAGTCAAATCTTGCAAATATTGCACTATGTTTTATATTAATTCATTTTTTGCACAATATCCATCTATGTACAATACCAGAGGCATGAATCAGTTTTGACAAGCAAAACAAGCTGAGTTTACATTGTACTGTCCCTTTACTCATTTATTAAGGGGTAAAAAGAACTGGTATAAGTCAAATCTTTGAAATATTACACTGCTGTTTTATATTAAGTAATTTTGAGGAAAAATATCCATCTTGGTACAATGCCAGAGGCATGAATCAGTTTTTGGCAAGTAAAATAAGCTGTTTTTTACATTGTAATGTGGTTTTAATCATTTTCAAGGCGTAAAAAGTCCTGGTTAGAGTCAAATCTTGTAACTATTACACTGCTGTTTTATATCAAGTACCTTTGATCATTTTCTACATTCATTTTTCCTACATTTTTAACCAATCAATGACATCTGCTATGAATTTGGCAGCTAAAGAGTTAAAGGTCCAGTGTGTAGTTTTTAGCGACATCTAAAGGTGAGGTTTGAGATTGCAGCACTCCAGCGCTCCCTCCTCCCTGATGGAAACTCCTGGAGCTACGGTGGTCTTCCAAGGACAAGAAGCGTTTTTTCAACATGGCGTCGTCAACGAACGTTTCCAGCTACCAAGCTATCAAATATCTCTGTTGATTCACCACATTTGAAAGTTCAGAGAGCATTTTAGGCGAGAAAGTCACCATGCAGAATACCAAAATGTGGTCATTTGAGCCATAAAACGCACGGATACAAACTTCATTTCGGTATTTCGGACATTCTGCTAAAGCGCGCCATTATGCTATCGAAGAAACTTCCGGTCGGCTCCAAAACAAGAGCCTAATTACAAAAGCGTTAAAGAACTAATAGGAGATAATGAAGACTGCTTTTATTTTGAAAATGGTAAGTTTGCTTGTGGCTAATTTTTAGCTGAATGCCGTCTCAAGCCGACTTGACATTTATATTATGATAAATGTAATATATATTATGATATTGTTACGACCTGAGGCTGTTTTTATTGGAGTCCGTTTTTCCAGTATTTTGTCTGATGACTTTCATTTTGAAGCCTGAAGCCGTATTAACCGACGGAGGTTTTATTGAGGGGGGTTTTCTGATGCAGTTTGGTCTGAGAAATGACACAGAGGCTTTCCCGAGACCGAAGTATCCTAAAAAGTACACCTTAAGCCCCAGTCACACATTCCCGTTTCTCATGGCGATTGTGCACGATTGTCATAATCCTGATAAAGCGTGCTTTGGTCGTGGTGCATGCGCTACTTGGTCTGGATCACCGTTGTATAGTCGTGGATGAACGGAGGGGAACGTGGAAGCTCCACGACAGTTTTGAACTGTTCAAAACTGTCGTGGAGAATCGGCGCTCTCAGTGGAGCGGGATGGAAGCCTAATGCAGTCCTTAGGCGAGCGGTATTCGCGTGGCATGTACGGAGCTCAGTCGGGCTGACCGTGGCCCTATCGTGGCTCAATCCTGAAAGCTTTATGAGGACGACTGACAAGGATGTATCCGTATGAGCCCCGACTGTGTCCCGTTAAAGACGGCGCAAGCGGCGGGGCTCAGTCGGGGCTTACGTCACGCAAACTGAACTCGAGCGGAGCTGACGTCCTGTCAGCGGGATGGAATCCTCCTCATATCGCTGTATTAACCTAACTGGAGCGGGACAAACGCCCCCTGAAGCGCTGAAGCAGCGCCACTGACGGTGTATTTACGGAGTGTCTCCAGGGGTGAGACAGTCATTTCATCCCGTATCATAGCGATCACACCAGCAGCCTCAATCGTGCGCAGTCGCAATGAGAAACGGGAATGTGTGACTTAGGCATTACCAATGTGTACATATGCTACTAAATGACAAATTAGGAGCAAACAATAAGATTAAGGAGTACGGTGAAAATCTTTATATTTGTCTCATCAACAGCATTATATAGCTCAGTTATCAGCCTATGTTTTCTGTCCACAGAAAGCTGCTTGTGGCCGTGAAATAAGCCTCTCATAGCAGATACATTCTCTGCGTCTTACTCCGACTTCTCCCGAAAGTAAACAAATAAATTCAGCTCCATATAAGAGTACAATTCGACACTTAGTCTTACCTGTCCAGCAAAAAACAGGCAACTTCTACGTCTGTCTGCAAACTTATCCTTCAGGGACGTCCATCTGGGAAAGGCAGCGCAGATGTTGACCCTGTTTTTTTCTGTCTCATCCTGTCCCGATTGCGTTTGGCTTGATCCCGTTTTCGTTTCTTTGACAAAGATTCATGCTCCACTGATGGTAAATTGTACGTGTGGTCATCCATGTTTGTTTGTATTAGCACAGCTGCTTGGTAATCACTCTCTTCTTCTTCGTCTGTTTCACAACTGTGCATTTCCGGCAGGCATCGAAAAAAAACGCGAAAGCGTATTTTTGTCCGTTCTGGGTTACGGTAGAAAAGATGGCGACGCAAGATGGAGGCCTCTATAAACGGGCGACCCTCTCCTAGATTGATATAAATGACTTTTTCTAAGGTAACGAAAACAAAACATTCATTATTTAAGGCTGATTGGAAACTACTTTTAATATAATTTTAAATAATATATTCAATTTTTACCAAGTCTGTTATTTTATATTTTTTTTCATTTAGCATTTAATAATACACACTGGACCTTTAAATCAAAAATAAAAGTTTTGATGAGGGCTGAGCTTGATGAAGAGATCTGAATATAATATTTTGAAACATATTTTTCAGTTATGTTTTTACAGCAGCTAAAGTTTAACAGCCAAGACTAAACTAAAGGATGTGTTTTAAAAACAGTGTCCTCGAGTTAAATGCAGAAAATCAGACCTGTAGAAGAATCAGAATCAGAATCTGACTTTGTCAATGCACGTGTTAGAAGGAGAGGAAATTGTGTCGTGGAATAAAGCTTTGTTTGGAGGAGGTTAGATCAGTGAACGCTTCATTCATTCTACACTCTGTTTAACCGAAGATGGATCGAGGGAAGTCAAAGTTATGCAACCACGTTCTTGATATCTCTGCACATTCTGGCTTTGAGGTAATTCAGAGCGTTTTCTGTGGACATACTGAGTTTATCCACCTGCCACACAGACCACACCACCGGGTGTTGTTGTGTAAAGACAAACAGGAACAGGTGATGAAGCAGTTTAACAGTTACCACATGATCTACATCTGAACAGAGAAAAGTTCTTTAAGTAGTATAAATCATTCAGATGTAAATGACAAAACATGAAAACAAAGCTTACCTTTTCTATGAGAGTGCAGTCTGAAAGATGCTTTGACTTGTTAATTTCCTTCACTCTTCTTCACTAATAAGTTCTGTGTTGTTTCATTTTTTTAAAAGAATGTTGATGATTCACTTCTTTGTCTTTGAGAAGGCAGCGGACTTCACTTCTTACTTGTCAGGATCTGCAGAAGACAACCCAGTGGGTGGATTCCAGTTCTTCATCAGTGTGCCGGTTGATGTGCAAATGTTTCTGTCTCAGGAAGTGGTGAGTTAAAAGAGAAACCTTTGCAGCTCATCATTTGTCAAATGCTCATCAGGAAGTGGTGCAGAGTTTTTTTTTTTTTTGTCTGTCCTCTCTGTCCTCCCTCGTTGTTTCCTGTTGCAGCAGCTCTGACATCATCAGTGGAGTTCTCTGTATTTTTGGTCTCTAGATTTTAGATTTATTAACAACAGACAAACACTTTGCTTTAGGACATGATGGACACTTCACATGTGTGTTCTTGCCTTTTACTTCTTTTACTTCCTTCTAGAAAACACGGTTTAACTCCACAGACTGCAGCTGGTCGTGTTGCCAGATTTTACTGTAAAAAATAAGCATTTTTAGAGAGAGAACCTACATGAAGCGTCTTCTAATTTTTATCCATGTAAATTTCTATTTCAAAGTCATATTTCTTCCTTTTGTCTCTTTATTTAGGCTACTTATTAAACATCTTTTTGTTTGGAGGTGGAACATCCTTTTCTTTATTCAGAAGTGAAGGGAGGGGCTGCTGTTATTTATAACTCTGTTTAAACAGTCTAACCTTGATTTTTGTAACCAAACAGACAAGTCAGGGTTTTATCTAAGTTTCACCTTAATCCTCTACAGCTTTGTTATGATGAAAACACTCGTAGCCACATTAGAAATCAATTTAAATCTGGCTATAAGGATTTATTTTAGGCAGAAACATCAGCTTTTACAGAAAAATTTTAATTCGTGTTGGGGTGGATTAAAATAAGTTGAATAACTCCTGAATTGGGGTGCCTTGATGTGGCACACCTGTGAGGTGGAATGGATTATCTCAGCAAAGCAGAAGTGCTCACTATCACACATTTAGACAGATTTGTGAACAACATTTGAAAGAAATGGTAATATTGTGTATCTGGAATGAATTTTAGATCTCTGAGTCCATCTCATGAAAAATGGGAGCAAAAACAAAAGTGTTGCGTTTATTTTTTTGTTGAGTATAGAAATTAAAAAGATTACTGGAAAAATAAAATAACAGCGTTAGTGTTTCAACATATGGACAGACAGACACACACACACACACACACAAAGGTACATCAGATTGTCAGGAAAAACTACATACACACACATACAGTATATACATGCTTAACCTGCATTGTAGGCCTTCTATATAGGCTAATTTTGTTTCATCAGTTTGTTTTGATCATTTTAAAAAATGTAGTAAAACAACAACCAGGTTATGACCGATATATGTATTTCAACAAATGATAAGAACAAAAGAAAAGAAAAGAAAAAAAAAACACTTCGATATAGATCCGTAAAGGAGATATATCATGCTGATGCATGATTTAATACTTACATATAATATAATAAATTTGAAAACAAGACCTTACACCCCCTTAATTTTCAAAAAATGAGATATTGTATTTTTTCTGATATCCTAGAACGAGATTTGATGCCTCTGAAAATAGGTCATTGTGAGATGACCGTGAGATTTAAATCGTCGTGACATCACGAGGTACCTTTCTTTTTATTGGAGTAATCTGATAAAACACTTCCTCCTCTGTGATGTCCATTAGCCACAAAACCGTCACCGAGGAACACATCCACCAGCAGCAGTATATAGATCCCTGGCTCACATTCATTCATTACCTGCTCTGGCCTGTAGGGGGACTCAATACGCGGTCGCTGCTTTGAGCCTGCCGGAAAATACAGTAGAAGAAGAAGGACAGGCTGGCTCTACCCCCGATAGAACTGACCAATCAGAGCACAAAGGGCTGTGACGTTGTGAGGTTACTGTAGGTCATCCTCAGATCCGAGTGTTTCAACGAGAGCTTGATCATGGCCTGAAATGAGGATTTTGAGAACGCTATTGTGGGGCAATGAAGGAACTAAATGACTTGTACTGAGGGCAGAAATGCTTTACAGGCATCCTAGTCTGGCATAGTGAAAAGGAGAAACAAGCATGATATGTCCTCTTTAAGTTTACGAGGTGTACCTGAATGCACCACAAAGTCACTCCCATAGACTCGCACTCGATTTCAAAGTGTGGATGTGACTGAGAGACTTTGCGAAGTGTAGCTGCATGACTGCACTTCGACCGTGTAAACTGAAACCTGCATTTTACTCTCACTTCGGCTCATCAGCAGACAACTCCTTCATGTTCAACACATAACGAAATCAGAAGGACTTGAAAATAGGTAGTTTAGATGTTTTTGATGTGGAGGAAAATTAATGTTCAGTATGTTAAAATAGTTTGCTTCATCTTGGGATCAAGCTGATGCACATATGTCTGCATTAAGTGTAACCACAGGAGTGCATTTCTATAAGCATGCTGAATTACCTGTGAATTTTCTACTGTAGTGTGTGTGGTGTTGGTGATGACAAAATGACTCGTCCAGGTAACCCACAGTAGTACATTAATGCCTGTTAAGATCTTCATAATGACAAGGTTGAGTGTTAACTGTGCAGCCTTTTAAGAGTTTCAGAAATGACATTTTCCATCAGCTCGGGACATTTGGGCTTGTTAAATGCTGTTAAATCAAATTCAAACCTCACTAAATGTTTTACTGTTTAACATTGGTGTCCTGTCTTTGAATTAAATTATATTACTCATGTAGGCCTGGTGAAAATATATGTAATGACCCTTTTTACTGACCTTTATAAACAGCAGATCAATCGTGAAAATTGTGAATGTGATTGAGAAAATACTTCATTTTCGTCTGTGACCTTGAAGGTTTTTGTGATATTTTAACATCCATTGTGTATCTGAACTGAACCATATTTACCCTA
Source organism: Scarus forsteni (assembly GCA_036419115.1). NCBI lineage: Eukaryota > Metazoa > Chordata > Actinopteri > Labriformes > Labridae > Scarus > Scarus forsteni. The sequence goes on from JAZDUH010000426.1 coordinate 1,829,120, forward strand.
AATCCATGCTGGAAGATAATTCTCCTCTGGTAAAACATCCATCTGACCACGGTGCATCTTTCAGGTCTCAGAAAACTCTTCACATCATCAAACATTTGACTATGGATTTGCTATGAACCTCAATGCTCCATGACAGAAAGTATTCAAAGATTTATTTCAAATTTCAAGGCTCTAACTCATCATGGTGTTCTGTATACAAGCATTTCATTGTTTTTTAATTATAGATTTGAACCCTTTTACTGATTGGTGGGGAAAAAGCAAACAAAATGATTTTCAGTGTAAAAAATGATCAGAGGCTGGAGATATTTTGACAACACATTTCACTCTTGGATTAGTAAAACCATTTTCTTTGGTTTGTTATTTTTTAGCACAGCATCAAATTTTAATTTTACTCCCTTTGTTTCTTTTTTGGCCATTTACAAACCACAATTTACTCGCTCCAAAACATTAAAGATAACTATTATTCATTTTTTTTTGCCAGATTTCTTCCTCAAGCTCAGCTCTGATCAAAAAATAATAACTATTAAAAGATTATGGATTTAAACCCTTTAAATGTCGATTCCATAGGTGATGCCACTGATTTGGTTATATAGAAATGCACAAAATGACTGATTTTAAGAATAAAAATAACCAGAGGCAGATATTTTTTACGTGCTATCACACTCGAGTATGTCAAAGATGAGTAAAACATTGACTATGGTGCATTATTATTTTTTGCGCAGCATCAGAGTTTAGGTTTTACTCCCCATTGACTCTCATTATAACCATATATTTTTTTAATGCAGCCATGACTCTGCAGTGACATCACCAATGAAATTAGCAAAAGACGATAAAACTACATTTAAAAAGTGTGTTCAAAATGAACAGTGCTGAAATATCATCATGAGTCTGTGGAGTTTCAGCTGCTTCTTGTGACGGCAGATCCTCAGTTGTTTTAACATTTTGTCATAAAACATTTGGAACCATTTAATTACATTTAAAGTGCTAGTGTTGAGGCAAAAACTTTTATGATTTTTTTTTTGTCCAAACGGTGCCAATTGTTCATCTTCCATGTTGGTGAGAAGGTTTAATGCTTCTTAACCAAATTAAAGTTTAGATATGTAATCAAGACAACACAATAATTCATTCATGAGTAAACTTTATGTCCTGAAAAGTGGACAAGCTCATGTCTGCATTATTTTACAGGAGCTACAGTTTGAGGTTAATTCAATATTAATCCCATTTGTTTATTTTCAGCTGAAAACAAATGAACACCTTCAGGTGACCTGAGGACCTACTAGTCATAATTTTAAAAAACTGAAGACCTGCCTTTTAGCTGATCATATTTATTCTAATTCTTTTATTGTATTTATTCATTTTAACCCTCTTAATGTTTTCTTTCTCAATTCAGCTCAGATTTGTGTGGAATTTTATTCTGTTTATCAATTTTCTTTCCACATTCACACTTCAGAGCATTTTATCATATATATATTTTTTAAATTGTCATTCTAGTCTTAGCTCCTGCATTTCCTCATTCCCCGTCCTTCAATTCTATTTTCCGGTACATTCTCCCCCTCACATCTTTGTGTGTGTTCTAAGTGAATTGTGAGGGTGGTGGACTCATTTTTCCATTATAATTTTCTACTTTATTTCATTTTTATGGAGAGCACTTTGTGCTACAAAACTCTGGATGAAGAGTGCTTTACAGATAAAGTTTGAATGTGTCTGAGCTTCTGATTTTACTCATTTTAGTTTAATGTTGGAAGTAAATCTGTAACCTCATCAATTGTTGATTTTATGCCATCTTTGTTGAGGTGGTTGGGGTTTTTTTAGTTGATTTTTGCTTTTTTTCTCCCTTTGCTATCATCTCGTGATTTCAACTAAAGCAACATTTCAACTCATTAGATATTTGTTCACTTTTGGAAATGTGATTTCTTGAACAGGTTTTGTTGTTCTGTGGTTTTCTGGTGTCGACTGTTTGTACTCCTGGTTGAATCTGGAAGAAAACACCCACCTGTATTTGGCTGCTGCAGGATCATCCTCTGATGACTGTCTATGGAGGTGGAGCTGCAGGCAGGTGGAGCTGCAGGCAGGTGGAGCGTCCAGGTGAGCACTCGCAGGGTCAGGTGTTGGAGGTGATCCGAAACGTTTGGTCTGGATTTATTATTCAGACCATTTTATTGAACAGCTGTCCCAGTCCATTGTCTTTTCATCAATCTGGACTGTTTTAAGTTACCGTTTTGTAAACTTTTGGTAAATCTCATCGTCTCAAAACTTACACTAATATTGTTGTAGAGTTTAAAGTGTAAAGTTTACCAGTTTATGGGAGCACACGGTCTTCAGAGAGGGGAGAACATTCAGTGAGGCCGATTTTAAAACAGTCACATGACCATAAAACTGAAGACTAGGACATTTCTGAAAGGTGGTGAACTTTTAAATGTCAAATAAAGAGTTTATAATCTATATTACAGATATCTTTAAATCCATATTTTCCATTTTCCAGATCACTGAATGTTTTCCACCTCACCCTGATGAAGACCGTTGGCTCAAACCAATCGACTTTAAAAATGTAATTACTGCCAAACCAAAAACACTTTCATTAATCCTGGACTCCAGGGAGTCTGAACACGACCCTGTCACCTGGTTTTTGCTTGAAAGCATCGCACCACAAACAAGACCACTAAATTATTCTTCTTTGACTTTTTATTGTAGTGCAGTTTCTTTAATAAAAAGCACATTTTCCTTAAATTAAGCTGATTTAACATTTGAAAGTAACTTCAACTTTGTTACACTGGCAGTTGTGTGGATTTTTACTGTTTCACGGTCACAAAACATTTTGACAACTAAAAGCAAACTTCTCAAACTTTTCTTGTTCTATTGTGATTGAAATTAAACCTTAACATTCTCTGTTGTATCCCGTCATGTATAAATTTACCTACTCAGACAAATCAATGTTAGCCGTTAGCTAAAACCCTGTGTGATTGATTACAATGAAGTTTTATTAAAAGTTAAACTCAGCACATAAATGCACTCCTTTGGTTTGACTTTTGACAATTAGTTCATCTATATCAAAGTACTTGTACGTTGTAACCCTGTGTATGCCAGGTTTTATAACATTTACATGAAAGATCATTTTCAACATGCATGAAATATTGATCTTTTTATTTAACTAATTGGATATGTCACTGATTGGCAGTAACATACATTTACCTGCATTATTTCTGGGACAGTGCACAAAAACATGTTTTCCTTTGTTTTAAAATTATTTTGACGTCTAGTTTTTGCTTAATTCTTCCAATCGGTCCTAATCATGCACAAAAAAATCAAATATTCTGACCCTTTGACTTTTGTCATACCATCATGTTTTTTGTTGTTTAACAGAAAAACGCTCATCATCCAAAGCAGATTTTTAGTGCTAATTTCTACAGCCTGGACTTTGATGTAGACACATCCATGTTTATGCATTTCTTAATACTCACTCATCTTCATATTAAAATGGTGCCCCCTAGTGGAGAGAAGTTAAAAAGGCAAAAGCCCAGATAAAACATTTATACTTTAATGGAAGGAAGAGTTTAAATTTGTTTCAGTGGCCCTTTGTCATTAAATGGTATAGTGTAAAAAATGTTTGTACACAGTGCATTTTAGATTTACTTAAGCTGAGCTGGAAATTAAAATTAGTGTTATTTATGAAAAGCCAGTACTGTTTAAGGGTTAATTTTGTACTGTTTTTTTTCTAACACTTACATTTTTTCATTAAGACCATTTGGTGAAAATGCATTTCTGATTTTATGCATGATGCCAAGTGTAAATTTAATATTCTATCATTTTAAATAAATAAAAAATGTGTTAATACCTTAACAGCAGCAGCTTGGATGTGTAAAAGAATTCTGTTGAAGCATTCAAATTTTTGGGTTTGTTTTGTCACTGAACATAATTAGATGATTAAAATGTGAGATTGGTAAAGACTGTTTTATTATTTTTACCTTCTATAACACGACTAACTCTGAGTTCTGTGAGTCTGTTTTAAATAAACTTTTGAGATTTACTTCTAAACACCACCTTTTCTACTTTGTTTCTCTTGGATTTTAGTGTGATGTCTAATAATTTTGAAACTTAATCATTGTTTCACATCCCCATTGAATATTTAATCAAATAAAAGACTCAAGGCACTCTTGAAATAATTAAGACACCTTTATTTATTTATTTTTTAAAGGAATAGTTTTGGAGACCTGAAAAAGAAACATTTCACCATCAGCAAGTCCAGCAGCTCACCCCAAAAGCTCCAGCACTGTGGAGAGACGAATAAAATCAGAATTAGATTTATTGCAAAGCAGGTTTTTACACCTACAAGGAAGAAAGGCATGCATTGTTAATAGAAATAATCAGATATTAAAATACATTAAGATTAGAATAAAAATACAGTTATTTACAGTTGGTTACAGCAATTAACCCGACTATTCAGAAAGAAAATTTAAATAAAAAACCTACTCACCACTGATGTTTCTGCTGGAGATGGACCCAAAACCAGAGGAACAGTCTGCCTGAACACATTTATCAAACATGGCTAATAAAGTTAACTACTTTTTGCTGCCATTTCACTGCAGGTATTGTTTGCAGCTTGCGTTAACTTTAGCTTTTATATTTAAAATTAAGTATTCTTCTCAATAACGTAATTCAGGATCTATTTTTAAGACTTTTAAACTACAATCTTGTGAGCTTGAATCTGTTCTGCTTGAATGTCCTAAAACTGGAGAACATGAACCAAAGAGTTAGAAAAGCTCTGTAAAAATGTTACGTTCACCTAAACGCCGACATTCGATGGAGCCTACGTTTCTGGATGGATCCGTTTGTTTGTGCCACAGGCCGGTCTGTCAGGGAGCAAAGACCCTTTACTTTGTGAGAAACTGAGCCCACCAGGACCACGGGTCAGAGTCCAGGTCCGACTCAAGACTCACTTCAGCTCGATTGCCCTCTGGAGCCAACATTATAAACGTGGCTGTAATATTTACAAATTAAATATACAAATTAATTTAGATTTGCTGCTGTCCTAAAGTTTTCTTTGAACCTTGCTTTTGTGCTTTTATGGGACACAACAAATCTATTTTTAAAAACAGCCACAGAAACTTTAAAAAAGGTTAAAAGCACATGAGAAATTTGGTTGTTGCAAGGTAGTGTTAGAAAAGTTTAGGGGCGTCCAGATACAACTTTTTCACCTCCGATTATATCAGCAGGAATGAAACTTTTTACTTATTTTGTAGTATGGACTGTAAGAAAAGGCTTCATCAGGAGAGATTACTCAAACAGAGAACAGTAAGTCAGCAATCAATAGTAGGTATGAAAAAAACTGACCTATGTTATTAACCAATGGGATCAATAAATTTAACCTTAAACAATATACTACAATTTAGGGATGCAACGGTTAATGATTACTTTGGGAATAATGTATAAAGGTTGTAAATAGCATTAGTATCAATCAGGTGTGTGTTCTTGTCGTTCTTTTGCCATATTTTCATCTTAATAGATCGTCTTTTTCCGTCATAGTTAGTGTTTTATGGATTTAATCAATCTTAATTTGGAAATATTAAAGATGTTGAGATCTGCCATTGAAAGGGGAGACCAGAGGAGAGTCATGAAGGGGGCTAACAGTTTCAGGGACTATCGTCAGTAAAACAAACAAAAAAACTCCTGGACATGGTCTAATATAACGAGCTGTAACATGGACACTAATGCTGCAGGCAAACTAAAATGTGTGAGCGTTTGTAAAAAGGGTTACATTTATTTTTGGTTGTTTCAAAACTTTGAACAAGTTCATTTACAATTGTTTATAAAGAGAATCCTGTTTAAAGTTCAAACCAGTTTTTTCTTTTCTTGTAATTACACCGTTTTAACAATTGTAATGTAATAATGACAAATTTGTTAGAATTTTGTTTTTCATTAAAAAATGTAAAAAAAATACTTGTGACATTTCCTGACAAAGTTGACAAAAAGAAACTGTTAAATTATAAATATTAAAGGGATTAAGTTATTTCAAGACTGTTAAATTACTTTTTGAACATTTTGAGCACATTGCAACAATACTGCAATAACGTAAATAATTTAAGTCACAGTAACCGTGATGAAATTTTCATATCGTTACATCCCTAGTACAATTACATAAAATAAGCCAGAAGACCCTGAAAAGCAGCCTCAAGAAATCCAATAAAACAAAACATTTTAAAATGCAAAATAACCAGTTTATTCTACAACTTAAATAAAAACATTAGAATTGTCTTTTGTCGGAGTGCTTATGGAGATTTTATTTGCTGTTACGGTCCCCAAAACAGCTCGTATCAAGAAGACCAAACATAACTGAAACAGTCAAGAATTACCAAGTTTACTCTTTTATTAAAGGAAGAACAGGTTAAGTGACCAAATCAGAAAAAAAAAGCACCATAACTATTCTCCCAGCCAAATACCTTCCCCCCAAAACTAACAAAATCCTGGTGGGCCAGCTAAAAAGAACAAAAGAAAGGGAGCCATCACTGTCCAGCCCATGTGAGGGCCGGCGGAACAGGATTCTCCCTTCTACCTGAAGAAAAACCCCTGAACACCTAACCAATGGAAATAAAACCGAAAACTAGACCACTGGACCCACCAGAAATAAAAGAAAACTACATAAAGTCACAAAACCAGCTTCTTCTGCTCTTCCAGCCGCTCCTGCTGCTGCTGCTGAGTTGAATGTGTGGAGTCAAGAGACCAGAGCTGCAGTCTCCTTCTCCCTCTTCACAGCTACTAATGAGAGCTCAGCCACACCTGGAGAGAAGACCAGAGAGAGTGAGGCTGATCAGCAGGAGAGAGGGGGAGAGCATGGAACATGCAGGCAAATACAATCAGACATTTTCTGATATTTAACATCAATATCAGTTTGGGACACCCCTAGTATAGTAAAGTGTTGTAGCTTTTATATCCAGTGTTACTGTTTGGTAGACTTTGGTCTTTGTTATTCACCAATTAGAAAAATGACGCCTTGATCCAGCAGCTGTTTGGGCAATTTTGAATAGACTGGTTTGGCTTTCAGTTTGTCTCCTGCCAGACCCGCTTGATTTCAACCTTTAAATTGTAAATTATGTTTTAATTGATCCTGCTGCAAATGTAAGAAAAGCGCATCCCGCTGTTCAAAATTTAATCCCTGTGTTTGTACAGAAAAAGAGACAGCAGGACTCTTCCTGATCTACAACCACACCTCCCATTACTAATTTTGTTTAACGTCACTTTAAAATTCTTTTAACCGTTTATCCCCTAAATTAACACTGTAATGCTCAGTAAGCCCCACCAGCTGTTCTTTTGTGCACTTTTCTAAGTTCTCCTCAGATGGAGCAACAAGAAATGACTCAACTTCTAACATTAACAATTTGGTCAAAAACAGCTACACCATAGAACTTCAGGCACCACAAGGCCACCGTGTGCTCTCAGTATGGAGTTAAACCGCTATCTGATGGATAAAACCCCGCTATCTAAACTCCTCCCTAGTCTTCATGCAACGACTAACAACTAACCAACTAACTTACCCTGATCACGAGGCATGAAAAAAGCAGTGCCCTTCTTAATCCCTACAAACTCACAAACAAAAGCTGCATCTGAAGATCACAGTCCACAGGGGAAGTAAACAACTAAACAGATACGATTGAGTGTAACTTAAATCAACTAACTTGATACGATCATGAGCCAAACTTCTCCGTCTCCACGAACTCACGTGAACAAAGCTGCATCTGAGGGTCAATGCAAAGTCCACAGGGTAAAAAAAAAGATACAATTAAAAGTCTAACTTAAAGCAACTAACTTATCCCAATCACAAGCCAAAAATAAGCAAAATAAGCCCTTCTTAGTCCCCACGAAGTCACGTAAACATGTTTTAACGCCAATGTAAACACGGAATGGTGTGCCAAACAATTTTACGTATTCCCAATTAACCAAATTTCTTGTCAGAAAATGACAAGATTTACAAAAAAGGAAACCCCAAACAAATATTTTACCATTGACATAGGTACTAATCAAACCAAGTCCAGACCGAACACAAACTGCACAACATGTTATTCAAATGTTCAAATTAATCAACTCTTCAAAAAAAGCTAACTTACTCGCGCAGCCAAAACGTGAACAAAACTGGACGAGGAGAACATAATCAGATATTACAAACGAAAGTAAAGAAAATCAATAAATACAAGTATGGGGTGTGTATTGTCTGAAGTATCAGTAAAAAATGTGGTGTGATGTGTTGAAGGGTGCAGGAACCAGAGAAAGGCCAAAGGTTGCTGGAAGCCAGACTTTATTGCAGAAGTGGAGCAGTGGGACCAGGTTCTCCACATCTGAAGGATTTTACCAGCCAGTCCAGTCACCTTGAAGAGAACAGATATCTTTAAGTCCTTTGATATATGCAGGGGCCGTAACACGAAAGACAGACCAACGTGTAGACAGACGGACCATGATATTGAAAGACCCACATAGGGACGGACCAACGCATAGAAAGACCGACAGATGGACCAACATATAGATAGACGGACTGACATGTAGATGGATGGACCAAGGTATAGACAGACCAACAGGCGGACGGACCAAGGTATAGACAGAACGACGGACGGACCAACGGAAAGACGACAGACGGACCAACACACAGACCGATAGACGGACCAACACACAGAAGACCAAAAGAGGGACAACATATAGAAAGACGGCACAACAAGTAGATGGACAGACCAACATATAGAAAGGCCGACAGATGGACGGACCAAAGTATAGAAAGAAGGACCAACATGTAGGCAGACTGACTAACATATAGACTAACTTACAGACAGCTGCAGGATTGGCCTGTAGTCTCAGCGATCAGCAGGACGGAGGTCACGGTCAGCAGAAACCCTCAGACATCTTCAAAACGACCAGGTTGTGCATTCCCCTCAAAGAAACTTCTGGAAAACAAAGACTCTAAATCATGGCTTATTAAAATGTTTTCAATGCTGTAAAAGTTAATATCCATTAGGGGCTGTAGCAACAGAAAGGGAAACCAACCTGTAGACGGACAGACCAACATATAGACAGACTGATGGACCAACAGATAGAAAGACCGACAGAAGGACCAACATGAATACAGACAAACCAACATGTACACTGGCGGACTGACCAACATATAGAAAGACAGATGGATCAACGTATAGAAAGAGCAACAGACAGAACATGGAGACGGACAGACCAACATACAGAATGACCAAAAGAGGAACCAACATCAAGACTGACAGACCAACATGTAGAAAGATGGACCGACATACAGAAAGACCGACAGACCAACATGAAGACAGGCAAACATGAAGACAGATGGACAGACTGACCAAGATCTAGACAGACTGACCAACACATAGAAAGACTGACAGGCGGACCAACATGTAGACTGGCAAACAAACATTGACAGACTGACCAAGATCTAGACAGACTGACCAACACATAGAAAGACCGACAGGCGGACCAACATGTAGACAGATGGACCAACGTCTACAAAGACCGGCAGATGAACAGACCAACATATAGAAAGACCGACAGATGGACGGACCAAAGTATAGAAAGAAGGACCAACATGTAGACAGATTGACTAACATACAGACTAACTTACAGACAGCTGCAGGATTGGCCTGTAGTCTCAGCGATCAGCAGGACGGAGGTCACGGTCAGCAGAAACCCTCTGACATCTTCAAAACGACCAGGTTGTGCTTTTCCCTAAAAGAAAAAATCTAGAAAACAAAGAAGACTCTAAATCATGGCTGTTCTGATCATGGTGGAAATACAAGAAAATGATGAATAGATTAACTTTTACAGCATTGTGTTTTTTGACTCAGGTTTTCTTAAACTGAAATGGAAACACATGAAACTTTAAGTTCAGGATAAATGTGTTTCCTAACCCCAGATGAACAGGTGGGTCCATATGTTTGAGCAAATCAAAAATGATTTGCTCAAATTGAAACTTCTTTAAGAATAGTAGTTATTAAAGTGGCTGGAAAGCATTTGCTCTCCTCCCTAAGCTAACTCTTAAAATCTATTTTTTGCACAGGAAAGCCTTGCCCTCCGTCATCCATCCTCAAACAGTGTTTACACTGCGGAGTGATGGATTAAAATTGATCTGCCTCTGTTTAAATCCTAAAATCATGAAAGCCCCATTATGAGGAACTTTCTAGCATTGTGTAAATATCTGACTACTTTAGGTAATTAACGTAAATTTTTTTTAAAATGTTTTCAATGCTGTAAAAGTTAATATCCATTAGGGGCTGTAACAACAGAAAGAGAAACCAACCTGTAGACGGACAGACCAACATGTAGACGGACTAATGTACAGACAGCTGCAGGACTGGCATGTAGTCTCAGTGATCAGCAGGATGGAGGTCAGTCAAAAGAATTTCCACACACTTAAAATCAGACATGAATTTCCTTCAAGAAACAAACACCTGGAAAAAAAAGAAGACTAATTCATGGCTGTTCTGATCATGGTGGAAATACAAGAAAATGATGAATAGATTAACTTTTACAGCATTGTTTTTTTTGACTCAGGTTTTCTTAAACTGAAATGGAAACACATGAAACTTTAAGTTCAGGATAATTGTGTTTCCTAACCCCAGATGAACAGGTGGGTCCATATGTTTGAGCAAATCAAAAATGATTTGTTCACATTGAAGCTTATCTTTATGAAGTATTTTAGTTATTAAAGTGCACATGGCTGGAAAGCATTTGCTCTCCTCCCTAAGCTAACTCTTAAAACTAATCTATTATTTGGACAGGAAAGCCTTGCCCTCCGTCATCCATCCTCAAACAGTGTTTACACCGCGGAGTGATGGATTAAAATTGACCTTTAAATCCTAAAGTCATGAAAGCCCCACTGTGAGGAACTTTCTGGCATTGTGTAAATATCTGACTACTTTAGGTAATTAACGTAAGTCTTATTAAAATGTTTTCAATGCTGTAAAAGTTAATATCCATGACATGAATCAGTGACATCAATTCTATTGATTGATTGATTTGATCAATGTTTAAAATACTCGAACCTGTGTTGGTGTTGCGGGACTGTTCCATGTTGGACTTCATTGGAAAGACGTTTTCAGGGATCCAAAGTGCAGAGAGAAACTTGAAAACGGAAATAACCGAACGGAACGACGCGCGCTCGCGAGTTTGCACTTTGATACGTTTCAGTCATCGCAAACTTTGAAATTTGTTAAGTAGCAGGAGAGCCACGGCGCAGCAGCAAGAGAGTCGGAGCGCAAGATGATGAAGCAAGGAGCTGCGGCGTAAACAGAGAAAGCAGCAAGAAGCTGCACGTAAACAGAGAAAGCAGCAAGAGGGCCGTGGCGTAAACAGGGAAAGCAGCAAGGGAGCTGCTGTTGCGTAAACAGGTAAAGCAGCAAAAGTGCCGCGGCAAAGCATCAAGAGAGCCGCGGCGAAGCAGCAAGGGAGCTGCAGCGTAAACAGAGTAGCAGCAAGGGAGCTGCAGCGTAAACAGAGAAAGCATCAGGAGAGCCACGGCGAAGCAGCAAGGGAGCTGCGGCGTAAACAGAGAAGCAGCAAGGGAGCTGCGGAGTAAATAGAGAAACAGCAGGTTAGCCGCGGCAAAGCAGCAAGAGAGCCACGGCAATGCAGCAAGAGAGCTGCGGCTGCAGAGGCCTATAGCACGAAGCTCGGTCAACTTATCCCCGATAACTCACATCTATCCAGGATGCTCAAAGTACTTATTATTGGCTATATCTGACAGTAGTCACTTATGAATCTCATGAAGCAATATACTGTGAAAATGTGTTGTAAGTCTGACTATTACCCCATTCCCTCAGATAATCCCTCTGCGGTGAGGAGTTCATGGGGGCAGATAAAAAATAAAATTAATTTAATAATCAGCAAGAAAAAAAAACCCTCAAACACTTGAATAAAGTGCAGGAATGACGTGATGGACCTGATGGAATAATAGAATAATGTGCTGTTTCACATAAGAATTACATCCCTTTTATTTATCAAGCACTTTCTGATGCATTTGAATGTATTAAAGGGGCTATAGAAGTGAAGTTTATACTGCAGGGCGATGCACAATAACAGTGACAGTTCGTGCTCCGCTCCTGCCTGTCGCACGGGGAATAAACGGCCCCAATATATCACGCAGGTAGATGATTCGGAGAAGCTGATTGGCTAGTGCGAGGGTCATCTCGCAGGATCAGATTCAACCTCCAACTTATCCTGCCCCGGAGCAGGACAGCCGTTCAGAGTAAGTCACCATGGTTATCTACTCTGATAAAAAATGAACCGGCTTCGTGCTATCGATAAATCAGGGTTAACCCTGAAGTGATCTTGCTAAGACGTTAATCCTGCTTCGTGCTATAGGCCTCAGGTCAGCAGCTTTGGAGGTAGTAAAGAGACTTGTCCTACCACTTTGATGATCAACGTGGACGTCTCTCTCTCCTGGGATTCTTCCTCTTCATCCTGAAAAATAAGGTGACACAGGTCAGGGTTTTGCACCACAGCTCTGCTTTAATGAAACATTACTTGACATTGATTCACACAAAGCTTGAAATCCTTCAAAGTAGGCCTGACATGGTAAGTTTGCCGACCACGATAAATCAACACGTGCATGCATGTTTGTTTTCTTCCTTTCTTTCTACCAAACAGGCTGGGAGAGAAGATGGCTCACTCTGTGCAACTTTCTCAACACAGGGATGTGTTGGTTTTATAGCAGACTTATAGCGGAGTGAGCATCTGTCAGTCATTCAATCTTTTACTGTGGGGGAGGCGGGGCCGCTTGCGCGTACACAGAGCTGAAGTGAGTGTCGTGAGGAGTAACAAGGAAACAAACACTAATATGAATGATGGCATGAAAACGCCGGTTCCTAAGCTGAATGCCACAGCCCAAGTGTGGGAATATTTTGGTTTTAAACAGAATAAACAAAATGTGAGCTCATGAACACCGACGAGCCGATATGTCGAATTTGTTTGAAAGTAGTGACGATGAAGAAGGAGGTGCAGCAGAGCCTTTGTCCTGTCAGTCAGCGCTTACTGAGACATTTGGTTAGCAAAGAAAAGATAAATATTCGCAACATTGCAAAAGAAATGCAGCCCTTGAATACCATTGAAATGCCAGCATTTTGGGAAATGTTATAAACATTTGACAGACAGTATACATTGACTGGGAGAACGTAAATGTCAAACAATTCCTGAACTGTATAAACTTCATTTTATTTATTGTATTTATTGTTTTGTGTTTTTATTGGAGTTTTGTTTCTCTAGAGACGGGGTCTATTTTTTTTAAATTGTTTGATTATGATTTTTATAGTTGCATGCAATTTTTCCCAATATAACGTCCATTTCATTTCCATCGTTTTCTCTTTGTGTGTTAAATTTTATTGTTTATTTTTATTTATTTTTATTTTATTTAAAAGCTCTTGACCTAATTACAATTAAATACTTTCAAGAAATTAAAGTTTGCTTTTTGTGTACTCACTTTATTATGACATATTGCATTAATGAAAAAAATGTCTCAATATAATATTGAAAATAACATTGTTTATCGGCAATAATTTTTTGGACAATTGTCGACCTGCAAAATTTGTTATACTTCAAAGACTCTGAAGGACCAGAGAGGCTGTTTTTAGAGTGAACATCTTCAGCTCTTAAATACTAAATTCACAATTACTTAATTTGAAGAGGAAACATTTCTAAAATATGAAATGCTTTCTAATCCTTGAATCTTATTTGAGTGGCACCAGAGAAAAATTAATGCTACAATATCCTCTTTATGTCAGGGGTGTCCAAACTACGGCCCAGGGGCCAAATGTGGTCCACAGCCCATTTGAAACTGGCCCCCAAACAACTGAAAAGCAACAGTAACGAATATTAATTATACTTATTTACTGCATTATTTGTTCCAACTCAAGGTCCATTGATAAAGCTCAATTACACGATTTCACTTCAAGCACCAACAACCCATCAAAGTTTGTCAGCCTCTTGCAGTTTTTTCTTGTTTTGTGTCTGACTGAAGATTAGCATTGCTTTTAACCTGCTACCAAGGGCCCTTGAAAACAATATGGCCACCCTCTGAAAGTGAGGTGCACGTGGCCCCGGCATCCACCAGGGCTGGGACGATATGCTTTACTCCCAATTCAAATTTTTATTCCTGATTTAAATTGCGATTCCACTTCTTTAGTTAGCTTTTTTAACACCAGTGAAAAAGATGAACAATGATGATGCCTACAGACTATATCAGGAAAAATACACATCACATGTGAGTCTATTTTAAGGATTTAAAATATATAAAATATATTTTAACCAGCTGTTTAGACTCTCTTTAAAAGCCTGGACTGGATTTAAAAGTGGCTTATTAACAGAGTAAAATGGAGCATTAAAATTTGGAAAACAAAATTGATTTAAAAAAAAAAAATCCAGATACTCATGGGAATCGATTTTGTCTCCCACTCCTAGCATCTATGTATTTCTGTGTTTGGCTCAATTAAAAACTTTTGGGCACCCCTGGTGTGAATTATAATCACCAAGCTGTGATTAAACATGGGTTAAAATGTCATAGTGAGTTATTCTATTAAAGTTGATTCCAGATCTGCAAGTGTTGAGTTTTTTTAAGCTTAAAAGTTTGTGTTGTGCCGTAACATCTAACTTTTTTAAAACACTGCTGATCCGTTTACGTCCGTTTATGGTTTGGACTAAATCCAGGACATTTACGCAAGTACTTTTCATGCATATGCTCTGTCCAAACAAACCTCTATATTCAAGGGAACATTTTGGGAAGACTTTGCTCCGACATTTAAATTCTACACACAAAACATTTTAACCAGTCCAGTAATGGATTTTAACCAAAACAGTAATGAATGTTTGTTTCATGAAAACAGCGTCACTCTCACCTTTCTGTCTGCAGGAGCAGCGGCTCCAGCGCCGTCCTCATGTTCAGGATCCTCAGTCCATGGTCGAGTGTCTCTGAACGTGGCCGACACCAAATTAAAATTCTTGTTCAGTGATCAACACTCCCTGAAAATGAGAAAAAGATTGTTAGTGAGCAGAGTAACTCAAACAACTGTCAGAGGTTAAAAGTTTTTCCATTTTTATTACTTGTATAAGCACCTCCAATGTTGGTGAATGGGTTTTAACCACTTTTATCCAAATTCAGTCAAAAAAAAAAATCATTTTGTAATCTGGACGATACATGCTACAGAGTTTTCTTCATTTCCCGATATTCTTTTTATTTGGGAAGAGAACAGAAAACAAAAAACATAACATTCTCCCCCTGTTTCTTTATCAAAATCAAATATTGACGACCCATGGAACAAACACATCCTAATAAAATGTCAAATAAAGATTACAACATTTGATTTGATGAATTAAATACTAAAAACAATGAAAAGTAATAAAAAATAAACAGTATTTGAGAAATAAGTGTGTAAATGAAGTGTACCAAGGACAAATTAAATGGAAATAGAAAACTTTTCAATTAAAAGCCTGCATCCAAAATTATTAAGGATTATAGAGTCCAAATTTTATTGAATTTATTTTTTATTTAAGTAAGGACATTACATCCTAGTATTTCTAATTGCAGAGTTTGTTTATTTTCTAAATAGAACTCCAAATACATTAAAGAGATCCAGCTTCATCTCCATTTTCAAAACCATTTCCACAATTATTAAGAGGTCATCCTCAGAAAAATAATCGATGAATATAACCTATGAAGTCCAAAATTAGAGGCTTTTTAAACTCATGTGTGCAGAACTTTAATGCTTAAAATGTGAGGTATAATCTGGATGTTGCTTTGCTGACAAGATTAAACCCTCTTGCCAGCTCTTTTTTAAATATTAACACTACACTGCAGAGTTAATTTACATATATTTGTAGCTTCAAACTTTAATTCAAACTTTATTAAAGACATAAAACAGAATTCAGTAAATAAACTGACAACTAATCATGAGTATTAAATGACTGAATGATAAGTTTATTTCCAACGTATATTAAAACGTGAAATAAACGTACAGTGGAAAAAAAGTAAATTCGCTCTTGAATAAATGTCAGGTCTGAAAAGGAGTGAGAAGAAGTTAACTTATTTAATCCCACCCACCCTCATCAATAACCAGTTATTTAGCTTACCAGTCTATTAGTTGCGAATAAAAGTTTCTCCAAAGTGGTTTTCAAACAAAGAATGTAATTAAAGCCAACTTGTCCGCTTCATTTTCTTTAATTCATATCCACAGAGTATTAGGACCATGTTCGATGGAGAAAATAATTTTGGGGAAGTCGACATTAAAGTTGAAATGATGAGAATAAAGTTGATTTGTGGTAAAAGTCAAAATGTCCAGAAAAAAGTTGTAATTTTGACAAAAAAGTTCAACAATTTCATGATACATCTCAAGAAAAAAGCAAAAACTTGTATGTCAACTCTATTCCCGATGCTTTTGCTTTTTTCTCAACATTTCGACTTGTAAAACAAAATTGTTATTCAACTTTATTCTCAAAACTTCCACTGTGTTCTCAAAGGTTCCACATTAATGTCAAAATTTCCACTTTAATGTCGACTTCCCCAAAATAATTTTGGCCCTAATATTCTTCCATACATGCCCAAAAAGCCAAACTTTACTTCATTTTTTAATTTGGTCACAATAAACGTGAATTTATCCACAACAAACTGAACAACCTGGAACAAAAATGCTCTTTGAAACCTGAAAACGTGGACAGAAGTTGAGTGAAGCTGTTACCTGAGCTCAGGTGTCGACTTCAGGGCAGCAAACCCCTCAGGTGTGTTTCCTCTGAGCTGCTGCAGAGACTCAAACTTCCAGAAGTTTCTTTGTTTCAGAGCAGTTTGGGCGGGAAACTCTGAAACCTCAAAGACTTGGATGGAAAAGAGTTCAGAGACACTTTGGTCCGACTTCTGTCCGAGCGCGAGGAGAAATGTTTGAAACAAAAGTCTGACCACCTCACGTGCTCATGATTAGGCGCGCCACAGCTGTTGGTAATCACGCGCACACCTGCGCGTGGCGGAGGTTTACCTGCGCAGGTGAACGTCATTGTGTGTGATTAGTCCCTCTGTGCACAGAGCAGCAGAACAATCTGATATTTTCCTGTTTTCAGAAAAGTTCAAACAGCCTGATGGGGATGGAAAGTGTTGAAATAAGTTTAAAAACTTTCAGTTTCAAAGGCTCAAAAAAGAATCTTCAGACTTTTCAGTCACAGCAGTGAAGCTTCTCTGAGGATCATGAGAAAGAAATGAGCTCATTAATGTAGGAAATTTTAATTTATTTATGTTACAAAGTGAATTTCAGGGCCCCACCTCTTGAATTAGAAATGTCCTGTTCTGTTTGTGGGTCTTCAAGGCTCCTAACTTTTTATCTATTTCTATTTTTTTTTATTTAAAATCAAAGTCAGTGCAAACACACACAGGAGGATAAAACAGTGAGAGTGCCAAATTAAAAAAGAATAAATGTATAAAAGAAAAGTAAATGTAAGTAGATACAAAGACAAATAAATACAAATAAAAATATAGACACTATATAAAGCAATATTAATAAAAAAATCTATTAAAAGGATAATAGAAGTTGAAATATAAAGACAAATTCATAAAATAATTAACAAATAAGAATAAATGTGCCTATAGTTAAAAACATAATAATGTTGCCATATAAAGCAATATTAATAAAAATGAATCTATAAAAGAAAAGGATAATAAAAGTTGAAATATAAAGACAAATTGACAAAATACAAAAATTATGAATAATTGTGCTTCTAAACAAAATAGAACTACAATAATGTTGCTATATGAAGCAATATAAGTCAAAAATCCATAAGAGAAAAGGATAATAAAAATTGAAATATAAACAAAATAATAAAATAAAAAAATAAATGTGCTTATATATAAAAAAAAATTATAAATAACTTTGCTATATAAAGAAATATAGATAAAAAATGAACCCATAAAAGAAAAGGACAACAGGGTTGTAATATAAGGACAAATAAATTAATTAATAAAAAATGAATAAATGTGCCAATGAATAAAATAAATGAATAATGTTTTTATAAAGTGATATCAATCAAAATTAAATCATAAAAATCATATATATATATATATAGTTGCTATATAAAGCAATATTATCCAGTAGGTGAAACACTGGCCCTGTTGGCCGTAACAGAAAGTTTCTGCCACCAGTCGGCGCCACAGACTTCAAACTCTTGTTACCAAATCCAACAGCATCACTTTAACTGTGGCAAGAATACAATCACATTAACAAAATAAAATATCAAAACACATTTATTTATCTTAATACTTTCTAATTTACTGGCAACAAGATGCCAGTGAGTTACTATAAATGTTTTTACAGCAGTATGAGTCTATTTTAAATAATTTTACCACATTATTCTGTATTTTCTATTGTTTGAAGACTGTATTGTTTTTATCAAAGTTAAAATTATTTTGTTTAAAATTACAGAGTAATTACTGTGTTTTAAAAACAACTTTCTTTCTGTATTTAATTTATGATATCTTTGCTGTATTTTATATTGCTGCTTTTTAATGCATTTTTATCTTACAGTGAACTTGCTGTATTTTATTTTATATGACTATAACTTTAACTGTCAAGAGAAACCACATACATCAATTTGTATCCAAATAAATACATTTACTCAAACATTTGTTTCACCATAAAATGTGAAATATTCACTCAAAGAAATCTTGCCTGCTAGTTTTTAATTAGTCTGGAAAATATTAAATTTTCATGTGATCAATTTCCCTTTTCAGTGATTTTCTGTATTTTTCATTTTACAGTAGGCAACTGTAGATTTGATAGTAAATGCTGTTCATTTTACAGAAACCAGTGTGATTTCCTACAATTATTGCCATTTAGAGTAATTTACTGTGTATTTTTTAACAGTAGGTAATTATTATTTATGGTAAAATATTAAGTTTATTAAAATCTGTCACAGTTTAACCCTTTCATGCACAGTGTGGACCAGATAAACACCAAAACTATATTTCATAAAAATATGATCTTTATTTCTTTTTGGTCATTTTCAGATATTACATCACAAATCCAAGATGTCTAACAAAGAAGGGCATGAACTACACCCTTCAGAAATAAGTGATCAATTCTTCTATTCTCAAAGAAACTGTCAATTACAAAAATAACTCTGATTTAATGAGATGTTAGGAACATTTTTATGCAGATTTTGAAAATACTTTTCTTGTTTATTTCATCTGGGACCAAAAATTAATCCAAAGGACGATAAACAGTGAAGAGTATAGTCTGTGTATTATGCCGTTATTCAGATTTAATCTAATTTTGTATTTTTATTTTCAATTTTTGTTAAAAGTCAGTTTAATTAAACAGCAACATAAGACATACTTGATTCTGCATTTTTTTTTTTTAAATATTTTAACCCTTTAAAGGAATTCTTTTAAAAAATGTTTGTTTTTTAACTTTCAAACAAGTTAAAAATCATGGTGTTTTTTTCCATGTTATATTTGTTGGAAGTTATCTTGTCATGCATACACCGTACAAATGGTCATTTGGTTGATCTTAACCCTTTCATGCATGTTGCTCACTACAGTAGAAAGATATTCTGAATAATTTTTCTATCCTTTATAATGCAGTAACATGTCCAACTAAGTGGTGGTGAATTCCCAAACCCTTGTTTTAAGTTTTTTTAAAATATTATCTTTGCACATTTTTTTTTTTATTATATTGAGATACTGCAAATATACATCCAAACTAAGTGATACAGGACGAATTGCGTGTTATGCCTGTATTCAAATGTCAAATTATTTTTTATTTTTATATTTTAAATGATGGTGTAATTCACAATTTGACAAACTGTAAGAACACTTGTACTTCAGATTATACTTTATCTTAATCTTTCACCATTTCATGAATGAATTTTTAAATAACGATTGGTTTTCATTTTTTTTGTATTTTTAAACAAGTCAAAATAATGGGCTGTTTTTTCAATATGTTAAATTTTGAGGGGGTTATGCTTCTTCCCTCCACAGTGGAAACCATGCATGAACAGAATAAATAATAATTCAATGGAACTATAAAGATCCATTAAAAGATATTTTCATTGTTTTAAAGTTGATTTTTACATGATTGAAATAAAGATATCAATCAATCAATTATGAGGCAGAAAACTGAACAACGGAGATCCGTGTCCTCAGTTTCTAAATGCTTAAAGAGTTTTGTTAGCATAAAATAAAGGTGATTTTAAAGACCTTGAACAATCTAATTTCTTTTCTTTTGCTGCTGAAGGGTTTTGGAGAGCACATGACACATTAACTAAACTCTCAGTTCATGGAGAAATACTGTGTGCCGATTTTACCTTGATATTAAAAACATGCTGCACAGATTAATGCATTGGTGTCTCCACAGTTTAATTTTTATTTATTTATTTATTTCACACATTTAAACACAAGCAGGTTCACCATCAGTGCTGCCAAGCAAGAACAGAACACAATAAAATACAATTATAAAAACATACGAATTTAAGCCAAATAGAATACAATAACAACATAAAAACAAATTAAAACTTGCTGGAAAAAAAAAACATAAAACAAAAGAAAAAATGTCAAAATAAAAAGTGCAAAATTAGTATAAAAAAAATTAAAAGCCAAACACATACTACACTTTAAATGTAGGGTACTTAGCATCGTTTTGTCAAAAAATGAGCCACAGTTTCTTCCCCTTTCTACCGTGATTCCAGTATTGACTTCTTTGTTGTTGTCTCTGCTGACTTCCTCTGATGAGCATGAGAAAGCTAAGGGAAGTGAAAATTAGAAAAACGAATGATTTTGAGAGCTCTTTAAGGAGTTACATTTTTCTTAACCCTATAAAGCCAGTTGTATCATATTTGATACATACTTTTATAATACCTCTCTCTACTCAATATGATCAACAAATTACAAAAAAATGTTGAATTTTATGGACATTTGGATTTTTATGGATTTCAGCAGAAAGTAAAACAAACATTTCAGCTCCAAAAAAAAAAAAAAAAAAAAAAAAGGATTTTCTGGCTATAATCTATGGTCTTGGGCTTCAAAGGGTTCATTATATCTTTAGTTTATTTTTCAGAGCACACGTTCATGTTTAACCACTCTTTCCATATTTAAGTATTTATTCTTGTGTTAACTTTGAGCTCTTTGCTGGTGTTATGAAATCAATACAATCATAAACAATCATCTTTTACTGATGGATGTAGAGAAATAAATAAACCATTTGGATTGTGGGGTAGTATATTTAACAGAAATTGAAACTTAATCGGCTTCGGTGACACATTTACCAGAAACACTCAGGAAGTGTGTTTTTTTTCTAAATCTTAAATGTGTGAAGGCAGTCGTCCGACATCAGGCTGACCGTCGACTGTTCTTCAAAACAAACAAAACTTCCTGTCAAAGTGAAAGTCAACAGTTTGAGCTCTCAGTGAGTCAATGAATGAGGCGAAATGATGATAAACCCTCTGTTTTTGTTCCTGTTGCACTGATGACTTTCAATAAAAAGCAAAAATAAGTGGTTAATAATAAGCTTTATTGATATCTAAGTAACAAAAGGCAGGTGGTGTAAACCACAGGAAGGCCGGGCTCGCGCTGTGACTTCCTGTTGAGACCTGTGGCTGCGACTGTGAAAATGTTCAAATCAAACTTTCTAACCCAACAACTGAAGATCTGAACATCTCAGATATAAATGTGATGAAACATATTTAAATACAGTTCAGTTCAACGTTTCAATAGCTTCTGATAACGCTGGAAACTTAAAATTATTTTTATCATTTTTACCCCACTGAGATTTTTTTGGTGGATTTGGTTTTGAGGTTTGAACCGAGAGACTTTTGTCACAAAGAGCCAGAAGAAAATGGATATTTTTTGTTTTCTTTCAAAGGTTAATAAATAGAAGGAGGATGTGAAGATGTGATAACTGGATACAAATTAAAATTAGGGATTTTGGATGATTTATATTTCAAGAGAATAAATACATGAATGCTGATGTATGTAGTGCTTTGACATTTCCTGTTGTCTCTATAAGAAATTTTATTTTTGTAATAGAAAAAGTTAACGCAGACTTGAGGATTCATAAAACAAAAACAAGTCTTTTTATATGCTTCAACAACAATGGAGAAAAATAAAGGAATAATCAAAATGAAATACTCGGCATCTTTCCCTTAATGGAGACATATCATGCTGATGCATGATTTAATACTTACATATAATATAATACATTTGAAAACAAGACCTTACACCCCCTTAATTTTCAAAAAATGAGATATTGTATTTTTTCTGATATCCTAGAACGAGATTTGATGCCTCTAAAAATAGGTCATTGCGAGATGTCCGTGAGATTTCAAACGTCGTGACATCACAAGGTACATTTCTTTTTATTGGAGTAATCTGATAAAACACTTCCTCCTCTGTGATGTCTGTTAGCCACAAAGCCTTCACCGAGGAACACATTCAGCAGCAGTATATAGATCCCTAGCTCACTTTCACTCATTACCAGCTCTGGCCTGTAGGGGGACTCAATACGTGGTCGCTGCTTTGAGCCTGCCGGAAAATACAGTAGAAGAAGAAGGACAGTCTGGCTCAACCCCCGATAGAACTGACCAATCAGAGCACAAAGGGCTGTGACGTTGCGAGGTAACTTTAGGTCATCCTCAGATCCGAGCGTTTCAACAAAACCTTGTTAATGGCCTAAAATGAGGATTTTGAGAACACTATTGTGGGGCAATGAAGGAACTAAATGACTTGTACTGAGGGCAGAAATGCTTTACAGGCATCCTAGTCTGGCATAGTGAAAAGGAGAAACAAGCATGATATGTCCTCTTTAAAGTTTTGTCACGTAGCTCTAGTGGCAGAGGCTGCAGGCGTCCACCTCCATGACCACGTCACTGAATGTTTGATTCTGCTTCCTCTCGTGCCTCACTGTTGAAACAATAAAGATACAAAATTATTCTTTCATAGTAAAGGAAATAAATCCACGAGTGCATTCTCTTTTGATGGGTGTTGCTCCATCAAAAGCTATGAGCTACACTATATTGCCAAAATTATTTGCTCACCCATCCAAATAATCAGAATCAGGTGTTCCAGTCTCTTCCATGTCCACAGTTGTATAAAATCATCACCTAGGCATGCAGACTGCTTTTACAAACATTTGTGAAAGAATGGGTCACTCTCAGGAGCTCAGTGAATTCCAGCGTGGAACTGTGATAGGATGCCACCTGAGTAACAAATCCAGTGGTGACATTTCCTCACTCCTAAATGTTCCACAGTCAACTGTCAGCTGGATTATAAGAACGTGGAAGAGTTTGGGAACCACAGCAACTCAGCCACCAAGTGGTAGGCCACGTAAACTGACGGAGCGGGGTCAGCGGATGCTGAGGCACATAGTAAGAAGAGGTCGCCAACTTTCTGCAGAGTCAATCTCTACAGACCTCCAAACTTCATGTGGCCTTCAGATTAGCTCAAGAACAGTGCAGAGAGCTTCATGGATGGGTTTCCATGGCCCAGCAGCTGCATCCAAGCCTCACATCACCAAGTGCAATGCAAAGCCTTGATGCAGTGGTGTAAAGCACGCCGCCACTGGACTCTAGAGCAGTGGAGACGTTCTCTGGAGTGACCAATCACGCTTCTCCATCTGACAATCTGATGGGCCAGTCTGAGTTTGGAGGTTGCCAGGAGAACCATACTTGTTGGACTGCATTGTCCCACGTGTAAAGTTTGGTGGAGGGGGGATTATGGTGTGGGGGTGTTTTTCAGGAGCTGGGCTTGGCCCCTTAGTTCCAGTCAAAGGAACTCAGAATGCTTCAGCACACCAAGACATTTTGGACAATTCCATGCTCCAACTTTGTGGGAACAGTTTGGAGCTGGCCCCTTCCTCTTCCAACATGACTGTGCACCAGAGCACAAAGCAGGTCCATAAAGACATGGAGGACAGAGTCTGGTGTGGATGAACTTGACTGGCCTGCACAGAGACCTGACATCAACCTGACAGAACACCTTTTGGATGAATTAGAGCAGAGACTGAGAGCCAGGCCTTCTCGTCCAACATCAGTGTGTGACCTTACAAATGCTCTTCTGGAAGAATGGTCAAAAAATCCCATAAACACTCCTAAACCTTGTGGACAGCCTTCACAGAAGAGTTGAAGCTGTTAGAGCTGCAAAGGGTGGATCGACGTCATACTGAACCCTATGGGTTAGGAATGGGATGTCACTTAAGTTCATGTGAGAGTCAAAGCCGGTGAGCGAATACTTTTGGTAATCTAGTGTATGTCAAAAAGGTTAAACCACAACTATTAACTCCAGTTACAGACTGACCCATTATAACTTCCTCCACCAAACCTATATTTCACCACAGAAACTGCACAAGTACAAACCTGAGACGTCAAACTGTTCTCACCTTTGAATCTGTCTCTGTAGATCAGTCCCAGTAAAATGGTGGACAGCAGGTATGGACAGCCAACCAGCAGGTGGCGCATCAGAGTTAAATGAGACGGGGCAGGAGTTGGAGGAGCCTGGGTCGTGTTGGACGGTGGAGAAGTAGCCATGACAGAGCCTGTTTGCGGTCATGGAGAGTGAAGGTTAAAGCTGTAAATGCAACAGTAATGTGTTTTTGTAGTTTTGTTAGCATCACGCTTTTTCCTTGACGGCCCCTTTAAAGCCTGTGGGGTCATTTACTGTTCTGGATCACTGCTGATAATAAGCTCTGTAGTGGACATAAATAATGAAACTAACCAGAGAATCTTAACAAATGAACCAACTTTTCTCAAAGTTTAAGCTTAGACATGATCAGCAAAAGTGAAAAGCTATCAGTGACTATGGAACTACAACATGGTCATTCAACTAAGAAACAACTACAATATTTCAAATGTGTGACCTCTTGTTTTAGGGTTTTCTCCTAAACTAGTGACCTGATAGTCGATCTTCACGTCTGTAGTAAAAGTATGTGAAGCTTCACCGTTAACTTCACTGTTAGCGTCATTGTTTCCTAAGGCGACATTCACACCACAGCTCTTAATAGCCATATATATTTTTTAAATGTATATTACATTTATTTCATTTTTATTTTGGGGCTGTCAAAATCAGATTAATCCTTCATAAAGATTATTCTGTTAAAATTTTTAACGCAGTTAACCCATCTGCAGGGCAGAATGACTCAAAATTCCTTAAATGTCCCGGTAGATTTGCCGTGGCTCATACTGCCGCGCATGCACAAGCTGCGTTGATCTGGCAGAATCAACCAACTCGAACTGTAAGACATTAAACAGCCCGGTGGCTCTGTCGGTGGGAAACATAACAACAAAAAAATGCAAGATGGAACTGTGGGCCTACACACAGTTATGTACACACTCTGGAATGAGTTTTCTTTTCACAGAAGCATGTCATGTTTTAATTACCACATTAACACCAAGCATGTCAACCAAGGATGATGCTGGCACTTCGGCTAATGCACCGACCACCCTCACGTGATTGAAAAAGATTAAAAATAAATGATATTTAATCTTTTTCAAGCGAAATGAATCCACACTAAGCTAGTAAGTGGTGGGTGAGTTCTGCCTGTCTCTTCCTTTTTACTGCACTCACAGTCTAAAGAATAGTTTCTATCTGCATGTCATGGACTCTGGAGCGAGGCAAGACATGAAAACAAAAATGTTGGCGTAGCCTTTAACAGGAATTTCTCTAACATGAGGTCACAGTGTGAAGTTATTGTGTTAATTATTACGTCTCAGACGAACTGCAATGTTGTAGTTCCATATTAGCTCAATAATAGCTTTTCATTCTTTTAGCTGAGCCTAAAAAAAATTAAAGTTAGATTTCTTTGTCCAGATTGTCATGAAGAACTGTTTAAAATCAGTGCTTTTTCACTTATACAGTCTTTGGGACAGGAATACCCATACACTGATGCATCGCCCCCTACTATGCATTTTCATTGATAAAAAGTAAAAAAGAAAATGTCAAACTCAGATTTCACAGACAGCGATGAGCCTCCTACCTCTGACCGTCAGTCTGCTTGATGGAGATTCATCAAATCCAGGAATTTTGCACTTGTACCATCCCTCATTAGATACGTTAACGTGTTTAAGGATCAATGTTCCTGTAGACATGCCACCGATGGGGGAGTTGTCCTTGAAGAAGTCAGCGTGGATAGACAAGCTGGGCAATTTGATTTTTTTATGTCGACATCTCAACTTCACCTCTTCACCCTCCACCACAGGAAGTCCAGGCATCTCCAGGATCACAGGACTGTCTGCAGGCAGAGACCAGTCTGTTTGTATCAGGACAGTTTCAAAGTTCTTTAACAGGGTTGTAGGGGCAGGAATCAAGGAAAACTGACACATGCAGCTCTAATTTTGTAAGATAAATCATGTTCTAGTAGAAAGCTGGCAGAGAGGAGGTTTCACTAGTTCACCATATGATGTGTAAAGTGAAGGGGAACGCAACCAAGTGTTTGAAATAAAAATAACTGAATGGATTTATTTATTTACATCGTGACTTTATTGGCAAAGGTTTACAAAGTCGTCAAATAAGAACGAAGCACAAGGACTCGAGAATCAAGAAAACAAACCAAGGACACTAAAATCCACGAACTGAAGACTTTGGTGTAAATCTAGAGCTTAAATATATGAGAGAAAAAATTTAAAAAAATCATTTGTACAATTAAGGAAAAGATATTATTTGAGTCCAGGAAAAAGAAACACCAATTCTAATGAAGTTGGGACATTGTTTGCAACATACATGAAAACAGGTTTAATCATATACAAATTCTTTTCAGCCTATATGTAACAGAGTGCTCTACAAAAACTAGATATTTAATGTTCCGATGGTTGAATTTTCCTTTTTTTTTAAATATTAGCTCAATGTGAATTTGATTCCTGCGGCATGTTCCAAAAAGAGCTGCGACAGGAGCAACATGAAAGGTTGATGTGTTAATTAAATATCAATTTACACATTATCGAGCAGCCCTACTCTACAGTCAAAATCAAGCTGCATGATCTTCTGTGATCCCTAGAAGAACCCAAATAATCAAATCCAAGCAACAGGGAGAACTCAAACATAACAATTAGAAGATACGACAGAAAACATTACAGAACATTAGGCAACGAAAAAATCCAGCAACCGGAAAGAGACTAAGAGGACCAATATACAGTTGGATAAAAGCTATAAAAAAGTTTTAAAAAAGAGACAGCAAAACATATAAAATAAAAACACAAAATCAGAGATGCACGATATTATTAGGTTAGTAACAGAAACGGAAGATATGGAGATGTCTGGTTATACTTTACCTCGACACATTTTCATTAAAATTGGAGGATTTTTGCATGTTAATTAGAAATGTAAAGTTTGAGCTCCCAAATAGTTGATGGTTGATTTTATGTCAACAGATAAGCAAATCAGTGCTTGTGCCTCTTAAAAATTGCAAATAATGTATTATTTCTTTCTTACTGTTAAAATATTCTTCGTATTTTAAAAAGTTGGTCAAGTGAAATAAGTAAGATATTGGTATTGGCCAAAGGAGGTTTAGAAATATCGGCATATCATATGGATAAAAATCCAATATTGTGCATTCCTTGTAACAATAAAATTGTGAAAAAAGTAAAAAGAGTTTAAGAAGACAAAAAAGACAAATTTACATATGCAGACATGTAAATATACACATATACCGCTTTCACACTAAAATTAGCGGGTCAACCCGCGAACAATCGCCAACTGACTCTTTTCCCACTGCCAGCTGACCCAGTGTAATTGGTAGCAGACGAGCTGCATGGCTGTTTTTTTCCCTCTGGCTCATCAAGATGATGTCATCATGTTGATGACATTATTAGCGCGACAAAGCCCCTCTATGTAAACAGTGGAAAGGAGCATGGAGGCCGTGGACATGTTTTTCTTTACTTTGTGCTTTTGTCCCTCTTTAAAAATGCACAAACTCGGCGCTGATGATACAAAAGTGGATGGAATTTGTTGCTGAGATGGCAAAGACTCACGTAAGTTACAGAATGAGGGGACAGCGTGACATTATGTTGTGGGGATACTATGCCGACTTCATATGTAAATTAGTGGGTCAACCCAGATGTGATGTTCCCACTGAAACCGATCGGAAGTTAGCTGATTCACTTGAAGGGTCAATCGATCCGGGTTGAAATGCTGATTAAACGATTACCGTCTGCCGACAGGAGCTGATTGTTAATGGGTCTAATCTGGTTTTAAAGGGGTAATACTGTGACAAAAGGGAAAAAGGTCAAGAAGGATGAGAGGCTAAGACTAAAATTGAAGTATGAAGGCGACATCACATATGAGCTTGTCCATAAAAGTGAGTCTTCAGAGGGGGTTTAAAGGTGTAGTGTATAAAAATTGGCATTTTAGCGACATCTAGTGTTCAGATTTTGGAATGAGCCAGTCCGTTTCTAAAACATCACATCACAAAGCAATGAGAGCCGGTGAAGACCAAAAAGGATCATTAACAGGGCATCATTTACAACAGTTACCAGGTAAGGGTTTCATATTTGTAACTAATATTTTGATGGATTATAGGTCAGTTAAGGTGATGACTATAGGTTTTGTAAACTTTTGCAGACTCATATTCAAAATTTTGCTCTTTCTGTCCCCAAAAGCCACCGTAGATAACATGGTGGATCGTTATGTCAGCCTCCACAGAGGGGAGACCCGCGGTACATAAATATAAAAAGCTTTTTCTAACTTAATAAAAACAAAACCAAAGTTTCTCCACATTACACCTTTAAAAGATGTTACTCATTCTGCATGCTTTATCTCCTCAGGCCTCCGAAGTCAAGGAGGTGCTTCAAAATTGATCAATAAATCCAAAAATCAGCTCTAAAAGTGACAGAAAGTGACGTGGAGCTGCTACGATCAGGCTGATGTGATGTCGTCTGTTTGTTTTAACACCATACTGAAGCAGCTCACCGGTGGTTGTGATGTTGATGCTGCTGCTGGTTTCTCCTCCTTTGCCTTCGCACCAGTATTCTCCACTGTCGCTGACGGGGTACGCAGCAGAAACGGAGCAGGTGGACGGGCATGGGCCCACCTGTAGGGGGGAACAGCAGAGGATTTAACAAGGGCAGCAGCGAAAGAAAGGATGGTTTGTATTTAAGGACGAACCTCTCCGTCTGTCGTCCTCTTCATCACTTTCCATTCGCTCATATCCTCTTCTTCTTCTGCACAGCCCACGGTGAAGCTCTCATGTTTGAAGAATTGAGACTTATTTGGGGAAATGATGATAGAGACTGGAGGGGGCAGGTGAACTAGTTATGTAAATTATACAAAATTGCTGTTAAAGATGCAGTTAAATTATGACATTAATAAACTTCCTTTACCTTGAGTTGAACCACAGACCAGAAAACTCAGCACTAAACAGGCAGGAAGAAGCATGAACTCAGTTTAGAAACAATTCTGTTGCAATTTTTCATAGTTTTAATCTTTGGTACAACATTTAGAGCATCAAAACGTAACAAAAATACATCAACATAAATTCTAAAAGGCAATGTGCAGAAAAAAATGGCAAAAGGTGTTCAAACACGGTTGATGTCTACACACATCAAACTAAATCATTTTAAAATGTTGGAGTTATTAAGATATAACGTTGCACTAGCATCACTAATGGACTGAAAATGTTTAAAAAGTCAATTCAGTGCAGAAAAATCAAACATGAAGTTAAAGAAATAACATGTATGTGTTTAATTACTCACAAAGAAAGCGACACAGCGATGACGCCTCCATCCTGCAACACACTGATCGAGTCTGAAACCTGCACGGGGCAGCCTTCACACTTCCTGTTAGCACAAAAACGAGGCTTTTCCACTTTAGTTTGATTTTTACATTTAATAAAGTCCAGCTAGAACTCTGTACTGTTTGTAAAGTTAATAAAATATGAAGTGAATCATTGAATAACAAGAGAAAACACAAGAAGAAGTTGGGAACTGTTCCAATGGGCCTCTATTAACAGAAAAAAATAATAAAAGCTTTTTGGAGAAGCTCTCAACTTGATGTTATAAGACAATAC
Source organism: Scarus forsteni (assembly GCA_036419115.1). Taxonomy (NCBI): domain Eukaryota; kingdom Metazoa; phylum Chordata; class Actinopteri; order Labriformes; family Labridae; genus Scarus; species Scarus forsteni. Next base: position 1,859,122 of record JAZDUH010000426.1, read on the forward strand.
TAACATCACTTTAATGTGTCAATGTATTTTTCTGTTTTTAGTTCAATAAAAAAGATAAAACTTAAGGCAGTTTATAGTTAAATGTTTGACTTAAACAATTGACACTTTTATGCTTTTAATATTTCCACTTTTGTTTCAGGTAATTAAAACTTTTTAATTTGCCACCCCCCAACCCCAAAATGTACAACTTTTAAAACTCTAAAAATCAGAATTTGTTTTTTTTTCAGTGATTAAATTTTTCCTTATGATTTATCTGACACTTAAAGGTGCTGTAAGGAGAATCTATTTCTGGCAACATAAAGACTCTGCTACCCATGACCTCGCGCGGCGACTGTTGAAAAGACGTGACCCAAGCCAAAGCGTGTGTTTGTTGTGATGCTAATGAATGCAGCTCGGACCTTCCTCAGAACTCTGCATTGATTTACAACTTCTTTTTACAACAACTTACAGGATGCAAAGCGACGAGGTAATGTATCTCTTTCTAGTTACGTAGCGGTAGTTTTTGATGTGTGACAACAAGCAATTTTTGGAAAACTTAGTATCGTAGTTTTGTAGCCGACTATATATGGCTACTTACAGCCCTGTGCTGTAAGACGTGTCTGAATAATATAAATTTGCTCTAGTTTTAATTGTCTCGTTCCCAAAGTTGAGTATTCAGTCCAGTCCAGCCCTGTCCGACCCGACCACCAAGTTAAGGAATAGCATTTATAGATAACTTATTTTGATGCTATAAAACTCATCTTAAAGTGTGTATTTCCATCAGGCATATATCTAAAAGTGAGACTTTTTTGTAATTACCTAGAAACTCCATATAGCATCTTTAACCAACTGTGGTCACAACCCTGAATTAAGCTCCTTCAGTTATCATGAGTAACAGCTATTATGAAATAATTAATAAAAATACAAAATATACAAATGCATGTATGTATGTTCTAAAATAACAATACTCTAACGTACTAAATTACTGTGTATACTTAAATCAGTGTTAAAAATTAAAATTCAGACTTTGAGGATGGATCTTAGTCATATTCAGTACAGACTCATGAAGCGTTATGTCCACAACAGCCGGTAGAGGGCGCCATAGCTTCACACAGTCCTCCCATCAACAACGATAGAAATGAGAGAATAAATGAGGGGTTTAACATGCAGGACAACAAAAATAAATACAATATGGACCAAAAATTTTAAAAATTATTTTCTGTCATTTCTCATACCTGTTACATGTCTCTATGTTGGTGTGTGTATTTTAAAAAGAAAACTCAAAACCTGCCTTTTCAATCGGGCTTTTAGCTGATTGTATTTATTATTATTTTAGGTTGTATTTTAACTTATTTGAACACTTTTATTTTTTTTATCACTACATTTCAGTTCAGATTTTATTTATTTGGAAATGTATTCTTTGTTAAATGCTTTTCCTTTTATTATCCTATTTCAGCTGATTTTATTATGCCGTGATGTTACACTTTCTCTTTTTACAATATTATTTATCTAACTTTTATTCTATACTGTTATATTATTTTATTTACTTATGTATTTACACATTTTCTTATCTTACCCTCTAGTATTTTTGAGCATTTTCAAGTATTATTTTAGTTTTAGCTCCTGTGTTTCCTCATTTTTAATTCAAGATAGCGTTTCTTCAGTCCTCTTATTTTGTTTTCTGCCAGAATTTCCTTTGTATGTCTTTGTGTGTTTGAGTAAGTGAGTGTGGATATTGAATGTGGTTTGGGGGAGGGGTGGGGGGTTGTGGGGGTCTTATGTTTTCATTTAATGCAATTATGCAATTTTCTGCTTTTTATTCCACTTATTGTTATTTTATTGATCTTTTTCTCATGTAAAGCACTTTGTATTACAAAGTCCTGTATGAAAAGTGCTATACAAATAAAGTTTGATTGATTGATTGTGTTTCTGATGTTAACTATTATTTAAAAGCGAAGGTCAAAAATGCCCCCACAAGGTCATAGTCGGTCACTGGTTGTGTACAGCTCCAGTAAAATGAGGACAAAGGATATTTTTCCCTTTTCCCCAAAACTCAGGTCATGTTGAATTTAATTAAGATTTTTATTATTTGATTCAGTTGAAAACAGTTTCAGTCAAAGACACAGAGTTGATGAGATGAACAGAAAGATTAATGATGGTTAAATTAAAAAAGCAATGTAGTACACCAATGAAAATACAATAAGTCTGTTAAATACAAATAAAAATACAGTAGATGGATCGTGACACAACATACACACACCAGCCTGAGGAATTCACTGTATCTTTATGAAAAAGTTTGACTTTACAAAACATGGTGAACTACTGTCACTGCCGGGCAAGGGTGTAGGTTTGATTTTGACATTGGTGGGGACATAAAAGTACATCAAGATGGCACTCCTAAAAGTTGATGTGTTTTGCATTTATGATTTTTTTTTAATGTCATGTAGAGCTGATCAATCACAGAAGCTAACTATCATATTCAGAAAAAACTACTCTAAATCTCTGCTGTCTGTTCCTTATACTGATGGGACAGTTTGGGATCAATCAGAAATTTGATGGCATGGTTATAGTCTGATAAATATAGAACCAAAACCAAAAAAGGGCTACTGATAAGTCTAATCTCTAACGATATGACTGTATAAAGTCATGTTATTAATCCAATGTTTTATCGTGTTTTTCCCCACAAACTTTTACTGTTGGTCTTAAACGCTTGCTGCCTTTCAATACACAAGTAATCCATGGATAATAAATAAAATAACCTCTTTAAGTATCTCTTTGACATTAATTATAAGCATTTTTTAGTTATTAAGTTACATACTATGCTTGTGTTGTATGTTAGGGACCATGCAGTAGTGGTATAATATTGATAGGGACGTGTCCCTAGCGTCCCTACCCAATTCTACACCCCTGCTGCCAGGGTTAAAATAAATAAGAACTATGAACTATGATACGACAATCCGCATCATTCCCAAAATCTAGTAATTTGTTCCTTTCTCCGTTAAGACATTCACTGAAAATGTTTTTCGAGTTATGTTGCTGACTAACAAACAAACAAAGCAACAAACCCTGGAAAAAACATAAACTCCTTACCAGAGTTAGTCAAACAAACATAAAGTATCTGTCAATTTAAGTCTTTTTAATGCCTCATGGTATTATAAAAAAATAAATAAATGGACTGGACAAATTCAGCCTGCCTCTGAGAGTGAATGTACATTTTTACAAAGCCAAAAAATGAGCTGTCCTGTTAATTTAAGATCTTTTACTCAGAGTTTATGTTTTTTATTCCAGAAAAGACAAAGTTACTTATGACTTAAGTTACTTGTGGACTTTTACATCAAGCCATTTGTGTTAGAGCTGCCCCCTTTCATTCAAGATAGTACACATGTACTCAATAAAATCAAAGAAATTAAGAACATTGGGTCAGCTCTTCTAGTCACTATGGATGTTGAGTCCCTTTACACTAATATTGATCATAAAGAGGGGTTGGAAGCCTGGAGTGGAGTCAACCAGGATCAACGCCCCCTGCTGGATTCATCTTGCAACTAACACAATGGACTTTGACGAACAATGTTTTTCTCCTCCAGAATCAGTTTTACAGACAGAGAAAAGGCACAGCTATGGGAGCATGCTTTGCACCAAACTATTCTAATCTATTCATGGGACACTGGGAGGAGAAGTTTGTGTTTTCTTGTCAGAATGTCTACTTAGATAAAATTATCTGGTGGGTTAGATACATAGATGATACTCTCCTACTTTGGTCAGGATCAGAGTTAGAACTTTATAATTTTCATTCATACCTTAATAAAACAAACAAAAATTTAAAGTTAAGCCTAGAATGTTCATCTGAAAATATCAATTTTCTAGATCTGAAGATCTTCAAAGATGAAGCTGGTGACCTGCATACAACTATGTAACTATGAAAACCAACTGACCGTGACACCATTCTGAGAGCAGACAGTTTTCACCCTCCTGGCTTATTGATAACATCCTTTTGGCCAGTTTCAGAGAGTTAAAAGAATCTGTGATTCATCAGATGATTTTAAAGAAATGCACCAGATCTGAGATACAGATTTGAAAGAAGAGGCTACTCAGATGAGACTTTATCTACTGCTTACAATAAAGCTAAAGACCTCCCCAGAGAGCAGCTACTGGTTAAAAAACAAAGGCAACAATATCCATCTAATCAAGTTTATTTTGTGACACAGTATAGCAGCAAATCAAATCAAATCAAACAAATAATAAAGAGAAATTGGGATATATTGAAAAGTGACACATCTCTCAGAGAAGCCCTTCCTGACACTCCAACTATCAGCTTCAGACGAGCTCCTACCTTAAGTGATAAACTAGTGAGAAGCTATCTCGCCCCCAAAACAAAAAAAGACCTGGTTAGACTCCAAAGCAGGTAATTATAAATGTGGTAATTGCAGTCATTGTGAAAATATGTCAAGGATGAGTTTTTTCACAGATGTTACAACAGGTCAGAAGTTTGAGATTAAGTCTTTTATAACCTGCAATACTTGTTTTGTGATTTACAGACTTGAATGTCGTTGTGGATGTTTTTACATCGGGAGAACTAAGCGCAAACTGAAGGCACGACTGGCTGAACATAAACTTGCAATTAGAACGGGCAATCCACAATATCCTATGGCATTACATTATAAAGAGGCAAATCACGGTAGCTGCAACTCTCTGAAGATATCAGGTATTGATTATACACAAAGTTCTATCAGAGGAGGAGACAGATGAAAAAGGCTACCACAAAGAGAGTCTTCCTGGATATATACATTAAAAGCAACACAATTTCCTGGTCTGAATGGAGAACTGGACTTCTCTCCTTTTTTGTAGCTTTTTTTGTAGCTTTTTTAGCTCCATCATTTCAAATATTTAAAAACACTACCTGAGTGTATTTAATGTAAAGTTTGAAAAGATCTTTACTGTTGTTGAGTTTGATTAACTGGCTTCTTTACTGCACTGAATGAAATAACCTTTAGTCTGATCATGTGACAATTCAAAACCATGTGACCTGTCCAAAAACCTATAAAGGAAGCAGATTGGCAGCCATTTTGTAACAGCCCTGATGAAGGCCTAGATGGCTGAAACATGTTTGCATGTTTTTTTATGATCTTGTAGCCCTAAATAAGTACCTCTGAGTGCCTCAGTTTTCTTTTAAGCTTAAAGACAAAGTTACTGTTTGGATTGCAGAAAACAGATCTTCGGGATGCTGGTCTGGTGGAGTGGTTAGCAACCATGCACGTCCCATGTACTTACTTCTGCCGGTCCAGGTTCAAATCCCGCCTGTGACCAGCTTGCAGAGTGTCTTCCCTTACTCTCTCACCCCCTTTCATCAATAAAAAGGCACAAAATGCCCAAAAAATACATAAAAAAGGAAAACAGATCTTCACAAATAAAAACTCTTCTTCCTTCCATAACAGATTAATAGGCTTTTAATCCTCCCACGCTGCTTTTATTTCCAGTTTTAGACCATTTCACAGGCAGTATGTTTTATTCTCTCATTTTTAATCTTTTTTTTTTTTTTTTTTAATCTTTTTAAATTTTTATTCCCTTTTGGTTTTTATCTACTTTTATTTGACCCCTATTTCTTTTTATCTCTTGGTAGTCTTAGCCTTTTTAATTTTCTCTTCCCTCCTGTCTTAGGTGTTATTGATCCTTTATTTATTTTGCGCTCTGTTTGTGTCTTTTCGAGCTCTTACGTGCTTTTCAACTTTTCTGTTCTAAGTCCTACTCTTCCAGTCATTGCACTCCTCAAATTTCTCTTTTATTTTTCTTTTATTCTCATGTTATCTTTTAATTTTGTCTGTAAAGTACTTTATAACCCTGAAAAGTGCTATATAAATAAAATTTATTATTATTGTTATTATATAGCAGCCCCAAAATGTTATCCAAAAATATTTAAATGAAATTCAAAACAATCTAGGGTCTTCATTATTAAAAACAGATGCTGATCGGACACTTCTGCAGTCGAATGTATGATGATATCTTAAAACCTTCAAACATGTAAACAAATCCAAACTCATGTTGATCTTAGTAAGACATCAAAGCTTTATCGTGATCATCAAATTAAAATTAAAATTTGTCTTTAAAAAGTCATTGTTTGGCTGGCAGAAAACAGATCCTTACAAATTTTTTTCCTTTTTCCAGAAGATATTTGTAGGATATATCCCCAAATTGTTTTACATACAAGTATTTCAATTGAATTAAACACCGGGTCTTCATGATTAAAACCAATTGATCTGCTGCCTGGTGACTGGACACCTCTGCAGTCGGATGTATGACGATATCTTAAAACCTTTTAACATGTAATTAAATCCAAAAGTCTAATGACTAATTCAACGTCCAATCTCCTTTCGTGATCATCAGAGCTGGTGTCACTAACTTTGGGATGCTCGACTGAGATGAAAGTTTACCTGAATGGATTAGGTGGGCTCTCTGATTGGTTGGTGATGAACCAATCAGAGGGACAACAGAGGGTCAGCTGAGTGGACTGATGATAAAGATTCATGGATATTTAGATTATTGATGTTTCTTTTGAAAGCTGTGACTTGGCGACTCAGGTTTCGATGTGTGCAGCAGAATGCTGCACATGTACCAGTCAGTAGTGGCGAGTGTCCTGTTCTATGCAGCAGTCTGCTGGGGAAGCAGCGTGATGGACAAGGATGCTAAGAGGCTGAACAAGCTTGTGAAGAAGGCTGGCTCAGTACTGGGCAGGACCCCAGACTCACTGGAGACTGTTGTGGAGGGATTCGACACTTAGCAAGATGCAGGCCATAATGGACAATGTGCGCCACCCTCATCACAACACCCTGGCAGGCCAGAAAAGCAGCCGCAAGGATCTGTTCCGCTCATGGACATGAGGAATGCAAAATATGAGGGAACACTAGTAAGACTAAAATAGTAATTAAAAACAATAAGAACAGATAAATAAATGAAATAAGATAAAATCTTGATAAGAAATAAGATTAAAATAAATAAATATAAAAATAAACAGGTAAATAAAATGCGTTTTAGGTAGAAATATGGTAAAATGAGATAAAATGCACTGAAGTGGAAAGAAAATCAATAAACAGACAGTAAAATTCCAATCAATAATTCTGAACTAAATGTAATAATAAAATATATTAAGGGGTTAAAATAAATACATAAATAAGATTAAATAATAATAATAATAATAATAATAATAATAATAATGTTAGGTGTTGGTTTACTGATGGACCCAGAGCAGAGGCAGAGATCAGATCAAAAGGTGGAAACCAAGGTTTATTTGCAAAAGGTAAAAAATGTGATGTTGTCAAAGGTGGTGGCGGTGGTATGAGCTAGGAGACCTGGAAAAACAGAGGAGAAAGTCTGATTAGTCCTCAGGCAAAAGCGAACCATAAAACCATGCAGCACCAAAAAATACAAGAAAGAGTAAATCCTCAGTATGAAGAGAGAAGGCTTAAGGCCAGCAAAAACTGTGCAGAACGAACCACAAACTTATGCAATCAGCCGGCGAGGAGAAGAGTGAGCCACAGGCTTAAATAAGGCGAAGATCATCAGGGCAATCAGGAACAGGTGAGGATCCACGGAGGAGAGCAGCTCCAAGGCGCCGCCCACTCTAGATGCCCAGGAGAGGTGAGAAAGGGAGAGCAGCCCCACAGCGCCACTCAAATCAGGAGCCCAGGAGAAGTGCAGGAAGAGGAGAGAGAAGACAACCCGAGAGGGGAGGGAGAGACGAGCAAAAACTGGAGGACTAGTGTGCAGTCCTCACAAATAATAATAATAATCAGCTAAAAGCTAGACTAAAAAGGTAGTTCTAGAGTTTGCTTTTAAAAATCTGAACAGTAGGTGCTGCTCTCAGGTCTGCAGGTAGACTGTTCCACAGAAGAGGGTCGTAGTGTTGAAATGATGCTTTACCGTATGTTTCAGTTCTAACTTTGGGTACTATCAAAGGGCCACTACCTGAAGACCTGAGGGCTCTACTAGGTTCATAGGGTAAAAGCGGATTGGATAAATAAAAAGGAACAAGATCTTTCAGGGATTTAAAAACCAGTAAAAGAACCTTAAAATCAAATCTCAAATAAACAGGGAGCCAATGCAGAGACTCTAAAATCGGGGTGATGTGGGCTCTTCTGGTCTTCGTCAGCATACGAGCAGCTGAGTTGCTTCACACAAACTTCTTTGTGTTCGTGTATGTTGATCTCTGCCTTGTTCAGTTCTGTCTCTTTTCTGAAATGGTGACGTGGTTTAGATTTTTTAACACAAACAAAAACACAAACCAAAGGAGCTGGCAGTCCTAAGAGGCCCAGCCATACTCCCCTCCATGTTCGTCTGTCCTCAGGTTCTGGTCCAGTCTCCGGCTTGGACTCAGGTTTAATCAGGAGTTCTTCTATGGAGAGAACAGACCTGTTAGTCCTGCACAGCCCGGCTCAGACCAAAGATCAGTCTCTCATGATGGGGCCTGTGGAGTTCACTGACTGGAAAATCAAAAATCAGAGCTGTCACAGAGTTGAGACAGAAAAGAGAATAAAGAAAACCTGAGGACACTCAACACGTTTTTACTGACAGTTAACACAAAGATTTCTCATTGAAAATATGAAGGATGTAAATGTTTAAATATGTGTCCTTAGGGGTGAGCTCATGAGAAGACTGAAGCTGGCCTGTTGTCATCCTGGATACAGATGGCAGGATGCACAGACTGATACCTAATGTGATAACCCCTGTGGCAAAGGTCAAAGGGCCTTCACTTCAGGCTTCAGGGGTTAGCCCTTTAGGTCACTGATCATTTATCTAACCCCCAAATTCCACTGCACACGAAAGCGCCGAGCAGCGAAGTGGAGCGCTGCGGTTTTGCTCCGACAGGCAAACCCCACTGGAAGCAGCGCGCAGCGAAGCCCCATAGGGGGAGGGCTGATCCGCGGAGAGCCGCAGGCTATCATGAAAATAGCATGTCACACGCTCATAAAACGTGTTATAGACTAAGAAAAGAAATATAAACACCTTGCTTAGCTTCTCTAAGGTCCCTTTGCTGGTCCAACCACACAGCTTCGTGAATTATTCAACTTCTCTCCGTTTGTATCCGTGATGTATACAATGTTATATATTTCTGTACCTCTACGATTCACTTTTCTTCGTCCATGGTGTCGTGTTGCCTCTGGGACCCTCTGACCAACTGCTGACCTGATGCTTGTGCCTCCGGTTTGACGTAATGAAAAATAATTGAGAAACATTACGTGCAAGAGTCCGTGGTTTGTGTTTTATTTTGTAACTTCCAGGTACTCCACACAGTGACTTCCTGTCTGGTGCTTTCTTAACCACAGTGAATTTACGAGGTTTGGAAGCGGCCGCGCAGAAAATAGACCTGAAGCGTATCTCTCGCGCCTTGGCACTTCAGAGTCGCGGCGCAGCGTGGCGCGTTCGCGTCCAGTGGAATTTGGGGGTAAGGCTACGTTTACATGGAAACTCCCAACTTAAAGATTTCTCTCTGCTCAGAAGACGATGCAGGAGACGAGTTAATCCACTGTAGTGCATGCTGGTACAGTAGATGTTGGTGTAGTCCAGCAGAGAAGCAGTGCTGCCACAATACACAAACGAAGAAGAAGAACTTTTCACAAACAACAATGGCTTGGTAATATGGGGAAATATAAATAATATATAATATATAAATAAATTCCATTGTTAAAATGAACATAACATAAATTATAATTTTCTTTTGTCTTCTCAGATCTGTAAGAAACCGTGTCTGGTCACCACCTCAGCGTCCTTTTAGAGTTTGTGATCACACCAGAAGGACAAAGAAGGGAATCACAGCGGGGACCCTGGAGGAGCTGAAAGAGAGGGTGAGGGTGACTTATAGGAATCAAAGCTGCTTGAGGGTATTCATATACAAGTCAAAAAGAAATTAATATTGACTTTTTCCCCAGCTTTTTTTTTCATAAAATTTTGCAATATAATATACAATAAGCCCAAGTGTATGGATAGAAATGTCATCTTCAAATTTTTTTAATTATCCTTGTAACCAACAACCTAACAAGTATCTTGTGAATAATATTTTAAACAGAAGTCCAGAAATCTCTCTTAAAAAAACAAATATTGTACTTTTAATGGGTAAACTGGGTTAAATCAACATTGGTATAAATGTATCCCTTTAACTAATAATAAGGACAATGAAAATATAATGTATGCTCCCATTATTTTGAAAACAAGGAATAAAAAATTGAATTAATGAGGTTTGTATTAATATTCCTGCGATGGAGACAATTTTCTGCTGCCTTATTGAAGCAGATTTTATTTAAATGAAGTATTTTTATGGCTCAAACATTACCTAAAACTGTTGTTGTTCCTGGTTGCCTTCATGTCACGCCAGCTTCATGTGAATGAGCACTGCGCATGTGAAGACGCCAGCATTGTATCCTAAAACGCTCTGATACGGGTTTACATGGAGCTGCATGCAGAGTGGATTCAAACCTTTCCACTCTGGAGCCTGTTCTCAAAAAGTTTCCGTTTTCAGTAAAAATGCAGAGCGCTCCATCTAAACACAAGACCAAAACGCAAGAAAAACCTATCGGATTTGACCATTTTCGCACCATGTAAATGCACCCTAAGATGCTCTGCTGAAAGTTTGATCTATATGCATGTCTTTGTATAGGTCAAACAATGAGTCATATAAATACATGAACTCTTAATGTGTTCAGGAGGTTCATTTTGGCTTGGGCCTCTCAGGCTGTCCAGAGTGCCTGATTCAGACACTTGCTTGGTTTGTAATAAACTTGTTTTATATGCAAACAAGTCTGTGTCATAAGCTTCTAAATCATCTGCATCTACACATCAACAGAACAAGAAACTATAAATGTGACTCATATGACCCACAGTACACAAAGGTCAATTTTTATTATAAATTCAAACAAACTTACAAATAAAGTAACTCTCTTAATGTCCTGTCCATTCCAATCAAGTTTTTGACAAAAATGTAACACATCAGCCCTGGATACAAAAAGTGGACACTAGAGAATTACAAGCTAAAATTTACATTCAAAACATACTTTAAGTTGTTCCCTGTATTCACGTTTGTGTCCATTGTTGTCATGAATGTTTTTGTGAATGGATTTGCCTAAATGAGTTACTGGAGAGTGCTAAATTCCTCAGGCTATATATAACTACCTGCTGTGTTCAAGCTAAACTGCAAACATGGCAGAAATTCTGAGAGGAAAGGTAACAGAAAAAAACACTGATAATCAACATTGTCATGACAACTGATGACCAGACCTCACTGTCAGCATCTTGTAGTTTCTCGATGTGTTGATGTGTAGATGCAAATGATGAAGAAGCCACGACACAGACTTGTTTGCATATACGAAGTTTATTACAAACCAAGCAAGTGTCTGAATCAGGCACTCCGGACAGCCTGAGAGACTCAAGCCAAATGAACCTCCTGAATCATTTAAGAGTACCTGTATTTACACCAGACTCATTGTTTGACCTATACAAAGACATGCATGTAGAGTGGACTCTCATTGGACCAGAGCATCTTGGATAAATGACCAGTGGCCTAAAGGGCAAATCCATGACAGCCTGAAGTGACGGCCTTTAACATTTGACACAGAGTTTATCACCTTAGGTACCAGTCTTACCTCCTGAAGAATGTTTTTGTGAAGCATCCTGGATGAATACAGGCCAACTTCAGTCTTTTCATGAGCTTACCCCGAAGGACACCTATTTTATTTAAAGCATTTACATCAGATACTTAAATCTTCTTTACATCATTTACAACTGATGTACACAACTGATTCAAGGGACATGTGACCGCCATCATGTGCAGGTAGCAGCAAGTATTTCTCCAGCCTAAGGTTACCACTCTTCAACATCTAAGACCATAGGTGAAAGTAAGCCGGAAAGCACCAGAACGCCGTGCTGGTAAGAAATATACAGACCTCTTTTTTTTTTTTTTTTTTTCTTTTCCCCTTGTCTGCATTATCTTTTCAGCTGAGCACTGTGTCCGGTGGCAGCTTTGGAAAGACCAATGCATTTTTTTTCTAGCAGTGAGAGATAAGTAAATAAATGTGATTCACTGCTATAGTGACCATCACCAGCCCTCCCTGTAAGCTACTCCATCAAACAAACTTTATTTAACCCCTGATGTGAGCTGAAGGGAAGGGCCGTGCCACACCACAGTGTGAAAGAAGGGGAAATAGTGACAGACAGGACAAGACAAGACAACAGGAAGAAGGACAAACAGGTAGTGTAAGTATTTTGAGATAGCAGCCCAAGTGCTGTACTGATTTTAGTCTATACCGGAAGTAAACCTGCAAGGAACCAGGGACACCAGAGATGTGGGACTTGATAGTAGGGGGTGGACCCACAGGGGTGAGATATGGAGGAGCATGCATCACAAGACATGACAAGATGTGTAGGGGTGCCCAACTCAGCATATTCTGACGGGACCAATTATTTCTTTATAGTTAGTCCCAACAGGAGCTTGAGTATCTGTACTCACATGCATGTGAGGTGGTCACCGAATCACCCAAGAAGTTGCCCAGCCCAGGAGACCACAGCCCAGGGGCCCCCCAGCCACCAGGGGACCTGGGATCCACCCCACGGCCGCCAGAGCCACAGGACCCAGACATAGCCCCAGGACCCAAGGAGGCACCGACCCGTCCCCCCAAAGGCACCAAGGGACAGCACCAGGGCATCCGGGGCAGCAGCCCCACCGCAGACAGCACACACCCCACCCACCACCCACCACCCGTCCACCCGGCCCCAAGCCACCCCCACCCCAAGCGCCCAGCCACCTCCACCCCCTCAAGAGAAGGCCAGAGGCCCCCAGCCCCCCAGGAGCCATACCAACGGGCCCAGCCCCCCCCCCCAGAGGGGGGCGTGGCTGACTCTATGTTGAGCCAGATACCAGCCGCAGCAAGGCCAGGTGGGGCAAAGTGTGGGCATGTGGCAGTGGGGTCGCGGCTACGCCCCGCCCCCCCAGGAGAACCAGGGCTGAGGCGAGTGCCGGAGACCGCCGCACAAGCACCAAAAGGGCCCCCCGAATCATCCCCACAGAGCAGCGACCCACAGGCAGCCACCCACGCCGAGGCCCCCAGTGAGTGACAGGCCGATGGACCCCGCACCACAGGCCGCCAAATAGACCGGAACGCCTCTAAAAAAGTAACTTTCACTCATGCATACTATGAGAGCCCTTTCTGTTTTCACGCAAATTTTATCAAAATAAATTTAAAATTAACACATATTTAAAAATCAAATATGCCTTCTGTGATGTGTTCAACAAGGTTTTAATGCACCTGACGAACACTAGACTATAATTTTTAGGCTACGGTACTCACTTTCCATGATAGGTTGCAACTTGTAGTAGGCAGTCACTTGCTGTAGCGTAACCAAGGGTTAAATTGGGCCGGAGCCCTCTGGAGCCCAGCTCCACCACCTTGGAGCTGAGCTCCGCCACCTTGGAGCTGGGCTCCGGCTTAATCAAATAAATAAATTAACCAATTCAAAGTGGCAGTAGCAAGGCGGACGACAGATCATTTTTGCATGAACAGCCTGCGTGGCTTTCATAATCACCAAGATGCTCAATAAATCAGAGAGCAACAGCTACGTAGACGGGGTGGGGGTATGAATGGGACATGATACCAGAGATTATCAGTGAACTACCAACATGTGCGCACGTCTGAAGGAGCCTTGACTTTAACAAAAACATTCACTCTACATGTGCAAGAGCATGGAGATGTGAGTGTGAAGGGCTCCTTGCGGTCCTGAATCACTTTGTATGTTTATTGTAGCTCAAACGGTGTGTTATTTGCTCATATGCACAGTTTAAAAGTGAACAGAGCCATTTCTAAAAATGACGAGGCAGTCTTGAGGTTTAGTAAAACTCATCTTTCTTGAACAGTCCAGCTCTGTTTTCACTTTTTCTTAATAATAATGTCATCCTGCAGTTTCCTGGTCTAGTTTCTATCTATCTATCTATCTATCAGTGGCGGCTGGCCTATAGAGGGCGCTTAGGCCGTGGAGAGTGTGATATTAAATGTATTTACTTTATTTAAAAAAAAAGAATATTACCAAAAGTTACTTATTCAATGTGTGATATAAATAGAAATATAAACATAAATATATACATATTCATCTATAAAGTAATTAATTTCATTAATGTTAAACAAAAGTAAGCCTTCTCATCTCTGCCTCCGTGTCTGATGGGCGCTTGAAAAATCGCCCCTGAGACAGTGACGAATAGCCAATAAGGGACTGTTGCTAGGACAAGATAAGCACATATCAACGTGAATTTGGCCAATCAGCGTCGTTGAAAATAATCTCCGAGGGGCGCTTTTTGAATTGCCCCTCGGGTTTATTCAGGTTTATTCGGCTCGTGTCGGCGTGCCGGTGTGATGAATTTACTGGTGACCGTCCAGGCAGATGTGAAGGGGGCGGGCCTTTGAAGGACCCTTTTGTTTACTATCTAAACGCCTCCCGTTATTATATTATACTCAAAAATTATCTCTTTACACCTTTTTATTTACTTTACTACAACATTTAGAGTGACAACAAAAGATTTTGAAGACTTACAGACTTATTTGACAGCGTAAATATACTGAAGGTAATATAAAGGTAACTATCTTAGATGCCTGATCAAAATGTCAAACTTTTGACAGTGAGTCAACTTGTGATAGCCCCGAAACCTGCATTTTACCGTCACTTCAGCGTATCAACAAACAATTCGTTCATGTTCAATGTATAACGGAGACAGGAGGACTTAAAAACAGGTAAAGAGAAGTAGATTTTTTATGTGGAGGAAAAGTAATGTGGACAATTAGACACATGTTCACCTTACTAATTTCTGTATAAAGTTATTAATTTACACATGCACACATGTTCACCTTACTAATTTCTGTATAAAGTCATTAATTTACACATGCACACATGTTCACCTTACTAATTTCTGTTTAAAGTTATTTTAAATTTACACATGCACACATGTTCACCTTACGAATTTCTGTATAAAGTTATTTTAAATTTACACATGCACACATGTTCACCTTACGAATTTCTGTATAAAGTTATTTTAAATTTACACATGCACACATGTTCACCTTACGAATTTCTGTATAAAGTTATTTTTAATTTTATACATGCACACGTTTACCTTACTCATTTCTTTGTATATAGGTTATGTAAGCTTTTCTGCAGTATATGGTTGACCATTTGTATGTAATTATGTGTGTGTGTGTGTGTGTGTGTGTGTGTGTGTGTGCACCATTCTGTAATCTGTTATTTTTTTTATATGGAATCAATAATAACACTTTTACGAAGCACAGGTATCCTGTAGTTTGTGTTGAATTGTAGTGGAATGGTTGTTAAAAACTGAATGATCCAGTACTGCCCCACCAAGAATATTTTTCACCAGCCGCCACTGCTATCTATCTATCTATCTATCTATCTATCTATCTATCTATCTATCTATCTATCTATCTATCTATCTATCTATCTATCTATCTATCTATCTATCTATCTATCTATCTATCTACCTATCTATCTATCTATCTATCTATCTATCAGTCTTTACTTATAAAGCACTTTTCATACATAAAATGTAGCTCAAAGTGGTGAACATTCAAGTACTAGTGCAGTGGTTCTCAGCCTGTGGGTCCAAAAGTGGGTCTCAGAGCTATTTCCAATAGAACACATTTAAATCAGGTACAATTTTTACCTCCCCCCAAAGAAAATAAATGTTTTGCCATATATTACATTATGTGTCTGAAATCTTACATTATGCACTCAAGGATGTGCTCAGTAGTCAGAAAAGAGCGGGCTTTATCAACGTCTGTCTTGTATGTTGCTTGCGCGCAAAGTGTACTAGCTAAAAAAAAAAATTGAGTTGCACAGGTCCTGTCTTATCTTACTTTCACCCATGTCTAAGACCATGTTGTAACTTCTGATTTAAGAATGTCCACTTAACCCAGTGACCAAAAGAGAGTCAGACGACTGAATGTCTGCTGCCATCTAGTGTCTAAATATCCTGAATAAAATGTCAGTACTGAACCGTACAGGACTGTGCAGCTGATGACAGATCTGTTGGTGTGTTGATCTTTTCTTACCCCCTCAGCTGAAATAATTTACCTGTCACAGTGATGCAGCATGAAGCCCAGTCAAATCCTTCACTCGTTTTGACTTCACAGCTGTAATGACCAGAGTCTTCAGTCCTGAGGGAGGACACATGAAGTCTGATTTGTCCCACTCTGAGGACGTCTTTGTCCAACTGAACTCGTCCTTTAAAGAGACCAGACTGAGGAACCTCAAGTCCTTCAACATACTCTAATAGGACTGAGTTCTTGTGCTCAGTGATCACATAACAAGAGATTTGAAGAGAATCCAGAGAGCTGTTGGTGAAGGTCCACTCCAGAGTGACGCCCTCATTCTTGAAGACCTGATAGAAGCTCTGAGCAGATCTGACCTCAAATGTTTCTGTGGACAGAGAAGAAGAAACCAAAGTCACCCTGAAGTCTCTTTTTCTAAAGAACACACATCTTTACACACCAAAGATCATATAAAGCAGTTTAGTGAGTTTGTGTCCTGAGCTGAAAACTTTAGTGAACTCCTGCTTTACAGAATCACAGGGACACATTTCTGTCTCTGTTTCACTGAAAGAGCTCAGGCTCACAGTCACATGATGATCTTAAAGATTTTAGAAATTCTCTGGTTTGATTGTAAAATCCTGTTTCTCCTCATGTGAACAGAGCTGTGTTCAATTCTCCTCTGAAATATTCACAATAGTGCTGTTTAGGGGTGTTACGGTACATGTATCCGTACCGAACTGCTCAAAACGGACGTTCGGTTCGGTACAGTGCTGTACTCGAACCAGTGCAGTAAGTTTACGTTAGCTGCTGCACATGGCTCTTTAATATTCACGGGAGTACTCGTCTATGATTGGCTGGTTAGGGAAGGCTTTTTAATATTCATGAGGAAAGTGGTCTGTGATTCGTGCTCTTGCGATCATGTGCATATCATGTGGACGTGACGTCTCACGGCGAGCCAATCAGAAGACGTATATCAAAGAGCTTCCATAACCACAGAATTGTGCATCATGGCAACTGCTAGCAACCAACTGGAGCTTAGCGACCCTCCCCCATCGCTGAAATCTTCTGTTTGGGAACACTTTGACTTCCTGGTGAAATATTGCAATAGAGAAAGACAGGTGGATAAAACGAAGGCGGTGTTCCGGTTCAACTGAGGTTGGGTATTTTCCGACAGCACGTCAAACATGCTAACTCACCTGAAACGACCCCAATCAAGTGTAAAGATTTCCACGGTAAGGAAAAAAAAACACTGTAGTGCAAATTCAACTGCCGTCTGCATTCAAGCAGCCTCTCCCAGACAGTTCAGATCAGACCAAAGCGATAACAGCATCCATCAGCATTTTTATAGTATCAGATCTAAGACCATTTTCAGTTGTTAAAAATGCTGGTTTTAAACACATGCTAAAGGTGATTAAACCCCGGTATAAAGTACGCAGTCATCCACATTTAAGCCAGGAATTTAAAAAGAAACTCATTATTTTTAATTTCATAAAGTTTTTGTTTATTAATTTTATTTGACTTATTAGTATTACCAAGCAGCACATAGAATTTATTTTGGTTTTAAGTTTGTATGACAAATTTTTGTTAATTCAACGTGCTAAAAAAGCGAATGGTTTTACGTTGTTCCCATACTGTACCGAAAATGTACCGAACCGTGACCCCAAAACCAAGGTACGTACAGAACCGTCATTTTTGTGTACCGTTACACCTCTTGTGCCGTTTGTTCACATGAAAACTGAAACTGAACAGAGAGCAGAGGGACTAACCACAGACTGAGCAGGTCAGAGTGATGAACAGGAGGAGGATGAAGATCATCTTCATCATCAGTTCAGCTCTGGAGGAAGAGAAACACCAAAACACAAAGACATGAATCATGGGACTGAGAAAAGTTCAGAATTATGGACAAAAAAACATCAAACTTTTTTTCTGTTTCAAAAAAAAAATCTCAGAATTTTGACAATATTTGACTTTTTCATCAGATTCTGACTTTGAAAAGGTCAGATTCTGTTTTTTTTTTTTTTTACTGTAATTTACCTTTTTGTGTTTGACATGTCTTCTCTACACGAGCACGTTTACTCACAAGATAAAAGCTCTGCAGCTTCAGGACTTCTCCCTAAAAATAACTTTGATATTCTGTAGCCACACAGAGACTTGTGGGTCACTTTTAGGCTCCTTAAAATGTTATACAAAGCTTTATAGGGTCTAAATGTCGATTTTGATTATTTTTCGATTAATTGCCAGCCCTAACTAAAGTCCAAAATAAGGTTGAGTTTTCCCAAACAGAGCCCCCTGATCCACCTGTATTCTCTCTCTGTCAGAGCTCTCCTGCCGTCTACAGTCTGAATTGAGCTCACTGACATTTTAGGAAGTTACTGTGGACACACAGAGGAAGTCTGAGGCTGTTATCACATTTGAATAATTTGGGAGAGTTTTCTTACACAATTGGGAATTCCATGCTAAAAACGGTTAATTTACATATTTATGAACACAGCAACTGATTGCTGTTTTTGACAAATAACTGAGCACAGATCACCGGAAAGAGATTGTCTCAGCTCATTCCCAATCAGTGAGATTAAAAACAAAACACAAACAGAAAGAATGACATTTTTCAATCCCTGAAACTCTGATGGAAAAAAGTCAGAATTCAAACTTTTTCTTAATTTAAGCATCTTTTTGGTCAGTAGATCTAATTTTTGTGTAAAAGACATACATGAACTCAAAATTTCGAGCAGTTAACCAGCATGTTTAAAACAGTACATCAACTATCTACATCTGAACAGAGAAATGATCTTTGAATAAAATAAAAACATTCATCTCCTATCCGTACTGCTTATTGCAGGGTCACATAGAGAGAGATACTACCATTTACTCTCACACTCATGTCTAAGGGCAAGTTAGAGTCATCGATCTACCAAATGAGCATGTTTTTGGTCGGTGGGAGGAAGCTGAAGTGCCTGGAGAGAACCCACACATGCATGGGAAGAACATGAAAACTCTACAAAAGACCCTTGATGGCCCAGGGATCAAACAAGCCACCTTCCTGCTGTTAGCCATCTACGCTACCTGCTGCACCACCATGTCATCCTTTTGAGAGTTGTTCCAGAATAATAGTTCATTTGAATATATTTCAGGAATCAACATTAAAAGCAAAACAACAAAAAAAGAACTTTGAGTCACTTGATTAAACCTCATGATCTGTATTAATAATCATTCTTCCATTCATTTTTTATACCCAGCTACTCCTTTCGGGGTTCTGGGGTGTTGGAGCCTATCCCAGCTATCATCGGGCGAGAGGAACGGCTACGCTCACACCCAAGGGCAATTTAGAGTCACCAATTAACCAGGAAGCCAGAGTACCCGGAGAGAACCCACGCATGCACGGGACGAACATACAAACTTCACTCAGAAAGACCTGACCTGGGAATCGAGCCAAGAACCTTCTTGCTGTGAGGCACAGTCACTACCTGCTGCACCATCGTGCTGCCTCATGTTAAAAACTTTTAAATCTAATTATATGCATCCTTTACGTGACAACAAAAGTCAATGTAGCTCAGCTTATGACCTGAAAAAAAGTCATTGAAGGAGGTTTTACTTACCTGTTGAAGTTTCAGCAGAGACATGCGACCTCCTCTCTGGGTGAAGACTGACCTGTGGTTCATGTTCACGGCTGTGTTGTTTTTTCTAGTTAAGTCAAAGTGAAAGTAACTTTCCCTAATCTTCATGTGCATGCATCAAATGATGAGCCCCTAAACTGATATCAAAGCACATGGCAGTAAAAGATAACGATATACTGCTCTTCTCTCAGAGCAACAGGGACAGTCTTAAAGGGCCAGTTCAGCATTTTTGAGTAAGGCTGTGTGAATTTCATTGAAACACTTAAACATTTAAGCTGGAGTGAATCTGATCAACTCTGCCTCTATGAGGAGAATCTGACTCAGAACCTGGGGTACACACTCACAGCCACTTCAGTAGGTTCACCTGTTCAACTGCTCATTCATACAAGTAACATATCAGCCAGTACATGGCGTGATCTCAGTGCATTTAGACATGTGTAGTCATGTGCAGTTGCACTTTGCTGCAGCTGCCTGGTTCAGGAAACCCTGCTGACCAAGTGTAGAGTAAGAAACAAGAGGCTGCTGAGTCTGAATGCTGCTGTTTATGATCTGAACATTAACAGAGTCAGAACTGATCACATTCAGACATGGACAAAATTGTTAGTACCCTTCCATTAAAGAAAGAAAAACCCACATGGTCAGTGAAATAACCTGGCACTGACAAAAGTGATTATAAATAAAAATGTACCAACAATTAATTAATAAAAGTCCTACACTGATTTTGAATTGTGGTTTAACAGAATTATTAAAAAAAAAAAAAAAACACATAAAATTACCCTGGAAAAAGTGATGGTACCCCAACAAAAGATTGACAATGATTTGACCATAGGGACATGTTAAGGTGTATCCTGTAATTATCATCACAGGTGTCTCCAAGCTTGTAATCAGTCAGTCTGCCTATTTAAAGGCTGAAAAGTCGTTACTGTGCTGTTTGGTATCATGGTGTGTACCAAACTGAACATGGACCACAGAAAGCTAAGGAGAGAGAAGCGGGTGGTCTTCTCCTTGCTGGTTGTCTCTCAGATGAACACAAAAAGGCATTTAAAGTAAAGGCACAGAAATTTAAATTATATCCTGATAAATTATCCCCTCGATGAGCAAACAAGGAGCCAAAACTATGGGGTGCTGTTCGTAAAGCAGCTCATGAAAAAAAAAGAAGCAACATTTTTCACATTTAGCTTCAAACCATGCAAACAGGTGGTGTGATTTTTTTTCTGTTGACCTTGTGTGACATTAACAGCAATCTTTGTCACCTTAGAAATACCTGAAATTGTTAGATGTAAATATCAAATGTCACACATAAATGAAATATATAAATGTTAAATATCAGTATAAATATTAAATGTAAATATAAATGTAAAATATAAAGTTGCAGAAACATGTATGTGACATCTTTGGGATTACTTGGATTTCTGTTGAAATCGGTCATGAAATGTGTTCTGATCTTCATCTAAGTCACATCACTAGACAAACACATTCTGCTAAAACTAGCACTGCACAAAAATTGCAAGTTTTCATGTTTTTATTCAACACATATGTAAACAGTCACAGTGCAGGGTGGAAAAAGTATGTGAACCCCTAGGCTCATTACGTCTCCAAGAGCTAATTGGAGCCAGGAGTCAGCCAACCTGGAGTCCAATCAATGTGATTAGATAGGATGTGTTAGTTAAAGCTGCCCTGCCCTATAAAAAACACACACGAGCTGTGAGTTTCTGTTCTCAAGAGGCATTGCCTGATGTGAACCATGCCTCGCACAGAAGAGCTCTCAGAAGATCTACCATCAAGAACTGTTGACTTGCATGAAGCTAGAAAGGGTTACAAAAGTATCTCTAAAAGCCCTGATGTCCATGTGTCCACGGTAAGACAGCCTGTCTACAAATGGAGAAAGATTAGCACTGTCACTTCAATGCTCAATGAGGTGAAGAAGAATCCTAGAGTGTCAGCTGAAGACCTACAGAAATCCCTGGTACATGCCAACATTATTGGTGACAAATGAACAATATGTAAAATATTAAACAAGAATGGAGTTCATGGGAGGTCACCATGGAGGAAGCCATTGCTGTCCAAAAAACATAACTGCATGTTTGAAGTTTCCAAGAGAGCACCTGGATGTTCCACAGCACTACTGGCAAAACATTCTGTGGACAGATTAAACCAAAATTGAGTTTTTTGGAAGGAACACACAACACTATGTGTGGAGGAAAAAAGGCACAGCACACCAACATCAAAACCTCATCCCAACTGTGAAAAATGGTGGAGAGAGCATTATGGTTTGGGACTGCTTTGAACTGACTGGATGTTGATGGAAAAATGAATTCCCAAGTTTTTCAAGAGATTTTACAGAAAAACTTCTGACCATCTGAAGCTCCACAGAGGATGGGTAATGCAACAGGACAACGACCCAAAGCACAGAAGTAACTCAACAATGGAATGGCTATAACAGAAGAAAATACGGCTTCGAGTGGCAGTCAGAGTTCTGACCTCAACCTGATTTAGATGCTGTGGCATGACCTCAAAAGAGCGATTCACACCAGACACCCCAGGAATATTGCTGAACTGAAACAGTTTTGAACAGAAGAATGGTCCAAAACTCCTCCTGACCATTGTGCAGGTCTGATCTACAACTACAGGAAATCTTTGGTTGAGGTTATTGCTGCCAAAGGAGGGTCAACCAGTTATTAAATCCAAAGGTTCACATACTTTTTCACCCTGCACTGTGACTGTTTACATGTTGTGTGCAGTTAAAACAAAGCCTTGTAATTTTGTGCTGTATTAGTTTAAGCAGAGTGTGTTTGTCTAGTGATGTGACTTCGATGAAGATCAGAACATATTTTATGACCAATTTAAGCAGAAATCCAAGAAATCCCAAAGGGTTCACATACTTTTTCATGCAACTTTATTTTAAAGTGAAGGTCAAATATGCCCCACAAGGCCAGAGTAGGTCAATAGTTCTGTGCAGCTTCAGTGAAATGAGGACAAATTATATTTTTCCCTTTTTCCAAACTTGGAGTAATTTTGAATGGAATTAAAATCTTTTTATTTGATTCATTAAAAACAGTTTCAGTCAAAGACACAGAGCTGATGAGCTGAACAGGAAGATTAATGCTGATTCAGACTTTTCTCTTTGGTTGAGCTTTAAAAGACACAGAAAAATACTTTATCAATTATAAAAGCAATACAATACACAAGTTCAAATACAAAAGGTGCGGTATATACATTTGTTTGTCTGCAATAAGTTTGATCAAACATTTACTGACCTGTTAGTCAGTCCTGATGAAAACATCATCATTTGGAGCAGAAATCCCATTTCCTCACATCCTCATACAGTATATTAAAAACACACTCACCAATCATGATGCCAAAATACAAAAGCTGCTGGTCAGAGTCGTGGACATCAGTGCAGAAGACACTGAGCTCAAACACACTCTGAGTTTCTCTGATTCAGCCTTCCCTAAAGTCTGGGGATTGAACCAAAATGGTTGACAGCCTGTTTTTCCAGGGTCACAGTGTCAGAGTCAAGTCAGTGAAGTGACTGTGAGCTCAGGCTCAGCCCCACCTCGTCTGTTCACTGACACCATCAGCACCCTCTGGCTCTCAGAGCTGAGTGAACATGTGAGGGACTCTTCTCACCGACACAACCCTGTGTTCATGATGCTAAAATGAAATGACAAAGACCAGCTCAGAAACATGAGCTCTGCTGAAGCCTTTAGGATGAAGCAGAGAGGCTACAGGGTGTGTTTGTGGAGCTGAAGCTCAGACTAAACAGACACCTCTGAAACAAAACTCTGCTGCTTCAACAACACAAAGAAGAAGTTTAATAATCAGCTTGTCAACAGAGGGAAAGTACATAACCTTGGGAAAAGGTTGTTTAATACTAACTACTTTAAACAAACCAAAAAAGCTGATGGGGATATCATAATATGGGCAAAGGGTCAGTTGAATGTAAGTCTAACTGTGAAGAAATATAACAACACAAGCAGAAATCAGAGTTGATAAGGGTCCTGAGCCAAAGCTGATCCATCCTCCATTCCCTGCAGTCTGTGGGTCTGTTGTGGTCTCAGGTGTAGTCGGTGGTTCTGTTGTGGAGAGAAGAACAGACTTGTTAGTTCACAGCCTGACACTCAACATGTTTTTACTGACAGTTCACACAACTCCTCTAAAATTGTGATACAAAACTCAAAACCAGTGAAGTTGGCACGTTGTGTAAATCATAAATAAAAACAGAATACAATGATTTGCAAATCCTTTTCAACTTATATTCAATTGAATAAACAGCAAAGACAAGATACTTAATGTTCAAACTGAGAAACTTTATTTTCATTTGCAAATAATCATCAACTTTGAATTTAATGGCAGCAACTCATTACAAAAAAGTTGTCACAGGGTCATTTTTCCCACTGTGTTACATCGCCTTTCCTTTTAACAACACTCAGTAAACGTTTGGAAACTGAGGAGACCAATTTTTGAAACTTTTCAGGTGGAATTCTTTCCCATTCTTGCTTGATGTACAGCTTAAGTTGTTCAACAGTCCGGGGTCTCTGTTGTTGTATTTTAAGCTTCATAATGTGCCACACATTTTCAATGGGGGACAGGTCTGGACTACAGGCAGGCCAGTCTAGTACCCGCACTCTTTTACTACGAAGCCACGCTGTTGTAACACGTGCAGAATGTGGCTTGGCATTGTCTTGCTGAAATAAGAAAAAGACTAAGTTGGATGGTAACATATGTTGCTCCAAAACCTGTATGTACCTTTCAGCATTAATGGTGCCTTCACAGATGTGTAAGTTACCCATGCCTTGGGCACTGATACACCCCCATACCATCACAGATGCTGGCTTTTGAACTTTGCGCCTATAACAGTCCGGATTGTTCTTTTCCTCTTTGGTCCAGAGGACACGACGACCACAGTTTCCAAAAACAGTTTGAAATGTGGACTGGTCAGACCACAGAACACTTTTCCACTTTGCATCAGTCCATCTTAGATGAGCTCGGGCCCAGAGAAGCCGGCGGTGTTTCTGGGTGTTGTTGATAAATGGCTTTGGCTTTGCATAGTAGAGTTTTAACTTGCACTTACAGATGTAGACGAACTGTAGTTACTGACAGTGGTTTTCTGAAGTGTTCCTGAGCCCATGTGGTGATATCTTTTACACAGTGATGCCGGTTTTTGATGCAGTACCGCCTGAGGGATCGAAGGTCACGAGCATTCAATGTTGGTTTTGGGCCTTGCCGCTTACGTGCAGTAATTTCTCCAGATTCTCTGAACCTTTTGATGATATTACGGGCTGTAGATGATGAAATTCCTGAATTTCTTGCAATAGCTGGTTGACAAATGTTGTTCTTAAACTGTTGGACAATTTGCTCACGCATTTGTTCACAAAGTGGTGACCCTCGCCCCATCCTTGTTTGTGAATGACTGAGCATTTCAGGGAAGCTGCTTTTATACCCAATCATGGCACCCACCTGTTCCACATTAGCCTGTTCACCTGTGGGATGTTCCAAATAAGTGTTTGATGAGCATTCCTCAACTTTCTCAGTCTTTTTTGACACTTGTGCCAGCTTTTTTGAAACATGTTGCAGGCATCAAATTCCAAATGAGGTAATATTTGCAAAAAATAAAGTTTATCACTTCAAAGGGAAGTATCTTGTCTTGCTGTTTATTCAATTGAATATAAGTTGTAAAGCATTTGCAATCATAGTATTCTCTTTTTACTTACGATTAACAAAACATCCCAACTTCACTGGTTTTGGGTTTTGTACATGGGACCCAGTGTCCAAAAATATCCATTTGAATTACAATTTTAAACAAGTTTCCCATTAACATAACTAAATTCTCTGAAGCCTTTCATGCAAACCTCCATCAAGTAAGCACTTAAAAAAATAACAGCTGAATAGCTGTGTAGCTGAATATTGAGATCTGCTGGTGTGTTGACATTTTCTTACCCCCTCAGCTCAAATGATTTACCTGTCACAAAAACGGCGCATGAAGCCTCTCCAGATCCTTCACTGGTTTGGACCTTACAAGTGTAACAACCAGAGTCTTCAGTCCTGAGGGAGGACACATGAAGACTGAATCCTCCCTCTCTGATGAGTTCTCTGTCAAACCGAACTCCTTTTTTCTCAAACAAAAATAGAGGAATTGTATGACTGTTATCAAAGAATTGCACATTTAACAGGGGTTCAGTGAACACAAAACAGTCGATCTGAAGAGAATCCAGAGAGCTGTTGGTGAACGTCCACTCCAGTGTGACGTTTTCATTCTTGGAGACCTGATGAAAACGTTGAGCAGATCTGACCTCAAATGTTTCTGTGGACAGAGGAGAAGGAACCAAAGTCACCCTGAAGTCTGCAGAACACAGATTTTTACACAACAGATCCCTGTTTTAACCTTAAGGTGCGTTCACACTGAAGGCGACTAGAGTGACCTCAGCGATCTCTCTCCATTCAAAGTCAATGTACAGCCGCGATGCGACTGACGCCCTCGAAGTGATCACGTTCCTCGTCGCTCGTTGTAAAAGTTGATTGCTGTGGCGATGTTGTGTGTGTTGCTATGAAGCAACAGCCAATCAGCGGTGTGTGATGGTAGACAGTTTTTATTCCAGACTACAGAGTAACAATGTATGTCCGTGTGGGAAACATTAGCTATTGAGAACATTAGTTCTGCCTAGACGGACCGCAGAGAATACACAGTCAGTGCAGCTGCATCAATTAGCTGCAGTATTTTGTGGTTGGTAGCTGAGTCAAAAGGTTACAGTTGGAATAATGTCAGCTTATTAGGGGTGTAACGAAATGGTCAACTCACAAAACGATACAAAATACAAAACAGGACTCATGATACAAAATACTCATGATACAAAATAAAGATTATAGAAAACTCCAACAGTAGGAAGTTGTGCAAAAATCTCATTTTCTTTATTTTCTTCCTAATGCAGACACACAGAAATATAGCTGCATCAGTACAAAAAAATGCGCTTTGAAAAAAAATAAAATTGTAGTTTTTTCCCCCTTATTTAGACTACAGTGCAAGTACAAACATAAAATCTCAATAAAAAGTGCTTTGTTGTTGTAACAATCAGGATAAGTACATTGTTGAATGAAAAGGAAAACAAATAGCAGTCCTCAGAGCTGCAGTTTAGACCTATAAATGTCTGAACTGTGAACTATATTTAGCCTATAACAGTACATATACTTCTGATCTTCAAGTATGATCAAATTCTGTCAACTCAACAGTAGATGCAAAAATCAAATATTGTTTTTTATGCAGACTTACACAAACATACAGTTGCTGCCTGTCTCCAGTTCAAAGTAGTTTGTAGTTGTTCTCGCCGCAGTATATGGCAAACTGTAGCGGCATATTTTGCACACAGTTGTTGTTTTGTCCATGATCTTCTCACTGTTCTCTCGTCTTTTACATGGGAAGCCAAAATAGGTCCACACAACCGATTTATTTGAAGGAGCGTCAGCTAATTCCTCCACCTCGTCTTCCTCCATTTTGAAGTGAGTGTTTTGCTACGGTAGGCCAGGAGGGTAAAAAATCACCTGCTCCCCTTCATGTTTTTTTATTTCATGCTTTTATTTTGCACGTCTTTGAATTTTATTTCGTCATTTTTTATTTCACAAAATTTCGTGGCATGGAACTTTGTTACATCCAAACAGCTTATACATCCTCATATCTAATATATGACATGATCGCAGTGAAACTCGAGTGGACGTGACGTCATCGGGCCACGGGCGACTAAGAGGTATTTATGAACATGTGACGCGAATTCAGTGGGCAACGTGATTTTGGCCGCCAAGTTGTCTTTGGGGTGAATGCACCTTAATAGTAAGCGTTAAGGCCTAGATTAACTTTGCAGTGCAGCTGCATCCATCTAATTCAATAGATAGATAGATAGACAGATAACTTTATTGTCCCAATGGAAAATTTGTTTTCACAGCCTGCCAAACAAGAAGGACGTATACAACAAGAAAAACATACAGTTAGGGAAACAGATACTACATGTAAAATCACGTAAAAACCATAGAAAACCATAGAGCATGCATTTTCCATTACAACCCATTGGTCGGTGGGTTGTCTTGTTCAGGATGGAGATGGCAGATGGTATGAAGCTCTTGCTAAAGCGAGCCCTTCTCCATTTCAGTGTTCTGTACCTGCGGCCAGAGGGCAGAAGTTGAAAGTGGATGTTTAGAGGGTGCTCTATGTCCATGGCTATTGTTTTACTGAGGTGTGCAAATGCTCTTTCATTAAGTTCTGAGATACTGGGTGTGGGGGACGTGAATTATTTTTGAGACTATGTGTGTTATTTTGTTGAATGTCTATAACCAGACAGAGGAGAAAGAGGCAAACTGTGGGCTACACTGCTGTGACAAGGACGTCTTTGACACTCTGAGAGAGTTTACCAAACATCCTGAGGGCACGGTTAAAAGCAAGTGTTTCAAAGTTTGTGGTTTCTCATCTGCAGACTAAAACTTACACCTCGAGACGAAGCCTCTGCCGCATCAAGAGATGCCAGAATGTTTGGTGCTTAATAGAAGAACACAAAACATAATAATTATGGTTTAGTGAGTTTGTGTCCTGAGCTGAAAACTTTAGTGAACTCCTGCTTTGCAGAATCACAGGGACACATTTCTGTCTCTGTTTAATTGAAAGAGCTCAGGCTCACAGTCACATGATGATCTTAAAGATTTTAGAAATTCTCTGGTTTGATTGTAAAATCCTGTTTCTCCTCATGTGAACAGAGCTGTGTTCAATTCTCCTCTGAAATCTTCACATTAGTGTTTGAAACTGAACAGAGAGCAGAGCGACTGACCACAGACTGAGCAGGTCAGAGTGATGAACAGGAGGAGGATGAAGATCATCTTCTTCATCAGTTCAGCTCTGGAGGAAGAGAAACACCAAAACACAAAGACATGAATCATGGGACTGAGAAAAGTAAACCATCCTGAGCATCCTGCCATCTGTATCCTGGATGAAAACAGGCCAACTTCAGTCTTCTTGTGAGCTTACCTCTAAGGACACCTATTTAAAACATTCACATCAGGTACTTCAAAAGAAACAAATACAGAAACACCAAGAGCCCACCCTGGGATTGTTTTATTAATTCATATTGTTTTTCCTGTGTTGTGATCCACCCATGTGATGTCCTACTTGTTACCCCTGTTTCCACCCTGTTACTTGTGACTTTTATAGAAAGCAATTTTTAAAATCAACAAATAACATATATGTTGTTGTGGTAACTCTAAAAAGTAATTCAGAGTATCTGTTCTCACCACTTGATTTAAGACATAAATGCAATATAAAAAAGGTAATTTATTGATTTAGATCAACTTTCTAGGTTGCTAACTTAATTTTTTAAGTTGTGATCAAATACTAATGTTGGTAATTACATGAACTAAATTTAGCATGTCATAAGCTCAACACAAAATTGAAGTTGCCATAACTTAATAAACTTAGCTTGACAACCTAACTTTTCTCAACATTGACTTTCCCATTTCAAGTTGCATCTCTTACCCAAACAACTGAATAAGACAGTGCAGGAGGCTGATGCAACATTTCATGGTGAGTAAAATGTAATACTCATTGCTCTACTGAAGTAATGGGATTCTTCACAAGTAACTTTCATTGAGATAATTAAAATTTAGCTTGTTTAACAGTGTGACTGCTAGCTAGACCCTGGGTTAAAATTACTCTGGAATTTCCCTTTAAGTATTACGTAAGTGTTGAGAGCAATGTAAAGGAAAGAAGAACAAATGGTAAACTGTTTCTCTTATTTTATACAACATGACATAGTCGAGATTCTAATAAACATGAAGACGTACTGTACAGACAAATTTAAATTCAATTGTAAACTATGAAAGACAATAATGTTCTTTTCTTTTTCTTTTAAAGGAAGAAGAGTACGAGACCAGCCTTGAAAGTCACATGATCAAAATCGACATTGTTGGAGACAGTTATAATTAACAAGACAACAAATAAAACTACTCTAAATATGGTAAAGTCAATTGACTTAACATATTTATTTGAGTTACCAACTTAAAAACTTGTCCTTATGAGAACAGTTATTCAGTAAGCAGTACTTAAAATAAGCTTTGACTGAAGAGGAAAACTAATTCGTCCAAAGTAATATTGTTTGTTGACTAAACACGATTTCAAATTAAGTTGTCATAACTAAGAAAGACGAATGGAAAGTGTTGTGTTGATTTTTTTGTTGAGGCTAAACATTTCTCTGTAGAGTGTACATGGAAACAAGTGGCAAAATGCAATAACTTAAAATTTGGGCTAAAACCAATTGAAATTTTGTTTTATTGCAAAAGAAATGTGTTGAAAATACATGCCATGAAACAGAACCTGCCTTTTTCAGAATAATGCTTTTTGGTTTGTGAAATACTGTTTGCAGGGCATAGAAAGGGAGACTTTAGCTCTTTGGAAATGTAAATATTACACTGACTACACATTCAGAAATTGCATTATTTTAAATGAAGATGTCTGGTAACAGGGGGGACATCTGGCCTATGACTAATGCCAAAAGCTGATAAAAATATTAAATCATAACACCCTGAGCTGGATCAGGCTATTTTTCTTTCTTTCTATCATGCACTCCTTCAGATGAAATTTTAAAATTACAAATATATATATGATTTTTTTAAAGGGCAGTTACTAGGCTGGACTGGCACCAAATAGCAGGAATGACCCAACACCTGCTGCTCCATTTCAAACCTCTGAAACACTTAAAACCATCAAACTAACATTAAGCTTCAGGAATTCAACAAAGAAAACAAAAAAAAGAACTTCGAGTCACTTAATCAAGGTCCACTTTTGTTGTTAATAATAGTTAAATCTAATTAAATGTGTTGTTTATGTGACAATAAAAATTTGAAGAAGCTCAGGTGAAGATCTGAAAGCTCTTAAAAGAGGTTTTACTCACTTGTAGAAGTTTCAGCAGAGACGTGTGACGTCCTCTCTGGGTGAAGCCTTGTCTGTGGTACATGGAAGCAGCTGAGTTGTTTTTAAGGGAAGTCAGTTATGTGACCTCCTTGGGTGGAGGCTTTCCTGTGGTTCATGTTAATGAGTGTTGTATTTTTAACAGAGAAGTGAAAGTAACTTTCCCTTAACTCCATATGGACATCGAGATAACAGGCCTTCAAACTGACATCAGAGCTCACTGAGATGGCACAGCCGTAAAACTATATTATTTCTTCTTTCAGTGCAACAGGGACAGTCTCAGGGACAGTGCAGCATTTTTTGAGTAAGGTTGTATGAATTTTATTGAAGCACATAAACATTTAAACAGGAGTGAATCTGATTATCTCTGCATCTTTGAGGAGAATCTGACTCAGAACCTGGGATACACACTCACAACCACTTTATTTATATATATATATATATATGTATATATATAAGTCCAGAACAACTTCTAAAGAGATTAGAGATGGACCGGAAGGTCAAGGTAAATCAGTATCACATTGCACCATCCATCACTGTTTGAGCCAAAGTGGACTTAATGAAAGACTCCACTACTGAAAGCAAATCATGAAAAAAGAAAGACTGGAATGTGCCAAAATGCAAATTGACAAGCCACAAAGCTTCTGGGAAAATGTTCTTTGAGCTGGAGATTTTTGGTAAGTCACATCAGCTCTGTGTTATCATACACAAAAATGAAGCATACGAAGAAAAGAACACTGTACCTACTGTGAAACATGAAAATGGGTTAAGTTATGGTATGGGGCTGCTTTACTGCATCCGGGAAAGGGTGTCTCGGATACTTTCAGGGCTCAATGAAATCTCAAGACTATCAAGACATTCTGGAGTGAAATGTGCTGCCCAGTGTCAGAAAGCTTGGTCTCAGCCACAGGTTATGGGTCCTCCAACAGGATAATGAACCAAAACACACAGCTAAAAACACCCAAGAATGGATCAGAACTAAACACTGGACTATTCTGAAGTGGCCTTCTATGATCCCTGATCTAAATCCTGTTGAACATTTGTGGAAGGAGCTGAAACATGCAGTCTGGAGAAGACACCCTTCAAACCTGAGACAGCTGGAGCAATTTGCTCATGAGGAGTGGGTCAACATACCTGTGGACAGGTGCAGAAGTCTCACTGAGAGTTACAGAAGTTGCCTGATTACAGGGATTGCCTCAAAAGTTTGTGAAACAAAATATTAAGTTAAGGGTTCCCTAACTTTTGTACAGGCCAGTTTATTAGTTTTTTTTTTCTAACTCTGCTGAACCACAATTCAAAAGCAACAATTTTCATATGTTAATTGTCAGAAAATTTTTATTTCTATTCTTAATTTTGCCAGTTACAAGTTATTTCAGTCATGCTGATGCATGTTTTAATACTTACATATAATATAATACATTTGAAAACAAGACCTTACACCCCCTTAATTTTCAAAAAATGAGATATTGTATTTTTTCTGATATCCTAGAACGAGATTTGATGCCTCTGAAAATAGGTCATTGCGAGATGTCCGCGAGAATTAAATCGTCGTGACGACACGAGGTACCTTTCTTTTTATTGGAGTAATCTGATAAAACACTTCCTCCTCTGTGATGTCCGTTAGCCACAAAACCGTCACCGAGGAACACATCCACCAGCAGGGGTATATAGCTCCCTAGCTCACATTCACTCATTACCAGCTCTGGCCTGTAGGGGGACTCAATATTCGGTCGCTGCTTTGAGCCTGCCGGAAAATACAGTAGAAGAAGAAGGACAGGCTGGCTCAACCCCCGATAGAACTGACCAATCAGAGCACAAAGGGCTGTGACGTTGCGAGGTAACTTTAGCTCAGCCTTGAGACCGAGTGTTTCAACGAGAGCTTGATAATGGCCTAAAATGAGGATTTTGAGAACGCTATTGTGGGGCAATGAAGGAACTAAATGACTTGTACTGAGGGCAGAAATGCTTTACAGGCATCCTAGTCTGGCTTAGTGAAAAGGAGAAACAAGCATGATAAGTCCTCTTTAACGGAAGGGTACCAACTATTTTGGACACGTCTGTATAATAATCAGGTGGTCAACAGTGAAAAAGCACGTAATTAATGAAAGATTAGAGATTAGATTAGATATTAATTTATTAGTCCCACACAGGGAAATTCCATATTAACAGCAGCTGACGGACACAATAAAATATAAGAAAGATGCTTACAAATGAAAAATAACGAAATTGAAAATTAAATAAAAAAATAAAAATAAAAAAACAATATAGTATATTTATATTTGGAATGTGCATGTTTGGTATTTTACAGATGGAGATTTGATATATTATAAATATAAAAATGATGTTTATAAACACGGTTTACATTTTACAAGTGAAACAGTTGTTTAATACTAACTACTTAATACAAACCATGAAAGCTTAGGTGAATCTCATAATACTCAAACAGATGAGTCTTCAGCCTGTGATCAGTGAGTCACAGACTCAGGCTCTGTCCCTGTTTAGATAATTATGGAGTGTTGTTAGTTTGGGTCCTGGTTTGGGTTCAGAACCAAAACAGTTTGTGACCCCCTGCTCTAAAGAGTCATCTTTGTGTTTCCTGACACGTGGAGTGTAACTCTGAGCTCTTAAATCAAAGTTCACCCACTTTTACTATTTAACAATATTGTATAGCAATATTAAAGTATATTAAAGTACAAAAACAAATCACAAGTAGTAACAGTCTAAGGCCAAAGACAATCCAGAAAACAACCCCTGGTTTTCTGTCCTCAGGTTCAGTCTTGGTCTCAGGTGTAGTCTGGACTTCGTCTGTATAGAGGATAACAGACCTGTTAGTCCTGCACAGTCCAGCTCAGTCCAAACATCAGTCCCTGACTCACATGTAGGACCCTGTAGAGTTCACTCACTGGAAAAATGAAACTCTCTTTATGTATTTGTTTTTAATTTGACATTTTAACCATTTCAGCACCACTCTGAATACACAGAGTTCACCATAATAAAGATGGAACATAAAAAGAAATGATTTATGTCTTAAAATAAAAGACCGAAACATGTCACTTTTTATTTAAATTTTGTTTTAATGTATTTTAGTCTGTGACTCATATGACCCAGCCAAAACGTGTGGACTTGACACTTAAACAAGCCAAAAATTATTTGATGATTTTGCTTTTCAATCAAAGTAGTTGTAATTTTCAATTGACCCTTTTCCTTTTCAGTCATGTCAAATACTGATTCATTCTTTTAATTCTAACCCCTTCAGTGACAGTTTTTCAGATGAAACTCTCACTAAATTTTCCAAAGACAACAAAGATTTTTCTCAACCTAAAGTAAAAGAACATTTTGGGGATTGTCTCCCAGATTTTTGAATCTAGGACATGTCGTTGATAAAGTTTATCATCAATTTGAGTATATATTAGTGCTGTCAGGCGATAAAAAAAATTAATCTAATTAATTACAGGATTTGTAATTAATTAATCTAATTAATCGCATTTTAATCTCATATCTGCTTTAAGTCCCCACATAAAGAATTTGAATTCTAGGACATCACAAAATCGTAGCTGATGATTAATCAAATGAATGAACTAAAAAGAGAAGATTATACATCTAAATTTTTATTGGTGATTGAATAAAACCAAAGTCAGGGCATCTTGTCCAGAAAATTCTAAGTTCAATCAGGCAACTCAAATTACACTTAAAGTGTGTTTCTTAAATACAATTTAAAAAAAAAGAAAAAGGTCGAGGACATCAAGCAAACCAATTAGGCCTGATGCATTATTAAAGAATGTAGTACAAATATAGATAAATACATTCAAAAATAAAATAAAGCGGAGTCTCAAATATACCATTCCTGTTGTCAACTGGGCTTTGTTTGGTTTGGCTAGCGACGCATGTGTGTAGTGACGTGCGATTAATTAATCTTGCGATTAATTTTTTTAATGCATTAATTTGCATTGTGATTAATTAATCTAATTAATGCACTAAAGTGACAGCCCTAGTATATATAAATCTATTTTTTGAACAGGGCCAGAATTTGACAAAGAAATGACACAAAAGACTGAGGGTCCATGAAGTTGACACATCAGAATAAGGAAACAGAATTTAGAAGACTTCACTGAAAACTGACTTCAATCTTTTGACTGGACTAATTCTAGTTATTAAAATTTGAAAATTAATAATCACACCTGTACCATTTTTTCTGAATGTGACAATCCAAGTGACAAAGTTCCAATATTTTCTTATACTTTCAGCTGATATAATTTACCTGTCACACTGACATGACATGAAGCCTCACCACGTCCTTCCCTTGTGCCGACTTCACAGCTGTAAAGACCAGAGTCTTCAGTCCTGAGGAGGACACATGAAGTCTTATTCTTCTCTTTTGAGGACGTCTTTGTCCAACTGAACTCATCCTTCAAAGATACCAGACTGAGGAACCTCAAATCCTTTATCATACTCTAACAGGACTGAGACGTTTTGATAATGGATCACATAACAAGAGATTTGAAGTGAATCCAGAGAGCTGTTGGTGAAGGTCCACTCCAGAGTGACGTCCTCATTCTTGAAGACCTGATGGAAGCTCTGAGCAGATCTGACCTCAAATGTTTCTGTGGACAGAGAAGAAGAAACCAAAGTCACCCTGAAGTCTTTTTTCTAAAGAACACACATCTTTACACACCAGTCGATTTATTAAATCTCTGATGATTCTGACTGATTGTCTCTCACAGTTTAGATCATATAAAGCAGTTTAGTGAGTTTGTGTCCTGAGCTGAGAACTTTAGTGAACTCCTGCTTTACAGAATCACAGGGACACATTTCTGTCTCTGTTTCACTGAAAGAGCTCAGGCTCACAGTCACATGATGATCTTAAAGATTTTAGAAATTCTCTGGTTTGATTGTAAAATCCTGTTTCTCCTCATGTGAACAGAGCTGTGTTCAATTCTCCTCTGAAATATTCACATTAGTGTTTGAAAGTGAACAGAGAGCAGAGGGACTGACCACAGACTGAGCAGGTCAGAGTGATGAACAGGAGGAGGATGAAGATCATCTTCTTCATCAGTTCAGCTCTGGAGGAAGAGAAACACCAAAACACAAAGACATGAATCATGGGACTGAGAAAAGTTCAGAATTATGGACAAAACACATCAAACTTTTTTCTCTGTTTTGGAAAAAAATCACGGAATTTTGACAATATTTGACTTTACTGGTGTTAATTAATGTCGCTTAAACTAACACACAGACATATGAACTTTACATCAGGACAGATTTTGTGTTACATGCTTCTTCATCCCAAAAGTAAGATATTGGTACATTTTCTTAATCAAATTTAATTCAAGACATTGTTTAGTCAGTAATTCAGCATAACAATTAAGACAATGTATTGTTGAGGCCTATTTAAAACCTTTGATTAAAATGGTATTAACAAATTTGAATTTGTCCCACTCCACTTTCACAGGCCATGCTGAGATTTCTAATCCATTCAAACACGGTAACGCTAATTTCATCATTGAGTAAAATTGTGTAAACACAGAACAGAATAGATTTTTTTTGCCTATGTTATTCACATATTAAATAGATTTATGTGAATTATACTCAACAAAAATATAAACGCAACACTTTTGTTTTTGCTCCCATTTTTCATGAGATGGACTCAAAGATCTAAAATTCATTCCAGATAAACAATATTACCATTTCTTTCAGATGTTGTTCACAAATCTGTCTAAATGTTTGATAGTGAGCACTTCTACTTTGCTGAGATAATCCATCCCACCTCACAGGTGTGCCACATCAAGATGCTGATCTGACATCATGATTAGTGCACAGGTGTACCTTATACTGTCCACAATAAAAGGCCACCCTGAAATGTGCAGTTTTGTCTCACAGCAAAATGCCACAGATGTCGCAAGCATTGAGGGAGCGTGCAATTGGCATGCTGACAGCAGGAATGTCAACCAGATCTGTTGCTCGTGCATTGAATGTTCATTTCTCCACCATAAGCCGTCTCCAAAGGCGTTTCAGAGAATATGGCAGTACATCCAACCGGCCTCACAACCGCAGACCACGTGTAACCACACCAGCCCAGGACCTCCACATCCAGCAGGTTCACCTCCAAGATCGTCTGAGACCAGCCACTCAGACAGCTGCTGAAACAATTGGTTTGCATAACCAAAGAATTTCTGCACAAACTGTCAGAAACCGTCTCAGGGAAGCTCAACTGCATGCTCGTCGTCCTCATCGGGGTCTTAACCTGACTCCAGATTGTCGCCGTAACAGACTTGAGTGGGCAAATGCTCACGCACGACAGTGTGTACCAGTTCCCAATAATATCCAGCAACTTCGCACAGCCATTGAAGAGGAGTGGACCAACATTCCACAGGCCACAATTGACAATCTGATAAACTCTATGCGAAGAAGATGTGTTGCTCTGCATGAGGCAAATGGTGGTCACACCAGATACTGACGGGTTCTGAGTCCCCAGACCCCCAATAAAGTTAAAAAATGCACATTTCAGGGTGGCCTTTTATTGTGGACAGTCTAAGGTACACCTGTGCACTAATCATGGTGTCTGATGAGCATCTTGATGTGGCACACCTGTGAGGTGGGATGGATTATCTCAGCAAAGCAGAAGTGCTCACTATCAAACATTTAGACAGATTTCTGAACAACATTTGAAAGAAATGGTTATATTGTGCACCTGGAATGAATTTTAGATCTTTAAGTCCATCTCATGAAAAATGGGAGCAAAAACAAAAGTGTTGCGTTTATATTTTTGTTGAGTGTCTGTATCACAAAAATGCACATGAATATATTTTTTACATTTCTGTTTAGGTCCTAAAACCCATCATTTCTCATCATAAACAATCAGCTTTTGCGTGACAGATCGTAGTGCTTTGCTTGAAAAAATATCTTACAATACGCACAGATGGTCACTAGTTAACATGGTTACTCTTTAAACCGTAACACCTGCTGCTCCATTTCAAACCTCTGAAACAAATCCATCAAACTAACCTTAACTTCAGGAATTCAACAAAGAAATGTAAAAAAGAACATTTGAGTTACTCCATCAATACCCTAAATCTGTATTAATAATAGCTGAATATAATAAAATGCGGCATTTACGTGACAGTATAAAGTAGAAGAAGCTCAGCTGAAGACCTGAAAGCCCTTAAAGGAGGTTTTACTCACTTGTTTAAGTTTCAGCAGAGACGTGTGACCTCCTCTGTTGTGTTGCGTCTTTAACAGGAAATGAAAGTAAAATTACATGGCACTCCCCAAACTACATATGTATATGTGAGATAACGAGCCTTTAAACTGATATCAGAGCCCACGGAGATGGCACAGTAGTGACAGATAATGATATTATGTTCTCTAGAGCAACAGGGACAGTCTCAAAGGGTCAGTTCAGCAGTTCAGAATCTGGCTCAGAACCTGGGCTACACACTCCAGGCCACTTCGGCAGGTACACTTGTTCAACTGCTCATTCAAACTAATAAAGTGAATATATTGGCTTAAGTTTGGGAGCAGGACCACACCACAAACCACACCTCCAATCAGCTGACAAGCCTACTTATGCTTGTCAGCCCTCATTATTTAGTTTGTCTGTGACTCTTAAAGACAGACAGACTGCGCAGCACACTGATCGGATCAAACGCTGAATCAAAAGAGACTGCTTACCAGACAGTTGCCCAAGTCTCCCCAATCCGAGTCCCAAGCAAGTCTCTAGTCATTTGATCCGAGTCTAAAGCAAATCCAAAGTTTTTTCTGTTGTGGGCAACTCGAGTCAAAGAGAGAAACCTTATCTTCCCACACATGCAACACACGTACACCCTCTTAACTAATGTTAGTTTTGCTAGCTTCATATTGGCCACAGGACAGGCTAACATTCCTGCCATATTGACCTATGGCAGGAATGTTAGCTACCTGGCTAACAGGTTTCACTCACTTGGCCTAACGTCCCCAGGTGGCGGATAAAGTTTGATGTTTTGCCCTCTTTTTCACTTTTTGTTGCGTTGCAGGTCATGCACTTGGCGTGTCTTTGTTTTCCATCGGATTGAAATTCTTTATATGCAAAGAAAATAACTTTGGTTGCGATATATAGCCGGCTACAAAACTACGATAATCAGTTTTCCAGAAATTGCCTGTTTTCACATTTCAAAAACTACCCCTACATAACTAGAAAGAGATATATTACCTCGTCGCTTTGCATCATGTAAGTTGTTGAAAAAAGAAGTTGCAAAGCAATGCAGAGTTCTGAGGAAGGTCCGAGCTGCATTCATTAGCATCACAACAAACACACGCTTTGGCTTCAGTCACGTCTTTGGTGCATTCCAGTTGTGGTCAGAAGTAGGAATTTCGGGTTTCGGAGTAGGAAACTGCAACTGGAACGTTCCCCGAAGTCTGAATTTCCTACTGGGAACTCGGTGAAACCTCGCCACCCCCGAGTTGACAATGGAAGATGGATGCCCCCAGTGTGAACAGTTATTTAGCTCCTGTAATAATCCATTTATTTGCACTTCTGACTGGGGTGTGTCGCTCTAGATCAGCTGTATACATAGTATTGTTAGACTTATATTTACAAAAATGCTGCCATAGTGATAATCACATTCTTCATACAACAACGCAGCTAACAATAGCCTGGTAGATCGGCATGTTTTTTTCCGACTTGAACGCCGATAACCCGGAGATGATGTCACTCCCATTTCCGAGGTTACTGGAACGCAGCATTACGACAGTCGCAGCATGTGCTCATGGGTAGCAGAGTCTTTATTTTGCTTGTAATAGGTTCTCCTCATAGCACCTTTAAGCTGTCAAAACACATGCTTAAAGGCTAAAAACATGACAGAAAACTGCACAGAAGTTCTAAAATACTAATACTCTAACTAAACTGCTTTGTGCACTTAAATCAGTGTTTAAACTGTAAATTTGAACTTTTAGTACATTTCTCATTCATGCCTCTGGTATTGTACATAGATATTTATATAAAACAGCAGTGTAATATTTATAAGATTTGACTCCAACCAGTACTTTTTACCCCTTAAAAAATGATTAAAACCACATTACAATGTAAAGATCAGCTTATTTTTCATGTCAAAAACTGAACCATGCCTCTTCTATTGTCCATAGATGATCTGCTGTTGTTTTTTGAATGTTCTGTCTCTGAAAACAAATTTAAAGAGCTCCTACCCAGATGGACTAGTGAAATATTTCTGTGGCAGATATATGGAGCTGTCCATCTGGCTTGTCAGGTTAAGCAGAAGCAGGTTCATGCAAAGACTTTAGAAGGGACAGGTGCTCAAAATTGAAAAGGGCACACATGGAGCTCTGTCAAACTGCAGATTAGGGACCTTTCTTTTCCTTTTGCTTTCTGTCCAGTTTTTCTTTTTTAATAAATCTTCAAAAAATTCTACAATTCTGTTGTTTTTTGTCAATATGGGGTGCTTTGTTTTCATTAATGAGGAAAAAAATGAATATAAATGATTTTAGGAAATGGCTGCAATAAAACAAAAAATGAAAAATTTAAGGGAGGCTGAATACTTTCCGTACCCACTGTAAATATTGTACATTTCATTCATTTATGTACAAAGTCTGTTTCAGGGTCATGTTCGTTTGGGATCCTCAAGGCTCTAAACTTTTTAATGTATTTTTTAATTTTAAATCAAAGTCAGTGCAAACAGAACAGGAGTTTGGAAAAGTGAGAGTGCCAAATTTTAGAAATAAATGTATCAAGGAAAGCAAATGAGAGTGGAACTACAAAGAAATAAATATAGTAAAAGATAAATAATATTGCTCTGCAAAAAGTCATTAAAGAAATGAATCCTTAAATTTATAATTATACAGATGTAATTAATTATTTTTATTAATACTGCCTTAGCTGTATAGCCACATTATTTATTTTTAACTGTTAGTCATAAGTATATGGCTTCTACTTAAGAAAAATAAATTAAATCACTGAATCTTTCATTTTTTTACTTTCTGGACTTATTTAATTTTTAATTTATACTGCTTTATAAAGCATTATTTAGTTTTAAAATTGTATATATCAGCACATTTCTTTGCCACATTATTTATTTCATAAATCTTATTTATAAGCACCATTCTTTTTTTTAATTATTTTATAAATCAAAAAATAAATGCTTAAATGCATTATTTATGGATTTATTTTTTGATTAATATTGCTTCATATAGCCACATTGTTATATTTTAACTTGATTTATAAATAAATATCTACAAATTTTTTTACAATTATTTTTAAAAATCCAAAAATGAATGCTGTAATAAATTATTATATGGATTTATTTTATTTGCGATTAATTCTGCTGTATATAGCCACATTATATATTTTTAAAATTCATTTTGAAATACACGTCTTCTATTTTTTGAAATTATTTCACTAATAAAAATAAATGCTTCAATATTTTTTAATCATACTGCTTTATACAGCCACAGTATTTTATTTTGAACTTTATTTATAAGCACATTTCTTCTTTTCTTAAAAAAACATCTTTTATTAATTTGTCTCTAAATTTTAACTTTTATCAGTCTTTTCTTTTGATTCTTTTTTTTAATAATATTGCTCTATATAGAAACATAAGTTGTTATTTATTTGTCTTCATATTTCTACTTGCATTTACTTTTCTTTTATGTATTTATTTTAGTAATTTGGCTCTCTCTGCTCCATACAGGAGTGTTGAACATTAGATTACTTACACTGTAAAACCTCCCTCAGATGCAAGGGACGCTGGTCTCCATGTTCACACCAATCTGCTTCACCACATCATCTTCGCTTTGCTCCTCACTGTGCTTTGCCTTCAGAGCTGCTTTAATTCT
Source organism: Scarus forsteni (assembly GCA_036419115.1). Classification (NCBI taxonomy): domain Eukaryota; kingdom Metazoa; phylum Chordata; class Actinopteri; order Labriformes; family Labridae; genus Scarus; species Scarus forsteni. Next base: position 1,900,542 of record JAZDUH010000426.1, read on the forward strand.
TGGAGTCACAGATTGATGGAGGAGCTGAAACATCCCTCAGAGATGTTGGTCCACATCTCCATGACAGCATCACACAGCTGCTGCACATCCATGAGGAGAATCTCCTGCTCCAGCTCCCAAAGGTCCACCTGAGCGTGGTTCTGCTGTTGTTGCTGACCATGTCCATCCCTCCATCATCTTCTGATGGGACCTCCAGCAGCTGAGTCTCAGAGCTCAGATCATCTCACACTGGTTGCTCTGGGATGAGGAGGAGCAGGAGATTCTCATCATGGACCTGCAGCCCACAGATAATGTTTTTACTCAACAACCAAATCAAATCATCTCTGTGCCTGTGTGAAAACACCATCAGAGTGCGTGCACATGTGCATGTGTGTTACTGGGTCACTCTGACAAATGAAATATTATGTCCACCAACAGCCAGCAGAGGGCGCCATGACTTCACACAGTGCTCCCAACAACAACCAGAGAAGTAAGAGAAGAAATGAGGGTCTGGGGAAATTAATGCAGAACAATAAAAAGGAACAGAAAAATTAAAAAATGCTTCTCTCATTACTTAAACCTGTAACTTAACCTGGCACTGTTGTTTTAAAGTGAAGGTCAGAGTAGGTCACTGGTTCAGTAAAATGTGGACAAATGATATTTTCCCCTTTTTCCAAAGTTGGAGTCATTTTGAATTGAATTAAAATCGTTTTATTTGATTCAGTGCAACACAGTTTCTGTTAAAGACACTTATTTTTTCCTCCAATTTAGCTTCTGAACATCCAGAAAATACAAAATAAATTATCAATTAGAAAAACAATGTTAATACACAAATGCTAAAACAGTTAGTGCAATATTTTTCCAAAGTCTTCCCATTTCAAGCAGGAAATTGTTCACTTTTTTCAGCTGTTAAAAATAAGATTGATCAAACATTTACTGTCATGTTAAGCAGTTCTGACCAAACTGTCACCACTTGAGCAGAAATGTCAGAAGCACATCCACACACAGAAGTTTAACCCTTTCAGCAACTTTTAAGCCTTAAGCTAGAAAATCACATCCCCAAGAGTGTGTCTCTGTAACTTTAAGGTCTATTTGAATTATTCTGGTGTCATAATAAAAGTAACACTTGAGAGATTTGTCCAGATGTGGAATTATCAGTATATGTGTCACTGGGACAGAGTAAATGGAGATAGAAGTCGGATTTAGAAAAGCACTCGGAGAGCACAGACCTCCGCCAGCACCCTAGTCCTCACCCATATTGTGATTTTCACCATAAATATTAGTCCTACCTTTATTTCATCCAAATATTTAGGTTCTTTGACCATGAAAACATACCATTAGCAAGTGGATTCATAATTACCTCCGACAAGGAGGTTATGTTTTCGGCAGAGTTTGTTTGTCTGTCTGTGAACAAAATAACTCAAAAAGTTATGGATGGATTTTGATGAAATTTTCAGGAAATGTTCAGCATGGGAAAAGGAAGAACTGATTCAATTTTGGTGTTAATCTGGATCACCGTCTGGATCCACCATGACGAAAAATGTGATTTTCATGAATAACTACTGAACTAAAATAGATATCATTATGAATCCAGTTGCTAATGGTCTGTTTTCATGGTCAAGGAATCTAAATATTTACAAGAAATAAAGGTAGGACTAAGAGTTATGGTGAAAATCACAATATGGGTGAGGACTGTGGCGCTGGCGGAGGTTCTGTTTCTCCGAGTGCTTTGAGTTCAGTAGTTATTCACAAAAATCACATTTTTCGTCATGGCGGCCAGACACTGATCAAGATCAACTTAAAAACTGAATTGCTTCTTTCTTTTCCCATGCTGAATATTTCCTGAAAATTTCATCAATATCCATCCATAAGTTTTTGAGTTATTTTGTTTACAGACAGACAGACAAACTCTCCCGAAAACATAACTTCCTTGGCGGAGGTAATCATTTGTCATGAACTTTCGGTTGGTATTTCACCTTAATGAACCGAAAAGACTCGTCTGAAACGAAAGTTTGTCTGAAGAAGGGCTTTCTGATTGGCTGGTCGACCAACCAATCAGAGAGCCAACAAAGGGTCAGTTGAGTATTAAATGGCTGCAGAGTGAAGTGGAAGTTTCTGCTTGGTGAGCTTCAGTGTCTGATGCTCATGTTCATGATGTCCATGTGAACGGACAAAGGTGAAGATTTATGGAGATTTAGATCATCTTCAATTTTTCTGGGAACTGTGACTCGTGTCTGATGTGACCCACCTGTTTGGTTCACACTACCTGCACTGTAACCTCCAGACTTTTCTCTGAGACAGTTACAGTGTGCAAGTTCTCTTTTGTAGAAGTAAATAAATACAGACACACAAACACAAAACATAGGTACTAACAGTCCAACGCTGAGACCGATCCATAGTCCAATCTCTGGTTTTCTGTCCTCAGGTCCCGGTTGAGTCCCAGTCTTGGTCTCAGGTGTAGTCTGGGGTTCTGTTGTGGAGAGAAAGAGCAGATCTGTTAATCCTGACCAGTAAGATCAGTCTCTTACTCACATGTTAGGGCCTGTAGAGGTCACTCAGTGAGAAATCAAAAACCATGGCTTTCATAGTGACGAGACATTAAAGACTGTGTATGAAGAAAACCTGAGAACACTCAACATGTTTTTACTGACAGTTCACACAAAAACAACTCAAAACATGTGACTCATAGGACCCAGTGTCCAAAAAAGGTCCATTTTTACTATAAATCCAAACAAGTTTCCTATTTCAGTAACTAAAGTCTCTTAACGTCCTGTCCATTCAAATCAAGTTTTTGACAAAGATGTAACACTTCAGCCCTGATAGAGATCAACTCTAAGAGTAAAAGTAACAAAATAAACACCAATAACCAACAACATCATTAAATATTTGCTAACAGCTGATGAACAGACTTCACCAACTTTGTCCAGGAACATTTTCCTCTGTGAAACGTCAGAAATGTCTTGGTGTATTGGTGCAATAACTTTCTGGGTTAATTGACGACTGTGCTGATGAACATCCTTGTCAAAGCAGAGGGTGAGCCCTTCAGTCCTTCATTTTATGAACCAGTGTATCAAAGATCGTTAAATTATGTATGAGAAAAAACAGCCACAGGAACAAAGCTAACACAAACAAAGTCAACCATGGTGTCAACTCCAGGTCATCAATCTACACGGTCACCATTTGAATTCGGTCCGATTATTCAGATGTTGATGACGGTGCTCTTGATTTATCAGTTTGTCTGTTCTTGTTGTTTCTGCTGCTGTGATTAGTCTGTTCATTTATCCTCTGCCTTTGCACTGATCCTACTGCTGATGTGAGGACTGCAGCTCCAGACTGTGTCCTGTTAATTCTGGACATCGTGCACAACAGGGGACATGTGGCAGCCATCCTGGCTCTGCATCGTAACAGCAAGTATTTCTCTAGTTTGAAGCTACCATACTTCATCTAACATCAAGTTGAAACTCCTTATTTGAGAAAGTCCTCTAAACTAGAGAATGACATTTTTCGGGAATTCCTGTGGGTCACATGATTCCTGTGAGAATCCCACGGGATGGGAGTCATTGTTTAAGTAATTCCGTGATCTGGTCGGGACGGGGAAAAAAAAGCAACGGGGGTGGGAAGGAGCGGAAGCGACATTAATAGATGATCATTTTCAGCCGTGTGAAACAACCAGATGAACTGATTCGCCCATTTTTAAATGTATTTTTGGGCATTTTGTGCCTTTAATGATAGCAGAGAAACAGTGGATAGGCCTGTAAAAGGGTGAGAGAGTGGGGGAAGACACTCTGCAAACTGGTCACAGGTGGGATTCGAACCTGGACCAGCAGAAGCATGTACATGGGGTGGTTGCTAACCACTCTGCCAGACCAGCACCCCGATTCACTCATTTTTGTAGTCATCTCTCAGTGAGAGCAAACAATCTTGACCGTGCTAGCAACACCAAAGAACTGCAAAAGTGGTTTGACTTCCTGTCCTCACCAGAAGTAAAAAGAGACTCGGAGTGGCTGCCGGCGACATAAATGCTGCGTTTCAGTGACCTCAGAACTGGGAGTGACGTCATCTTCGACTTATCGACGTTCCAGTTGAATCGGCAAAAAACATGCCGATCTACCAGGCTACTGTTAGCTGTTGTTAGCACGCCCTGCGTTGTTGTTCACAAATATCACATGAAGAATGTGATTATCACTATGGCAGCATTTTTGTAAATATAAGTCTGACAATACTATGTATACAGCTGATCTAGAGCGACACACCCCAGTCAGAAGTGCAAATAAATGGATTATTACAGGAGCTAAATAACTGTTCACACTGAGGCATCCATCTTGATTGTCACCACGGGGGTGGAGAGGTTTCACCAAGTTCCCAGTAGGAAATTCAGACTTTGGGGGCGTTCCAGTTCTAGTTCCAGTTCCAGAAATTCCGACTACAACTGGAACGTACCAACATAACAAAACAACATGGAGGGAGAAGACAACACGTCAAAAAGAGAGCTGCAGCTGCAGCACAATGCTAAAATAAGGATGCATCGGTGACCCTAAGAGATCTTGTTGGGAAATCGGAAGTAGTTTGCACTTTTATCTAAAATAAAAAAATGCAACATTTTTTCAACATGTTTGGTTTTATTCAAATGGGAACGGATAGGAGTGGGAGTAATTTTGAGTGGGAGCGGGATGGGAGTGGGAGTCATTCTACGGGAGAGGGACAGGACAGGATTACATTTTCTTACTCCGGCCCGGGATTGGGACAGGTCGGGATTTTTTCTGAGCCCAATGACCACTGGTCAATGACCATTGGGTGTCTGGAGGCTGAACTACAATTTAAAAAAAATTAAATATCTTGAATAAAACTTTGACGAATAAAATGTCGATACAGAGCTGTTCAGGACTGCACAGCTGAATATTGAGATGAATGTTGGTGTGTTGATATTTCTGAGCTCATCTGTTAAATTATTTACCTGTCACATTAACGTTGCATACAGCCCAGTCTGATCCTTCTCTTGTAACAACTTCACAGCGGTATTCTCCAGAGTCTTCAGTCCTGAGGGAGGACACATGAAGTCTGATTCTTCTCTCTCTGAGGACGTCTTTGTCCAACTGAACTCGTCCTTTAAAGGGACCAGACGGAGGAATCTCAAATCCTCTAACATACTCTAACAGGACTGAGGGTTTATGACCAGTTATCACATAACAGGAGAAATAAAGAGACTCCAGAGAACTGTTGGTGAAGGTCCACTCCAGAGTGACGTCCTCATTCTTGAAGACCTGATAGAAGCTCTGAGCAGATCTGACCTCAAATATTTCTGTGGACAGAGAAGAAGAAACCAAAGTCACCATGAAGTCTCTTTTTCTAAAGAACACACATCTTTATTAACCTGACAAGACAGATGGACAGCTCCATATATCTGCCACAGAAATATTTCACTGGTCCATCTGGGTAGGAGCCCTTTGAATTTGTTTTCAGTGGCAGAACATCAAAAAAAACAACAACAGCAGCTTGTGATTGGACAGTCTTTCTGCTCACACACGCTTATCACAGACCAATCCACATCAAGCAGCCATGCCTCCTGTAATGTAGCATACATAGTGGCTAATGTAATGGCTAAAAACAGCTAATAACAGTTAAAAAAAAAGTTAAAAGCCATTAGTAGTTTCACAGCTGTCTAAGAGGCCACAGTGGTCCTCAAATAGCAACAAAAGTAGCCGCAAGTAGCAGGTTTTGGCTTCAGTCTGTCCCCACCACCTTAGTATCATCAGATATTCACAAATTCAGACTTTCTAGGTCAAAAAACTTAACGAAACATCATAGTTAATAGCCCAATTCCTCTTTTAAATCACCCTCTTGAAGACTGCAAGCTGAAACCAATTTTATTTTCCTCAACAAGCTGTCCTAGCCAGAAAACTTCAATATATGTCAAAACACTGCTGGTGGTGGCTTGACGGCTTAGGGACTGTCTGCAAATTGCTGTAGAGAAGACATAGTGTAAAGAAATGTAATAACTTCCCCATAAAGAGATGTGACATCTTAAAAAAAGCATGCATTGAATTAAACCCAATTTTACCAAAATAAGAGCTGAAATATAAACTAGATGCACTACTGTTAATGCTTTTTAATTTTCAAATATGGCAATTCAGATTGAAATTTGGTAATATATTTTCTAAGGAATCTTTTGAAAATTTAATCTTCAACATTTTTTGCTTTTTCATTTTAACTGAGCTCCAGAATGAGCAGCACTGAAGAACAGGAAAGGAGATGAATGTTTGTTCACATGAAAACTGAAAGTGAACAGAGAGCAGAGGGACTGACCACAGACTGAGCAGGTCAGAGTGATGAACAGGAGGAGGATGAGGATCATCTTCATCTTCTTCATCAGTTCAGCTCTGGAGGAAGAGAAACACCAAAACACAAAGACATGAATCATGGGACTGAAAAAAGTTCAGAATTATGGACAAAAACACATCAACCTGTTTACTCTGTTCAGAGAAAAATCTCAATATTTAACTTTTTCATCAGATTCTGACTTTAAAAAGGTCAAATTCTGTTTTTCGAGTGTATTTTACTCTTTTTTGTGTTTGACATGTCTTTTCTACATGAGCACTTCTACACGCAAGACCAAAGCTCTGCAGCTTCAAGACTTCTCCCTGAAAATAACTTTAATTTAGTTTTCTGTAGCCACACAGAGACTTGAGGGTCACTTTTAGGCTCTAAAAAGCCTTAAAGAGCTCAGATTTAGCCTCCCATGTTGATATTGTCAACACAGGAACAGGACTCACAACATAGGACACACTAATTGTAAGAGGTTTACTCTGTCAACACAGTCTACAGCACGCTGCTCTCCATGCTTTCTATCATGCATGTCCGTCACCATGGATCTGCTACTTTACTAAGCAAACAGTCGTTTTGCATGCCACACTCATGTAAATGTGTCTGGCATAAAACAGGAACCTTAAACTGAAGACAGCAGCACCTGTTGACTCTACATTTTCATAGCGATTTTAGATCTATAATCAAACTGCTTCATCACCTGCATGACAGCTCATGGTCGTGTTATTTTGTTGCTTTAGCTTGGCATTGTTGTTATACTGTTACACTGCATTAATTAAATTAGAACTAAAATGGCAACAGTGGTGTGTTTACTTTAATAATTGAGGTCATCCACTAAACTAACAGTCATTTAATATTAGCCTGTGTTCTGTTATTATTGTTGTTGTTCCTCAGTTTGGGTCTACAGGATCAAGAAACATCCTGGGAGGAGCACAAATGTCTCATGACAAAATTTAGAAACAATCATGGGACCCATGCCCTTCACTGAATGTTTCAATGTTTTTGTCAGTGTTTCTCTTCTTTTTCTGCAAAAGACAAACATAAACTTAAGCGATGAAGCAGCTGAACAGCTCGTCTCAAACAGTAAATAAATGATCTACATCTGAACAGAGAAATGATCTTTAACTCATAGAAAAACATTCAGGGTGTAAAAGACAAAACATCACCATGAACACAGAGCTTACCTTTAATTTGTCATAGTGTGGTCCTCAGGCACCTCTGACTTTTTCATCCCTCTTTCTTCTTCTCTGATGAGTGTTGTGTTGTTTCAGCTTGTCAGGGAAAAGAGAATATTAATGTGCAGATCTCAAGAGTAGAGAACTGACTCCCTCAGGGGGAGGAGGCATTTTCAGTTCAGGTGAACACCTACATTTTAGAAAAAGCATAAGGAAGTCAGTTTCATGAACAAAGTGGTTCCCTGTAAATGATTTAACCCTTTGTTGCAACAATTCTATATAATAATAACAATAATAATAATAATAACAATAAAAATAATAATAATAATTATAATTATACATGCTGAATTGAATCCTATGCATGACCAGGAGCCAGTGTAGCTGCAGGATGGGGGTGATGTGAGCTGATACAGGCAGCTGAGTTCTGGACCAGTTGGATTTTATGGAGGATTTTTGTGGGATATCGAAGAGGAGGGAGTTACAGTAATCTAAACAGAGGTGACCAGACTCTGAACCAAAATGGAGGCACTGTGAGGAGTGAGGGAGGGGCAGAGACGGTTGATGTTTCAGAGATGAAAGTAGGCAGACAGGTTGATGTGATTAGTGAGTGGCTTGAAGGAGTGTGTGCTGTTGAGGATGACTCCCAGACTCTGAATCAGAGAGTGTAGATTTAGAGCCAATAGAAGGAGTTCAGTTTAGTGCCCTGCTGCTCTCCTCAGAGTTTGTTTACATTTCTATCATGCATGTCCGTCACCATGGATCTGCTACTTTACTGAGCAAACAGTCATTTTTCATGCTCTGCTAATGAAAATCTGTCTGGCATAAAACAGAAACCTTAAACTGAAGACAGCAGCACCTGTTGACTCTCCATCATCATAACGATTTTAGATCTATAATCAAACTGCTTCATCTCTTACATGACAGCTCATGGTCGTGTTGTTTTGTTGCTTTAGCTTGGCATTAATGTTATACTATTATACTGCATTAATTAATTTAGCACTAAAATGGCAACAGTGGTGTGTTTACTTTAATAATCGAGTTCATCCACTAAACTAACAGTCATTTAATATTAGCCTGTGTTCTCACTGTTTTTGTTGTCGGTGTTGTTCCTCACTTTAGGTCTACAGGATCAAGTTTCACTCACAGTGGGCAATACTACATATTTATTAGACATTATCAAGTGAGATGGAGTTCAGAGGGTCTTCCTCTGACATTTTAATCTTATTATAAAATAATTTCTTTCCTGCAGTCTAAAATCTTTTATGCATAATGTTATAATAATCATGAGGCAGTCTTGTGATCTTTAAGTGCCTTTTTGAGATCTCAGTGTTTTAGAAGCTTTTCTCTCTTAAATCATAGATTTGAAGATCCACATGAAACCAAAAGTCTTTTTAAACATATGTTAGATGTTTAGTTTGTAATATTTTTCTGCTATATCACAATTCACACGAGAGCTTGCGGCTCTCCTCCCCTTCAGCTGCACCGGTAAGAGTGCTTCTTCAAACATCGGCTGGTTTGGCAAACATTTTTAAAACAACATCACAGGTGAGGAGCTTTACGGCCAATTCTCTCCTGTTGCAAATGAAACAGAACTAAAGTACACCTTGGATGCGTTCCAAACGATGGACGCTCCCTAAGTCATCTCCTGTCCACCCTACCTTTGCACGGATGGAAACTTCATAGGGTTAAGAAAAGGAGGACATATGAGGAAAGCCATGGCAAACTACAATATTTAGAAAATGAGAGCTATATGAAACATCCTGGAGGAGCACACATGACGCATGACAAAATTTACAAGATGTAAACAAAATGAAACAATCACGTTGACCAATGCCCTTCACTGAATGTTTCAATGTTTTTGTCAGTGTTTCTCTTGTTTTTGTGCAAAAGACAAACATAAAATAAAGCGATGAAGCAGCTGAACAGTTTGTCTCAAACAGTAAATAAATGATCTACATCTGAACAGAGAAATGATCATTAAATCATTGAAAAACATTCAGGGTGTTCAAGACAAAACATCACCATGAACACAGAGCTTACCTTTAATTTGTCATAGTGTGGTCCTCAGGCACCTCTGACTTTTTCATCCCTCTTTCTTCTTCTCTGATGAGTGTTGTGTTGTTTCAGCTTGTCAGGGAAAAGAGAATATTAATGTGCACATCTCAAGAGTACAGAGCTGACTCCCTCAGGGGGAGGAGTCATTTTCAGTTCAGGTGAACACCTACATTTTAGAAAGAGCATAAGGAAGTCAGTTTCATGAACAAAGTGGTTCCCTGTAAAGGATTTAACCCCTTGTTGCAACAGTTCTTTTATAATAATAATAATAATAATAATAATAATAATAATAATAATAATAATAATAATGATGATGATGACAATGATAATAATAATAATAATAATAATAATAATAATAATAATAATAATAATTATAATAATGATAATAATAATAATAATAATAATAATAATAATAATAATAATAATAATGATAATAATACATGCTGAATTGAATCCTATGCATGACCAGGAGCCAGTGGAGCTGCAGGATGGGGGTGATGTGAGATGATACAGGCATCTGAGTTCTGGACCAGTTGGATTTTATGGATGGATTTTTGTGGGATATCGAAGAGGAGGGAGTTACAGTAATCTAAACGGAGGTGACCAGACTGTGGACCAAAATGGAGGCACTGTGAGGAGTGAGGGAGGGGCAGAGACGGTTGATAATTAGGAGCTGACAGAAGGCAGACCGGGTGATGTTGATGTGTGACTGGAAGGAGAGTGTGCTGTTGAGGATGACACCCAGACTCTGGACCTCAGGGGAGGGGGAGACTGAGGAGCTGTCAATGTTGAGGGAGAAGCTGTTGACTTCAGAGAGTGTAGATTTAGAGCCAATGAGAAGGAGTTCAGTTTAGTGCCCTGCTGCTCTCCTAAGAGTTTGTTTACATTTATATCATGCAGATCCGTCACCAGGGATCTGCAAATTTACTAACCAAACAGTCATTTTTCATGCCACACCAATGAAAATCAGTCTCACATACCTGTAAAACAGGAACCTTAAACTGATGCAACACTGGTGTGCTTACTTTAATAATCCAGTTAATCCACTAAACTAACAGTCATTTAATATTCAATGTTTTATGTTTTTATTGTCGTTGTTGTTCCTCACTTTAGGTCTACAGGATCAAGATTTCACTAACAGTGGGCAATACATATTTATCAGACATTATCAAGTGAGATGGAGTTCAGAGGGTCTTCATCTGACATTTTTAAACTTATTATAAAATCATTTCTTTTCTGCAGTCTAAAACCTTTGATGCAAATTGTTAAAATAATCATGAGGCAGCCTTGTGATCTTTAAGGTGTCTTTTTGAGATCTCAGTGTTTTTGAAGCTTTTCTCTCTTAAATCATAGATCTGAAGATCCACATGAAACCATACATTTTTTAAAAAATATGTTAGATGTTTAGTTTATAATATTTTTTGTTATCTGCTATATCACAGTTCTTGTGTCCTCCCCTTCAGCTGCTCATGTAAAGAGAGTTCTTCAAACATCGGCTGGTTTAGCAAACATTTTTAAAACAACATCACAGGTGAAAACACAGATAAAGGAGCAGTAACGCCCTGCTGTCCGTCTGTTGTAAGTAAAGCAGAACTGATTCCTTCCTCGGATGTGTTCGACAACAGGAAACTCCTCCTAAGAAAGACAGATATTGTTCTCATAAAAAACAGGGCAGTACAAAGTAATGGCTGGGCCCTGAGAGGCCCCATAAAGGCCCTGCACAGATGACATTTCACTCTTTCATTGTTTTGTTGTTCAGTACAGCGGCGATCCCTGCTCTGCTTCGCTTTGGACATGTATGAACAGAAATCGATCATTATTTCAGTACAAACAACTGTGCCAAGCTCACCAGAAAGAGGTGGTCTCTGCTCACTGCCAATCACTGCAGTGAGGGCATAATCAACCCTGGAACCAACAAACAGGGGACGAAGTTACCTCATCACACTGCTGCAGAGAGGTTACAGCTCCACTAAGACGAACAGACAACCAGGCTGAGAACAAAATAGTGCTTCATAATAATGTTTTGCTCCCACAGAGACACTGTCTGAGCTCAGGCGCAACATACATGACAATATCAACACGTGAACATCACTCAGTGTCCCCACTAAAGAGACCACAGTCCTCCACAGCATGAACAGACCCAAAACCTGATCTAGTTCACAGAGTCTAGATCATTCAAGCCCATGAATTTATCCTTTTTAAAGCTGCTCCCTTCTCCTCTGCATCACTGACAGTCTCTCTGTGGATGTTATGCTGTAATCAGTTACCATGCTATCTGGTGTCCTCTGTGATTGTCTGGAGACACTGGTGAGAATTAAACTCAGTTCATTCTGTGGTTTCAAGGCCTGATATTTATCCCCCCTGTGACTTTTCACAAACAGGAGGAATGAGTGATCCCCCTCTGTTCTGTCTTGAGAGGTAGTCACAGTAGAAAAGGAGGCACGAGGACTCAGGGAGACAGGGGTGCACAGATTTAAAGACCTCACTGATTTTATGTGAAAGTCTTCAGGTGTAACTGTAACGGAGCTTTATCGCGACAATTTTGTTTTCCAGCTTTTATTTACACTTTTCTCGTTTGCTGTGTCTCATGGATAAAAATTTTCATCTGTATAATCTTACACAGGAAAGCAAACCTCCATTATTAATCAGTGATTCATTTTATTGTTTGCTGTGTCCTCCCAGCTGGACATACAGCCCCATTGTATTCATAACAATGTATAATCTTGACATAGGACAGCAAACTTCTAAACTGCTGTACTGTGATTCATTTTAGGACATCCTCAGCCTTAGGAAAACCTCTGTCATTTCTCAGACCAAACAGCCTCAGGAAAACCTCCGTCAGATAATATGGCTTCAGGCTTCAAAATGAAAGCCATGAGACAAAACCACACTGGAAAAACGGACTCGAATAAAACAGCGTCAGGTCGTAATATACAACTGAGCATTATTTTTTTTAAGAGACTGGAAGTGCGCGTGACGTCATCAAAAGTCGGTAACATAGATATAAATATAGGCTGTGTCCGAATGTCATACTAACATACTACATACTACATACTCATGTGTATATACTGTATACTACATACTAGTATGATTAGGATGCCAACAGTTCACACTGTAGTATACTACTAAGTTTCCCATGATGCATTTTAAACCTCCGACGACAAAAATCTGAGGCACACCAGGCTAACAAATATCTCTGTGGATTCACCACATTTGAAAGTTCAGAGATAATTTTAGGTGAGAAAGTCACCACGTAGAATAACAAAATGTGATCATCTGAGCCATAAAAAGGCACGGATACAAATTTCATTTTGGCATTTCGGACATTCCGTTGTGCGCACCATAATGCTATCGAAGAAACTTCTGGTCAGCTCCAAGACACTGGCCCAATTTACAAAAGTCTTAAAGAACCATAAAGAGATAATAAAATATGTCTTTTTTTGGAAAACGGGAAGTTTACTAGTGGTTGATTTTAGCTGAATGCCGTCTCAAGATGATTTCACATTTATGATATTACGATGATTATGATATTGTTACGACCTGACGCTGTTTTATTTGAGTCTGTTTTTCCAGTATTTTGTCTGATGGCTTTTTGTAAAGCTCTTTTATCTAATGTCTTTTTGGTTGAGGCAGTTTAATTTGACGCTGTTTTATCTGATGACTTTTATTTTGAAGCCTGAGGCCTTATTATCTAACGGAGGTTTTTCTGAGGCCGTTTGGTCTGAGGCTGTTTGGTCTGAGAAATGACAAAGGTTTTCCTGAGACTGAGGATGTCCTAAAATGAACACCATACTGCTGTAAGACCATGAAACCATCCAAAGGAAATATGCATATTTGTAGATTTTTTTGACCTGATTTCAAGAAAACAACTGACCTGCAGGTGTCAAAGCCACCTCTGTTATCAGGTACACAAAGTTAACTGCTTAGTAATGCAAAAATAGCTAATAAACAGATCACACTGCAGCCAATTAGTGCATTTGGTTGCAGAAAATATTCACTTCATTCTTCATCAGTGAGTGTGTTGTGTTGTTCAGCATGTGAGAGTGTGACTCCACCTCTTTCTCCATCAGGCTGAGGTCAGTATCTCTATTTTAACAGCAGCAGTGAGAAGCCAGCACTCAGTGACAGAGCCCTCTTTGCTCACGTGAAAAGTCAAACATTCAGGTGCTTTTCACAGCTACAACTTGGATGTTTCGCTTCAGTTGAAAAAAAGGCCAAATATTTTCATATTTTCCGTGGATCTCTTCATGTTTTGGCAACAGTGTTGGAACACCTTGTGTGAGACACATCAGGCTTCGATGTTGAAACTGTAAACAAACTCTGCTGTATCACCAGAAAGTGAAACATGAAGTCAGCATTGAAGAGAAAAACAGATCAGGCTAATGTTTGGCTGTTGAAAGTGTAAGCAAAAAAGAGCCAGTTTGAGAGACAAGGCTGGATAGTAAGTTAACAAATTGCTTTAAAAAGCCAAAGCAGGTGGATATTTCCTCTTATTCATGTTTGCTTTGTGAAAGAACACACTGCAGAATACATTATCAGCCCTGTTTTCAGGTCTGATGTCACATCATGTAAGATATTTCTAAAGTGTCCTCTGTTTGGACTGATCATTCGCCCAGGTTACTGTCCTTTAACAGCTTTTGTGAGTAGTTTTCTCTTCTATACTTTTTTTTTTATTTTAATCAGATCTTTGCAGAGGATAATTTTTGGAATTTGTCATAACATATGCAAACTGAAGGGTTTTCATCAATCATAATTTCCATGAACTAGTGTTGCCACAATATCAAAAATATAACTTAATACTATCATCAAGCTTAGCGACCCAATAAAGCACAAAAAACTATAAACTGATTTAGGACTGGGTGAATAGGTTTCTTGATCTGATGTATCACAGTAAATTTAATTTTGGTCACATTTGGAAGTTGACAGTTAATTGAAATACAGCAGCTACACATCCTAAACCCCTTTAGAGATCCTTCAAAAAAGTTACACCTTCCTTTAAGTGGACATTTTTTTGTCCACGAAGGGTCATGGATATGTTAAAAATGCATTACGTAGTCAAATAATGGATTTTCACCCTGAAAGTTGGGCTTTGGAAATTTTACCCACAACAACACTCCCTCAACCAAAATTAAATCCAGTGAGGAGGGGATTGTCTGTGAGGGGTTTTTAGATTTTGGAAATGGACAAAAATGTCCAGGGGTCATACAAGAGTTCATGTTCACTCTCACCTAATTAGTCTGACACACACATTCTGCTGTCAGAAAAACACTGAACGCATTATTTTGATTCAGTATTTGTGCATTAGTTGCTTTTGATAAACTGTTTGAATTTAATTTATTAATATTAAAATTTGCTTCAGTTCTTTTCTCTTTACCTTGAGTCACCTGGATGATGGTGGCCGAGGAAGTTTAAGCTGGTTTATGGTTGTCTGAGGTGAGTTTAGTGTGGCGGCCATTTTCTTTACCATTTTTTTTCTTTTGGTTTGTCCAAAACTTTGTGGCATTTTGTCAGCTGTATTTGTTAAGTTAACCCTTTATATTTATTGAGTTTAATTCTTAGTTAACATATTTTTGTAGACCTGATTCTGAAAAAGTTTGGTTTGTAAATCTGACTGAAAAAAAAACACTTCCTATAAAGTAATCCTCTGTCTTGAGCCTCTACTGCTTTGTCTCTTAAAAATACCCACGTTCAACTCTGTTGTTCATTTCACTAAAACACAATCCTAATAAGTTGAGGGACAATGTAAATCTGACTTCTTGTGCTTCTCAGTGATATGAAACAAAATTTTGTTTTAACTAAATAACAGAAAACTCTTTCTGCAGTCTTCTTCTCTTTTCTAAACCTGAGGTTCAGCTACCGAAACTAATGTTTTTATCCTAAAAAAATCAAAAAACATAAATAATTTTCAAAATATACATTTCAACGACAATTGGGTCATAATTTCTTTTAGCCCCTGGGATGGGTCAATGATTGGCAGAAACAATGATTTTGATGCATTGATTATTTTTCTGCAGAGTCAGATTGAAACAAAAACTCGTACATTTGATCCTCGGGACCAAATTGGTCCCCTTCCTAAAAGTGCTATAAAAATAAAATGTGTTTATATTTTTTTTCACTTTAAATGACTCAAACTTCTAGAAACACTTGTGCCTGAAATATTCATATCAAGTTTTAATAATGTTATGGGGTTTTTAACCCTTTAAATGCCAGTATGTTTGCCAAAACTAATGTTTTTTATCCTAAAAAAATCAAAAAACATAAATAATTTCCAAAATATACATTTCAGTGACAATTGGGTCATAATTTCTATTAGGCCCTGGGGTGGGTCAATGATTGGCAGAAACAATGATTTTGATGCATTGATTATTTTTCTGCAGAGTCAGATTGAAACAAAAACTCATACATTTGATCCTCGGGACCAAATTGGTCCCTTCCTAAAAAGTGCTATAAAAATAAAATGTGTTTATTTTTTTTCACTTTAAATGACTCAAACTTCTAGAAATACTTGTGCCTGAAATATTCATATCAAGTTTTAATAATGTTATGGGGTTTTTAACCCTTTAAATGCCAGTATGTTTACCGAAAAACCACTACTTTCTATCCTAAAAAATCAACAAAGATAAATAATTTTCAAAATATACATTTCAATGACAATTGGGTCATAATTTCTTTTAGCCCCTGGGATGGGTCAATGATTGGCAGAAACAATGATTTTGATGCATTGATTATTTTTCTGCAGAGTCAGATTGAAACAAAAACTCGTACATTTGATCCTCGACCAAATTGGTCCCTTCCTAAAAAGTGCGATAAAAATAAAATTTATATATATATTTTTTCACTTTAAATGACTCAAACTTCTAGAAATACTTGTGCCTGAAATATTCATATCAAGTTTTAACTATATTATGGGATTTTTAACCCTTAAATTGCCATTATGTTAAGTGTGGGTTGGCATGTTCAAAATGTGCGCCAGGTAGATGTAGGAGAAGGTTGCCATGGAGGAGTTTGCCCAGGGGGAGTGCTGTTCCCCTTGGCCTTGGTGGGGCCAGACCTGGGATCCTAGTTCTCGGGGATGACAGAGGGGCGTTGGGCTGAGATTGATGGGGAAGGGGGTCTGAAAGACAGGGTTTGAGTGGAGGAAATAAGGCTACGCTTACATGGACACTCCTGACTTAGAGACGCAAAGATTTTCACTTAT